>CM057050.1:37789182-38499182 GCA_029948455.1 Solanum rostratum | reverse complement strand
CTTTTATGCTTGAGTTAATTAAGGAACTTTATATGTGTCAACGATGTCGGAGTGGTCCCTTTCACATGATGTGATCTCAGGGAAGGTTTTCTGGTGGTTTGTCCATGTTGGGATAGCTATGGAGGGAAGTCCTCTTTAACTTCAAGTGTGAGCTCATTTTAGAATTTAAATTGTAATGTTAGTAGAAACTCATGAGACAATGTTTGGATACCATAAGTTCATTATTCCAACGACATTATGATATTTAGAGGTTGTTTTATATGTGTGATGGTAAGAGGTGCGACCACAAATGCAATTAAAGTTGAAGGAATACCCTTAGTTTGGTAATTGCGGGTTCGCTAACCGGATATAACTTGTGGGCATGAGTGAGTTGTCTACATGTGTTTATTTACTACTAATACTAGTTTCATTACCTACTCAATTATAGATAAATATATTGAAAAAGGGGAGGTTACATTGCAGTGATAACGAGGTGGCACGACAAGGTATGTATGGCTATCCAATTCCATATTCTTTGGCATGAAATCTAACACTCGCATCACTATCGACTAGTAAGCTTCTCAAATGCTATTCCAATAGTGGCAACATTGTTTATTAGTAGTTTTACTCTTTCAAGCACTAGCATGAGGATACCACTTTCTTTTGTAAAGCCAATTGTGTCCTTTATACTCATGAGTAGTACGTCAATGTCACATTTGATTCTTATATTGTCGTACTACTTTAAATGATGATTGTCCTAACTTATGTTACTAGTTCATAGTTTTGAAGCTTAAAAATCAGCATGACAACCAAAATAACAATCTCAAAGTATTAAAGAATAACTCGAAGAAATGTTCATAGTGTGTGGGTGGAAGCCCAGGGGCAAAAGCCTAGCATAGGTCGATCTCACTTGTGCATCAGGGTGCCAGCCCAGGGGTGAGAGCCTAGCATGGGTCGATCCCAATTTGCCAAGTTATGAGGACAGCATCCCAAGGGCTAAAATGTCTAGCATGGGTCATCCTCGATTACCACTGATCTGCTGGTCATTTGTATTACATACCTAAAAGGAAATTATAAAGTACTGATCAATAAAGAAAAGAATGTAATGTATGTAACTCCACAAGTATAACAAAGGTGGTCGTTTATTATGACATGTGCATTTATGTATCGCTACTTGATTTCACTTGAGTTCTCATTTTACATATGCTATTGTCTTACATATTCAGTACAAAATTTCATACTGACATCCCTTTTCAGGGATGTTGCAATTCATGCTACAAGTGCAGGTACCCCAGCTAGTAGACCTTCGGTGTAGGCGCACCCGATACTCAGCTGCTTTTGGTGAGCTCCAAGTTGATCTGGGGCTTTACTGAGTCTATAGTATATGCATTTTGGTGTTGTGTTATAGTTTAAAGTAAGACAGGGCCTGCCCTAACCTATGTTATCTTATAGAGGCTTTGTAGACTTATTGTATATGGTTCAGTTGCATCTTGTTTCTAAACAGTTACGGCCTCAATGGCCAAGTCTGGTATGTAAGTTTTGGTGCTACTCATTTTGATCTCTTATCTCTATAGCTTGTAAGAACTTGTCAACAATGTGTAGTTGTGGCAGTCATACGCATAGTAAGCACAGGTTTTATGTTGGTTCTCTCGGGCCTTGAAGGCATTGAGTGCCTGTCTGTCCATATAGATTTGAAGGCGTGACATTTAATGCTTATGCCTAAATCACATAATGCCTTGTTGAATTTGTAAGATCCAATGGTGCAATTATTGTGAATGCACCAGGGTCCTCTTTCTTCATAACTAGAGCTTTTGTCAAGATAGCACTACAATTATTAGACATCTCAATCGTCTCACACTCTAGAGTCTGTTTCTTTGACATCAACTCTTTCAGAAATTGGGCATATCTTGGCATTTCAGTTAGTGCCTCAACCAATGGAACATTTATGGACAGAGAATTGAAAATAGAAAGAAATTTTTGAAATTTGGCATCCTGCTCTTTCTTCTTCAATTGCTGAGGGAATTGAAGATCAATCTTAACTTGAGGTCCTTTCAACCTCATAGCCGAAGTTGAAAATTTTGGGGGATGATTTCTTGATGTTCCTAGCATCATCCCCAACCTTCTCTTTTTTCATCACTCAAAATATTGCCAAGAACATCACCACTTTCATCATTAGCTACATTCTTATCAATTTCAACATTCATTGCACCTTTATCTTCTCCCACTTCATTCTAACCTTCTTCAACAACAAGTGAGGGCTTAGTACCTTCTACTACTCTTCCACTATGAGTAGTGATAGCTAAACATTGCTAATCAATGCCCTTAGGATTGGCTACCATGTCAGTAGGCAAACCACCTTTTGGTCGCTAGTTGAGATGAGTTGATATGTTTCCAAGTTGAGTTTCCAAGTGCTTGATAGAAGCTGAGGGTGACATTACTATTTGACTCAACTGTGAAAAGTCAGACTTCATCTCCTTCAAGACTTTGTCGGATGCTTCAACCTTGTTCAACATTCGGGTTAGCATATCTTCAGTCTGGAGACTCTCTGGATTAGCCTTAGGGTCAACAACATTCACCCTATCGTGGGGTAGAACATACCTATCCCTAACCTTGTCACAATTTCTCCAACCCCCAACTTGAGGTTGGTTAGGCCATGCACGCTCTCTCCATCCAGTATTATTGTTCCAACCTTAATTCTGAGAAGGCCTTGGAAAAGCCGGCTGTGAACCAAACCTTTGGTAGCCCATATGATGCACCTACTTATTATAGCCACCTTCAAATGGTGCACTATTAAAAATAGCATCGCTAGCATCCCCCACAGCATTTACACTTTTATGATTTCCTCCCATGACATGCTTAGCCAAAAGGTCATGCTGAATTAGCATCTTAGCCATGTTTTTGTCCCTCGCATTATCTTCAATGAGTTGTTCCTTGGATGGAACCCTATGACTCAAAGGCACGAGGTCATCTCTCATGTACCATGCTCGATTATTTTTTGTCATGTCTTCTAGGAGGTCACAAGTTGCAACAAACATTTGTTTCATAATTCCTCCTCTCTCCATCTGGTCAGCCACCCCTTTGTTGACTGTATTGAGGCTTACATAGAAGTATTGCAATAGCATATGGTCCAGAACTCCATGATTAGCGCATTGAAGTAAGGGTTTTCTAAATCGAAGACATGTCTCATGCAATGGCTCGCCTTTAATCTGTTAGAAGTTCTCAATATTTTTTTCAGCATGACCATCTCTAAGGGAGAGAAAAATCTTTCGAGGAACACATCTAGAAGTTCCTCCCACGAAGTGATAGAATCATGAAGCAACTCAACTATACACCTCATAGCTTCTCCAATGATAGAGACCGATAATAGCCTCAGTTTAATGGCTTCTTGGCTCACTCCCCTTAAATTAAAAGGGAGACTGTACATCAACAAATTCTTGAGGTGTTTGTGAGGATCCTCGAGGTCAAATCCTCCAAACAATCCCTTCAGCTAGAGGAGTTGCAATACAGTGCTCGTCATATGAAAATTAACTCCCCTAGCCAATGGGGGTAGTCGAATAGCACATGTACTTCCTACTTCGTCCCAGGTAACACCTTGCATATCATTAGCATCTCCAACATTCTCACCATGGACACTCCTATTGTCCTCCATCTTAACACCTATTTTTCAATAGAATAAACAACAAGAAAACAGTAAAATAATTCTAACTACAAGAACCAAGCTCAACAAATACTTCAGTCATAAACTCGCCGATTCCCTGGCAATGGTGCCATTTTTTATATCGCTCAACCTGGCTACTCAAAGGAAGAAGGGGCGGTTGTCATCAGCATAATAAACCAACTTAGAGGTTGGGGTTGAATCCCACAAGGAATCGTGGTTCACAAATTGAAGTGGTTCATTGGACTAAGTAATAGTGGGATCTGGGGGTTTGAACTAAGTAAAGTTAGGATTCGACTACACAATATCTAATTAGAAAATTGATCAACAAATCAGGAAAAATGTTGGGGATGTTCAAATATGGGAATCGATCTACCAGCTAGGTCTAAATATTTGACAATTGAGTTGACAATGAGTGAATAGGCTAGGTTGCTTGTAACCCATGTTTAATTAGGACGCATGATTGTACTATATGATTCAATTACGACATCATACACGGGCCTTCAAGGACATGCTTGTCCTAAGAAGTCTCAACAAAACCCCTAATACCTTGGCCATTGAATCCATAGTTATGGACTTCAACTAAAATCTCGGAAGGTTTCCAGCCATTACATCCATTCCACACTCTAATCGTTCCAGTTAAAGCAATAATCAGAGATCTAAATTAAACACCAAGTTTCCAACCTTAAAACTATATATTAAACATAGGAATGGATGCAAATTCACTCAAATCAACAACAAGGAAGTCAAAATAAGAATCACCCAATAAATAAATCAAGAACCCATATCAATATCACACCCCCCAACTTGGGAGTTTTTTCCACATGTGCTAAAAACTAGAGATTTAATATCAAAAATAACAGTTGAATTCATGGCTAACAAGATTGAATAGAGAATAGTTGATTATCACCAGCAGATCTTCTCAAGTTTTGCTTCTCGAATGCTTAAAAACCTTATCAACCCTTTGTACTCTAAAGAAGGAATGTTATGTCTATTGTTACTCTCTCTGTAAAACTAAGAAGAATCATATGTATAATGTCATTTCTAATTTTTTTAAATAGTCTGTGGAAAAGTATGAGAGTTTGTGCTATGAATTACCATTCGACAGTCAAGGCCAGTCATTGTCGAGCACTCCAACGATGTGCCGAATGTGCACTTAACAACTCTTCTCTGCATCCTCTCAATGCTTTTTCCTCTGCAACATTGGGTGGTGGTTCTTCACTATGCAATGTAGCTCGGTAATTTGGCGAAGTTCTTATCTCATCGCCTCCTTGTCATAGTTGTAGGGCTTTTAGTAACACAACTTTAGGTGGTCTCTTGAGCCATTCGGCGGTACGCCAAATATGTTTGACAACGTTGATTCTGACCACCTTCCTAACTTAGGGTTGAAGCTTGGTTATTGTGATGCTAGGCGATCTCTCTGAGTAATCAGCAGATTGCCGAATATGCAAGCAATATCGCTTTTCTCTGCCTTTTTACACTTTTGCTCCCTTTACAGGATTTTTTCAAGTATTGTCTATTTGTGTACACTTTTAATTCTATTTGTTGACATAACACGTGCATATTCGTTAGAGATTAGAAATAATTGCACATTAAGGACAAAATTTCTTTGCAAACTAGCCCCAAAATGAGTCCAAAATATGGAATTATCAATATCTCAAAGGGTTCACACGGGACATACATGAAGACTGTTAGCAACAAAGGGAGTAATAAAAGAAAGAGTGGCACCCGTATCCAATAAAACATAAACATTAAAATTGTAAATCTTTAACATACCCGTAAAGACATTGGGTATCTCATCAATCCCTTTTCTCCCTTGAAGAGCATAAAACTTGTTATGGCGTGGAGCACCTCCTTATTGACCACCTTGTGCTCTTTGGTCACCATGAGTACCTTGTCCGGGAGTTCGGTCATCTCTACCCTTGTTTGTACAATCTACAACCTTGTGGCCCATTCTGAAACACCCGAAGCAAGAACTCGTATTCCTTAAACTTTCACCGCTATGATTCCCTCTGTATTTTGGGAACCTTAGAAGAGTCATCCCACCGTTTCTACCTTGAGCTCTCAGGTTGGGCACCCTATCATTAGCAAACCTTTGGATTTGGGCATTGGAGGACCCTTGACCTTGTAATTTGTGGCCTTCTTGGAAACTACTACCCTTAGTACCTTGAAAGCCTTCTTCAAGCCGAGCCCTCTTGGACTCCCCCATCCTTCACTTCTAAGCATATCCCCCTCAAGTTATTTGGAATATTTCGTAAGTCGAGAGATATCCATATCTCCAATAAGCATGGCGGTACGACACTCCTCATTTATCAAGTCGGACACACCTGAAACAAACTTGTTCATCCTTAACCTTGCATCGGCAACCAAGTGAGGAGCATACTTCATTAAATGTAAGGTAATACTCCCTAACATTCATAGAACCTTGCTTGAGGTTCATGAACTCCATCATCCTTACTTCCTTTAGTTCAATCGTAAAGAAACGATCAAGAAAAGAAACTTTGAATTCTTCCCAGGGGGTGGATTCATCATCTGCCCTCTCAATCATCTATTGGTTGTACCATATTTGAGAAAGTACCTTGAAGTCATAGGTTGCTAATTTTTCTTTCTCTTCCAAGCTCACCCCATAATAGTCAAAGACTTTATACACTTCATCGATGAACTCTTGGGGATCTTCTTCAACCTTTGAACCATAGAACTCTTGGGGATTCACCCTTGTGAAATATATCACACTTGAAGCTAAGGTAGGAACATGAGGAGCTTGAACTCCTTGATTGACCATGGCCCTTTCCAAAAGAGTGACCACATTCTGGTACTCGACGTGAGTGACTCCTTTTCTTCTGCTTGGGGAGTTTGTGGGGCCGAAGGGGCTGGTTCGCCCTCAGGGTTGGGAGCTCTTTGTGCCATTCATCTTGATGGCATGATCTAAAAGAGAAAAAGACCACAAATTAGAGATAGGAAACATTATTTCAAATCTGAAGCATGACATAGAGTATGAAGAAGTGAACCATTTCCTAAAGCACCTCATAGCCTCTCAGTCATAGTTGTGGTGCACTTCGCAACCATGAAAAAGATATTACTCGACATGGTGAGTTGGATTTCTAAGGAATATTTACAAACCTAGTGCTCTGATACCAAGCTTATCACGACCTAAGCCTAGAGCCTAAATATGACACGACAAATAAGGAACCCAAAGGAACCCCAAATAAGTCTTCTTTAGAATGCATCACACATCCTTGGTTGCAAGAGCATAAATAAGTAATAAACATGTAGAAAATAAATTCTAGGGGAAGCGAGACTTAGGACTCATCCTATGGGGATGTTATGGGGACGAGGATTAATATGAATCATGTAGCAAATAAAGACTAAGGGGTGGGTGAGTATGACTCATGCTGTAGGGGCAATAGGGGCTTAGGACTTTCATCACCTCTTCAACAAACCACAACACATAGAAAGGATCATATGACTAAGAGAACTCTTCCAGAGTTACAATAAACGTAAAGAGTCAAGCTCAAACCTACATAGCATAATTGTATCTAACAACACCTCTAATCATGAATCGAACGAGTGCAAGGATACCTCCCGGGCTCACCCTCAATGGATAGTATCCAAAAATAGGTAAGTCTAAATAAAAGCATGAACGTAAATGGATATTATCTCCAGAAGTGGAGGAATCACCAATAGAAAATTTTTACTCGAATCTTCTAGCCACGTGGAAGAGGAGGATGGAAAGGAGCGGGTCCTACATCGTTAGATCATGTAGGTAGAAAAAGTATACACTAGTACTTGGAATGTACTAAGCATGCGGGGTGTAAATGCAACAAGGAACATAAGCCATAATTAAACAATATGCATAATCATTGATTATGGATATAGGCTCAATATGTTATAAGGGGCCAATGCTTAGTTGAACATGTATATCAAATTAGATAACATCATATACATAGTGGGAAGGAACCATAACCGATATATAAGACCAAGCGAGCTAATACTTGAAATCCCGATGTTCACTCAACAACGGACAAGGAGCGGCCTACCTTGCTAAGGTATACCAAACACTATCCTTATGGCATGGCCTTTTCGAAAAGTGCTACCACCTTACGACATAGTCTTTTCAGTGGGTTTCACGTAATATCCTTACCTTATGCCATAGCCTTTTTGGTAGATACAAGCCCGTATAGGGGATCAATGGCATAAACCTTGGTGGCACATAGTTTATGGACAATGTGGGACTACCAAGGTCCTCTCGATGATAGGTCACAATCCCACGGAATACTTGAAACATAGTCATAGTCATAGCATGCATAGTCTCAAATTATCATAATATCATTCTTGGAGTAGCTCATTAAACATAGCTTATAGCATCAAAGTTAGGGCTTTACAAAATTCTTGTCATTCATATGATGATCATGAGCTCATTGCATACTTATTATCCCTCATGTTAGTCTCTACATGCTTAACATACATATCTTGCTGCAAGGCATTCATGACTTAAGAACTTGGCATGCATATTTAAACCATTTCATGGTGGGTACATGTACATAAGCTTGAAGTCATGCAATTCATAATTAATTTCCTTGAGAGGAGTATAATAAAATCCTTAAACGTTATTCAAAGTAATCCACCCACAACATGAGAAAACTTAGTTAGGGCATCATCAAACCCTCACATAAAATCATAGGTTTCACATGATATTGCATGGCATGATAATGTACAAGGATAACCATCATAATATACTTCATTTTTCCATCATATGTATGAGCTCATAAAAATCATCATGTATTACCACAACTTGAGAAATCACAAAAGAGAAGAGGAATGGTTGAGCTTGTGGAGGGATGGTTCCCACAATCAAAACCCGCATACAATGGTTGTTTGGAGATGGAAAATCTTGTTGAAAAATGAGGAGAAATCGGAAACCCTAGCTATGGACTCTTCTTCTTGAAGCCTTGGGAAACTTGGGAGTGTTTGGGAGAGTTTTTAGACTTAGGGCTTTTAGGAAATGAAGGAGTGAAGAGTGTATAAGGCTGGAAAGGGGTTATTTGGGGGTTAAAATGACATAATATAGGTATAAAATGCTGGGAAATGACGAAATTACCCCTTATAAAATTCTACCAGATAGGACCATGAGACCCCATGTACGGGTCATGGTCCAACTTACGGGTCGTAGTTAAGGGGTTCATCTGATATCATTTTGGGCCCTCAAAAAGTTTTCTCTAATTCTCAACCTACGACAAGAAATACGGCTCTTAAATCAATCTATAGGCCATTTGATAAATCATATACCCAACTTCAAAAATCATCATTTTCACCAAGTCTAACCTTAAACCCATAAGCACTACCTACAGCCCGTGGTACCACTTACGGCCCATAAGACCCCTCGTAACAACTGACACCCTGAAAATTTCCAAAACTCATTTCTTGCACTTTTTACACTTCTCACAGGTGGGGCCTTACATTAGCAAAATCATACTTTCATAGCTTTGTAAAATAGGCATCATATCCTTATAAAAACATCTTACATCATGGGAATAGTCCATCTACATAACTTTCATATAGTGTGGGTATACTCCCCATCTTATACATTATCATTAGGGTCTAAAGTTACCCTCATCATCGTATCATCGTCATAAAATCATCACCATCATCATTAAAACATACTTTTCATCCCAAGAATCATAATCATGAAAAACATAGCTTTATCATAGAAAGCTAGGGTCCTGAGTGGGTTCATGAACAATTGGATTAAAATCATGTAATTAGATAAAAATAATAAATGAATCATGCAATAAAAATTAATTTGAATAATCAACAAGGGAACCCACATCCATTCAACAAGCCTTAATCATCATATACTTAAAATCATTGTAATTCTCTTGGAAATCATAGAAATCATGTGATTATTAGTAATTCATGCATAAATAGATATAATAACCATGTAGCAATCATAATCCAACCATTTGGAGTCAAGTCATAAAAACCCATTAAAATCCATGCTTAGAACTTTGAGAAAAAGAGAGAATTGAGTTGAACTTCATGGATGAATCCACGAATAAAGCCTACATACCTCAAGTGATAATCCCTAAACATGAAGATTAAATTTTGGAAATCCTTTAGCCTAGCCTTCAAACCCTAACTTTGATGGAGAGAATCCTCAGAAAGAGAATTTTTTTAACATTGGAAGAGATTTTGAGAATGAATGAGTTTAAATGGATTAGGAATACATTTATAAGAGAGAGGTTGGTTAAGTTAATTAGGACGGTCAAAACAACATAGTTTAGGAGTTAAATGAATTAGAAATGACAAAAATACCATTCATTTGAAATCTATCTAGCCTATCTACGAGACCCCTTTCATGGGTCATAAACCCATCCAAGGGTCGTACCTTGCTTTCGTGGAATACACAACAACAACAACAACAACATACCCAGTGGAATCCCACAAGTGGGGTCTGGGAGGGCAGAATATACGCAGACCTTACCACTACCTCATAGAAGTAGAGAGGTTGTTTCTCGGAATACATGTCACAAAATTTGAGCTACTGGAAATTGCACTTTGGAACGATGAAAAACCAACTATGGGCCATAGTTCCATTTACAGGTAATTAGAATTAGAAAAATTCCCCATTCGCAGGGTCACTTTCATGATCCAGTCCACGGGTCGTAGTTCAATTTACAGCCCATCCTATTCTTTGTAGAATGAATTCCAATAGCTTGAAAATTTTCCTTCTTTCTGAACTCAAGTCCCCGGGACCTTTCTATGACATGTGATCCAATCCACGAGCCATAGCTTGTCTTGTGAAACTAGCCAGTCTCAAAATTTCACAACTTTTTATATTCTAGGACTTTCAACATGCAGGGTGTTACAATATCTCCCTCTAGGATCATTCATCCTTGAATGAGATGGAAGCAAGCTTGAGTAGAGTAGAAATATAACTATCAACCCATCATGGATGCAAAAATCTAATATAAATATCATTTTCATAAAATCATCAAACTTATGCATCAAATATCATTCAAAAATAGTCTTATGATCATGTATGCATATAATATGACAAGAAAACACGTATTTATGAGAATTTTGGGAGAATAGATCATATTAGGTACCTTAGGTTTTAATAGGAGGAAAGAACTTAGGATATGATTTCATCATGTCTGCATCGGCTTCCCAAGTAGCACTCCTAACTTGTTGATTTCTCCATAACACTTTGACGAATGTCACTTCTTTATTCTTCAGTCTCTTCACTTAGTGGTCCAAAATCTCAATCGATACTTCTTCATAGGTTAAATCCTCCTCAATAGTTACATTCTTCAATGGAACAATAGAATTAGGGTTACCCATGCATTTTCTCAACATCGACACATGAAACACTAGATGAACCATAGCTAAATCCTTAGGCAAATATAGCTCATAATCTACCTTCCCAATTCTCTTGACAATCTCATAAAGTTCCACATATCTAAAATTCAAATTCATTGCACCTTTCATAGGTGAAACCTTCAAATACACCCAATCATCCTCCTCAAACTCAAGGTCCCTTCTCCTAACATCGGCATATGACCTTTGATGACTTTGGGCAGTGTTCAACTTTTTTCTTATGACCTTCACTTTATCCATAGGATCAAGTACCAAATCTGGTCCAATCAAGGACATCCCTCCAACTTCAAACCATCCGACCAGTGACCCACACTGTCTACCATACAAAGCTTCAAACAACGCCATCTCAACACTCGAGTGAAAACTATTATTATAAGAAAAATCAATAAAAGGTAAGTCATCATCCCAACCACTTTTAAAATCAAGTACACATGAACTCAACATATCTTCCAACATTTGGATTGTCCTTTCGTCTTGTCTATCCGTTTGAGGATGAAATGTGGTACTTAGCTTTACCTTTGTACCTAGGCCCTTTTGGAAAGACCTCCAAAAATGAGAAGTAAATTGAGCACCATGATCTGATATAATAGACAATGGTATCCCATGCAACCTCACCAATTCTTGAATGTAGACCTTAGTATAATCTTCTGTACCATAAAAGTCTTCACCAATAAAAAACGATTATTTTCAGGATTCTATCAACGACCTTCTATATTGAGTCAAATTGCTTCCTAGTCTTTGGCAAACTCATAATGAAGTTCATATTCGCTTCCTCCCATTTTCAAGTAGGTATCTCGATATCCTAGGCTAAACCACCTAGTATTTGGTGTTCCACCTTCACTTGTTGAAACTTTGTACACCGCATCACACACTTTCCTATGTCTTTCTTCATGCCATTCCACCAATACACCTCTCTCAAATACCTATACATTTTGGTGGATCCTAAATGAATAGAATGCTTAGAGTTATGATCCTTATTAAGTATCTTCTCTCTTAGACCATCCATATTAGGGACACATGACCTCCTTTGGTAACGAAGCACTCCATCTCCCCTTGTGAGAAGACCTCAACCTTTTTTTCACCCGCCAATTCATTTCACTCAAAATAGGATCCATGTCTTGTTTCACTTTGACTTCTGCAATTAAAGATGATTCCACCCCATTTTGTACCAATACATGACCCTTGTTCCAACCATTCAATCTCACATCCAAACGAGCCAAATGGTGCACTTCTTTAACTAACTCTTCTTTTCCATTCTCGACATGTGCAATGCTGCCCATAGAAATCCTACTCAATGCATCGGTCACAATATTATTCTTACCAGGGTGATACATCACACTCATATCATAGTCCTTCAAAAGTTCCAACCACCTCTTTTTCCTTAGGTTCATTTGGCCAAACACATGTAAAACTCTTGTGGTCGGTGAATATATATCAACATACACCCCTTAGAGATAATGTTGCCAAATCTTCAATGCAAATGCAATGACCAATAATTCAGTATCATAAGTCGGATAGTTTCGTTCATGCACCTTCAATTGCCTTGTGGCATAGGCAATGATTTTCCCATTTTACATCAATATACAACCCAAGCATGTATGTGAGGCATCATAATGCACAACAAAACCATATGGACCTTCGAGCAATGTCAAAATAGGGGCTGAAGTAAGATGACCTTTCAACATTTGGAAACTTTTCTCACGATCATCGAACCATTGGAATTTCACCTTCTTTTGGGTTAACTTAGAAAAAAGGAAAGGGAATAGAAGAAAATCCCTCAACAAATCTCCAGTAATATCCTGCTAAACCAAGAAAACTCCTAATATTAGATGGAGACAATGGTCTAGAACAATTCTTCACTGCCTCTGTCTTCTTTGTATCAACTCCAATACCATCAGCCAAAATAATATGGCCAAGAAAAGCCACCTCCCTAGACAAAATTCACACTTACTAAACTTAACAAAAAGTTCTCTCTTTCAATATTTGTAACACAATCCTCAAATGATCCTCGCGCTCCTTTATATCCCGTGAATAGATGAATATATCATCTATGAACACAACCACGAACATATCCAAATATAGTTTGAAGTTTCTATTCATCAAATCCATGAATGTGGCAAGGGCATTTATTAGTCCGGATGACATAACCTAGAATTCAAAATGAGTACACTGAGTTCTAAATATTGTTTTTGGAATGTCATCCTCCTTCACCCTCAATTGTTGATACCTTGACCAAAGTTCAATATTAGAAAAGTAACTTACACATTGTACTTGGTCAAAAGGATCATCAATTATCGAAAGTGGTTGCTTATTTTTAATGTTCAATAACCAATAATAGACACACATAAACATCCTTCTTCCTCATAAACAGTATAGTAGCACCCCATAGAGACACACTAGGTCTTGTGAACCCTTTGTCAAGAATGTTCCTTAATTGTTCCTTCCATTCTTTCAGCTCCACTAAGTCCATCCAATATGGAGGTATAGAAATTGGTTAGGTGTCGGATAAAAGATCAATATCAAAGTCAATTTTCCTTTAGGAGGAATATCGGGAAAATTATCAAGAAAGACATCAGGGAACTCATTAACTATAGGAACCAAATCAAGAGTAGGAACATTGGACTCAACATCCATGACTCGGAAAACATGATATATGTAACCTTTGGAAATCATTTCCATAGCCTTTACATGAGAAACAAACTTTCCCTTGAACACCAAATCCATTCCCTTCCACTTAAGGATAGGCTCATTAAGAACGTGGAATGTGATCTTACGGGTTCTACCATCAATAGAAGTACAAGATGCATACAACTAATCCATACCAAGAAAAACATCAAAATTGGTCATATCAAGTTCAACAAGATCATATGGAAAAGATTTATGCAAGACCGATGCTACGTAATTTCTACAGACTTTCTTGGCAAGGATTGACTCATCAATTGGATTATTAAATGAAAAATTTCTAGGAAGACTTCTGGAGATACATCAAATTTTATGGAAGGGTAAGGAGTACCAAAAGACATATTAGCACCAAGGTCAAGAAAAGCATACACATCATGATTAAAGACTCTTAACATACCAGTAACCATATCGGGGGACTACTCAACCTTTTTCCTAGCATGTAGATGTCACAACCCAAACCTAGGGTCCAGAAGGGGCATAGAAAATGGGAACTTGAGAGTCCCCAAACAATCTTCAAGGTATCCATATTCACATTATCAATTCAGAATTGTATTAAAGTTAGTAAATACATAGTTCTAAGGGACGAAAAAATAGGAATCATGCTATGGGGATATCACAGGTATAGGGATTAACATAGATCCAGATAACACGTAGCACATAAAGACTAAAGGGTGGGTAAGTATGACTCACTCTATGGGGGCAAAATGGGACTTAGGATCTTCCACACCATAGCATAAATCCATATCATAGTACTCATAATCAATCCATAATAACCATATATAATAAGTAGCTATAAACATAATCTCCAAATACAACACATAGCATATATTCGTATAAAAGTCTACAAGATGTCCAACAATACCTCTAGTTATAAGATAGGATGGAAGCCAAGACATGTCCTGGGCTCACCCTCAAAGTAAATGACATAAGGGGAAGAAACATAGGTAGAGGAATGGTACCTTGTCCTTGGAATATAGGACTTACCACAGCGAATGTCTCAAATCCAATCTAGCTGTCAAACAGTGGATGAAGGTAGTCTCTGGTCCCTACATGGTTAGATCATGTAGGCAAAAGTATGTGTTAATACGTTTGAATGTACTAAGATGTGGGCATGCAATGCATATGACTTATCAAAAATGCATTCAATTAGATGACAATGGCACTTAATATAGAAAGAGATATATAGAAAATAAAAGTAATATAACAATATGGCATGAAATCCATGATGCATGAAATGCTTAATACTCATTTAAAGAGGGGATGTGATCTCAAACTCATGCGAGCTATTACACGAATTTGCCTGATGTAAACCTCCCATCGATAAGAGAAGATTACTTGCTGAGGGTAATCTATACCACACCATACGATCTCAACATTTTAATGTGATGGACACCTTCCTTACGACCCGATCATTTTTCAGAAAGATTTCCATATCATATGATATCAAAATGTGTAACCATTCATTACGACCCGGTTATTTCGGTAATGGCTACCATATACCTATGTTGGCACATATCAAGGAAAGGGAGAGAACCCTTAGGGATAACCCTAACGCCCCCAATCTATTCGGTGCTAAGTCATCATCCCCCAAGAATACTTATACATATACATGCTTTCAAAAGAGGCATTAGTCATTTCAAATCATTTCAATGCACATTTAGGCTTAAAAAGCCAAACATTCTTCATAAACATTCATACTTAGTCTAAGAAGCCAACTCATAATTTAATCCATACTTTTCATGCATAGGAATAGCTCATTCACTTATAGCAATATGGTGTAAACACCCAATATGCTCAAAGAGCCAATAACAATAGATATTTATGTGATCACATTCTTGTCAAAACCATAATCGTATCAAAATCATTTCATAAACATATGTGGACTTAACCTATCAAATCATTTTCATTAAAATCCAATGCTCATGAATGCATATGACATGGATGATATGAGATTAGCATGGGTAATAGAGATTCAATCTGAAATCAACAATAAAATAGAGATTTCAAGTAAATCCATAAGTAAAAACCATATTCAAATCACAATTTAGATTACCATACTTAAATCAAATTGTAAAGGGGCAGCGCATATTCAAATCTTCATAATATTCATGCAATTCAATATATTAGAGCTTAAATCAATTTAAAATCAACAATAAAATATAGCCCATATCTCAATTGAATTAAATAAATAATAATCTTAAAACCCTGTAATTAAAGTAAGCTTAAATTCCATAAATCAAGTGTAAAAGAATTTTGGTCTTCTTGGTTGAAAGGGACCAAGAATCAATCCCACATACCAAAGTTCACCAAGAAGAAACAAAAAGAATTTGATGAAAAATGGAGCCCTTCCTTGATTCCCAAGCTAATCCTTCATTAGAGTATTTTAGAGGAGTTCTTAAGAGAGTTGAATATAATTCTAAGTGTGAGAGTGAATTTGAATGAGGGAAGAAGAGTATAGGTCATTTGAATGTCTTAGGATAGCATAGGAAGTCACAAAAGTCCCTTAGGAGTAGCCATAATTACAACAAAACCATTAATGAGAATAAAAATTATTGCCAAGGGTCCCCTGAGAAGGTCTCATGGTCCATACAAGGTCACATGGACCGTGAGCTCTTCCATGAAGCCTCACTTAGCAATAACAGAAAGAACACAGCATGGACAAGCTTTACAAAAATGGGCATAACTTCTTGATCCAAACTCGAAATTAGGTGAAACAGATATGTTGGAAAGCTAATTCAAAGAGCTTCAATTTGGTAGGTCATAGGTCACCCAGTTCTTTTTGTGCTAAGAGATATAACAATTTAAACTGGGCCTTTTTATCAGTTCTTGTCAAAAAGCTTAGCGAATGGAATTCCTTTGAACTTTGGCAGATGAAGGAGACCCATGATGATCCTAAACCATATAAATAAGCTTGGATTTAGGGCTTGAAAGTAAATTTTACTTGAGCTTGAAGGTTCCATGTGAATCCTCCAATTAGAGCTCAAAAAGAGGATTTGGAAAGTGTTTGAGCGAGTGAATGAGAAACTAATTGTTTAGAGTAAGAACGAATAGTAATGAAGGAATATAATCTGATTTAGGGGTCACGTATAGCGGTCACACGGCCCCTACAAAGGCACACGAATTGTATGCCCTTCTGTGATCCAACACTTAGAAAAATCTCTACTGACGAAAGCCCGAGACGGAAATTCCATAATTAGAAAGATTTCACACCAACATCCATTTGGAGCACCTCACAGTCCGTGAGAGTCATGTGGCCTTCCATGATACTTCACATAGAAAAAGTCTTTGTCGACAAAGTTTCAAGACGGTGATCCCATACTTACAAAGAATTTCACACCAAGGCCTATATGGAAGGCTTCACGGACCGTGAAGGGCTATATGGTCTGTGAGAGGTCCATATATGAAGTGCCTTGGCCAAAATATGGATTTTCATGGCCAAGGCCCTCCACATGGTCCACCACATGGCCAGTGAAGCCTCCCACGGACCGTGTGGGGTTCATATGGTGTGCACCTTGGTCTTAAACTCCATATTAATGCCAACACTCACACACAAGGCCAAGGGCCACCTCAAGGCATCTCCACACAGCCCATGGTGAGTCACACGGCCCATGGAGGTCTCCATGAAGTGTCCACTTGGTCAAAAACTTTTCATAACCAAATTTTCAAGCACCACCAAGGTAATACAAAGTCCGAGTCCTTATAATAGAGCATAGAATCGATTACCACATGGACCACCTCCTTAAGCTTGGGCACATTGTTATACTTGCCCTCTTTGAGCTACTTGGCCTTAAAGACGTACATCTCTACCTTTGTTAGCAATATTAGGACACTTGGAGTTCCTGTGCCCTGCTCTTCCACAACCACAACAAGCATTTGTACCTCTCAAAAAATCTTCAACATGATTTTTTCCACACCAAAGACACTTAGAAGGAACAGCGCTACCCTTCACAATATCACCTTGAATCTTAGGGTTAGGCATCTTATCCTTTTCAATATTTTGAGAAGCACCTTTAGAAGACCCTTGACCTTGTTGGAAACGGCCACGACCAAACTTAGCATGTGAAAATTAATGTCGCCCAAGTTACACCTCCTTTTAAGAGGATAAAGCAGTCCTTATCAAGAAATAAAACCTAACAAAGGTTAAGGATCAAACCCACAGGGAATATGCAGACTCAAGAGAATTCAATGATCTTAATTCGAATGGTTAACTAACTTACTTCCCCAAAGGGGGGTCTTGCAATAATCGATGAAAAATATAACTAAACTAATTAACACAAGAGAGAAGTCAATATGGAGAGAAACTAGGGTTTGTGTTCCCCATCTCCATAGTGTGCATTATTAACCCTTACCTATTAGTCCCAGTACAACCTCCCCATGGCCCTGTTTTGTTGATTATATGAGAACCCATCAATCGAATCCTGTGAATTAATCTCTTTTCCTATTCATTATTACCTTGGTTAAGTCGTTAACACTAGGCGGGTTCTGATGCTGGGCCACCATCAGAAAACATGAAAAAATGAAGGGAGTTAATGCATACATGCATATACACCTTTCAAGAATTATGAACTATCCAGTTTTACTTTGTTAGTTCTTCATGGTTCCCACAACCCTAGTTGTGGATTTAGCAACTCATACCATGTGTAGATGCAACAATTATGGATTGAGAAAACATAATTGAACACTTACACAATATAATTAAGAACAAGCAAATCAAACTTCAATCACAATCACAAGTTTAAAGATGAAATTCAAATACAAGTGTTCTCAAAGACTCTCCAATACAATCTTAAAATTTTCTCCCTCTAATTACTGAGTTCCTGAGTACTAGGCGAAGACTTCTAACTTCACTTTTGAAAAATAACCTAAAAACCCTATTTATAATAAGTAAAATACAAGTCCTAAACAAAATAGGAGAACTGGTTGGCAAGCCATACGAAAGGGGTTTACGGGCCGAGTTGCATTCCACGACCTGTAATCGGGGTTTCATACTCCACTACTGGAATTTTGGACTTCAACTCTACGACACCCCTCTACAACTCGTAAAGTGGTTTACAGCCCAAAAACTGGGTTTCAACTAATGAACTTCAGAAAGTTCCCATCTCTAATCCTCAGGGCACGGACCATCTTCTACGACTTATCGAACCTTCTAAGGCTCATCTGCATGTTCGTAGAATAACCTTCAGAAAATAGTCCCTCATTGGATTTGTTCACAAAACCATCCTATGGCCCGTAGAATGATCTACGGCCCATAAAAGGCCTCGTGTAACAGCAAAAATCAATAACTTCTGCACTTTTTCCCATAATCAAGGCCAACCTATAATCCTACAACTATAAACACATAAAACCAACTAACATCGCATTAAGAACACACAAAATTCCAAGTTTTAAGCATTAAAAATGTTGTATTTTGGCAGCATATCAACACCCTCAACTCAAAATTGTTACTTGTCCTCAAGCAACGAACTCAATCTATATATATAATATAGTAACACACAGACCTCAACCCTATGGCATACATCACATAAATCTCAAAATCAGTTATCGACACCAACTCTTCAAAATAGGATTAGATAGCTATCAAAAAAACCAATACAAACTGGTGCATGTGACAATAAAACTATGATAAGCGAGGTAGTATCAACAATCCACAATCACTGAACAAGTCTAGTGCTAACAATGAAATGCAAGTGCCCTCACAAAAAAAAGTGCCATATTTGACAATCAATGATGCTTTCATGTATAACCTTGGGACTATGCAAAATCACTCTCTCACAAAAGGTATTCATGCATCATGCCTAATACCATAGGCTTGCCCCTATACTCTTGATTGTGACCTTCAACTAACTGGATCAGGATCACTTTAGGACTTTTTAGGCTTGTAACATAGGCTCAATGGGCTTTGGTATGACATTATGGGAACATAGTGACTAAAGGCCCTCGTTGACACTACATTTTTCTACACTTTGCCCTATTAACTCTGTTATTTTCACCTTATTCTCCCTTTTTTCCTATTTTCAAGCTTTTGGGTTCTTTTCTTTTTATTTAGCAGCTTTTTGCCTTATTTCTACACTTCATTTTTCTTTTTAGCTCACAACTAAGGCATCACTTGTTTTTCTTGCACCGAGTACATGATTTCTCTATTTCACTGATTCACCTCCTCATTTTTCTGTTTCACCCTTTTACCAGCCAGTCTCAACTTAGGCTTTTAGCCTGTGTTGAGGTGCACAAATATCCATCCTCAAAACCAGGGCCACTTTTGGTAGCCACCCTCAACTTAGGCTTTTTCCCTCAATCAAGGTGCACAATATTCAAGGAAGGACCAAGGCCAGTTTTAGGATTTTACAACTAACAAGGCTAGGTTAATCAGGTGTTTTCAAAGAATAGGTATATGTTAGGCTTAGACATTAGGAACAAAGGATATATCCTAGTTTTGGTTGGTCATTTTAGGCTAAGTGGACTATTAAGAATAATGGTCTAAGATTCTTTCCTAATCAAATTAATCTAACTTAGAGTAACAAGGCAAGTTTTGAATTTTAACAACGCACATGGTTCTAACAAAATATGCTCACACTCACATGGCACTACATACATCATCAATAAAAGACTCTCAAATCATGCTTCTTATCTCAATTTTTCCTAACTTATCAGAACAAACATTGTCACACACCTAAACTGCATGGTTGCTATCTAACTACTAACCAAAAATTTTGGTGGGCATCATTTTTCAAACAAAATACAACAAACATGCTATATGCCACAAGTATTGGTAGTATATGCTACAAATACTATCTAAACATCCTAAACATGCCGATTTAACAAAAAATAAATATCTGGGGGGAAAAGAACACATGCAAGAAAACTCTGGGATCAAAAATTGGGGTAGTTATGTACCCAAGCTACTTAGACTTCATTGAGGCCCATAACTACCGACACCCCATTGAAAAAGTTGTGCATTGTTCCCAATGCACAAAATCAAAGAAAAATAAAATATATAGGGGTAAAAAACACATACGTGGGTGCCTAAGCACCTATGTGTGGCTAAGTTTGGCCACCCTCCTCCTGCAGAGTAGTCTTCTCAATAATAGTGCTCTGTCGGGAGGGGCCAGCACCCCTCACCTGATATATCTCTCAAGCTGGCGGTATCTCCGCCTCTTTTTTAGATGTCCCTAAGGCAAGCTCGAGCTCCTCCTAGTTAGTCATCCCACCTGAAATCATACAACATCAGAATCATCGTCCTGGTGGGGTCTCTTCCCATGAGAAGACTGAACAGGCTCCTCAGGAGCAAAAAGATCAACCATAAGCATTGGGGGTGTAATCTATGGTAGTGCGACCGGTGCTGCCAATGTTGTTCTCATGTCGACTTGGAGTCGCTGGATCTCCTTCTATAGGGCCGTCAAGTCTAACGGCCAGGCCGCGCGCAAAATCTGCTGCACCCTTTCCTTGAAGGCATCAATGCGGGTATCCACAACAGAGATACGATCCTGAATAGTGGCGACCACAAATTCCTGCATACGACCCTCTGAGTTTGAAATGGCCTGGCAAACCCATGGCCTAATCTGATGAACAAGCTGAGTCAGCTATGACTTAGCGTGAGATAACCTCTGCGCCAAGGCCTGTATAGATGCGACAGACTCATAAATTATGCCTATGGGAGTATCATATGGTGTCATGGCCTGTGGTGGAGGGACAATAGTAGTGGGACCCCTCTCCTCATCTGCCTCGGGCTATAGGGGCCTCTCCTAAGCAGTAGCATCCATGGCGGTGGTAGTTTGTAAACCCTCAGGCAGTGGCGCTGGGTTGAACAACTCAGGCATAGATGAAGGTTGTGCTCACCGGAGCGCCATCGAGTTCTCTTCAGCCTTGATTCGGATGGGTTCCCATGTATGGTAGGCCTTAATCAACTAGTCTAGCTAGTGCAAAATCTCCACCCTCGACTCTAGACACAGCCTGTATATCAAACATAGGAATGGGATGGAGGTAGACCTCTTCAGTGCGGCCTCATGAATCTGCTTGGCTATGAGGTAGGCCCAATCAATATCATAGCCTTTAAGATGCTTGCAACAAAAACTTTATTCTCTGGTGTCCATGTATTATCAGCAAGTATAGGCCGATTGTGTGAACGAACAAATGCCCACCAAAACTTGGAGGGAAACTAAGCGAAGCCTTGATAATAGGCTCCGAGTGAGTGGCAACCCATGCAGGTTTCGGACCCTGCTCAGCAATATACCCAGCCACCCATCTCATCAAGCTGGCTCTGTGCTCTGAATCCCTCATCAATAGTGGGTCCCTCATCTGCCGCACCCTGTAGTCAAACTCTGTGGTGGATTTGGGGGCAGGGAATTTTTTCCCAAATAATATGCGGCAGCTAGTGGTCTCTGATATATCCACCTATCGGCCCCTCACTCTTGTCTTGATCAGTCTAGGCTGAGCAAGGAGCTTCTTCCCCTTAGGAAGATTCTTGTGAACCAAGGCATATGAAGCATAGAACTCTATCACCATGGTCAAGGAGTATCATCAAAGTGACTGGTCAGCCACTAGAGCCCGTATCTAAGTATCGTGTCCTAGAGAACGAGGACACTATCAAATCTTCCTGGGATGACTCGGGGCTCCTCATAGATGGAGTGGCTGGCTTACCCCACTCTGTATGCTGTATGTCCGCGACATAAATAGTTTGCATGCCCTCGATGCACCACCGACTAGTAAGAGAGTCAGGTGTTAATGAACGAAGCAATGCGGAGGACTTCGTCTCTTATGCATTTTTGAAACCTGACTCAGAGCTAGACTCCTCCCTGGATGGAGTCGTCTGAATAGAATCTATCCTGTCGTTGCCTCCCTCATCAGACTTGGGAGTGCGGAAGACAAGAGCCTGAGTCTATCAAGCTTTAGCGGTTGCTCTGCCTGAAGTCTAGCAGCCTTCGAGGCTGGGTTGAAGCACAACTTCTCTAATGGTCCACTTAGGGTCGAAGTCTGCTTATCTCCTGAAGACTCATCTCTGAGCCTCCTCTTTAGGGCCTTGATCTCATCACATCTAGCTTTCAGGGCCATAGTACCTGAAACATGAACATTTATGCACCTTAGTCAGCCTGACAAATCAAAAAACAAAATGTAAAAATATTTCAGACTGAGTTGCAGAAGGGTCTACAAAAGAATCTCTATGGGCCGTAGTGGATACTACGAGTTATAGAGAGCTTTCGTGAAATAGTGGTCACAATAATTTTTGGACACTGGAAAAGTCTACGAGACTAGTTACGACCTGTAAAATGGTTAACGAGTCATAGACTGAGTCATAGAAAGTTCCAGTGCCTGAACTTATTCCAGGAAGGGATCTACGAGGCTTGTCTACGAGCCGTAAACTATTCTACGACTCGTAGAAGATCCCGTCTGATGGATACTCAGAAATTCTAAGTTTCTAGAATCTTGAATGAGGGGCAATTACAACCCGTAGAATGTTCCACGGGATGTAAAAGCCACTCATAGACAAGAAACTCAGTTACCTGAGATTTCAAGTCCATCACCACGGACCCCATACGACTTTTTCAACTTTATTCTAATAGCATAGAAGCAAAAATGCACACCCACATGATTTTCAAACCACAAATAAGACCCCCAACATGTTATTCAAAGTGTATATACCCCATCAAAAATGATTAAGAATGTTTCCCCAGCCCTTCCAACGACGTATGAACAATTGCACGACAAAATTATGCACCTACGTCATCACCCACCAAAATACACACAAAAATCAATTTATCCCACCTGGGTGATTCAATAGGCGCCAAACATATTATTCAAATCATACTATCGAGGCAGTGATACCTAATTCTGGACTTAGACAAGTATTCAAACATGGACAACCATAATTCAAATTTCAAACTTGGGTTTTGTGTCTAAATACCATTCCCGACATAATTTCCAATTTAATCATACAAATACCGGCAACTTAAAGGTTCTTATTCAACTAAAAACTCACCAAGTTGTGTGACTAACTTGTGGAAGATGAAGGAGGTGAAAAGGCACTAAAACCCTAAGTCACGAGAAAATCTTGCCTGAAAATAGGGGCATGGTCACTGTCGATTGTCAAAATTTCTTGAGGTTGAGGTTCGGGTTGGCCGAGTAGATTTGTAAATTAGGTTTCAAATGGAGTCAAACTATTATTTATACCTTGACCCGAGTACAACTAAAATCTAATGGGCCTGAACTCTACAAAACCCCGATTATAGGCCATAGAGTATTTTACAGCTCGTAAACTATGGTATTGTAGAACATCCAAACCCTAGATTTTAGGACTGGGTTTCATGGACCAGTCTATGAGTCAGAGAATGGTGTACCACTCATAGATTTGGTCATAGAAACCTCAACACTTGAAAAAAATTTCAGAAAACTTACCTGGGGTCCATGAGCCCCATTCACGACCAGTATATTGATCTACGGACCGTAAAGTTGGCTTGTGGACTGGAGTGCATAATCTTTTGCTCACTGAAAATCTCTATGGGTTGGGGTAAGAGTCGTAAAGTGTTTTACATCCCATAGACCCAGTCGTAGAGACACTTCTTGTGCTCTTCTTAGCCAAAATGGTTGATTTAGACCTACCTATGAATCCAAAAACTGAAAATTAAGCCTATAAATATATTATTACATCAAGAACCTTGAGTGGCCTCCCAAGTAGCGCCTTATTTATTGTCGTGGCACGACTTGGAAAAATTGGTTACTCAGACTTCACTCTTCAAATCATCTGGACACTTCATAGACTAACCGATATTAAAGACAACCTCTTCATCAGTCAATCTAAACCTGATTTTACCGCCTTCCATATCCACTAGTGCTCGCCCAGTGGCTACGAATGGTCTTCTCAAGATGATTGGGACGTTGAAGTCAACTTCACAATTTAGGATTACAAAATCTGTGGGGAATATGAACATTTCAACTTTGACTAGCACATCATATAGTATCCCCACAAGCTTCTTTACTATGTGATCTTCCATTAACAACCGCATGTTGGTTGGAGTTGGGGCTCCCAATCCAAGCTTCTTGTAGACCTCAAGGGGCATCAGGTTAATGTTGGCACCTATATCACATAGTGCCTTTGTGAACTCTACATCTTTAATGGTACAGGGTATGGTGAAAGCACTTAGATCTTCTCACTTCTAAACCAAGGACCTCATAGTAATAGCACAGTAATGTTGAAGCTCTTGGGAGAGCTCCGGACTCACAGGGCGCTTTTTGGTGGCCAAGTCCTTCATGTACTTTGCATCCCTTGGAATCTTCTCCAATGGCTCAATGAGGGGGATGATGATGGAGAGTTGTTTCAACATGGAGAAAAAGTGCTTGAATTTGCCTTCCTCCACCCTCTTTTTGATTCTTTGAGGGAAAGGAAGAGGAATCCTAGGAATGGGCTTCAACTTCTATTGCTCATCAGCAGCTTCACTCACCCCATCCTTGCCATGATCATCTCCTATCTCTGCATCCATCTCTTCTCGAAATTCTTCCTCATCAATTGGCATGGGAGGATAATGGTGCTCTTGCCACCCGAGTAGTAACAGCCATACACTGCCCTTCATTTTTTGGATTCTAAACTGTGTTATTAGGTAGTGTACCCCTCTGACACTGATTAAGTTGAGTCGACACTTGACCAAACTATTGTTTAAGCTATTTGATGGTCACAGAGTAGGACTCTATTTTTTTATTTATACTTGAAATCTCTGATTTCATGCCCCTCAGAGTCTCATCCTGTGCCTCAGCTTTCTTCAACAGGTGATAAAACATCTCCTCAATTCTGGAACTACCAGCATTTGCATCACGATTATGTTATGGAACATAAGGACCATTCCTGAAGCCTTCTCTGTGGCCCCAATCTGTATCTCTCTCTGGATCCTTGTCTCTATCATAGCAGCCTCCGCGGTTGTCCCTGTGAGCTCCATCTTTCCGACCTTGGTTTCCTTGACCTCGGCTCCAATAGTCCTGATTGGACCCTTGGGTATTGGTCTGGAAACCCCCCCGTCTGATCAGCAAAAAAACACACGTCCTCATCATAATATGGCTTATCATACATGGGTGCACATGGAGGTTGATGAACCACTGCATTCACTTGCTCTTGGTTCTACTTTATCATCGCCTCCATACCTGTGTGAATCTGCGCAAGCTGTTGCATGATTTATTCGTTGATCTTTGATTGCTCCGGACCAACACTGACAGTGCATGGACTTTTGGTAGATGCTCTGTCTCTCTAACCTCATGCACGATTAGTCTTGACCACTCTTTCCATTCGCTTTGTGATCCGTGCAAATGGTTGATCTAAGAATATGCCCCCCGTGATAGTATCAGCATAGTCCTGACTACTCTTATCAAGGGCACAGTAGAAGATCTCCACCAAGGCATCATCAACTATCTTGTGGTCAGGGATGCTCCTCAGGCATTTGGTGAACTGCTCCCAAGTAGTACTGATCGAATTACCAGGAAGTTGCTCAAAGTTGTTGATCGGGTCCTTCAACTTGAGCTTCTTCAATTTAGGGAAGTACCTCTCCATGAAGGACTTTTTCAAGTCTACCCAACTAGTGATTGAACTCTGCGGGAGCTCAGATATCCATAATATTGCATTGCCTATAAGAGACAATGGGAAGACACAAAGTCCCACAGCATCCATAGACAAATTTTGCGTTCCCATTACATTCTTGCAGACGAATGCCACTTGGTGTAGGTGGCTATGAGGATCCTCTGATGTTAAGCCCGCAAATAGCCCATGGTTTTGCAGCATCTAAAGTAACCCAATCGAGACTGTGAACTTTATGTCTACCGGTAGTGGTGGAAACACAATAGCTCCAGTCACCTCCATAGCCATAGGATTTAGCCTGTATTGATTCCACTGGTAAGCATTGGCATTGAAATCCTGAGCTGTGAAGCAATTTTCTACAAAGGAGGTGGGTTCTCATTCTTAGAATCCTCATTGTTATTCATGTTCAGAGTTGCATTGGCTATGTTATTAGCGTTGTCTTGGGCCATTCTCCTCAACATTCTATGAATCTCTGGGTCAAATGGAGTTAAGGGATTGCCTTGACTCCGGTTGTTGGGCATACACTACATTTACACCCTTAAAAAGAACAAAAACAACAAACAAAAGTAAAATAAGGGAACTAAGGGTTAACACCCAAATTACTTATGAATTCACTAAGTCTAGCCGTATCCCTGGCAACGGCGCCAAAATCTTAATGTTGCCTAACTTATACCTACCTTTTAGAGGATAAAGCAGTCGTTGTCAAGAAATAGAACTTAACAAAGGTTAGGGTCAAACCCATAGGGAATACATAGACTCCCCGGGGGGTCTTGTAGTAATCAATGAAAAATATAACTAAACTAACTAACACAAGAGAGAAGTCAATATGATGAGAACCTAGGGTATTGTGTTCCCCATGATTCCCCAACTCAGTATCACCGGATAAGCTAAATCTTTTCTAGTGTATAGCATGCAGGACGGTAAGCTATGTACACCAAGCCCTTTGGTCAAAGGTGAGAAGTAAATTTCACTATGCGACTTAGCCCATCTCCATAGTGTGCATTACTAACCCTAACCTATTAGTCCCCGTACAACCTCCCCTTGGCCCAGTTTGGTTGGTTAGACGAGAATGCATCACTCAAATCCTGTTAATCAATTTCTTTCTCTATTCATTACTACCTTGCTCAAGTCAGTAACTCTAGGCGGGTTCTAATGTTGGCCACCATCAGAAAATATGCAAAATTAAGAGAATAACCTAATGGGAGAACTGGTCGGCACACCATATGAAAGAGGTTTACAGGTCGTATTGCATTCCACAGCCCGTAATCGAGGGCTCATACTTCGCTGCTGGGATTTTGGACTTCAACTCTACGACACCCCTCTACGACTCATAAAGTGGTTTACGAGGCATAAAGGGGGTTTCGTCTGATGAACTTCAGAAAGTCCTCATCTCTGATCCTCAAGGCACAAACTATCCTTTACGATTCATAAAACCTTCTACGACTCATCTGTGTTCGTAGAATAAATTTCAAAAAAAAACCCTCACTGGAATTGTTCACGAAACCACCCTAGGGCCCGCAGAATGATCTAAGCCCATAAAGAGTTTCGTATAACATCAAAAATCAGCAACTTCTGCACTTTTTCCCAAAATCAAGGCCAACCTGTAATCCTGCAACTATAAACAGAAAAACACATAAAACCAACTAACATCGCACTGAGAACACATAAAATTTCAAGTTTTAAGCATCAAAAGTGTTGTATTTTGGCAGCACGTCAAATATCCACCATCAAAATGAGCCCCTCTTGACTCCCTCATCCTCACCTTTTGAAGTTTCTCACTATCCATTTGTTCGCATATGTCATGAGTCGTGAAATATCCATCTTATTAATGAGCTTAGCGGCCTTACATTCCATCTTCACTACGTGGGATACACCTAAGGTGAACTTGTTCATACAGGCCCTAGATTCGGCCACCAAAGAAGGAGCATACTTGGATATATTTGTGAACTTGAGGGCATACACCCCTCACACTTATGCCACATTATCTCAAATTCATGAACTCCATAACTTTAGCTTCCCTTAGTTCAAGTGGGAAGAAACGATCAAGAAAAGCGGCCTTAAACATTCCCCAATCAATAGACCTTTCTTCAACGTTTCTTAACTTCCATTGTGTGAACAAAACTTGAGCAACCCTCTAAAGTTGGTAAGCCACTAATTCATCCTTCTCCTTGGAAGATACCCCCATAATCTCCACCACCTTATAGATCTCATCAATGAACTCTTGTGGATCCTTATTTACCTTGGAACCATGAAACACTGGAAGATTAATCCTAGAAAAATCCCTTATCCTAGTTGCCAGAGTAGGAGTCTTTGGAGATGCAACAACTTGAGCCAACATATTAATAGCGGCCCTAAAATCTTTATTATTCCTTAAGGAACTTGAGGAGCCAGAGGAGCTTGGTCCTCATTAGTATCAACTCCCCTAGTAAATGGATCACGTTGTGGAGGCATTCTCTAAAAATGTCAAAGGAAAAGTGTTAGGGAATGAGAGTCTTGAAGGCACAGCATAGATCACAAAAGAAGCACATATTTTCTAAACGTCTCATAGCCTCTTGCTCATGGATGTGGCATGTTTCATACCTATAGACAAGACTCTACAAACGGCATGTTGGACTCCCTAGGATGCTTTCAAACCTTGTGCTATAATACCAAATTTATCACGACCTGAACCTAGGGCCTAGCCATAACACGACGAATGTGAGACCCAAAGGAACCCCATCCAAGATTCTTGTTCATATCATAAGTATACATAAGGTAAAGTAAGCAAAGCATAAGAGAGTAAGCAAATGAAACATAATAATAGCAAAGTTATAGTTTCCTTTGGCAATTACATCAACGCTTAGTCCAAAAAATGCCTCTATATAAAGATCTTGGCGGGGTCTATCACATAGCTCACTCTCAAGATGTACTATCAAAACAAAATTCATAAAGTCTCAACATAAGGAAAATATCATATGAAAGGGGCTTGTTCTAGAAGCATAGGAACTCACAAACAAGTCTTCAAAGTTCAATATCCAACTCTAGCCATGAAATGGAAGAATAGTCTCATCATTCGTCTCTACATGGTTAGATCATGTAGGCAGAGAAGTAAGCGTTAGTACGTGGAATGTACTAAGTATGTCTCGCGCCCCTATTTTTTCAACGTCGTGGCAACGACTCTTTTGGGATTAAAAATTGAAGAGTCACCACCTAATGATTTCAGGTGCCTTAGGACACCATTCTAAGCCTAAAATTCAATTTAATGGTCAATAAGGGTTCAAGTTACCTCAAAGGGAAGGTGTTAGGCACCCTTCGAGGTCCACAAATGCGGGTCCTGGCCGTATCTTGCATTTATGTGGGGGTTAAAATATAAGGTCTTTATTTTTTAATTAATCTAATAAAATGCCTAAGTAATAAAAATATAGCAAGATAATTAAATAGATAAAATGAATGAAACAATTAATTAATCTACCCCAAACAAATAAACAAAAGAGAGGAAATTAAACTAAGCATTTTATTATTATGTTTACTCAGATCAATTACTCGGCTTTATTTTCGGGAGACAAAATTAGATTTTGTTATTTTTAGCTCACATGGCTTATTTAAGCCGAAGGACAAAATCAAGGTTTGTCCTATTATGCACGAGTTTGTTCATCATGTCCGAGTGTCCTATTTACCCCTACCCCTCCTAAGTTGATTTATTATTAACCTAAGAAGCGTACTAAAAATCTAACGTTCCTTGAAATGTGTCTATCATCCCTCCAAAGGTCCAAGAGGCATTGGACTTCTAAATTTTTGGTGGTTCTAAACTAAAAAAAAGAATATAGGGCTTCCATAAGGACCTCGCGTCACAATGAAACATGAATGACGAGCATTTAGCACATAAATCTCACATATGCCTCTAACTAACTAGCATGCTTGAAAACACACATAAATAGTGCAAGATTGTGTCATGTTGAGTGTATGCACAACATTAGAAAAATGCATCATTAGTAACTTAAAAAGAAACTTTGACTATTATTTTAAGCATGAAAATATTTATCGAATTTTGATAGATAATTAAAATAACATGTTAAATCCAATGTATTCAAAAATACGATAAGTATTACAGCATACTAAGAATTACTTATTATTTAAGTAAAAAAAACAAGTATTATGAATCATGTGATAGGCGAAAAGTAAAACTTATTAACATAATAATTTTGAGTCATAAAGTAAACTTAAACTTATTTTAAAACTTGTACATTTCTTAAGCAAGGTTACATGTTAAAATGTTTAATTAAAAAATTCTATAACTTGAAACTTGTAAGTATTATGGCTCTGTGGAACAGCATTTAGACTTTACATACATGATCACAATGCGACTTAACATGTCAAAAAATATATTTAAAGTGTACGAACAGATTTCTTAGTTAGTCTAAATGTTTCAAAAATATTTTACGAGTCTTATTATTATTCTATGTCAAAAATGCTATTAAATTCTAAAAGGTATGATTTTCAATTTAAGCATGCTTAAAAAAGATAAAATTAAAAAAAATCCTAGTTAGATGGTGATTTTAGAACATAAAGGTGAGAACCATACGTGACAATAGTAAGATTGAATCACTAGCACACTAACATTAGACCATTTTTAATTAGATAAATAAAATACCTACAAATTTAAAGTCATGGTGAACAATAAAATCAATCATAATCGAATAATTATACCCTATAAGCAGATTTTCTAACACAAGCAAATAAATGGTGATGAAATAAAATAAACATGTTGCACATTATTCCCCTCCCCCATAAGCGTTCCCCAATTTTCATTATATAGTATATTACAACATTTACAAAAAATAAGCATAATTCAAACATAAATGAATAAATAAATAAAAGATCTTCTAAGCCCCCAAGTGAATCACCCCGGGCGACTCTTCGCCTCCTTAAATTTGCATCAAACCTGCTAAATACTTTAAAAATACTACACAAAATCCGGATTAGTAATAAAAGATATCAAGTAAGTGAAGACACAATCATAAAATTCACAAGACAATACAACGTAAATAGAAGAAACATTAAAATTAAATCTGGATGCCTCCTTAACCTTTACTTGATACAAGAACTTCTGGAAGCAGTATGTCAAACTTTAAGAGTTTCGCTTTGAGAATATATGTTAATGAGGGAAAAGAGATGTTTGAGAAGAAGGAAGAAGAAAAAGTTCAATGTTCTCTTGTTTTTGAGTGTTCAGCCTTATCCCAAAATGAAAGGAGAATGCCACATTATATAATAAATAGGAAAACAATAGAAGGAAGGAGAATTAATTAAGAGTGAAATATGGAGGGCTCTCCTAAATTAACACAATTTAATCCATTAAATCTTAAATTAACCATAAATAAATCGATATCAAAATCACCCAAATCATTTCAAGAAAGGTGTAGAATAAGAAAGATGCATGAATCATTTAAAATAAATAGTGTCAATCATAAGCAAGAAAATCTCTCATTGTCGTAATTAGATAAATATGACTGTTAAGAAATCAAATTTGAGAGGATAGAGGATCAAGTTGATAAAATTTACCATATTTACTTAAGTATTACAAGTTGTTATAATTTAATTATAGGGAAGTGATCAATTAAAAATAAAAGGAGGCCAACATTTAAGAGTGGTTGCCAATCGGATATACCAATACCAAAGTTTACCAAAATGGATCAAGATCAAACAATAGATGACACTAAGATTACTACAGATTACTATTACATGATTTCAACTTAAGCTAGAAAATCACACCAAGAAGGAAAGTAATCAATAGAGGATATTTTGAATCAAAATTTGCATAAAACCTCAAAATAGGAGCAATCCATCAAGTAAAGAAACAACAATGGGGAAGAATTCTGAAAGGGTTTAAATAATTAAATTAGCATGAAATCAGTGAGCTTTTCTACAAAGAAAATGTTAGCTACCATAATTAATAAACAAGTTCTGTCAATAACCAATACTCAAAGTTAAATGGGTTTTAAACAATTTTGACAATGAGGGCATGTATATAAATAGACAAAGCATGATCATAATATTGATGACTAAATCAAACATTCTGGAAAAAAAACAGGGATATTCAAGTATATTGATTCAACCAACTACTAGAGAATAGCAGCCCACTAATATATATCTCCAATCAAAAAAACATTAGGGATCAAATTTTGAAATAGGAGCAAGGATTACTAAACATATGAATGCCAAATTAGGAAAAATTGACAAGAAGAACCAAGAAAATTCAAAAGAGTTACACTTAGACGTGTATTCAGTTAGTTAAACAATGTAGAATTCACAATAAAACTTTATGTAAACCAGAATTCATAGAAGCAATTTTATGTGTATTTGCAAATCTTCAAAAATCAAAAAATAAAGAGTCGAAGTACTAAAAATAAAACAATTCAAAGAGGTAGTACCAGGGTGCCTTCAAATCTAGAATCAAATCAATTCTTACGCATCCCATTTCTAATTATTCCGTATTTGGACTACTATCATCGATCTTCATATGAATCTGATGTGAGTAACAATGTTGTGTTGCCAGTCAATCTCACTGGAGAGAAGAAGTAGAAGATGGAGCCCGCCGGTAGCCCTGGTGGTTCGCAGTGGTCTTCGGCAAGGGTTCTTACAGTTCTTCCGATGAAAAAATGAAAGATGAGGGGGAGAGGGAGTTTGGGGTCTAGTTCGATGGGTTTTTGGAGGTGCGGCAGTGGTTATGGGGTCGTTTGGGTGGTTGTTTTTTCATGAGATTTTGGGGGAGAAAAGGAGATCGGAGAAGGGATCACTGGATGGTCATGCATCGTTGTTTGCCGGTGAGAAAGTGACAGTGAGGGAGAGGGAAGAAGAATGGAGGGAAAAGGGGTTCGCGGGGTCTGTTTGGCGGAGGTAGAGGTGGTTGTTCATGGTGGAGAGGAGAAGAGAGAAAAGGGAGCGACGGGAAAGGGATAAAGGGAGAGGAAGAGGGGTCGCCGGTGGTGTGCGGCGGCTCCTCCAGGAGAGACATTGAGGGAGAGAGAGGGAGAACGGAGGAGGAAGGTGGCGTAGATGGGGTGCCATTTTTACTGGAAAAGGAGCTGTCGGCGGCGACATGGAGAGGGAGGGGTAAAAGGGCTGTTGGTTGGTCTTTTTTGTTGAAGGGGGGGAATGAAAAAAATGAAATTTAGGGTTTTGGGGTCTTGGTAATTGAAAAAAAAAAGAAAAGAAAATAAGATGGGAATTAATCTAGGCCTTTAGATCAAATGTGATGAACGGCTAGGATTAAATCACACAATTCAAAAATTAGATATTTAAAATAAAGTCACAAATTGACTTAGTTTAGGCTAAAAATTGACAAGAATTGGTTAGGATCGAAATAAATTATAAAGAATTGACTAGACTTTGAAATAAATGTAAACAAATTGGTTGGAATTAAAATGAATTTGGTAGAAAAGGCTACGAATTGAATGAATTAAGATCAATTGAATAAATTTTCATCTAATTACAACGTACGCACAAATAAAATATTCAATATTTAAGAATAATTTTGACGTAATGAAAAATACGTAATATAATCATTGTACAGAAATGTTTAAAAATATTAAATATTTTTTAATTAAAATTAATAAGAAAATAAAATGGTAAAAAATGACATTAGAGATAATGATAATGATGATGATGATGATGATCATGATCATGATCATGATCATGATGATAATAATAACAATAACAATAACAAACAACAGCAACAACAATAACAACAACAACAACAATAATAATAAGAACAACAACAACAACAACAACAACAACAATAACAACAACAACAACAATAACAACAATAACAACAATAACAATAATAATAACAATAATAATAATAATAATAATAACAACAACAACAACAATAACGATAATAACAATAATAACAGCAATACTAACAATACTAATAGTTGTAGTAATAGTAACAGTAATTTTATAAATTATGAATGCAAAAATATACAAATTTTTGGGTAAAAATTAAAATATAAACTTATACAAAAATATTTTTTCTTAAAATACTTAAATAATCGAATAACACAAAAAAAAAATTTAAGGTGGGTCAAAATTGGGTGTCAACAGTATGTAGATATGCCATGCATCAAGAAACATTACAACATAATATAAATATGCATAATCATAATTAATTGAACAAGGACACAATATGAATGATCAATAATATTTAAAATCAAGAGAAGAAACATCACCAAATGTTTCATAATCATAGCATGTATATGTGGGAATAAGGCCATAACTAACAATAAGGTCATGCAGATAATTACATGGAATCTTGATGTTGCCTCTACACCAGAGAAAGAGTAGTCTACTTTGTCAAGGTAGACTATACCTCATCTTACGAGATCCTTCCCATTTCAGTCGGTGCTTTAACATTAACCTTATGGGATCCTTTCTATTTCGGTGTATGCTTTATAGATGTGGATCCACGAACATGATACCATATAGACACATAATCATAAATCTACGATGGCACGTAGTTATTAGACTTGAGGATTTATGTTAGGCTCTTTGGAGATAGTCTCCCTCACACAAGCTCATTAGATGCTAAGTCATATCCTATGGAATACATAATCACACATATAGATAGTTTTGAACATAATTCATACTTTATCAAAATCGTACTCTCATAGCTTTGTAAAATAGGCATCCTATCCTCATAAAAATATCTTGTACCATAGGATGGTCCATCTACATAACTTTCATATAGTTGTGGATATACTCTCCATCTTAACATCATCATTAAGGTCTTAAGTTACCCTCATCATCATCATCAAACATCATCATTATCATCATCATCATTATTAAAACATACCTTTCATACTTAGAATCCTAATCATGAATACCATAGTTTTATCATAGGAAATTAGGACTAAGTGTGGGTTTTATGGACAATTGAGTTAAAGTCATGTAATTAGATGAAAATCATAGAGGAATCATGCAACTGAAATCAATTTGAATCATTAACAAGGGAACCCACATCCATTCAACAAGCCTTAATCATCAAATACTTCAAATCACTTTAATTCACTTGAAAATTATAGGAATCATGTAATTTTTCATAATTCATGCATAAATGGATATATTCATCATGTGGAAATCATAATCCAACCATTTGGAGTCAAGTCATAAAAACTCATAGAAATCCATGCTTAGATCTTTGAGAAAAAGAGAGAATTGAGTTGAACTTCATGGATGAATCTAATCTATGAATGAAGATCTACATACCTAGAGTGAGAATCTCTAAACTTGAAGATGAAATTCAAGAAATCCTTTAGCAAAACCTTCAAACCTTAACTTCAATGGAGAGAACCCTTAGAGAGAGAATGTTTAGAACTTTGGGGGGAGATTTTGAGAGTGAATGAGTTTAAATAGATTAGGAATAGGTTTTATAAGAGATAGGTTGGTTAAGTTAGTTATAAGGGTCAAAAAAACATAGTTTAGGAGTTAAATAAATTGGAAAAGACCAAAATACCCTTCATTTAAAATCTATCGGGCCCACCTATGAGACCCCTTTCACAGGTCACAAACCCATCCAAGGGTCGTACCTTGCTTTCGTGGAATACATGTCACAAAATTTGAGCTACTTAAAATTGCACTTTGGAACCATGAAACACCAAATATGGGTTATAGTTCCATTTATGGGCCATAGAACACTTCTGTAGACTACTTCCAGAATTAGAAAAATTCCCATTCGTAGGGTCCCTTTCACGATCCAGTCCATGAGCCGTGGTTCCATTTATGGCCCGTCCTGTTCTTTGTAGAATGAATTCCAATAGCTTGAAAATTATTCATATTTCTGGACTCAGGTCCACGTGACCTTTCTACGAGTCGTAGATTGTCTCGTAAAACTAAACAGTCTCAAAATTTCACAACTTTCCATTTTCTAGGCCTTTCAACATAAAGGGTGTTTCAAGAGTAAGCAAGCGGAACATATCAATGTCAAAGCCATAGTTTCCCTTAAGGGAATTACAACATCTTTAGTCCAATACATGCCTCTACATCATACACGTTGATGAGGTCTAGAACATGCTGCTAGCTCACCCCTCAAGATAGAATAACAAGTAAATCATAAAGTCCAAACATGAAAGCATAATATGAATAAAGCTTGTCCCCAAAGCATGGGAACTCACCAATAATCTTAAAAGCACAATCCAACTCTAGCCACAAAATAGAGGAAGTCTCCTCATCGCACGTCCCTACACAGTTAGATCATATTGGCAAAGAAGTATGCATTAGTACGTGAAATGTACTAAGTATGTAGGTATGACATGCATCAAGGAAACATCATGGCAATGTGCATAGCAATAATCAATAGAGTAAGGACAAGATATGATTGATCAATGCATGTTTAAAACTATGAATAGAAGCATCATAAAACCTTTTTGTAACCTAGCATACATATGTAGGAATAAGACCATAATCAATAATAAGACTATATGGACTATTACATGGAATCTCAATGTTCCCTCTACACCGAGTAAAAGAGGAGTCTACGTTTTTAAAGTAGACTCAACCCACACCTATAGGCTCAATCCTAGCATGATGAGAATCATATGTACATAAAGACCCAACCCTTTAGGCTCTATCCTATAATGGTTAGTATCACATGAACATAATTCTATATTGATCCATTAGCTAGCCTTATAGACACATAATCATAAACCTATGGTGGCACGTAGTTATGAAACTTTAGGATTTATGTAAGGATCTTTGAGGATAGTCCCCCTCACACAAGCTCATTTGGTGCTAAGTCAGATCCCATGGAATACATAATCATGCATCTATATAACTTTCAACATAATTCATACTTTATAAAAATCATACTTTTATAGCTTGTAAAATAGGCATCATTACTTCATGAAAACATCTCATATCTCAGGAATAGTCCATCTACATACTTTGCATATAGTGTGAGTATACTCCCCATATTATCATCATTTCATAAACATTAGGGTCTTAAGGCATCCTCATCATCATATCATTATCATCATTAAAACATACTTTCATATTAAGCCTTAATCATCATATACTTATAATCATATACTTTTACTTGAAAATCATAAAAATCATGTAAGTTTTCATAATTCATTCATAAATAGGTATAATAATCATATAGTAATCATAATTCAACCATTTGGAATAGCATCATAAGAACTCATAGAAATCCATGTTTAAACTCGAAGAAGGGGAGAGTTTGAATTGGGCTCCATAGATAAATCTAGTCCATGAATGAAGCTCTACATACCTCAAGTTAGAAGATTTAGAAATTGATATGAATAGGCCTTAAAATCCTTAGCGATACTCGAAACCCTAGCTCCAATAGAGTCCTTGCTTAAAGAGAGAAAATTTGAGAGTTTAGGAGAGAAAATTTGAGAGTTTAGGAGAGGACTTTGAGAGTGAATGAAACAAAATGAATTATGAATAGGTTTTATGGGAATTGGGTCAGTTATGTTAGTTAGTAGGGTCAAAACAACGTAGTTTAGGAATTAAATTGATCGAAAGTAACCAAAAATCCCTTCATTTAAAAGCTACCAGACCCATTTATGAGGCATTGTTTATAGTGCACAATTCACTTTATGGGTTGTAATTTTGCTCGTATTGGGCATGGTCCCAAAAATTGAGCTACTAGAATTTACAACTTGAAACAACAAGTCCACTTTACGGTCCATAGTTTCTTTTACAAATCACAGTATTCTTCTTGACTTAGAAAAAACTTTCTATCCGCAGGGCCTTTCATGACCCGATTTACAGACCGTATTCTTGGTTACGACTCATAAAGTCCTCTTGTACTTTGAATTTGACTTCCAGTAACTACAATCTTTTCACCAATTTCAGGAACTCAACCATGAGACATTTCTACGACTTATGGCTCAGTCCACAAGCTGTAGATTGGCTCATAACACCAATCACGCTCAAAATTTCTGAAACTTTTCCATTTTCCAAGCTTTTCAACATGCAGGATGTTACAATTGAGGCAGTGAGGAATTGGCCTAGACTATTTTCTCCTTCAGATATTCATAGTTTTCTAGGTTTGACTGGCTTCTATCAGAGGTTTGTTAAAGGTTTTTCATCCATTGTTGCATCTTTGACTAACTTGACTCAAAAGAAGACAAAATTTCAATGGTTAGATGAGTGTTTAAAGAGTTTTTAGACTTTTAAAGATTGTGTTACATCAGCTCCTTTTTTGACACTACCAACAGGTTTAGATGGGTTTGTGGTGTATTATGATGCTTTCGTTTCGCTTTGGGTTGTGTTCTAATGTAAAATAGCAAGGTCATATCATATGTATCGAGGCATCTAAAGATGCATGAAAGGAATTATCCAACTCATGATCTTGAGTTAGGAGTTGTTGTGCTTGCTTTGAAGATTTGACGTTATTATCTCTATGAGGTTCATGTTGATGTATTTACTGACTACAAGAGTTTGCCATTCTCAGTCAAAGAGATCTAAATCTAAAGCAAAGAAGATGGTTGGACTTCTTAAGGAGTATGGCATGAGTGTGCAATACCATCCAGGCAAGGTGAATGTTACAGTTGATGCTCTTAGTAGACTATCTATGGGTAGTGTGATTCATGTTGACGAGGCAAAAAAGGGAGTTGGTGAAATACATGCATTGTTTGTCTCGATTAGGGGTTAGGTTGAGTGATTCTAATCAATGTGGTATCCATGTGTAAAATGGGACTAAATCTTATATGGTAGTTGATGTTAAGGTAAAATAGGACGTAGACCCGTCATTGGTTGAGTTGACGAAGTTGGTTTAATTAATCGAACTTGCAAGAATTGAAACATTAATCATGATGCAATACATGTTTAAATCACTTACAAGGAAGAATAAATCAAGTCTTGATTTACACGAAGAAATGGAACAAGAAATCTAGATTCAATCTGCAAACAATAATCAAAATGCACAACTAAGACTAGTACTCGTTTGCTCACTATCCAGGCGCAACTTGAATAAAAAATCAATGAGAGTTTTTGTTCCAAGTCATGTGTTTTCAGCCCCAAAACGTGGGGAATAATGATAACAATAAAATTGTAAGGCCCCCATGTGAGAAGCATGAAAAGTGCAAAAAATGAGTTCTGGAAATTAATTCAACGGGCCATAACTGGTGCTCGTGGGTTGAAGGTCAGACTTGGTGAAAATGATGATTTCTGAGGTTGGATATACGACTTGTTAGATAGCCCATAAAGTGACTTACGAGCCATAAGTCTAGTCGTAGAATGTGAATCAGAGAAAGTTTCTGAGAGTCTGAAATGGCATTAGACGAGATCCTCACCTATGGCTCATAGAACGGAACACGGCCCATAAATAGGGTCTCGTGGTCCTGTCCGACAGGTTTTTAAAGAGGGTATTTTTGACCTCCCTATTGCTTTATGCCTATGCTACGTTATTTTATCACCCAAAAGGGCCCTTTTTTAGCCCTATACAACCCTAAATAGACCTCATTCCCACTCATTTAAAAATATTCTAAGTTCCCAAACACTCTCAAGCTCTTCAAGCACTCAAGCAAGAAGACCAAGCTAGGTTCGAATTCTTCTCCTCCAAGTTCGATTTTCCTCCGCTAAATTATCAAGGTATATGGGTTTTGATTGTGGGGATCTTTCCTCCACAAACTCAACCAATCCTCTCTTCCTTTATGCCTTATCAAGTTATGGTAATATATGATGGTTTTAAATTCTATTACATGAAGATAATATGAAGTATTTATGATGGTTTATTCTTATGCATTTTTAAGAAGTGAAATATCATGTGAACTCTATGATTTATATGAGGGCTTGATGATGCCCTAGCAAGTTTTTACTATGCTTGGTGGGTTCTTTGAATAATGAATTAGAAATTTCATTTTGTAACTCCCATGGCATTTACGCATGATTTGCATGGTTTTAAGCCATGTACATGTACCCACCATGGTTTTGAAATAGGATTTATGCTAAGCGTCTAGGATATTGAGGGCCTTATGGCAAGATATATGAAGTATGAATTATATGAATTGAAGGGCTATTGTGCACATTGTGAAACATGAAAGTATTATGAAAGTTATAAAACCTATCTTTGATATATGAAGCTTTGATTTTGAGGAGCTACTCTATGAAAATATTATGATACCTTACATATTTTGGCTATAATTATGATTTGAATATTCCTTGGGATTATGACCTAGCACTGTGAGGAACTCATTAGATAAGCATTATCCCATAAATATGTTGCCACCATAGGTTTGTGAATTAGCTAATGGATCCATATAGCTCATGTTACATGATTGACCAAAAAAGGTGGTGTTCCCGTATGGCACATGTTAGTTAAATTTCAAAATGGGTGGTGTTCTCGTAAGATTGTTATCATAAGTTAACCGAAAAGGGTGGTGGTCTCGTAAGGTGTTTATAAAGCACTTTTCGAAATGGAGGAGTTCTCGTAAGGTGAGTGTTTGGTCTACCCTGGCAAAATAGAGCAGTTCTAGTCCGGTGTCGAGTGAACATCAGGATTCCAAGTAGTAGCTCGCTTGATCTTATATGTCAGTTATGGTCCCTCCCCATCTATATATGATACGTTATATGATTTGATAATTCCTCGTGAATATTTTGACTAAGGAACTGAGCATTGTGACATATTGAGCTTACATATTGCTTAATTATGGCTTATGTTCTTTGTTGCATCGCACCCCGCATATTTAGTATGTTTCAAGTACTAACACATACTTTTTGCCTATATGATCTAGCCATGTAGGGATCGGAGCTCCTATCCATCCTCCTCCTCCATGTGGTTAGACGATTCGGTTGAAGAATACTTTTGGTAAGTCCTCCATTTCAGACGATTCGATTGAAGACTACTCCCTTTAGATTTTACTTGCTATGTGGTCCATGCTAATCCTCATCCCTACAAAATCCCCATAGCGTGAGTCCAAAGTCCCATTTCCCCTAGAAATTATGCGTTGTTTGCTTAAATTTTGCTTCCGCAATCAAGGATGTGTTATGCATGCTTAAGAGGCTTGTTTAGGATTTCATTGAGTTTTTCATTCATTGAGTCACGTCTAGGACCTATGCTCGGGTTGTGACCAAAGCAAAACAAAGATTTTATAGTACCCTAAACCTAGTCATAAATGGACTAGGAAAACAAATCCTAAATGTGTTAGGAAATTGGAAATTTTAGGACTACCTTGAACTTTCACAACTCTGACCACGATCCCTGGTCAATTTCACGTTCCTTCAACCCCTTAGTGGTGTCCTCTTGGCTTTGAATGATGTCTTGGCCTTGTTCACTTCACGAGGTACCTTCACGATCCGTGAAGAGTACCATGATCCATGAACTTGCTCATGATGATGGCCTTGCTTGGAAACTGTCCAAACATCCCTTTGTGCGCCTTTCAAGAGCACTTTCACGGCTCATGGAGTGCACCACAAGCCGTGCAAGTCCCTTGGTAGGAGCCTTAATCATGAAACTGTGTTGCCTTTAAATGGACGAGTAGCTCCTCGAGCCGTCCACTGCAGCACGAGTCGTGAATGGCTTGTGATATGCGAACCCAAGCAATGTTGTTCCAGCTTACTCTATAATTATTTGTCATATAAAAGTTTTGACATGCTTAGAGGTAATAAGGACAGTATCATTATCATCAAACATGTCTACAAATGCAGTAAAATGCACAATCTTGTTATTCCTCAAATTTGAAAGGACTGCCTGGGAGGTAAGAGAGATTTCGTATTTGTGCCATCAGATAACCTATAATCTTGTTCTAAAAGATAGTTATAAACATATTTTGTCATAAACTATGGTACAAAAGCTATATACCCTTATTTACTTTGGAAAGATCCTTATAAAAATCTTCTTACAAAAATGTTTGTTGGGTGTTATCAAAGTTTTTCAAAAACCAATATATGAATTGTTGTTATTTAGCCTGGAAAAATTCGTTTGAAACTTTTTTCTTATAGGTGATCTTGGTCTAAAATCAAGTTGTTCTGCGTGATCCACTAAAATAATCAGTTGGAAAGCCCATACCAAACAAAGTAGGATCCATGTCAGGAGTAACAATATGATTTTCAATTTTAATATTATCATCTCTTTTTTCTTCCTTCGTATAAGGAGTGGATACTCTTGAATTATCCTCATCTCTAATCTGAGAAGTAAATGCCCTAAATGGCATATCAACAATATAATCAACAGGAGATATATAAGATGAATTAGATCTAAGCATTCATGAGAAAAAACCTACATTATCAATAATTATAAATTCTAATCAGTGAATTTAATTCTCATAGTTTCATTGGATGTTTGCTCAAATATCGAGAATATCAGGATTTATATTATTTTTGAGTGGAGCTACCTCCTCAATAACTTACTCCTTAGGAAAATCAATTTCATCCATTTTATTGGTCTTCTAGTTATTACTTTAGACTTTCTAAAATTCGTTTCTATTAAAATTATTTCATTTTAAAATTCATAATTTTACACATAGGATTCAAAGTATATAACGACTTATAGTAAATTCTATAACAAACACATATAACCTCAATACAAAAAAAAATAATTGTTATGCAATTTTATACTTAATATTAAAGTATTTAGAGAATTTTCATCATTCAAAGAGTTTCGCAAATTAGAGTAGGCGTTAAAATCAACAAGCTATAGGGCAAAGGCCAAACTGATTTGAAGTGTCCCTGTTAGGGATTTTTTTCAATTCTGATTTTTGTCATCCCTTAGAGTTGCTATAAAGCTTTCTGGCATATCTCTTAGAGTAAGGAGCTTAAAATCAACTTGCACCAAACCAATATGCATGAATTTATAGGTTTCCCTATAAGGGGCATTATCACTTTCAAGCAATAATCTAAAAGTATCATGATCGGAGTCCACAATAATGGTTTCTTTTTTTTTTTATCTTAACAATTTGTTTAAATCTCATTTCTTTCAAAAATACCCATCTGGTGTATAACCTTAGGCTAGATTTTAGGAATAGTCTATTTATTAAGATCTAATTGGTGAGACATATCATACTCCTCTTTTCTACTATTTATAACTGTAGTTTATTTCTTAAATAAATTGTGTTGGTCTAACATCACTTATCCCAGCCAACAACCTGGCTCTGATACCAAGGGGTTGGCAGCATCGATTCAATGTAACTACAGATTCATTTACGATTCATGTAGTACAAGGATGAAAAGATCTTTTATGGTTCGAAATAGCTCAAATGACACCTCAACCATGGCTAACATGGACCTTAACAGGAACACCTTACTAAACCGAGATTTTTCCATTCTTGGTCTACAATATTTTGACCTTAAAAACACATCGAAGCAGATCCTTTTCTATCATATTTTAATAGTTTAAGTTGATATTAGTCCAATGCTAGGTGTTTAGCCTTTTATTTAGGCCAACAAAATATTTAAAATGTTTTAAAATAATATTAAGAAAGAGAAGAAAAATACCTTAGTTGAAAAACTTATAATGATGACTCCAAAGATAGAAAGCAATCACAATATTTATTTGGTAGGAAAAGATGAGAAAGAGCATATAAAAGAATTATCCCGTTGCTGAACTAATGGATTATTATGGCAATGGCAACAGGAGAGTTGCTGATGAATTTACTGATCATTTTTTTTTTCTATTAATTCAATATGTTATCTATACTATTACTTCTCCTGACGTTTGAGTATTCGAATCTAGTTGTAGCAGATAAATGATGAAAAATATCAGTAAAAGGTAAATCATCCTATATCAATTGAATTAGAAACGATCCAACATTATTTAATATCCTCAGAAGACTCTGAAAAGAGTTACAATCATGGTACCAGTTCACGCTACCTTACATCTCTGCTTGAAAACTTAGATTGGATGGCAAGTGAAGATAAAATTAAGAGGATAACTCTCCGTGTAAGCCTCAACTGTTAACCAGATGCTGCAGTATCAAACATTATGATGAGGGAATTTCTGCAGTAACGCACCGGCTCTGCACGTTTAATACTTATATAATATTGTAAGAAATGCTACAACAATATGCATACATAAAACGCATTATTCTGTGGCACGTGAAAATGTGCAACACTTGCATTAAAATTATTTTTAACCCTCCCCTATACAACCTGGAACAAATGACAATTTAACTTACAGCTAAGAACCTTGAACATCTAAATCAAGAGATGGAGACTCTTCTAGCTTTTGCAAAGCTCCATCCAGGCTGCAAATTTGAATAATGAATTTAATACTTGAAGTGCCAGAGGAAACGACAAGATCAGATACATAAAATGCTTCAACTACTGCAACTCCCAGGTACTCCTGGACTAGTTCAGGTGATCCATTTTCTGCAATTGAGAGATCAGGTTGTTTCTTGACATAGATATAATACTTGGGGAATAGGTGAGTTTTACCATCTTTCAATTTCCAAACAAGCTTGACATTAAGTTTCCTGGAGCCATGAGAATCGGAAGTCGACCATTTAATGAAATTACCTTCAACAAGCCATGAAGTTGATGGTGGGAAGTCGGAATTTAGCGTACAACCACTTATTGAAAGATGACCAAGCACTGCATGATATTCTGATGGAGAAAACACCAAGGTTTTACCTTGACTTTCTGGTTTGTGAATTTCAGGTCTTAATTTATAGCATACAGCGTGCATTTTTGTTAACATGTATCCTTCCATTGCTATACTACTTTCTTGTATGACCCATGATGATTCAGTCTCTAATTTAGTAACACGACAAGGCATTATAACCTTGTCAAAATGTCTAACAAAACGACCCATAGTCAGCAAAGAATCACCTGAAGAAGCAAGTAATACAGATTTTTTCTCCACCATAGCAGAAGTGAACTCCAGAGACAAGCCCAATAGAGAACTTCCATTTGACTTTACCTGCATTTAAGCGTATCAGATGATAAATGAACAAGTACAACAAGGGAAACAAATACATGTAATCCATCACAACATGAACTTTTCATATTTCTGCAGATGTTGGGCCATTTAGAGGGTAATAAATCTCGGGAAATGCACCAATCATATAAAATAAGGGGAGTATTCAGCTGCCAGCCTCTAAGGGTAGAATATATTTTGGTAAGATCCTTACGGGTACAAATCAACAATTCTAAGTCAGTATTTTGACATTAGCCACTTGGAAATATAGAGAAAAAACTTAACATAGGTACACATTCTTAAGGAAAAACCTGTATACTTTAATGTTGCAAAGCAAGGTAATGTATCTTTTTTGTGGAGTAAATTTGATCACCTACAGAATTTTATCACCAAGCATTACATTATTACAGGATCCTGACCTACAACACAGCACTACTCTCAGGTGAACACCAAACAACTGGCCTTAAGGGTTATTTGGTAGGGTATATAAAAATAATGCTACATAGTAATGCTAGTATTAGTCATGCTCGCATTAATTATTTCTTATGCATTGCTTGGTTTGGTGTATTAAAAGTAGCATTGCATAAGTTTTGTAAAAAATAATTATTATAAAGAAACCCTCCACAAATATGGTGGAAAAGATACAAAGAAGGTTTTGAGGAGCAATTGGATCTTTAACCATGCTAATACATGCATCACAATTAGCTAGAAATTCATGGTATTAGTAATACACACCTTAATACACAATAGAATATGTAACTAATGTACATTCTAATGCTTGCATTAGTTATACATCAAATGAAAAAATATACCAAACAAAGCGCTACTAATACACCGAGTTAATGCATGCATTATTTTTTCTAATACACAAGCAAACGATCCCCTCCACAAGAGAGGTAAAATCTTTCTAAAAGGATTTCTCTGGTTGGTGAAAATTATCAGAATGTTCTTCCAAGTGATTAGTCACAATTAAGAAGTGCAACAACTATTAACCCAAAGAAAAAGATGGCTTACAGAATATGTAAAATTAACAGGTGAATCATCTAACTTAAGCTTCCCTTCAAACAACCTTGCTGAGAATTGAAAATCATCATCAAGTGTTCCTTTGAATGTAAGGTTCCCTCCTCCATTATAAGATGGCTCCTCGATACTGCCACATCCAAGTATAGGTCAAATCCAATGGCAGATGACAAGCACCAAAATCAAAACATTGAACATAAACATACAACAGCTGGAAACAATTCTGAACAAAAGCATGCACATAAAAGCCCAATAAGTACACATGCAATACATATACACACGCTCACGCAGAAAAGGCCCATTTATGCCATCCATCAAAATTCAGCTCATTTATGCCATTGGCGTTTGAGAAAAAGCTCATCTATGCCATTATTTTTTAACTCTGATTTTGTAAAACCACACAAACAAATTTTAACACTTTTCAATTGAAATTTTGGATCAAATGTACTCTTGTTGTTCCTTCTTCAACAACACCCAAGAACACAAGAAGAACACTCTTTGATTCAGGTATTTCTCATAAACTCTCTTTGATTTGGGTATTTCTCAAAAAAATCCTGTTAAATTTTGCCTACTATAAAAAATTGTAACTAAAGTTTGAATCTTTTTGGTTTCTATGAACTATTGGATTTTGGTATCTAGCTTGGAGAGAAGCTACTATTGAAATTTGAGGTGATCTTCGTGAAGAAATTAAAAAATTAAAGTTCTTAGTGTTAAAAATTGAAGTTCTTCATGTGCTCTTAGTGTTCTTGAGGAAGGAGCAAAAAGAGGACATTTGATCCAGAATTCCAAATGGTAAGTGTTAAAACCCGTTTGGGTGGTTTTACAAAATCGGAGTTTAAAAAAAAGGCATAGATGAGTCTTTTCTCAAACAACAATAGCATAAATGAATCAAACTTTAATAAATGGCATAAATGAACCTTTCCCATATATATATATAAAAAGAGTGAGAGAGGGGGAGGAGATATTTAGTTATCATACCAAATGAACATAGTACCTAGTAAGTCAGCATTCTACCCACTTCTCTTTCCATTATCTACACCCCTAATTACCCTAGCCAATTCATTACTTTAAGGAAATTTTCTAACATTAGTTTTACGCATTTTCACGTTGTTGTCTGTTTTACACATGTTCTCTGAGAATTCAGTCCACTTGCATTGTCTTGTCCAAACTTTGGTTCCACCTGTCCCCATACAGCATTATAATTTGCATTGTTGGGACGACGTAATGGAGATCTTGATCTAGATATGGTGCTTCACAGAATTCATTGCCTAACGATGTTCGGTTTGTCAGGTGAACAGGACGGTAATAGTCTATTACCCCTCCCCATAGGTCAAGCTTCTTTTTCAGCCCTCTCTTTTCATTCCAGCTAAATCACATCCACCTTCTCACCAGGTATGAGTTCCTAAATCCATTTACCTCGAGCAGGATCAACTCCTTCTATGGTCTAGGAAGAAGCTAAAAGTAAAGCAGTCATCAAGGCAGAGCTAGTTTCACAGCTACCGATTCGGGGCACATTATTCTCATATGTTGATTGGTTATTTCCAGTGAGTCTTCTATTGGCAACTAAGGCTTCTTTTGCTGGTTAGTGAGCAGCTCCAATTTTGTCTTTTGGTGCTTTTCGCTTGGGTGCTAATCTACAGCAACCCTTGTGTCACGGACTTAAAACCTTCGCTAGGACTCTCGTGCGGCACTTGTCAATTTGCTCACGACTTTCACGATCTTGCAAATACAAGTAAGCCTTTCAACTTGATCACTAAGGGAATGCTAGATATGAGAAGACAGACAGCTTTGAAAGAAAGAAGGCTTGTATTGCCTTGGAATTGCTTACGATTTCTGGATGGTTTGTACAAACGATTGACCCCTCTATTTATATTACTCCTAAGGGGCTTATGTGCAAATAATATTTATTTTACAAGTCCCTAAATATTTACACTTTAGTTTTTCTCTCTAGAAGACTCCACACATCTAGAGAATTCTAAGGACTCTCAAGTCTTGTCTACAAGGCTCTAGGTTCTTCTAAATGTTTACAAAATTTTCCTACAACATTCTAGAGTCTTCTAGGAGCTTCAAGTTCTATCCGCATGTTCTAGTCTTCCGAAAACCTCTCCAAGACTCTAGTTTCTTCTCCTTGACTCTAGATTCTTTCTTCTTTTTACGGAAGACTGGCAGGTCGTGACACTCTCCCCGACCTGATGTTGTGACATCCTCGGCGCAATGCTGTAATAAGAACTCCCATACTCCACGTGAACTTCTAGTCTCTACCTTTGGACTGCCACATACCTCTATGTCGTCCCTATGTGGTCCCTGTCGAAGTTTGCCCTTTTCAACACCCAAGGAGCACTGTTGTGGTTGCTGACCCTGTTCCCGCTTGGCTTCCTTCGACGGCTTCTCTTCCGACGATTTCTCCTCTCAGGGGGCATGGAACATGGCAATGGCTTGTCATCCTGGATCCCCTCCACAAGCCGTAAGGGCCGACAGTTAAGCTTGTCCCTTTGACTTAGGCATCTTGACTAAGGGCACCATGCAGGAACCTCCTTGTTCTATGATCACAAGTTGTTGGAGGTAGGGGTCGATTATCGCATGGCAATTCTAGAAATAATCCTGCCCAAGGATGATGTCAAAGAGATCTACCGGAGCGACATGGAAGTTGGTCTTGCCAAGCCACTTACCCAACGCTATGTCGACTCCTTGAGAAACTCCACACACGAGTCATTGGCGCATAAACCGTCTTGAGTTGCGCATTACTTGGGTTATATTTCAGCCCCAACTTGGCTACCGCAGACTTGGTCATGATGTTGGCCTCTGCGCCTGTGTCGACCATGGCACGAGCGAGTCATCCATTGATCGTGATATCCACGTACTGCGCACTATACTTCTTCGGCTTCTCTGGTTGTTGTGTGACAGCTCCACATAGCCCAATCACACCTACCCAAGTTGTGCCCGATTCTTCCCCTGCTTTGGGTGCCTCTTCTTGCACCTTCTGCTCTTTCCATTCCCGCAGTATGGCACTAAGGCTCTTCAGATCAGGGAACTTCTTATATCTATGCGAACCCCTGCATATGTAGCACTTAAGCTCTATCTCGGGCTATGCCTTGCCCTCTCCGCTGCTTTGCCGCCCGGACCTCCTGTTATCAAGCCTACAGGTGTCATAATGCTTGGGATGTGGCTGCCAACCTTTGCCTTTGCCATCATCTCCCCCACCTTGGCCATGACTACCTACTGAATCTTCTTCTCGGGTCTCTATCTCGCCTGTCATGCCAAGATTCCGTTAAAGCCTCTACCTGTGTGATGGCCTCGTCAATGGTCCTAACTTGTCGGCGTTCCGACTCCATCCTGCCCAATTTTGCAAGCCGTCCATGAAGTGGAACATCATGTCCTCATCCGTGAGGTTAGGGATCTGGATCGTGAGGGTAGTAATCTCCTTCACATAGGCCCTTACGCTACCCGTTTGCTTTAATTCCCTAAACTTTCGCTTCGCCTCGTAGATGGCGTTCGGGAAGAAGCCTTTTTTGAACTCACTCTTGGATTGTTCCTATGTGTTGATGGCACATAGTCCCTTCCCTATTTCCGACTCTTTTCGTTTCCACCATAGCATGGCCATCTCCGTCAGAGACAACACAGTTGTGTTGATCTTTGTCTCGTCGTTCCTCACCTTGTTACACTTGAAGTAATTCTCCAAGTGCCATAAGTAGTTCTCCACCTCTTGTGCGTCACGGACACCTTTGAAGACAAATGGCTTGGGAGCCTTGATCCTGGCCTCCCTTTCTCAATCAATCCCTACGCATCTCTCGTCAATCATGCCTTCTTCAAGTGCCTTAACTCTAGCACTCATGGCTTCCAGTGCGTCCATGAGTCGGCTCTCCAAGGAAGTGACTCAATACTCCAAGGAAGTCATAGTCTCCCTCAGCTCGTACTCCGCCGCCTAACGTCCGCCCAACTCTTTCCGGATGTTATCGTTCTCCTCAAGGGTGAACTCCTTCAAGGTCTGAAACTTACCATCGAACTGATTCAAGCACTTGCCTAAGAACTCCACTGCTTGTCTGGCAGCATCCACCCTCGCGACCCATCCCATGTCGAGTGTGATGTTGACGGGTTCCTCGCCTCGTTCATCGTCACTCAACTCAACGGTCAAGAGTGAGTGGGTTGTTATGGCTTCAATGTCGGTCCGACCGACAACTCCTCAATCTTCTTGGAGCTTTTCTTTCCCTTGCGTTCCTTACCAACGTCCAACATAACGTTGGCGGTGCTGGTGGTGTTGATGTCTCCTTCACTTGTCATGCTTCCCTTAGTACAAACCTGCTCTGATACCACTCTGTCACGAACTTAGAACCTTCGCTAAGACTTCCATGCGGCACTTGTCAATTTGCTCATGGCTCTTTCACGATCTTGCAAATACAAGTAAGCCTTTCAACTTGATTGCTAAGGGAACGCTATATATGAGAAGACAAAGAGAGCTTTGAAAGAAAGAAGGCTTGTATTGCTTTGACAGATTTCTTACAATTTCTGGATTTCTGGAAGGTTTGTACAAACGATTGACCCCTCTATTTATACTACTCCTAAGGGGCTTATGTGCAAAAAATATTTATTCTACAAGTCCCTATATATTTACACTTTAGTCCCTCTCTCTAGAAGACTCCACACATCTAGAGAATTCTAAGGACTCTCAAGTCTTGTCTACAACGCTCTAGATTCTTCTAAATGTTTACAAGATTTTCCAACAACATTAGAGAGTCTTCTAGGAGCTTCAAGTTCTATCCACAATGTTCTAGAGTCTTCCGGAAACCTCTCCAAGACTCTAGTTTCTTCTCCTTGATTCTAGATTCTTCCTTCTTTTTATGGAAGACTGGCAGGTCGTGACACTTGGCTTTGTTTTTCAATTCTGGAGTTTAAGGTTCTGGTGAGTGATTGAGGCTATTTCGATTTTGGTTTAGCTCTCTAAATATTGCTTGTGATTGACAACTGGAACACCATATATATTTGATATGAGTTTCCAATGATCTACCATGGGCATGGATTTGGTGGAACATGAGCCATCATTAGTAGTTACAAGGTGGGTGAAAATGGAAGTTAATGTAGAACAGGATATTTGTTTATATATAAATATAATACAGGGTTTTGTAACCTACTACATGAAGGTAGTAGGTTAGCAATGTCCCCACCATTTTTCAATTCTCCAAAATGCCCTTATTATTTTCTGCCAACACATTAATATATTAAATGCCAGGACCTTTTTGTCTTTCACCAAATCCTTCCTTTCATTCTCACCCAACACAAGACTGAGTGAAGAACAATCTGAGCTTTATCTCCCAATGGGCCCGCAGAACTTTATCCCAATTTTTTTAATCTGATAATCAGCAAGTAATTGACATATGCTGGATTACAAATGCAACAGTAACGTGATTAATATTAGTTTCTAACAGTTACTGATTTCCGTCATTATTAAATTGTAAGATGAACCTTCATATGTTTAGCATGCAAGTTGAATTTAAAAGCATCCATTTTAATAATTTGATGGTTTCTGATCACTGCAACCAAAGAGATCCAAAAATCAAACCAATGCTTCTGTCTTTTCTATTACTCTTAACACATGAAAGAGGAGGAGGACAAGAGATAAAAAGAGGAAGGAGCGAAGTCACCTGTAGGAAAGAAATGAGGAGTTTGATGGGGAAAGAAATACACCCGTATCCAGAGAAAGAAACAGAGAAGGGCTACTGTGAAGAGGAAAAGATAACTAGGGTGGCTTATTAAGAAGAGAATTTTAAGGTGTTTAGACTTTTTTTGTTGAAAAACCCAGAAATTTCCTGTTGTTAAAAGATGGGAATGTGTTTAAAAGGACTGGAAAAGGGAAAACGGTTATAATGCTAACCTCCTACATTCATGTGGTAGGTTAGCGCGGGGGTACCCGTGTGTGCGCGCATGCGCACGTGTGGCATGTGTAGGGAGAGAAAGAGAGAGAGAGAGAACCATGGTAAATAAAAGAGCTATGAGATGGACGGAGTGCTGGGTGGGATTTAATTGTTATGAAGAGTCAACTCTAGATGTATTCTTCCTAAAGATTAATCATGACCAGTAAGGAAAAGCAAAAGATATTTTAAACAAAGAAAAGGATAAAAATACTGCTCATATGTCCTTCAACCTGCAAACATGAAAGTTACTCTGATTCCCTCTAGATGACAATGTGAAAATCCTGTTTGCTTATGCTCTTCCATGAAACCAAAAGAAAAGAGAAATAACAGATGATTGTCCAGTGAGGGAATTACTAAAAGGAGATTAAAGAATCACAGGGACCTAAGTTGCTCGGACTCTTCACTTTTGGTGCTGCACCCGTGTCGACACGACATGGGTGTGGGTGTGGGTGTGGGTGTGGGTGTGGGTGTGGGATCCGTGTCCGATTTGATCAACCGATTTTGGGTACTTTGACCAAAATTGATGGGGAAAGATTGGACGGTTTTTATGATTTCTATAATCAATACAAATGCTAAGGTGAAATTGAAGAAAATGGAATAACTTTTATATAGAAATTTCTATGTCACGCCTTTTTCTTTAATCTCCTACGAAGATTCTCTCCAAGTTCTTCATATAATATCTCATAATTTAGGTTTTATCAACCTATTTTTAGATATTCTTACTATTTTTAGGCGAATCCCCGCACCCGTATCCATACACGGATCCATATCCCCAAATCTTAAAAATTAGATCATGAAGGACCAGCCTCTAGATCCGCACCCGTATCGGACACCCGCACCCGAGTCCGAGCACCTCAGACAGCGACTAAAAGCTTTCTGAAAGGAAAAAGAAAAGGGGAAAGGTGATTTTTCTGAGTTTGCTAAGAAGATAATTACCCCATGTCCCAACAGAAGGTGACTGGAAATGGGAAGGTGGCTGGAGATAGGGGAAATATTTTTGTTGAAAGGCAAAAATGCGCCTACTGTGAATGAGAATGTGGGGACATAAAGGAGAACTAAAAAGTGGGTAAACTGCTAACCTACTAATAAATTTATGTAGCAGGACAGCACAACCAGACAGCTTTCAGCTGAGTTGCAGTCTAAATACTCTAAATGTTCTAAGATGCTTTACTGATAAACTATAAAAACAAAGGACGTGTTTGGTTATCTCAAATGAAGCTGCTATCACAAAAAGGTCTCAGAGAGACAGTTTTAGGTGCACCGAAAGGGCAGTTCTAGGTGCACCAAAAGGGTAAGCCCGGAGCACTAAAGCTCCCGCTATGCGCAGGGTCCCCGGAAGAGGCTGGCTACAAGGATCTATTGTACACGGTCTTACCTTGCATTTCTGTCAGAAGTTGTTTCCAAGGCTTGAACCCGTGACCTCCTGGTCACGTGGTAGCAACTTTAACAGTTACTCCAAGGCTCCCTTCACAGCTTTAGGTGCACCAATGACTCAAATTTTTCTAACCTAGAACAGCATTGCAATGGAGGAGAACAAAGAGCCACAACAATTTACATGTGCAAGTGTCCAACTTTTTGCATTTCTATACATCTATGATCGCTCATGTAGAAAGATTTACACATTAGACCATTTTTCTCATTCAAGAGTCAAATGCTTCAAATAAGACTTTATATGTTACATACATCAGACTGAAACAAAACTACCACTGACAGAAAACAAAGAAAGTCAGGCAGATCGAAAATTAAATGTAATAAGCACAGAAACTTACTCAACAACAACTTTTAGATGCCCTCCAGTTGATTCTCCAGAAAAATCCAAGAAAGGCTGAGATGAATGTGTATATATCAACAAGGGTGAGAAGTTTGTAAAAGGGAATGGATTATCTTAGTCATGACATGGTATAGAATCTAAAAGCTAAAATCACATCAGTGCACTCATAAACATATAGAGTTACATAGATTGCAAGTGGCAGCCCTTATCAGATATTCAATTATTTAACTTCATGTTGTGGTTAAAGAAGAACTTTTGCAAACAAAACTCAAGGATGATATTTTACGAGGTGAAGGCAAATTCAAGTAGGGAATATCAGCTGTGTTGTCAGTTCTGGTCACTTGCACTCAATTCAAACTTATAACAACAACAACATTACCCAGTGGAATCCCACAAGTGGGGTATGGGGAGTGTAGAATGTACGCAGACCATACCACTACCTCATAGAGATAGAGAGGCTGTTTCTGGAAGACCCTCGACAGAAAAATATCAAGCCCCAAAAGCAGAAGAAACTGGATATGAAACAAAGAGAAAAGTAAAAGGAGAAAATTATAGACTAAAATGGAGAGCAAATGATAATCGATTCAAACTTATAATATTGCAAAAATAAATCTGAAGAGCAAATCATATAGTTCAAGACATCCCAGTGAAACTGAATTTCACTGATACTAATGACATGTGGAAGATATGAATAACATGTCTCTGTAAAAAGCTTTCAGAAATTAATGAAACATAGTCTGTATCTCCATTATATTGCGCCTAATATTTTCTAGCGTTGTAGAAGTACTCAAGCGAACATCTCAGAGGCGCCACTTACTATGGTAAACTTTGATGTCCAAGTAAGAAGAGAGAAGGTTACAAAAATGTCTTTTGACGATAATAATGACATTATGCAAAACTAGAAAGTAAATGAGACAATATGAACATAAATATTAGCTGTAGGTTCTGTACACCAGACAAACTAATGAATTGTCTATAATGATTGTAACATGTAAAATTTGAAGTTCAATGCTTTGTTCTAGATCTTAGAGGACAATTACATTAAACAGAAAATTTCTTGAAAATTGGAATACCTGACAAATGCTATATTATTACTGCATTTAATAAAAAATAAGCTTGAAAAAAAAAATCCGGATACCAGAAGACACCTGAAAGTTTTGGGAAGAAATGTTGTTCCAAGGAGTCTGTGATATTTGCTTTCCATCAACAGTGAACTGGTAACCATGACCCTGATGATGACAACATGGATTTTAGCGGGCATTGCCACCTCATAGACTTTTGAATTAAAAATCATTTGAATTGCCTCAGCCTCCCCACTGTTATTCATAAACAGCCATAGAAGCACCTTTGGACCAAGTTGGGAACCCTTTTGGGTTTTGGGAATTGCTAGTATCTACCTTTCAACTTTCAATACTAGACAATTTTATCAGATACCCAATGTAATTAAGTACACCTTTCTGCTTATGAATTCACGGCGTCTTCAGCTTGAAGTTTCACAGTGGACAATTTGAACATGCTTTCATCTGTGCTGCTTATCATTAATTAAAATACGATGACATACTTAATCCTCTCCTCTCTGCTGTGCAGGTACCACAGTAATGACCAGGACTTCTTTTCACTCTTGAACCATCATTATTTGCTTCTTAAAATTCAGGTCAAACTTGTTTCTAATAAAAATACAGAAGTTGCCAAGCATAGTGGTTGTACTTCTCTAAGTGAACTATTCAACAAAAAGTCCAAACATATCTAGTACTTCAGATAAGGATCATACAGAGCCAACCCACCTTGGCATTGATAGGTGATTGGGCATATTTATATGCTTAAAAGCCAAGAGAAACCTATATTTTAGCTAAATTAGAGAATCAAATCTGTCATATTTGTTTGGTCATGTTTATGTTATTTTTCTAACCAATGTGATCAGGAGTTTGTAGGATGGAAATAGCATGGAAAAGACACTTGAATGGAAAAGAAATGAGATGAAGGTGAAGTTGAGATTTGAAGATGAGCGGACAAGTCACAAGGAAAGATAAAAAGGGAGATTGGAGAAAAAGGAACCCAGGTTCACTTCCTCTCTGTGTCACGAAGCTGGGAAGTTAATTTCAGCTTTCAAAGTAAACAGACCAGTGAAGTCTGTATTCACTCTGTGTCACTGACCAGCAAGGAAATATTTTCATGATTTTTTTCAGCCTATAAATAGACTTGTTTGGTTATTTTAGGAATTCTTTTTCTAAGACTTGGAGGAGGACGTCTTCGGCAAACTACTACTAAATTTTTAGGGTTCTCTTCCTACTCTTTTTTCAACGTTTAATTTCTTCAATGATTATTGAAAATTCAAACTTAGAGAATCAAATTATGAGTGGCTAAATCCCCTATTTCTAGGATTGCAGCTACGAATGATTGTATAGTATCAAATCTCTGGATGAAGATTGATAAAGTTATTCTTATGTGCTTGGTTATACTATTTTAATGCTTGATCACTATTAACATACAAATACTGTCTTTTCTTGAACTCGGAAGAGGAATAGAGGGATAGAACATGGAATGCAAGGAGCGTGATCTTTCTTTGTCTAAATATTATATTGATTTGTACCTAGGATAGGGATATACCTAGTTACCATGCTTGGTTACGAAACAAGATGAAAGCTTAATGCTCCATAATTGGTTCAATCTATCCCTGCAAAACGATGTAGTTAGTTTGTCAATTATGGTAGGTGATTGGCTCGGGAGACCATAATCATATTATTAACCTTGTAAATTAGTAACTTGATAATCATTCGGATTCTAAAGTGGAGAGTACTATGAATGAATTCTTGTGAGAGTCGTCGCCCTAGAATTTCCCAAGTCATTGATAAAATTCCAAGTGAAATCGACTCATTGTTAGTTATTTTAAGTAGTTCAGTTATTGCAATTGTTTGTAGAATACACTAATCAAACTCTCTTTACACACTTGCAATCATTATAGTTAAAAGTAAAATTGGATATTTTGCTAATCATAGGTCCTTTGGGTTCAATAATCCAGCTCTTAAGAGTCACTATATTACTTGTTTGACTACATACACTTGTCTGTAGATTTGGACACAACAATAGGAAGAAGATACAAATAATAAATCTGCATTTTATTTTGTCAAAAGACGAGGGAAACAGAAAACAAGGTTATAAAAAAACAAACAAGCTCAGGCCATACCTGATCAAAATTTGAGTAGAATGGCAGGGTTTGGGGGTAATTTTGTGAAATATCCCATGATTTTTCCACAAGTGCCCACCAACTGCATGTCAAAGCATTTACTCATGATATGGTCAATGGCAGGCATATACTACTTTTTGATTACCAAAACAGGCAGTGCAATCAATTGCAGATATGATAATGCTGCAGTATATAAAAAACTGACAAGATATTGATATCCAACACAGCTTTGAGACATACAATCCTAGAGTTGTATAAAAGCTACTCAAAACTGTCTCATTTTATGTGACATAATTTGATTGGAAATGAAGACTAAGAAATCGTTTTTTTTTTAATAACAAGGGAAACCCGCAGCCGCTACCCTTTGAGTACGCACAGGGTAAACCCCGGCTCATATGCAATAGCTCACAAACCACATAGGAGAGGTAACCCGCACTAGGCAAGCCCGATGCGACGAGCTCAACCTAGAAGGCAAACCTCTTGCTTTCGCTGGCAAGGGGTTTTATACTTGAGACCTCCAACATGGAAGTCTCAAGTCCAAATCACTTTAAATTACACATGACAGCGTAGTAATAGAAGAAAAACATTGACTTTTGCTGTTGAAAATTTAGTTCAATAGAGAAGCATCCTTCATGGTGAGAAACTCAATATCACTTGAATATAACTTCTATACAGTAGTATCATTTTGGAAGTGCATAAAATTTTCTGACACGTTTTAAAATAAAATGTCATATGGATTTAAATGAAGAGTCTTTCGTTTTCAGCTTGGTTACTTAAAAGTATGATGAAATGGAGAGACTTCCATTTTTTCCTTGGCAATTTAAGTAATATATTGGACCTCATCTTCCATATTGCTGGCAGGATGGTTTATCATTTGACAAGGAAAGACCAAACAAAGAAAAGGATATTTGCATTTTTTAAATAACAAAAAAGAACATGAGGATATCCAAGTGTCGGGGAGGGCAATCGCTACATGAACAGAAATCAAACAATGGAAATCAGGCTATGGAAATATTGTGAATCTTCACCAATAATCTGAAGAGTAATATTTAGTGGAGATCAGTATATGCATTCTTTTAGAGTAAGCATTTAAGATATATTATGGCAGGCAGAGCCAGACCGATTCTGTGCAGTCTGAAAGTCAGGTAGTTGTTTTGTCTCATACACCCATCCAGGAGCAAATATGGCAGCTGACACGTTATCCATCTTAATCACATCAAGTGCCAAATTTGTCTACATAAAAAAACAAAATCAGATAATTTTACAAGTGGGTAGTTCTTTTAAACAGGTGTTTAAGTAAACAGAAGTGGCAACACATAAAGGTTAAACTAGTGATTTGGAGTATGCTTTAATAATGAAATATGTTTTACTTCCAACTGCCCAAACTAACAACTTGCTAAGACAAGACACTGAAACGAAAACCTTACATCGGAGAATTAGCATCCTCCTTTCGGAACACTATTACATAAAGATCCTAAAATGGCTAAAAGAAATTCCTAAGCAATCAGACTGCAGGCGTCCTCTAGGCTCTAACAAACTTGGAAGTGTCACATTGTTTTAAGTCACTGAACAGGTTAAAATTGAAACTCACATATAAAAATTTTAATTTTGTCTAGTATAGCAGCATAAAACACAACATTATATATACAAAGTTTTTTCTGTGTATAGGATCCACTTTTCTGCGAAAAAATATGAAAGTTTAGAGATGATATAATAAAGGAGAAAAAGGAAACCCTAAAAGATATGTCTCCCAACTTTAGTGAGGATTCAAAGATGCTTTGAGAAATAGATTAAAATTTGATGAGAATCTTTAAAGAAAACTCACATGATAGTCACTTCATCAGGTAATTTTATGGAAGTTCATAAGAATTATCGAACTTGGTAAGTCCACTACTTGTGTTAGAATGATGAGTAAAACTGATGTAGCCAATTTTGAATTATGTTGTAATGTCAAAGGCTGGTGACTATTTATGAGGTTTAACAGCTCTTAATTGCCTATTTACAGCATTGTTACATCTGGTCCCACTTATCATCTATGGTAAGAACCTAGCTAACTGAAAAAGAAAATCGTAACTGTTACTCTTGTAGTAAAGGTAAATACTGGTTAACAGACATTTTTAGGCCAAATATCAGATAGTCCTTTAATCCATTGATAAATAGGGTAACAGGCCCCAATTATGTTCCCTTTGAATAACCAAAGATACAAACAAGGACGGACTTCTCACTAATAAAAATTTAAACAAGATAACATTGTAAATTTTCAAATATTTTTGTCAATATCAATATAAAACATTAACTTACAAGATAAATAAGTGAACGATGATATGGATTATGTATTTAGCACTAATACATGAGCAAAGAGGATGAGGTATGAATTTTTTTTTTGTTTCCCATCCTTGGTCTACAAACTCACCGTCCATTGTCCACCACCATAAGTATTTCTTCCAAAGACATCAATTCCCATGTATACATCGAACTTCCTGTCACCAGCTACCTCAGCTGAATACTTAGGATAATGCTCCTATAAGTACACAAGAAAACATGCTTCAGCAATTATTATTATTATTAACCTAGAAAAAGAGAACTAAGAGTTAGGAGAAAGTACCCGCCAAGTGTAGTTTACAAATATACCATCAGATATATCAAAAAAAGGCTTATTTTTTTCATTTAGTTGATCTTGCCAGCTAAGATCCCCATTAATTGTGACGCTGTCATACCTGTAGCATCACCATAAGAAAAGACAATTATGCCCTTTTTTCACTTTGAAAGATGGTTCATTTCATGATATTACCATAGGAACAAAGATTCACAAGCAGAAAGAAAGAAAAACTATGCTGCTTTTAACATTGAAGAGAGGTTTTCTTCCATGATATTACCATATGACCAAAGATCCAGGGACAAGGGAATGCATAGACTGAGTTAAGTGGCTGACAAATTCTTTCAGGTTAGGAATTTGCCCGACATCAAGGGAAACTTCCATATTGACCTGAAAGCAAGATATTTGAAAAAGGAAAAAGAGGATTCTGGTATAAGACACAGTTATGCAAGAACTATGAAACAAAAAATTTATTCCTCCATGAATTTTTACTAGAAAGCAATTAGGACTTTATTATGGATTTTTACTTGTGACGTTTTTCCTATTCTTCATTTTCCATATATGTTACTGACCAGAAACTAATTTTTTCTCCTCTGATATAGGAAAAAATTGTCTAGACTACTGTTCCAGAAAGGACAAAAGAAGGATTATATTTTTTTAAGATAAAAATCAGTTTACAAGTCAAAAGGACATATCTAAAATTAAGGTAATTAGGAAATTTCATGCTATGGATGTAAAGATACGGCATCAAGTTCTGTGATTAGGAAATGTAAGAGAAGAAGCTGAAAGGTGAAGGGCCTGAAGGCTTATCAAACTTCAGATTCAACTGATTACCAGCCATCCATCAAAGCCTAAAGCAGCAGCAAGCTCACTTAACCTCTCTGCATACATCTGAGCTGAGTTCTTTGATGACAGCAATTTGTTGGCAAGAAGTTTCCCTTCATCCCATTCCATGATAAAAGTTCCCAATACCTTGTCATAAATGAAAATTAAGCTCAATGAAGAAGGAGGAAGCGACCAGACAGACAGAACTATTTTTTTTATTTCGCTCTATTAAGGTTTCATTGAGCATAATTGGAGAAGTAAAGACGAAATTCAACATTTTCAAGAAAGATGCAAATTGACATACGGATGAGTACGTATACGCAGCAAATTAAAGATGAAATGAGAACTAACATAAAAGAAGTGGATTTTAAATCAATATAGTTTACTGTGATACCTTGACTCCATGCCTGTGAGCAGTGTTAATCCAACAAGGAGGCGGCAGGGTAACCAATGAATGAGAGAAATATACGAAGACATCAATTAAATACCAATGCCATATAGCATAAGCATCAGGATTATTTCCTCCTTGTATCCATTTATCGTCAAGGTATCCTCCAGCCATGTCGTGGCACACCAGAAGCCTACGCCGTTTCGGTAGTTCATTGGCGACGTAAGGCGGCAACTTCACGGAGGCCTTATTGAACGGGAAGTGAAAAGAACCGAAATACGATCTCGACTCAAGTTCTTCCAGAGTTTTCAGCGGGTATGATACCGGAATCGAAGGTTCCGATGGATCAAACGGCGGAGGATCATCAGAGGGATGAACTGCGTTTTGATTTCCCGCCATCGGACTAAATTTAGAGAGCAAAGAGAATAAGTAATTGAGAATAAATTTGAGCGAAGCTAGGGTTTGGGGATGGTGGGATTTGAAGTAGGAGCGAAAGCTGAATCTCATCAGAGAAATGGAGCAAGAGGAAAAGTTGACTTGTGAGTCAACGTTGGCATATTTGAATTTATTATTCTTCCTTAATTCATACTCGTGTTTTGACACTACGAATTTTATGATCCAAAATGAATATTTTTTGATGGATTAATTAACTTTCTCTTTCATGATTCTTCAAACATTTGTACATTATTTTGTTTTATTTTTTTTAGGGGGAAAAATTCAATTACTTCACATTTTTTAGAATTTTATGATATTAAAGCAAGAGTATTTCAAGAGTAATTCCATTCCTTCTCTATGTTATTTCTTATTTATCTGGTGAATTGTAGAACTCTGCCAAAAAGAGACATGCAAAGCTGTCACTTAATTGGAACACTCCTAATGGTAGTAGTTGGTGTTGTCGGATATGTTAAGATGCATTGTCTTTTGTGTTATTTGAATATTCTTTGGGCTCAACATCTCAGTGAAGAGTTGAAGAGGTTTTACAACTGATGCAGGTTCAAGAAGCCACTGAAGAAGTATGCTTGTGCCATTCGTATTTTGGCTCACACTCAGATACTAAATCTGAATATTGTCTCTTAGAAATTATTTATATTGGAGATACTGATGACAAGAGCTACTATAAGAATTAGAATCTGATTGATACTTATAGTTCTTAAAGTTAAATAAGCTCAATTATGATAATTTTAACAACTTATATGTTATTAGTAGATCTATATTACTTTCTCGTTCAAAAAAATTCTTATTTATGTAGTGAATTTGTTAATCTTATAAGGCTTGAGAATGGAAACAAGACAACAATATATCACATACACGATATATGTAGTTCGTGTACCTACAAGATTTGATTTATGGGTGGTCTTATTGTCACGCCCAAAGTCCCATTAAGGCGGACTGGCACCCATTGCCGACAAGGCTCGGGAGAACTAACATATAGTCATATACTTTCTATAAACATTATAATGGGTTTCCATGTTCAACATGCTTTCAAAAAAGTAGACAGTAATAACAAGCCAAAAGAAAATGTGTATGACTAGGTCGTTGGAGCCACGATGTCTAAAGTACGATACATGACCACACTTTCATAGTCTATAAAGCCTCTGGATAAGGAACAATATCTATAAGGATCGGGACAGGCCCCGCCTCATATCCAACTATACAATACAAAAATATAAGTTCTAGCCACACAAAGCCCCAAAGCAATCTGGAGCTCAATAACAGTAGTCGGATGTCCTGTACTCTTACTGGGGAAATCTACTAGCTCCTGCACCCGCAACATGAAATGCAGGTCCCCCGTAAGGGACGTCAGTACGAGATAATCAACTGAATATGTAAGGCAGGAAATATAGTATATGAAAAAAGAACTCAAATGAAATCAATACTGGTGTGTAAGGATAAGAGGCCACCTTTAGTCATACTGGGGAATCATGTACTTTATGTCATTTTATTACTTTACCTTTCTTTACTGCATAATCTGTGCACAGTATAGAATGTAAATAACTAGCTGATCAGTGGAAAATCAATATTGGGATCGGCCCATGCTAGGATTTCCTTTCACCCCTGAAATACCTCCCATAATATTGAATCAACCCATGCTAGGTGATTCTTCCACCCCTGGGATACCACCCATCAACAAGCAACTTCGACTTATCTTTTATTTACTTTTGAGGTAATTCTTTTGGTGGTCATAACATTTAGAGTTGTAGGCCTATAGACATAACATGTGACATGTAACAATCATGCAAGACAGTACCACAATGAAAAGAGTAGGTTACACAACTAATGAATTACGTAGGAGATGAAATAATATGTGGACTTTATTTAGCAACAAAAGAAACTCATGTATTTTGGTATCCAGAGTATGTATGCGGGTTTGACAATAGCTATGTATGGGAACATATGAATATATTAAAGAGTGGAGACACGGTCATTAGTTATGTCAGATCCATAAGTGCCTCTATGTGTCAAGGAAGAACCTAGATTTCATGCCAAATAATAAGAAAACGAGTAGCCTTACATACCTTGTTGTACTACGTCGTTATTACCTCGAAGTAACCTCCTTTTACCCCCAAATATTTATCTACAATAGAGTAGGTGATAAAACTAGTAATAGCAGCTAATAAACATGTCTTGGTAGTCCAATCTCATAGAAAAAAATACTCGGGCAGCAAGCTTGTAATTATCAACCAAAGAGTACTCTTTCAACCTTTCCACTTCTAATCGTATTTTCTAATACACATTCTCATGTACATGTCATATCCATCTTGTTTTAGTCTCATAACAGTCTTACAATAGCTCACAAAGAACAATACATAACAATTCTACACAACACACAAGTAAACGACATAACATTACGTCTTCTCGCTACATTTTGAAGTCAACAACCCCAACCTGTTTCAACTTTAACCAAACTGTATCCAACATATTTACACATAAAAATAGTCCTAAAACAGTCCCAAAGTAGTGGAGGACATAACAGCAATTCCTAATTACTAGTCCACAAGTTCCTATTAAGAGCACTATTAAGATATCATGCAAGAGCTCATTTTTGCGGAAGATAAAAATGGTGCAGTAGCCTTCTTACATCTAAGAACATAAACCTTACTTCATAATCCATCCAACTAAGAAGAAAGAAGCCTCTTAATAAACAAAAAAAGTGTACAACAATCTTTGGAACACATGTTGTCCAATACTCTCTACAAGCATAACCAGCATACTTTTCATGTTTTTCATGGAAAAATTACACTAAATCATAGGTATTTCTACTTAGCTTAGCCTTCAAGGATCAGGTCCTCTTCAAGAACCCAAAAGTTTTGTTGTGGCTTCTTTGTAAAAGCAAGAGAGAGCAAGGAGAAACTTTGGAAAAAAAATCTGATTTTTGGCTATGTTAAAATGACTTGAAGTTGCTAGTTTATAACCCCTTTTAAAATGCCACTCTTGGCCGACTTTCCCCTTTAATTTAAGCCACATTTTAGCAAGGTGGTGATGCACCTGCTTGGCCTTTTTACTTGGGCCTTATTGGGCTCCAATTTGATGGGCCTTCGCTGCCCATTTATCTCTTTTCCCTTCACTTAGTTTGGGCCCAAATCGTCAAGTGGGTTGTGAATGTACTTGGGCTTTTTTTTATTCATCTTGAGCTGAAAATATTGTCCCTTTATAATGCTAAACAATGGGCTGAAATTACACCCGTAACTTGGGCTTTATTTATTATTGGACTTGAACAGATTCGGTATTGGGCCTCGTCTCCGTCTACCTGAGTCTATTTAAGCTAAGCACGTAGGCGGCTCACCTATTAGCTTCCTAAGTCCTACAAGTACCTCACTTTTTTCACTTGATTTAAGGTCGCAACCTCCTCAATTTGGCTTAAAACTTATATACACTTACTCATCTTAAGCATTAGACGTATATAGTTCTCCAGTCTAAAAGTTAGGCACTTTTAAAGTTGGTGCTCCTTCTACCAAATCATATCATGTTCCATATGCATAGGACTAGTACACCTAATATGTGGAGTGTTACATCCCCCCCTAGGAACATTCGTCCCTAAATGTTAGCATAATTAGATAGGTTAAACAAGTTTAAACCTTCATTTTCAATCAAACTTTTGACAACATAATAAGGATTCAAACTCACGTACGTATTAACACCCCAACTCTGTTGGAATTCCTCTTTAGCTTCAAATAAATAAGGGTACTTAGATCTCATTGCTTCATCTGCCTCCCACGTTATCTCTTCTACTTGCTAGTTCCTCTTTATTCCTTAGCTTTTTAACTTGATGATCTAGGATAGCAATAGGTGCCTCTTCATAGGTGAGATTTTTTGCAACTTGCATATCTTCAATAAGAGTGATATGAGATGGGTCACTTATGCATTTTCGAAGCATTAAGGCATTAAAAACTAGATGAACCATTGAAAGCTCCTGGGGTAGGTCTAATTTGTACGTAACATGTCCAAACCTTTTAATAATCTTATATGGACCTATGTAACGTGTACTTAATTTCCCTTTCTTACCAAAACTCATAACACCTTTCATTGGGGACACCTTTAAGAATACCTAATCTCCTACTGAGAATTCCAGTCCTCTCCTTCTAGCATCCGCATATGATTTGTGATGACTTTGGGCAGTTTTTAGTTGTTGTGGTATTACCTTGACTTTTTCCATGGCTTGTTGGACTAGATCTGGCCCAAGCAAGGTGGTTTCACCTACTTCAAACCATCCTATTGGCAACCTAGATTTCATTCCATACAAAACTTCATAAGGTGCCACCTTGATGCGTGAACGGCAGCTACTATTATAGCTAAATTCAATAAGTGGAAAATGGTCCACCCAACTACCTTTTAAGTCCAATGCACAAGCCTGCAACATATCTTCAAGTGCTTGAATGGTGCGTTCTGCTTGACCATTTGTCTGAGGGTGGAAAGTTGTACTCAAATTCACTTGTGTCCCTAAACTCTTTTGGAAGAACTTCCAAAACTTTGCATTGAATTGAGCTCCCTGAGCAGATTTAATGGCGATTGGGACCCCATGTAGCCTAACCATCTCTTTGATGTATAACTTTGCATACTCTTCAACGGTATGATCACTCTTAACTAGCAAGAAGTGTTCTGACTTTGTGAGTTTATCAACTTTTACCCATATAGAGTCAAGCTTTTGAAATAAGCGAGGCAACTCAGTAACAAAATTCATATTAATCATATCCCACTTCCATGTTGGAAGCTCTATACATTGCATATAACCTCCCAATGTATGACTAGGCCGTTGGTGCCACGATGTCTAAAGTATGATACATGACCACACTTTCATAGTCTATAAAGCCTCTAGATAAGGAACAATATCTATAAGGATCGGGACAGGCCCCGCCTCATATCCAACTATACAATACAAAAATATAAGGTCTAGACACACAAAGCCCCAAAGCAATCTGGAGCTCAGTAACAGTAGTTGGATGTCCTGTACTCTTACTGGGGAAATCTACTAGCTCTTGTACCCGCAGCATGAAATGCAGGTGTAAGGATCCGGAATTTTGTACGATCTCAAGAAAGCATGAAAATTGATTTCGGAAAAGTTTTGGACCAAGGTGGCACTTCATGGGAGCCATCACGGCTGTGAGTCATCCGTAAAGCTTCTGGAGTGAGATATTTCTAAGTACGGGACCTTATGCTCAAGCTAAATTCACTCTCAAGCCTTCAATTCTAGCTTATCTATGTTGTTTAAGATCATTATGCATCTCCTACATCAAGTCAATTTCAAAGGAATTCCCTTGGCTATATTATTCTCAAGTGCCGATAGATGGGCCAACTTTAAATAAGAATATCTCTTAACTCAAAATGAACTGGGTGGACCATGACATATCAAATCGAATCCCTTTGAATTATCTTTCCAACGCATCCGGTCTCACCTCATTCCGAGTTCGGAGCAAGACGTTACGCCCGTTTTCGTAAAACCTGTCTGGGCCAGATGGGAGCCTTCACGGGCCGTGAAAAGCTTCACGGACCATGAAGCTAACCGTGTCAAGGCCCTTGTGAAATTCAAGGATCCATTTTATTGAGGTATTTTTGATATTTTGGTTCATCCCCAAGGCTTTTTATGACCTTTGAAACCCCTTTTTACATTCCTAAACTTCTCCGACACTAATCCTAAAGGTTCTTCATATGATTCGGTAGAAGGGTCAACTTTAAATGGTCATATCTCTTAGCACAAAACGTATTAGGTGTCCTACAATATATCAAATTAAATATCTTTGAATTAGCTTTCCAACGAACCTGGTTTCACCTAATTCCGAGCTTGGACCAAGGAGTTATGCTCGTTTTCGTTCAGACTGTTCGTGCAGGCAAGCCACACGGCTAGCCACACGGACCGTGTGGCATCAAACGGTCCGTGAGGCTGCTTTGGCCCACGATTTTCTTGCAAAATTTTGTTCTAAGTGTGTACTTCCTTGGTACCTTCATACGGACCCTTGTACGATCCGTTAAGCATCACACGGTCCGTACAACCTTCCGTTGGAAGCCCTTGGCTTGAAACAATTTTCTGAAAATTCTAAGTAAAGTCACACGGTTACTGTTCATGGACCGTGTCACTGTTCACTAGCCGTGAACAGTGCCGTGAACAGTACCGTGAACAGTACTTAATATTTTTACCCATTTTTATTTTGGTTTTTATGTAAATATAAATTAGTTTAAGGGTGTTTTGGGTATTTTTCACCCCTCCTAAGACCATAAATCAGCTGATCTTCTTCATTTTCACCCATTCTCTCATTTCACTCCTCTCACTAAGACTTCACTCCTTCAAGATTCTCCAACATCTCTCTAGGATTGTCAAGCTAGGACCTTTAATTTGGAGTCCATCCTCTCCTCAAGTTCATGCTCAAGATATAGGTATGTGGGTTTTGATTCTTGGTCTCTTTCAACCAAGAAGACCCAAAGTTCCTTTCAAACTAATTTATGAATTTATCTACTTAAAATGTGAATTTTACTATTTGATCTTAGTACCTTTGAACAATGCATGTGTTGTACAATATTCCGAATTTTGAGATATGTTAAGTTCCTCTATGATGCACCATCTTGACTTATGAAACTATGAACATGCATGTCCCTTTAAAGATGATATTATGCATGGGTGATTTATACTACTAATTTCATATGAATTTTATTGTGAATTTCCTAGACTTCATATTATATTGCTAATTTTAGTTTTACTCTATATTACCCATGTTCATTCACACATCACTCATGCATATGCGTTCATGATGTTGGTTTGTATGAAAATTATGGTTATGAACAAATTTTGAGTGAGAATATATGAACACAAGCATGATATAAGTTGAACACTATTATGACATGAATTAATAGTACTATGAACTTGACTTCTACATGAATACGAATTATATGGGTATGTATATGATGTGACATCTTGCATGAGTATGCAATTACATGGGTGTATTGATGAGGACGGGCATAACCCTCCCTTTATACAAGGCATAGATGAGGATAGGTACAACCTTCCCTATGCACATGTATGTATGAGCTAAGCGTGTATTGATGAGGACGGGCACAACCCTCCCTTTACACAAGGCATAGATGAGGATAGGTACAACCTTCCCTATGCACATGTATGTATGAGCTAAGCGTGTATTGATGAGGACGGGCACAACCCTCCCTTTACACAAGGCATAGATGAGGATAGGTACAACCTTCCCTATGCACATGTATGTATGAGCTAAACGTGTATTGATGAGGACGGGCACAACCCTCCCTTTACACAAGGCATAGATGAGGATAGGTACAACCTTCCCTATGCATATGGTTATGTAATGAGCTACATGTGTATTGAAGAGGATGGGTACAACCCTCCCTTTACACAATTCAAGTAAGGAGTGATTCCTTGAGTGCTAGTATTTGTGGGTTATGGCTACTCTATTATATGGCATTTCGTGCAGGTTAACATCATTTTCCTTTCATGTTGCATGCCCGCATACTTAGTACATTCAAATGTACTAACGCATACTCTATGCCTACATGATTTTACCATGTAGGGACCGTGTGTTATGATCATCCACCACTTGAAGGGTAGCTCGAATTCGGACAGTTGATATTATGGTGAGTCCTATCTTCCAAGGACAAGCCACCTTCCTTCTGCCTATGTTGTTACCTATTTATCTTCTTAGTTGAGGGTGAGCCCGGGATATGTCTTGGCCCCCGTCCCATCTTATGACTAGAGGCAAATGTTGGGCACTTGTAAAACTTTCTCATTTTGTTTAATTATTAATGAATGGATTCTTGAGATTTGATTTCCGTCATTTAGATATATGTGCTTAAATAATTTATTTTGAACCAATGATGTGGAAATTTGATACTTTGAGGCTTGTTTGGGGAGGGGTCCCCATTCGCCGTGTCACATCTAGGCCCCGACCTCGGGTCGTGACAGCAAATCCCCTGCAAGGGACATCAGTACGAGATAATATACTAAATATGTAAGGCAGGAAGTATTGTATATGAAATAAGAACTCAAATGAAATCAACATTGGTGTGTAAGGATAAGAGGCACCTTTAGTCATATTGGGGAATCATGTACTTTATGTCATTTTAATACTTTACCTTTCTTTACTGCATAATCTGTGCACAGTATAGAATGTAAATAACCAGTTGATCAGTGGAAAATCAATATTGGGATCGGCCCATGCTAGGCTTTCCTTTCACCCCTGGGATACCTCCCGTAATATGGTATCAACTCATGCTAGGTGATTTTTCCACCCCTGGGATACCACCAATCAACAAGCAACTTCGAGTTATCTTTTATTTACTTTTGAGGTGATTCTTTTGGTGGTCATAACATTTTGAGTTGTAGGACTATAGACATAACATGTGACATGTAACAATCATGCAAGACAGTACCACAATGAGAGTAGGTTATACAACTAATGAATTACGTAGGAGATGAAACAACATGTGGACTTTATTTAGCAACAAAAGGAACTCATGTATTTTGGTATCCAAAGTATGTATCCAGGTTTGACAATAGCTATGTATGGGAACATATTAACATATTAAAGAGTGGAGACACGGTCATTAGTTATGTCAGAGTCCATAAGTGCCTCTATGTGTCAAGGAAGAACCTAGATTTCATGCCAAATAATAAGAAAACGAGTAGCCTTACATACCTCGTTGTACTACGTCGTTATTACCTCGAAGTAACCTCCTTTTACCCCCAAATATTTATCTACAATAGAGTAGGTGATAAAACTAGTAATAGCAGCTAATAAACATGTCTTGGTAGTCCAATCTCACAGAAAAAAATACTCGGACAGCAAGCTTGTAATTATCAACCAAAGAGTACTTTTTCAACCTTTCCACTTCTAATCGTATTTTCTAATACACATTCTCATGTACATGTCATATCCATCTTGTTTTAGTACCATAACAGTCTTGCAATAGCTCACTAAGCACAATACATAACAATTCTACACAACACACAATTAGGCGACATAAAATTATGTCTTCTCGCTACATTTCGAAGTCAACAACCACAAACCTGTTGTAAATTCGACCGAACTGTCTCCAACATATTTACTCATAAAAGTAGTCCTAAAATATTCCAAAAATAATCCCAAGCGAAACTACCAGGCATCTCTCCACGGAAGGCCCACACTGGTTGTGTGAAGCCACACGGACCATGTGCCTCCCGTGGAGGGACACTTGGTCCAGCTCATGATAGGGGAACTTGAGAGGGAGAAATTTTGGACCAAGTGAGGGAACACAACCATTCACACGGTCCCTGTGATGTGTCACAGGCTGTGTGGCCCTCCGTGTAACTCGCTATGAAAGTTTTTTCTAAGTATGGAAGTACCTTCTCGTAACTTTGTCGTGCGAAAATTATTTCAAGTGCTATCTCATAGTTCTTGTCACGACCCGTGTAGCATCCCACGGGCCATGAAGTCGTCCGTGTGGTACCTCTTAGCCTCGAATTAATTCCCAACGTTGGCACAACAAAATTGTCTAAGTGACAGCTCACGGTCACTGTTCACGGTCCATGTAACGCCTCACGGACCGTGTAGGTAACTGTATGGACCTGGCGGTTCCTATTTTTGGTCATTTCATAAATGGTGTTTATGTAATTTCGGGTTATTTTAATTATGAATTACGACCTTTTACCTATCCTAAACCCCTAATTCAGCTGATATCCCTCTCTTCTTAGTTTATTCTCCTAGAAACTTCTACCCCTCATAAGATCACCTCCCAAATACTCTCTACTCTCCCCTCTTAAGAATCAAGGCTAGTGTTAATTAGAGTTCAAATTCAAGATAAGTCCTTCCTCAAATTCAGCTCCTCAATCAAGGTATGTGGGATTGATTCTTGGTCCCTTTCAACCAGGAAGACCCAAAATTCCTTTCACTTGATTTCATGAATTTTAGTTACTGTAAATGTGGGTTTTCATTCAATTGAAGTATGGGATATACATTATTCATGATTTTAAGTTATTTGAAGCCCTATCATGATGATTTACATTGAGTTATGAAGTTATGAACATGCATGTCCCCTTTCAAGTTGATTTATGCATTGATGATCTATATTACGATTTACATGTGGATTTAGTTATGGATTTTCTCAATTTTATTTTATGACTGATTTTAACTTGAATCTATGTTACCCATGCCAACCTCACATCATGTATTGTATTTGCATTTATGCACATTGGTTTATATGAAAATTATGAAGTGGGTTAAGCCCAATTATGTTTTATGAAACAATTATGATATGATTTTGGTAAGGCATTGGTTATGACAAGAATGTGATCACATACATGTCTTATGATTATGGCTCTTTGAGCATTCTAGGTGCTTGCACCATTTTGTATAGGTAGATGAGCTATTCCTTGCATGAGCACTATGGTTATGGTTTATGGTTTGACTTTTGAGGCTAAATTTGCATTGAATGGTTTTGAAATGAACATGGTATCTCTTGAAAGCATGTATATGTATAAGTATTCATGTGGGATGTTTTGACTTAGTACCGATGAATTGGGGGCGTTAGGGCTATCCCCAAGGGCCCTCTCCCTTTCCTTGAACTATGTGCCAACATAGAAACGTTAGCCATTACCGAAAAGACCGGGTCTTAAGGAATGGTTATTCATTTATTATGTTTATGATATGTTATGATATGATTATGGAAAATCCTTTTGAAAAGCGTGGTCCTAAGGAATGTGACCATCCACCGTAAAGCGTGGTTGTAAGGTGTGATGTAGATTACCTTTGGCAAGTAATCTTCTCCTACCGATGGGAGGTCTTTATCGGACTAATTCATGTAATAGCTCACATGAATTTGATTTATCGGTTATAGTCCATCCCCACTATATATGAGCATTGTTGCATTTCATGTATCATAAATTTCATGACATCTTGTATATACATTTATTGGATATATGATTATTTCTATATAATGTGTCCTTGTTGTCTAACATTGAGTGCAGGTTTGGCAAGTCATATGCATTGCATGCCCGCATACTTAGTACATTTAAACGTACTAATGCATACTATATGCCTACATGATTTTATCATGTCGGGGCCGAGCACTTTGAGTATCAACCGTTTAACGAGTAGTCCGATTCAGAAGAGTATTGTGGTGAGTCCCATTCTCCGAGGACAAGCCATCTTCCTTTACCTTATTATCTTAAGTTCCTTTTTCATTTAAGGGTGAGCCCAGAACTTGTCCTGGCCCCCGTTCCATCTCTATTAGAGGCATTCGTTGGACAATATGTATACTATTTTGAAGTTTGCTTGTTATGCGTGGTATCTGGCTTATGTATTTGTTGGACTAGTTTATGGAAAGTTCGTATTTGGCAATATGCATATTTTGTTATGGAAATGTAGAAAGTCCCTAGCCCTGTGTTGCCCCCATAGCGTGAGTCCTATCCTCCCGTCCCTTAGAATTATGTATTGCTATTTGTATGTCCTTCTTGAATCGATGATGTGGATTTAGATACTTTAGGCTTGTTTGGGGTCGTGATAAAAGATGGTATTAGAGCCCTAGGTTTATAAGTAGTCCTCAGAGTCCAACATATCGCATCAAGTAGAGTCCTATTCATGTGTGTGAAGTGCACCATGCCTATAAGTGGGAGGCTACGAAGGAGTTCTAGGAATTACCTCACTTCTTCATGCCTTATGTCATGCTATGGCTAGTATACTTTATTCTCTTATCTTGACGGTGTCGTTGCTCCATTTCAGAAGATACCTCGAGGAAGACCCCTCCCACCACGGCCGCTCCGGCTAATGAGAAACAAGCTCCTCAAGGGCCTATGGATGAACCCATCTCAAATGGTGAGTTTTGTACAGCCTTTTCCATGCTTGCCCAAGTGGTGACCTCTCAGAAAAGGCAAGCTAACTTGCCACGGGATCCTACGCCTGCTTCTAGGGTGAGGGATTTCTCCCGGATGAATCCTCTAGAGTTCTATGGGTCGAACGCTGATGAGGATGCTCAGGAGTTCATTGATGAGCTTACCAAGATACTAAACATCATGGGTGTCACTTCTGAAGAGAAGGTTGAATTGGTTGCCTACTAACTGAAAGATGTGGCTCAGGTGTGGTGTGCTCAATGGTCTATGGAGAGGGTTTGCGGTGGTTATGTTAATTGGGAGGAGTTCAAATTTGCATTCCTTGATCGCTTCTTTCCCCTTGAGCTTAGGGAAGCCAGGATGACAGAGTTTATCAACCTCAAGCAAGGAGGTATGAGTGTGAGGGACTATACCCTCAAATTCACAAAGCTTTCTAAGTATGCTTCGTCGCTTGTGGTTGACCCACGTGCAAGGATGCATAAATTTGTTTTGGGTATCTCTGATTTGCTTTTGATGGAATGCCGGACTGCTATGCTCATACGGGATATGGATATTGCCAGACTCATGGTGTATGCAGAATAGATCGAAGGGGAGAAACTCAAGGAGAAAAGGGTTCACGATTCCAAGAGGGCCCGTTTTGATGGTGAATTCTCTTGTTCTCAAAGTGGTGGCTTCGGTAACTTCCAACAGGGCCAAGGTTTTGGTACTCGGGTCGCTAATGATTGGGTACCTCCTCCCAGGGTACCAGTTGGTGGCGGTAGGGGTTCTCCTTTGTGTGACAAGTGTGGAAGGCATCACACGAGAGTGTGTTGGAGGGAATTAGGTGTTTTCTACGAGTGCGGTAATAAAAATTACAAGGTTGCTGACTGTCCTAAGAGTTCTCTTAGAGGTCAAGGTCAGGTGGCCCAAGGTGGGAAAGGTCAACAGAGAGCTCCCCAAGGTTTCACCCCAAATAACGATCGGTTCTATGCACTCCATGCCTGCCAAAAGGTCGGAAGCTCCGAATGTCATGACGGGTATGTTAAAAGTCTTTGATTTTGATGCTTATAGTTTGCTTGATCTCGGTGCAAATTTGTCTTTTATGACTTCTCTGTTGGCTGTTAAATTTGGTTTCAGTCCCAAGGTTTTGAAGGACCCTTTCTTAGTTTATACTCCCATGGGTGAATTTGTTATTGCACATAGAGTCTATCATGGTTGCCCTGTTTCTGTGTTGTGCAAAAATTTTCCGTGTGATCTTGTGGAACTTGAGATGTTCGACTTTGACGTGATTCTTGGGATGGATTGGTTACATGTATCATATGCTTCTATAGATTGTAGAACTCGGAAGGTCAGGTTCCAACCTCCTAGTGAGTCTGTTCTTAAATGGAAGGGTAGTGACTCTTCTGTTAAAGGTCGGTTTGTTTCCTACCTCAAGGCGCGGAGAATGATCTCTAAGGGGTGCATTTATCATATTTTGAGGGTCGGGGATATGGAGTCCGAAGTGCCCACTCTTGAATCGGTGCCTGTGGTGAATGAGTTTTTGGATATGTTCCCCAAAGACTTCCCGGGCATTCCCCTGAAAGAGAGATAGACTTCAGCATAGATCTTCTTCCGGATACTCAGCCTATCTCTATTCCTCATTATTGTATGATGCCGACAAAGTTGAAAGAATTAAAAGAGCAGTTGAAGGATTTGTTGGAGAAGAGTTTCATTTGGCACAATATATCACTATGGGGTACTCCAGTGTTATTTGTAAGAAAGAAGGACAGATCTCTTCAGATGTGTATTAATTATAGGCAACTGAATAAGGTAAGCGTTAAGAATAAGTACCCGTTGCCTAGAATTGATGACTTGTTTGACCAGCTTAAAGGGGCTACTCATTTCTCAAAGATTGATCTTCATTCCGAGTATCATCAGTTGAAGGTTAGCGAGTGTGACGTCCCCAAAACAGCCTTTCGGACAAGGTATGGGCATTTTGAGTTTGTGGTGATGTCGTTTGGCCTAACCAATGCTCCTGCTATGTTCATGGATCTAATGAATCGGGCATTTAAGCCATTCCTTGACAGTTTTGTGGTGGTCTTCATTGATGACATTCTCATTTACTCTCGAGTGAGCAGGACTACGGGGATCACTTGAGGATGGTCCTCCAAACTTTGAGAGAGAAGAAGTTGTATGCCAAGTTTAGCAAATGTGAATTTTGATTAGGTGAAGTGGCTTTCCTTGGTCATGTGGTGTCTGGTGATGGTATCAAGGTGGATATGAAGAAGACGAGGTCATGAAGAATTGGCCCAGACCGTTGACTCCTTCAGATATTCGAAGTTTTCTTGGGTTAGCCGGATACTATAGATGGTTTGTTGAGGGCTTCTCATCTATTGCATCTCCATTAACTAAGTTGACCCAAAAGAAGGCTAAGTTTGTTTGGTTGGATGAATGCGAGCGGAGTTTCCACACCTTAAAGGATCGGCTTACATCGGCTCTCGTCTTGACTTTACCAAACGGCTTGGAGGGATTCGTGGTGTACTGTCATGCCTCGTGAATTGGGTTGGGTTGTGTGCTCATGTAACATAGTAAGGTAATAGCATATACATCGAGGCAGTTGAAGGTGCATGAACATAATTACCCAACACACGACCTTGAGTTGGCAGTGGTAGTTTTTGACTTGAAGATTTGGAGACATTATTTGTTTGGATTCATGTTGATGTGTTCACCAATTACAAGAGTTTGCAATATGTGTACACCTAAAGGGATCTCAATTTAAGACAAAGGAGGTGGTTGGAACTCCTAAAAGATTATGATATGAGTGTTCTGTATCATCCCGGCAAGGCCAATGTTCTGGCCGATGCTCTCAGGAGGCTATCTATGGGAAGTGTGGTACATGTTGGGGAGAAAGGGAAGGAGTTAGAAAGGGTTGTTCACCGGTTAGCTAGGTTGGGTGTCACGTTGGCCGATTCAAGCGATGGTGGTATTCATGTTCAAAGTAGGGCAGAATCTTTTGTGGTGACTGATGTAAAAGCTAAGCAAGATTTAGACCCATCGTTACTTGAATTAAAGAAGTTGGTTGCCGAAAAGGAGATCGAGGTGTTCTCCCAAGAGGGAGATGGTGTGCTCCGGTACCAAGACCGACTTTATGTTCTAGATGTGGATGATCTTAGAAGGGTTATTATGAGTGAGGCTCACAAATCTCATTATTCTATTCACCCGAGGGCTACCAAAATATATCGGGATTTGAAAGAAGTGTATTAGTGGCATGGTATGAAGAAAGACATCGCTAAGTTCGTATCCTAATGCCCAAGTTGTCAATAAGTAAAGGTAGAGCACCAAAGGCCCGGTGGCTTGACCCAAGACATTGAGATTCCCACATGGAAGTGGGAAGATGTAAACATAGATTTTATGGTTGGTTTGCCTCAGACTCGAAGGCAATTTGATTCCAATTGGGTTGTCGTTGATTGGATGACGAAGTCCGCCCACTTCCTACCGGTCAAGACTACCTTCGGTGTCGAGGATTACGCAAGGTTGTATATCCAAGAGTTGGTGAGGTTGCATGGTGTGCCTAGGCCTATTATATCGGATTGTGGTACCCAATTGATTTCCCACTTTTGGAGATCTTTCCAAAGGGGACTTGGAACTAAGATTAAGTTGAGCACTGCTTTTCATCCTCAAACTGATGGACAAGCTGAGAGGACTATTCAAACCTTGGAGGACATGTTGAGGGCCTGTGTATTGGAGTTTAAGGGCAACTGGGATGACAACCTTCCACTCATTGAGTTTTCTTATAATAGTAGTTTTCATGCTAGCATTGGTATAGTACCGTTTGAATCCTTATATGAGAGAATGTGTAGGTCACCGGCTGGGTGGTTCGAATTGGGAGACATTACACTAGTTGGCCCAAATCTAGTGGAGGAGGCCATGGATAAGGTGAAAGTGATTAAGGAATGGTTGAAAGCGGCCCAAAGTCGTCAAAAGTCTTATTCGGATGTTCAGAGAAAGGAACTTGAGTTTCGTGTCGATGATTGGGTATATGAAGGTTTCGACTATGAAGGGCGTGATGCGTTTTGGTAAAAAGGGCAAGTTAAGCCCCTGACATGTTGGCCCTTATGAGATCGTTGAGCGGGTTGGAGGTGTGGCTTATAGGTTGGAGTTGCCTCTAGATTTGAGTTCCATTCACCCATTCTTTCATGTGTCTATGTTGAGAAAGCTAATTGGTGATCCTAGCACCATTATGCCCTTGGAAGGGATTGAGATTGAAGAAAACTTGTCTTATGAGGAAATCCCGGTGGAAATCTTGGATAGGCAAGTAAAGAGGCTTCATAACAAGGACGTGGCTTTGGTGAAGGTGCTTTGGAGAAATCAACATGTGGAGGGTGCTACTTGGGAGGCGGAGCTGGACATGGTGAAGCGGTACTCTCATCTTTTTCAATCTACTCAAGCCTAAGGTACTAGGTTCTCCCTCTTCTAATGGTCCCATTTATTTCCCTCTTGAGTCTCATGACATGACATGCATACATGTGCACGAAAATGATTTTTTTAGATGTTTTGAATAACTTGAACACGATTTTAATATGAGTTTGAAAGCTTTATGATTTTCCACATAATAAGCTATGCATTGTACCATATGTTAGGTGTTTCATGCTCTAAGTCAAGCTTTTCAAGCCTTGTTCTTGTACATTCGGGGACGAATGTTCCCAATGGGGAAATGATGCAAGGACCCAGATTTTTTGAGCGGCTTTATCGGATCTCTTAGTACTGTGCCTAGCGAAACTGCCAGGCATCGCTCCACGGAAGGCCCACATGGCCGTGTGAAGCCACACGAACTGTGTGGCCTCTCGTGGAGAGACACTTGGTCCAATTCACAACAGGGGAACTTGAGACGGGGGAAATTTCGGACCAAGTGAGGGCACACGGCCATTCACACCGTCTGTGTGATGTGTCACGGGTCGTGTGACCCTCCGTGTAACTCACTACATAAATTTTTTTTCTAAGAATGAAAGTACCATCTCGTTAATTTGTCATGCAAAAATGATTTCAAGTGCTATCACACGGTCCATGTCACGACCCGTGTAGCGTCACACGGGCCGTGAAGTCGTCCGTATGGTACCCCTTAGCCTCGCATTAATTCCCAGCATTGGCACTGCGAAATTGTCTAAATGGCGGTTCACGGTCACTGTCCATGGTCCGTGTGACGCCTCACGGACCGTGTAGGCAACTATATGGACCTGACGGTTCCTATTTTTGCTCGTTTCATTAATGGCGTTTATGTAATTTTGGGTTATTTTAATTATGAATTATGACCTTTTACCTATCCTAAACCCCTAATTCAGTTGATATCCCTCCCCTCTTAATTCATTCTCCTTGAACCTTCTACCCGTCATAAGATCACCTCCCAAATACTCTCAACTCTCTCCTCTTAAGAATCAAGGCTAGGGTTGATTGGAGTTTAAATTCAAGCTAAGTCCTTCCCCAAATTCAGCTCCTCAATCAACCGAAAAGCGTGGCCGTAAGGTGTGATATAGATTACCTTTGGCAAGTAATCTTCTCCTACCGAAGGGGGGGATTTGATTTGTCTGTTATAGTCCATCCCCACTATATATGAGCATTGTTGCATTTCATGCATCATAAATTTCATGGCATCTCGTATATATATTTATTGGATACATGATTCTTTCTATATTATGTTCCCTTGTCATCTAACATCAAAGTGCAGGTTTGGTAAGTCATATGCATTGCATGCCCACATACTTAGTACATTCAAACGTACTAACGCATACTCTATGCCTACATGATTTTACCATGTAGGGGCCGAGCACTTCGAGTATCAACCGTTTGACGATTAGTCCGATTCAGAAGAGTATTGTGGTAAGTCTCATTATTCTAGGACAAGCCATCTTTCTTTACCTTACTATCTTAAGTTCCTTTTTCATTTGAGGGTGAGCCCAGAACTTGTCCTGGCCCCCTTCCATCTTGACTAGAGGCATTCGTTGGACAATATGTATACTCTTTTGAAATCCGCTTGTTATGCATGGTATCTGGCTTATGTATTTGTTGGATTGGTTTATGGGAAGTTCATATTTGGCTATATGCATATTTTAGTATGGAAATGTGGAAAATCCTTAGCCCCGTATTTCACCCATAATGTGAGTCCTATCCTCCCGTCTCTTAGAACTATGCTATTTATATGTCCTTCCTGAATTTATGATGTGGATTTAGATACTTGAGGCTTGTTTGGGGATCTCGGATTCCCATTCGTCGTGTCACACCTAGGTCCTAGTATCGGGTCGTGACAAATTCTCAATTACCACCCACAAGTTCTTACTAATAGCATATTAAGATATCATGCAAAAGCTCATGTTTGCGGAAGATAAAAATGGTGCAACAACCTTCTTACATAACTACAGAACTAAACCTTGTTAAGAACATAAACCTTACTTCATAATCTAGCTAACCAAGAAGAAAGAAGCCTATTAATAAATTAGAAAGGTGTACAACAATCTTTTGGAACACATGTTGTCCAATACTCTCCACAAGCATAATCAACATACTCCTCATGTTTTTCATGAAAAAATTACACGAAATCAGGTATTTCTACTTACTTTAGCCTTCAAGGATCAGGTCCTCTTCAAGAACCCTAAAGTTTTGTTGTGGCTGCTTTGTAAAAGCAAGAGAGAGCAAGGAGAAATTTTGGAAAAAAGTCAACTTTTTGGCTATGTTAAAATGACTTGAAGTTGCTGGTTTGTAACCCCCTTCAAAGGGCCACTCTTGGCCAACTTCACACTTTAATTAAAGTCACATTTTAGCAAGGTGGTGATGCACCTGCTTGCCCTTTCACTTGGGCCTTATTGGGCTCCGATTTGATGGACCTTGGCTGCCCATTTTTCTCTTTTCCCTTCACTTAGTTTGGGCCCAAATCGTCAAGTGGGTTTGTGAATGTACTTGGGATATTTTTCTATTCATCTTGGGATGAAAATATTATCCCTTTATAATGCTAAACAATGGGCTAAAATTACACCAGTAACTTGGGCTTTATTTATTATCGGACTTGAATAGATTCAGTATTGGGTCTCGTTTCCATCTACCTAGCCTATTTAAGCTAAGCATGTAGGTGACTCACCTGTTAGCTTCCTAAGTCCTATAAGCACCTCCCTTTTTTTCACTTCGTTTAAGGTCCCGATCTCCTCAATTTGGCTTAAAACTTATATTAACTCACTTGTCTTAAGCATTAGACATAAATATAGCTCTCCAGTCTAAAAGTTAGGCACTTTTAAAGTTGGTGCTCCTTCTACTAAGTCGTATCATGTTCCATATACATATGATTAGTGCACCTAAGATGTGGGGTGTTACACCTATGTATCTATTGTAATTGAAAAACTCAGTTCTACTGATATTATACATAGACTATGGTGAAATCTTTTTCTTATTATCTATTGAAACGTTATTATGAATTGATATTTAATTTTATTCACATTTATTTATCTTGATCCATGCAAGTTTGAAACCACTGGATCAATATTATTCAAAGATATATAAACTTATTTTCTTCACACTTGTATTTAAAATGCCAAGTCCATGTTAACACCAAGACATAGTTGCATTTTCAAATCAAGCATGTTGGGCCACGTGCTCAGCATGGCCATGGCCAATCTAGTATTTTATATATTTGAGTTGAATATAGTTTCTTTATTAGAATTAAAATTAGTATAAGACTCTTTAATTAGAATTTTAGTTATACAGTAGTTGAACTGAAATTTTCAACAATAACATACCAGTGAAATTTCACAAGTAAAGTTTGGGGGTAGAATGTACTTAGACCTTACCATTATCTCATAGAAGTAGAAAGGTTATTTTTTGAAAACCCTCGTCTCAAAAATCCATAAGCAAAAATAATATTTGTCGAACTGATATTTTCAAAAATAATATTTGTTGAACTGATATTTTATATTAAGCTAATCTATACTATATTAAAAGTGTGAAGGCCCTTAGAAAAAATGATTGTATTTTTTGCCCTTCACTAAAAGACTTTGCTTTAGATAAAATTGTCTTTTCACCATTCTTTTTAATTATTATATTATTATTTTAATGATATTAAATATTAAATATAATAAAATTTAAATTGAGAATGTTTTCTTATTATGATTAAATTAAGAATCCCTTTTCAACTAAATTAGACTTGATTCAAAAAAAAATAGTCAAAAAAAAAAAAACGTAAAAAAAAAGCTCCCAACCCACGCACCCCACCAAAAAAAAAGTTCAATAACTATAAAAAAAAAAGGTACAAACTTTTAAAGAACAGTCTTGATCCAAAAAAGAAAGAATAAAAAAAATTGAAATAATAAATCAAGAAAAGGTTTTAAAAAATAAAAAAGAAACATCCAAAACAATTAAAAAAAAAAGAAAAAAGAAACATGTAGCTGTGGAAAGAAGTGATTTCTAAATATTAATGTAATTTACAATATTGATTTTTCATTATATGAAAAGAAGTAATGAAATAAGGACTTCTACTGCGGAAAGACTCTAAATTTTCCTTATTTGATAGTTTTCTACTTATTCTTTATTTGAATCAAGAAACCTTGCAGCCGCAAAGGAAAATTCCAATTTACCTTGGGTTCTAATTAGTGATAAAATTTTTATATATATGACCCTTATAAATATTTTTTTTAAAAAGTTGAATAGGATTAATTTGTAGTGTTTTTCTTTTGAATTTTTTTACCTCTATACATCTCATGTTGCTTAATTTTTTTTTTTTCATATTGTCGTATTTTGTATTTAGCTATCCCGATCATTTATATTTTGATAATGCGATTTTAGTTTATTTTGCAGCGTTCATGACATAATTCATGAACTCTTCCATTTTGAAAAAAATAGAAAAAGAGTTGACGGTGAAAATTGATGATTTGTCTTGTTGGTGGGTAATACATTCATTTTTTCGCATCAAATTTGGAGTAATGGTATTTATTATTGAAATATCTACCTTACTACAAGTAATTATTTAATTTTTAAATAACTATACATTCTTGAATTTCTCTTAACAAATTAATTTTATATTTTTAATTCAAAGATCGTAAAAAAGTACTGCACAAAGAACAGAGGACAGTCATTCAACATCCAATATCAATTTATTGTTTTTAGTAAGAACAAATCTACCAATAAAGCCGAACCCAACAATTCTTTGAATTTTTTTTATTCCTAATATTAGATTTTTAGAAATAATAATACTTAAATATATTTAGCTATATCATTTTTTTAGTTTTTTCACTATTCATTACAATTTGTATGGTTAGAATAGAAATATACTAAGAATATATTAAAAAAGTCTATAATTTGTCTGGGATAGAAAAAGATATAGATCAATAGTAAATTAACAATTTAAAAGTTATTTTATCTTTGTAATAAGAAATTGACATCTAAAGAGTCATTATTTTTATGTTATATAGAAAACAGGTTAATAAAAAAAATGTTAACTATACGAAAATTAAAGTCAACTTTATCGCATGAGTATTCGCCAAAAATAAGAAAAAGAGGCTTGAAAATATTTCTATACAATTATTTTTTTATTCTTATTAGTGACAAAAGTGTCTTTAATAATTTATCCTTTTGTGGGAGGAAAAATGTTATAGTAGGGGTAGTATATATAGTTTTAACATGTTTATTAATAGACGCATGATACACATGCAATACATATATACTAAATTAATATTACTTTAAAAATATGAAGGCCTTTAGAAATATTGATTGAATTTTTTACTCTTTATTAAAAGGCTTTGTAATAAAAAAATTTATCATTTTCTATTTTCCTCAAATTATTATTTGATTATATTTAAAATATTTAAAATCAAGGAGTTCTAAAATATATGATAAAATAAAATATATTTTTAAAAATTAAGAAGTATCAAATATATGAGAAGAAGAAAATATAAGGTAAGAGATATTACGAGAATTAATAATTAAAGAATTCTTAAATATATAGCTAGAGAAAAATATATTTTAAAAATTAAGGAGTCGTAAATATATGGTAAGTGAAAGTTATTCATGGTAAGAAGTATTAGAAAAATTAATAATTAAGGAATCCTTAAATATATGATAATAGGAAAAAATTAAAGTTATTACATTTACTTAGAATTGTGTAGGTTATGTATGAAAAAAAATCTTGTAGAAAGCATTTCCCAAATGAGGTTGGATAAATATAAATTTGAATTAGTTGAACTTCAATGCGGATTCTAAATATTGAATAAATAATTAAAAAGAATATATTTTCATATTAAGGATTTTCAAATATTTATAATATTTAATTTAACAATATTGATGTTACATACATGTGCAAGCACATATGCTAAACTAGTATAACTTTTGAAAGGGCATGTGCAGTTAAATCCTACCAAATTTGACGGAAATATGATTGTAATTAATTGAATTTTTTTTGACAAAAAAATACAAATTTAGAGAATTATGATTGTAATTAATTGTTTTTTTCATTTTTTTTAAAAAAAATATACTAATTTAATCAATAAGTTTTTAATTTTAATTTTGAAATAAATTTAAAACTCTCCAACTTTCATGTTTAATTCATGGATAGTATGAAAGAGTTTAAATTCACCCTACTTCAATTAATAAAACATTAATTAAGTGCGACAGTTCATAAAAAATTACGAGAGCAACACCAAGGCATCCTTAACAATCTTGTAGTCAGGGACACTCCTCAAGCACTTAGTAAATTGCTCTAATGTAGTACTGATCAAGTCATAGGAAGTTGCTCAAAGTTGTTGATTTGATCTTTCTACTTGAGCTTCTTCGATCTCGGGAAGTACCTCTCTAAAAAGGCCCTCTGCAAAACAACCCAACTGGTGATCAAACTCTACAGAAGCTCAGATAGTCATAGTGTTGCATTGCCTGTATGAGACAATGGGAAGACACAAAGTCCCACAGTATCAATAGATAGATTATGTGTTCCCATCACACTCTCGCAAACAAATGTAACATTGTGTAGATTACTATAAGGATCCTACTACGGTAATCCCGCAAACAACCAACGGTTTCACAGCATTTGAAGTAACCTACTCAAAACCCTAAACTTTGTGTTAGTCGGTAGTTGTGGCAACACAATAGCTCCAGTAACCTCCATAGCCATAGGATTCAACCTGTATTGATTCCACTGATAAGCGTTGGCATTGAAATATTGTGGCTATGGACCAATATACTCAAGAGGAGGTGGGTTCCCATGGTCAGCATTTTCATTTTCGTTCCTGTTCATAGCTATAACTGCATTAGCCGCATTGTTGGCGTTATCTTGCGTCATTCTTCTTAGCATTCTCTAGATCTCTGGGTCAAACTGAGTCAAGGGTCTGGCTCAACTTTGCATGTTGGGAATACACTATACTTATACCCTGAAAAAGAACATAAACAACAACAAACATAAAAATGTGAGAAATAAGGATTAATACCCAAATCACTTTAAATTAACCAAGTTTAGCCATATTCCCCGGCAACGATGACAAAATGTTGATGTCGCGCAAGTTACACCTCCTTTGTTTAGGATAAAGTGGTCATTGTCAAGAAATAGAACCTAACCAAAGTTAGGGTTGAACCCACAGGGAATACGTAGACTTAGGAGAATTCAATTAACACAAGTTGAGTGATTAATCGACTTATTTACCCAAAGGGGGGTTTTGCAATAAGAAGTAGAAAAGTAAACCTATCTAACACAAGAGTTAAATCAACATGGAGAGAAACTAGTGCATTGTGTTCCCCATGATTCCCTAACTTAGTATCACTTGATAACCTTATTCATTTCTAGTGTGTAGCATGTAGGATGGTAAGTTAAGTTCACCAAATCCTTTGGACCAGGCGAAAGGCGAATTTCACTACGTGACTTGGCCCATCTCTGTTGTGTACATTACTAACCCTTACCTATTAGTCTCAGTACAATCTCCCATTGGCCCAGTTCGGTTGATTAAACGAGAACACATCAATCAAATCTTGTTAATTAATCTCTTTTTCTATTCATTACTACCTTGGTCCAGTCAGTAACACTAGGCGGGTTCTAATGTTGGCCACCATTAGAAAATATGCAAGACGAAGAGAGTTAGTTAATACATGCATGCGCACTTTCCAAGAATTATGATTTATCCGGTTTTACCTTTTTAGTTCTTCATTGTTCCCACAACCCTAGTTGTGGATTAATCTACTCATAACTTATGTAGATGCAAGACATATAAATTGGAATGACATAATAGAGCACTTACATAATTGAATAAAGCACAAGTAAATTCAAGCTTCAATGAGAATCACAAGATTATAAGATCAAATCAAAGTACAAGTGTTTCTCAAAACTCTCCAATATTTTCTTTAAATCCCACTATTTTTTCTCAAACTGTTCAACTCTCTAGAAATTGAATTAAAAAATAACCTAAAAACCTATTTTATAATATTTAAAATACAAGTCCTAAAAAAAATAAGATAACTGGGCCAGCACGCCTCATGAATAGCTTTACGGGCTATATTGCGTTTCACAGCTCGTAATTAGGCTCTCATACATTGTTGCCGCAAATTTGGACCAGTGATCTACGACACCCCTCTACGATCCATAATGTGTTCTACAACTTGTAGGGGGTTTATCCGATGAATATTCAGAAAGACCTTTTTTTCTTATCCTTAGGGCACCAAAAATGAATAACGACTCATAAAGTAGTCCACGACACATCTGTATGTTCGTAGAACAAACTTCAGAAAATTATCCCCTCACTGGAATTGTCTAGAAAACATCCTTCATGGCCCATAGAATGCATTACGGCCCGTAAAGGGTTTCGTATATCATCGAGAACAACAACTTCTGCATCTTCTTCCCAAAATTAAGGCCAACCCTGGAATTCTACAGATAAAACACAAAAACACATAAAACCAACTAACATCGCATTGAGAAAACACAAAATTCTAAGTTTTAAGCATCAAAGTGTTGTATTTTGATATCACATCAACTAGTAGAAGATGGTGGCACCACAAAAAAGGGAGGTGTAATAGATGGAGCAATAGCCAAACTCTGAAACTGAGTACCCAAACTCGGTCTAGATTCCTGAAGTGGAGTAATAACAGTCATAGAAAGGTCCGCTGAAGCTGAAGAAGGACCTACATAAATCATAGTCGGCTCTGGTGGAGCACTAGAAGGACCAGTCGAAATGGTAGAAATCGGTATCTCAATAGTAGCTGGGGCTGGAGAGTTCCCTCAAATCTAGCCAATAACGTCATCAGTAACTCCTGAACCGAGGGTGTAGTCTCTGGTGCTGAGAGCGGTGGAATAGGATCCATAGGCCCCTCTGGCTTAAGAACAGGCACTGGAGAAGCTGATCTAGTCTTCCCTCGAGGTGGAGCTTCCCTTTTAACATGTCCTCTACCATTGGTCCTACCCCGAACACTACCTCGATCTCAGGTGGGAGCCATATTAGCTACCTCGGGCTCTCTAATGATTGACGAGATTTAGTAGTTGGCATCTACGCAGAAAGAGTAGATAGAACACTTTCAAAATGGGTAATACAAAGGAACGCATGAATGGAAGCAAGATGTGAAAACTTTTCCTAACAAGTATCTCGTAGCCTCCCAAAGATGGGTGTGCACGTCTACACACCGATCTGTGACACTCTACTAGACACCCTGCTCTTGCTATAGCTCTAATACCAAATTTTTCACAACTCAAAATAGATCGCAACTAAAGAAAGATAAATAAAGCAAAACAAAACTCATAAGATATAAGAAATCTTCCAAAATCTGGAGTCATGAGTATAAGAGCATCTAAAACGGTACTAAAGAACAAATAAAATTGTCTCAAAAGTAAATACAATATTGTCTCGTAACATCTGATACATAGCCTGAAAGATAAAATAAAAAGAGGGCCCAAAGATCCACGGTGACTCAAAGTCTGAGCCTCACCTTTGAGATTCGGATGGTATCGATAACTCAGATGGAGTGATCAACTACCTTATCCTAAACCCTGTGTACGATCTGAGGGAGAAAACAAAGTAGGGGTGAGTACACCAAAATGTGCCCAACAAGTTCAACCGACTGGGTAAGAGAAATTGAACAAGTATGTAATAATGAAGAATCCTATCACCTGCATCAAAATGGTTGGTACATGATACAATAAAATCATGAATAATGACAATTATAGATGGCAAACAGATCCAAGGATATAATGGAATGCAAATTCCAGAATGCAATGGTGTTGCAAGCCATGTATGAGGTGAAATCATGACCATTGTGGGGCTAATGTACACATCTATTGAGCCAAAAGTACAAGATAGAACCCAGGGGCATCACAACTCATGTACTAAGATATATATAATAAGGCATCATAGGCCATAATTAGAAGTATCTTGAGGCATCGCAGGCCATAACCACTGTCTCAATATACATCATGATATCTCAAACGATGTAAATATAGTGATAAATATGCATAATAATGCATCTAATCATGTATCAAATATGTGCATACCAATGTAATCAGTCATATATAACATGTCTGTATATCAATGCAACCTAATTAGCATAAGATCCATGCATACCAATGAACCCAGTCCAATATAAGATATAGACATAACAATGCAACAATTTAGCATAAGATTTGTGCATATCAATGCAACTAGTCAATATAAGATAGGTGCATGCCAATGCAACAATGGAGTATTAATATTATACGAAAATACCATGTCTCAACTCATCTCCACTCACAAATAACCATATGTCATTAAAACAAGCTCCACAAGTACCCCAAATGGGCTCATAACTCCTACACTGATCATACTCATCATCAATTAGTCACAATATTAATCAAGAACTATTTCAAGTCTCATATTATCATAATGATATCCCAATTATCTCAAAACACAATATTTCATCTCAATTAGTTAATAGGATCGACATTTACTCAATACTCGATATAACTGACCTCATATTCCCATCAAATTCAATCATATCATGATATCATATCACAATTCAATCTACTTCTCACAATTATCACATAAGCATGATCAATAGCTTAAATCCAGTCCCCAAAAGGTTAGCCGAACTACCTCAATGTCCAAATCGCACTCAGACAAGCTTTCAATCAACTCAAGCCTCCAAATGATCCACAGATCGATCAACTACTATCAAAATAGATACTATGCATCAACAGGTGTATTTTGATACCTATATTGGCATATTTTAGGCTTAGGAGCAAAATGGTCAAAATTCGAAAGTCTCAAATCTAGAAATTGATTTCAGAATCATATTCTATTCAAAAAATAGAGTTCATGTGCGAAAATCTCATTAAAATCAATCTTAAATTGAATAAAAAAATCAATGGTTAAAGTTTGGAAAACATAGTCCAAAACCCTCCCAATTTTGGGTGATTAAATTCACGAAATCGAGATAAAACTCATAGAAAATGCTTAGTTTAGTGTTAGAAACACTTATCCAACACAAATCTTCAAAAACCCTTCTTCAAAATCACCCTAAAAAGCTCAGAAGTTCGACTTTAGATCAAAAATGGTGTTTCCAGAATTAAAAATTGTTCAAGTATAAAGAGTGCTCTGTGAACGCGTAGCCCATCCCACGATCATAAAGTATAAAACTCTCAAGACATCCATGGATGCGGAGGCTCCTCCGTAAACACGGATTAGAAGGTATCCCTGTACTAGAAAACTATACACCAGCAAACTCACAACTCAACCAAACTCGGAATAAGTATTCAGAACTCATCTGAAATTAGAATTTCACGAACTTTTTATGCTTCCATACCAAAAACAGCGATCCGAACTCAACGAAATCATCAAAATTTGATTTCGAGGTCTCCACAATACATTTGCCACGGCAAGCCATTAAAACTAGTTTAAAACTCAAAATACCAAAACTACTCTCGAAAACTTTAAAAATGACGAGACCATTAGTAGTGTTAGTTTCACCATAAAAAATTATTAGAACTGTTAAAATTCCGATTCGAGCTTCCAAACTTCAAATGTTGATCAAAGCCAAACTTTGATTCCGGAAATGACTAAAATCACAACTTTAGGCCTAAAAATCTTATTTTATCTCCAAATTTAGTTCTGCAACTTCCTGTAGTTCAGTTTCAACATTCCAGAGCTAATGGAATGGTTGAATCCTTGATCCAACCTCCAAAACTCAGAATGACACAAAACCTCACTTTTTCAAAAACATAAGCTTTTAAAAAGATCAAAACTCATATTTTTAACCTTTAAAACGCATGATTTTAGTTCTAACTATTCAAATAGTTCAAAGTAGGTTCAAAACAACTTACAAAAGGGTAAACCAATAATTTTTGTAGATAAAGCTAAAAATGACCAACCAGGTCATTACATTTCCTCATAATCGATCTCTTCTTTCTGAATAAACTCTTTTGCAAAAAGTCTAGCTTTATAAGTTTGTACTATTTTGTCTACTCTTCTCTTTTTCTTGTAGATCCACTTGCATCCAATGAGTTTGACTCCATCTATAGGTGGTTCTACAAGATCCCAAACTTTATCAGAGTACATGGACTCTATTTTTTTATTTCATAGCAATGATCCATTTTTCTGCATCTTTATTTTGTAGTGCTTCATCGTAATTCAAGGATTTGGTATTCAACTCTTTAGGAATTCAATGGAAAAACTCTCCCAAGAGGACATACCAAAGTGATTTTCTCATCACTCTCCCACTACAACTAGTCACTACAAGTGCAGGGGCAGATGCAGAGTGAGTTGCATTGTTATGATCTTATAGTCGAACCACATCATTTGTAGGATCTTGAGTCTCTATGTTATCTTCAGCACCTTGCAGTGTGGAGATATCAACAACTTCTTCATCGAATGCAATCTTCTTCGTACTACTCCCACTATTTTGGTGTAGTGAATTTTCAAGAACTTGTCTTGTGGAATTATATGTCTATAAACATCTCTCCTACTATTAGAATGTAATGGTATGTTAACTCTAACATTTGAGCTTTGAATTTGATTTTTATTAAATTTTGTAGATTGATTTGTTATCTCTTTGTTTGATTCCCGTCACACTAGTTTACTTCTTGAAATGTGATTTGTTAAAAACTCTTTTTTCCAGAAACGTAGCATTGGTACTTATAATGACTTTATTTTCTTTAAGATTATAAAATAGGCCACCTTTCGTTTCTATAGGATACCCAATAAAAACACACACTTCTATTCTAGGTTCTAATTTTTTTCCTTCCCTTTCAGCACATGGGCTGGACATCCCCAGAAAAGAATGTGTTTCAAACTAGGTTTGTGCCCAGTCCACATTTCAATGGGTGTTGTAGGTACAGACTTAAAGGGAACTAAGTTCAGAATGTAATTTGCAATTTCTAATGCATATCTCCAAAACAAATAAGGCAAATCAGAGTAACACATTATAGATCTAACTATTTCTAAAAGAGGTTTATTTCTTCTTTTTGCTACACTATTTTGTTGTGGCATTCTAGGTGCAGATATTTGAGATGTAATTCCTCGTTATGATAAGTAACTAATGAACTCACATGAGAGGTATTCGCCACCATGATTAAATTGCAGTGACTTGATATATTTATCATGTCGTTTCTGCGTTTCTGCCTTAAATATTTTGAATTTCTCAAAGCATTCAGACTTACGGCGCAACAAATAAATATATTCATATTTTGAGTAGTCATCAATGAATGTCACAAAATAATCATACCCACCTCTTGCTTGTATGCTTATCGGGCAACACAAATCAGAATGAATTAACTCTAATTTATCATTGGCTCTATTTCCTTTTGAGGGAAAGGGCCTCCTAGTCATTTTTTCTTCTAAACAAGATTCACATGCTGGTAGTGCCTCTACTTTTAATGAACCTAAAGGTCTATGTTGAACCAACTTTACAATTCTATCTAGATTTATATAACATAAACACATGTGCCATAAATAAGTCATAGTAAATTCAGAAGAATGCTTTCTTTTACTTGAAAGGTTGACATTATTTAGTTCTTTAGTTTGTTGCAATTTTCTGGAGAGACATTAATAATTAAAAGACCATCAATCAATGTACCAGCAGAGATAAAATATGTATTACAACCAATAGTATAACTGTTATCAGAAAAATTAATATCATAACCATTTCTTAAAACTTTGAAAACTGAAATCAAATTTCTTCGAACTGCAGGTGCATATAATGCATTTTTTAACATTAAAACTCTACCACTACAAAATAAAATACTTAGATTTTATAATGCTAAAGCTGGAGTTGTTGAGCCATCTACTTGAAAAGTATCACCTTTACCTCTAATCAACTTGTGGATTTCTTGAAACCCCTCCAAAGTAGTGCAGATGTGATCAGTGGCTATTGAGTCTACACACCATGAAGTGGTAGAAACAGCCGTTAAACATGTTTCAACGACAAGTGAGAGTGAGTTACCTGATTTGTTCTTCTGCTTGGCTAAGAGAATGGATACTATGCCTTCCAATGGTCTGGCACCTTGCATGAAAACACTTTCCCTTAAAAACTTTCACACCTCTAGTTAAAGGTGCAACTACCTTAGCTTTTTTAGTCTTTTTCTTCTTCTATCCACCTTTCGATTTAGAAGTAGAACCTTTCTCAATAGGTAGTGCCATAGATGGTACCTATTTTTTTATAATCGTCTCTGCCGCCTACAACTTATTCAACAATTGAGCCAAAATAAACTCATCTTATTCATATTATAGTTCAGGTGAAATTGTTAAAACTGTTGGGCAGAGATTGGATTATCATGTCAACTTGAGATTTATTATCAATTTCAGCCCCTAAGACCTTTAGTTAGTTTAGAAAACTTATCATCTTTAAAACATGGTCTCTAATAGGAGTACCTTCAGCCATCTTAGTGATCATGTGATCTCTCATGGCAGTCTGCTTAGCTAAGCGACTCTGATCCCCAAAAATTTGTTTCAAAAGCAAACAACATAGCTTAATGCTGATGTTATAGTACATTTAACATTGAAGGCAGAATTTAACACTGCTCTCATTAGCCTTTTGCCATTTTTGATAAGCGATCTTATCCTCATCACTAGATTGTTAATCAAGTTTTAATGGAAACTTTTCATGGAGTACAAATTTGTACTCTTCAGCAGTTAACATAATGTCAAGATTTCTTCTCCAGTCAACATAATTAGGACTCTCAAGTTTGTTTTGACTCAAAATAGTGATAAGGGGATTAAAAGGAGACATGTTGAATCGGAGATTTGAAAAAGTTACAATAGACCAATCATACGATCATACAAACATTGAATCATTAAATTTAAACTCATCACATATATATACATCATGCATCTTGAATAGCCAATCGTTGGAATTGGAGAACTACTCATAGAATATACATATGTAATGACTGATTATTCACTCCATAAACTTATACAAATCTAACTTAGTTGGAAAGTTTATTGTTAGTTTAAGTCAAGTGAAAATCAAAAACCTTAGTTACATTGATCCAATCATATATTACTTAGCTTAGGAGAGTTAATACAGATTATCAAACTAGAGATTAAATATGTAATGACTTGTATTAAATTCATCTACTATGGAGGAAGGTCTAAGCCAACACAGAAATGTAATACTTCATTACTATTTAATCTTGAAAATTATAGGTAATAAATCCTCATTACCATGTAATTTTTTAAAAAAAGATTTATATGAATTTTCAGAAAGCACACAAAGATTTTCTATAATTAATGCTCATGCATGAATTTGACATCTATTGACTGTCAGTTCTTTCCTTTGTCATTACATGAAAACAATTTCTACTAAAATTGTACATATGGCGTCCTAAGGAAATATTTATGAGAAACATATCAACCAAAATAAATTCTTCCTTAAAAATATACCAAATCACAATGGCAATAGGGTATTGCCGCCACTATTTCTCTCAATGTTTTATTAGTTTATTAATCACAAGTGATAGAAACTTTTAAGCCATCATCATTATCACGTAAAACAAGAACAATCCACCTCTGGAACATCATCATTATCACGTGAACATTAAATGGATGGGGGAAACTCTTAATAGTAAACAAATGTTACTTCAAGTTTAATCTAATTCGTGAAAAAAACTAAGAATCACGAATCATACATACAATTTTCACATATATATATTCTTATATTATCTATAAAGATGCAAGTATGGCTCTGATATCAATCATTGGAAAAATATCACGTAGCGAAAGCATTCTCAAGATCATATTGCTTACATAAATTATAGACAAAAATCACAAATATGTATCACACACAAAGTATGCTGAAAATTAATTTAAGGAATAACTTTTGAAGTGTGTACAAATATATTGTAGGAAATCAGACTCCAATACTACAATCTTCTACGGTGATCCCAAAATAAGAACCGAAGTCTCTTAATACTTGGATGGGCAAGTATTGTTTAGAATATTAATTTTTTTTCTTGATTTTCTACGTTAGGAGAACCCCTTATTTATAGAGTATCTTCTAAATTCATAAGGAAAAATAAAATCTACTTTTCATGTAAAATAAGAAACTAATATCTGTCTTTCTTTTATTAGAAATAGGATTTTGAGTTCTAACTAAATATGTGCACTATAAGGACCATACAATTAATTATTGTGGCTTCCTATTAGAGAAATAAATCTAATTAATTTGAATTATTCTTACCATTATAAATTATATATTATTGTATGAAAAATTTGCAACTGCACTCCTCCATTTATATTTCAAAATTTCCCATTAAAAACTTGTGTAATTCCCCATCTTAAGATTACAGATACTAATCAATAAAATAAATTATTAACAGATTTAAGTTAATGATTAATTTCCTTTAGAACAAAACTTAACTTATTTCATGCTCTAGATTCATAAATCTACCCATCGGATTTGCACATGAAAACTTATAAGCTTCTCATAAAAGGTGTATTAGCAATCTCTGTATTGAAACATGGATAGTATCAACTAACTAATTATTTCATCAATATATATTATTATCATCCAATTACCAAGCATATTGACCCATCTCAGAATCTCACCTTTTAATAAATCAAAAAATGATAATTAATATATACAACTCATAATCATTATAATATGATTAAGAATATAAGTACATTTAATAGTTTAAAGAACATATTTTAATCAGTCATTCCAGAATATCTATCTCGACTTGGTATCTCATTCAATATATACATAATGTACTAGCATGAGAAGTTAGAACTATACCATTCTCATAATCAAGATAAATTATATGCAATCTCATGCTATAATTTTTCTGATGGTTCATCTAAATTTTCATCTAGATTGTGAACTTGTAATGACCCACCAGATCATTTATGTGATTTTGGAGTTATTTTATTGATTTGAGCATGTGTATAGTGACCTTGAGCCATTGGTGATTTGTTGAGACTATTGGCATGGTTATTGGATGGATTATTTGTGATTTATGTGGGGTTTTGAGCTAATCAAAAATTTATAACAGTAAGATGATTTTTCAGGTAGAGTCCTAGTATATGACCTCTAAGTGGAATTCTCATGGTTCCATCTGCTCCAGAGCAGTTGAATTAGGCTAGGAGCATATTTGGTGTAGTTATATCATGGCTTGCAAATTTAACTACTAGAATCGGTTAATAGTTGACTCAGTCAATATCCTCAGGAAATATGTCCCAGATGAGAATTTTGATAGTATGGTTATGAAACGTCGAATTTGGTCCAAGACGACCCTTCATTTGATATCGGGGACTTCTGGATGCGATATGAACCCCCCTGGAGCTTTCCATTAAAAGTTATGTATAAAAAAGTGGGACACTCACTTCATAGTGGGAAGCTCCGTTGGAAATTCCAACCACACTATTGGATCCGTAACATTATAATCCCTATGGTTACATAGTTCTTTTGAGAAAATTGGAGTCTGAACGAGCCGAAAACAACAAAAAAAGGGATTGAAATGTTAAGGAAGAGAGGGAGTGACATGGCATGTCTTGGTGCTGCCACATGGCCCAGTCTGGTAATTCCATGTGGCAGTGAGATGGCCAATGTTGTCGTGAGATATATATATAGCTTCCAGGAAACATTTTATACATATATACACACATTCCTCTCCACTTCGAACCGCAATTCTGAGCTCATTTCTCATCTAATTTGATTGATTCAAAATGCTACGTTATACGGAGTTTTTCAAGGAACCCCATGGAAGTGTTTCAATTTTGGTACATATATTGAGGTAAAATCTATGTTCTTGTGCGGGTTATATATCAAAAGTGAGTGAAAACTATACATTGTGATATCTCGGTCATTTATCAATGAAATTAAATGAAGTTGTGTCTAAAAATGTTCTATTTTCCAAGAGGAACGTTGTGGTATACGTGAATCTTGTTGATTTGGTTGTATTTCTACAAAAGTTTACTGAGAAAATATGTAAGAAATGTTTTCCGAATAAGAAATGCAATTTTGTTTTTGAGCTATTTCTGCTTCTTTTGGGATCTATTTTGAGCTCAATTTCTGCCTATGGACTCGGGGTGACATAGGGATCATTTTACGAGGGTTGGTTTGGTATCTTGGGCGTGGCCCCATTTTTTCTCATTTTAGACATAACTAATGTAATTTCACCCATTTCTTGAGATATTATAGTCAAATTAGTCGTGTTGACCTTGTGATTCGTGTTTTGATAGTGTGTCTGGAGGTGATCGCAAAGGGAGAAGGCTGAGGGAGCTGACTAGGAGCAGAAGAAACTACCTTCCAGGTAGGCTAGCTTCTCCAAACTTTAGGTCGACTTTAAATGCATGTGTAATTGAATTAGGATGTGTAGTAATGTATTGTTTATGGGCTGAGATGTGCAATATGTGTTGTACATAGCTGGTTTTGATCTATGTGTTGTATATAATGACATGGGACGAATGTTGTTGTACTAAGGGTTGTGTTAGTTGTAGTTGCTATATTAGCTGAATTCTGGCACTATTAAACTATGCAATGGCCTGGTGAAGGCTGGATATGGGTTGAATCCATGGGATAGGTATGTGTACTAAGCTTGATTCTTGTATTTATGCGGCCATAGCCTGAGATTATTAAGATTTGATAACTTGTGAGACTATTTTTGACTATATGTGGTATTGTGGACTGTTGTGATGTCTAACTTGATTCTGATAGCCTTAATTGTTCGAGATACCTGTGATACGACTGTGACTTTCATATTGCCCTATAATCGAGATTGTTAGATACTTGTAGTGTAGTTGTAATGTTTATGTTATCTTGAGTACATGTGACTGTGTAGTATGACTCATCACGATTTCTATTGCATATATCTTATATTTCTAGCTGGTAATTACTATAAACTTGCTAAACTTCCTTGTACTAATTATGTTCTGAGAATTGTTATCGTTTATACCTATAATTGGGCACTGTGACTTTGGCATGAAATATGATACTACTATACCGTAGGAGAGATAGAAATGCGGATGTGCTTCTACAAAAGGATATATACTTGATCCCTCAGGATTCACTAGACCATCCATGGGTGCAATGTGTCAGTAGGTGTTAGTCTTTGGGAATACCGTCTATTCTAGAGATAGTCACATTATCAATGAGTTGACACATAGTTGCCTGGACAAGTTATCTTTGTTATCAGTAGGGCTGACATGTGATATGTTTGTTTGGATACCTATTTACCCTTGTGGGTGGCCTAGTATGAGAGCTATGTGATCTTGAGCAACTTTTTGTTGGTTACACTCCTGACTATGCCTTGTGGCCTTGTGACTGTGATCAGGTTGTTGTGATGTAGTTGGTAAGCCGTATTTTGGACTCTCGGGTAACTAAACTATAATCCATATGGTGGGATGTGTGCCATACTCAGGGTTAGATAGGTGATATTATTTTTGGGGTGTCAATGTGACTATCACCTTAATTGCCTGTTATTCTACCCTGAGGTCTTGTTACCGTCGTTAGCTAGCCTGGAGATTGTTTGCCTAGTTTCGATTATCCTAGACACTTGCCATATCTTCAGTTGGGGTGAACTTGTCGACTGTACGATTTTATACGACTCTTGTTGGGGTGTACAATCAGGTTGATTGCTTGATATTTATTGGGTTATCGAATATTGGGAAACAAGTTAGGTTCTGGGAATTGATTGTGTGTTCTGCTCTTGACTATGTGTTGTGGGTATAGTGTATCATCACGCCTTGATGTCTAGTCTGGGGTATTGCTCACCTTGATGTCTAGTCCAGGGTATAGTTTGAGTTCATCACGGCCTGATGTCTAGTCCAGGATCTTGCCGCTTGATGTGCAGTCTAGGGCATTGCCTGAGGTCTAGTCCAAGCACAGTATGAGGGCCTGTCCAGACCAGGGTACTTACTGAGTCACATTTGTGGTTTTGATTTGGGTTATGTATTCTCTCCTTCCACCAGAGTTGGGTTACTAGTTCAGATATAGTTAGGTGGTTGAGGGTTTCTATTAGTTACTGATCCTTGTATGCCTACACCTATATATCCCATGATTATGCATGGGTTTACCTTCTAGGATTATGGGGGCCCTGTTGGCGTACAAGCATAGATACTAGGTCCTTACACCCACGTAAAGCACTCTAGCTTGATCGTGTGACAGTCGTGATATGGTTTTACTTGGGTTTTGATGGTTGGTTTTATCGTACATTGTCGTTCTTGCTCAGTGGTCTCTTTTGGTTCTACATGGTTGGTTCTTCTAGTTCTGCTCAATCGGGTCTTCAGATGCCACAAACATAGTTGACACTTAATCTTCAAGTTTCGCCAGTCGATGTAATGCACAATGCTTGGGTTTATTCTATTGGGGTTTTATGGATTTCCTGATATGTGTATCTCTTGTACTTGGATTTCGATAGCTGACACTATAGTTTTTCATTACATTGTTTTTAGGATAATTACTGTATTTCACTCAGTCGGCTGATGATGCACACTAGGTGCCTGTTACTGATTCTCACCCCTACTTTTCTGTCTCTTCCTATGGTGCAGGTCCAGGTATTAGTCGTGGTCATTCAGCTAGAGGCTTGTGGACGTCATAGGAGACTAGGTGAGCATAAATAGCTATATATATATATATATATATATATATATATATATATATATATATATATGAGTGTGTACTTGAGTCTATAGTAGCTATATGTAGATGACTTCAAGAATTTGGGTAGGTTGTGGTTGTGGTATTGGAATTTTACTAATATTGCCATGTTTAGTGATTCGGGATAGGTACCTTAGGTTGGGTTGTCTTGCCTGTAGGCGGGATCCAACAGGCGCTATCATGACCTAAAAGGTCTGATCGTGACAAGGTGGTATCAGAGCTTTAGGTTCACTATTTCGTCTGTACAAAGCTACCGTTTAGTAGAGTCCTTTCGATGGGTACGGAGATGTTTGTGACCTATCTCCAGGAGGCTACGAGATTTTAGGAAACTTCATGTGTTGTTGATTCTATTCTTGTGATATTATCAATGGTTTATTGATCTCCTAGAACCTGATTTGATTTATTCTTTAATATGCTACGTAGAGGTCAAACTCTAGGTAGGGTAGCGCTGCATCGTCAACCCTAGATAGAGAGCAGCCTCCAGAGTTGTAGAGCAGTGATTGGATGCCCGCGAGTTTTTACAGCTGGATAGAAGCCTATAGGCATTAAGATTGTGGAAGCCTCAGAGATAGGCTTTGTGATCACTTATTTGTCTGGTGGAGACTGTGTATTATACTATAGAATACGCCGTTGAGGCTAGGACTCTATAACACCAATATTTGTACATTAGTTGCGGTTTAAAGATTTTGTGAGTTATGAATATTCCTAATAAAGATTATAAAGGCAAGAGAGGTTGTGACTGAAGTAAACTAAGCATTGATGCTATCTATAAACTCACATTTGATTATTTAGCTGATGGGTTAACCTATTGGGCTTCCTAATACTGATGAGTATGTGATACCTGGTATGGTTTGGACTGTCACTTAAGTTATGATTACACCCTTTTAGGGGCTAAAAGTAAGCCTATAGCCTGAGATTTATACGTATGTCATTTCGATGGCAAACTAGTTGAGTGGGTAGTCGGGTATTAGTGTTATATAGTATCTGAGAGGCTAGCTTTAAGTTATATTTCTAGCTATACCTTGTGACTATAGTTATGGCCCTGTTGTTGTGATTCTGTTTATATATAGTTCTCTTGATCCGTTGGTGACTGAATTGTGATCATGATTGTGGGATGAGTGTTATGCCCAGGGGTTTATTTGGGTTGTCCACTGTTGGCTGGGATATTGTCGTGTTATCAATTGAGCTGTCTTTCCATCTGCCTTGGGTACTTGTTACAATTGTTAGCTGGCCAGGATAGTGTTGTCGGAATTCCTAGCTATGCTTACCAGTGGGACTGATGATCATTGTGTCGGGCTGCCTAGTATTTGGGTTGTGGTTTACACTATTAGATGCACTGCTTAACTCATTATTTACTTGAGTAAGGGTCTTAGAGGCCCTGTCCGAAGGTGATAAAGCTGGGGGCGGAAGTGATGTTTGAGGTGGGGGGCCATCAGGGCCACTTTTATGCTGCTCTAGCATGGGCAGAGGCTGAGGCTTCTAACAAGGCAATTATAGATATGACTATCGTATGCCAACATCAAACTTCAGTATTATTTGATTCAGGTTCAATTTTCTCACATGTATATGTGCATTTTGCCACTTACTTGAGTAGGGGTTCTGGGCCTCTTCTATCTTAAGTATGCAATGACGTAGTAGGAATTTCTTTTATTAGTAGGGGATTAAGTATGGTGATTCTTCAGGATTGTGATGTTCGGACAGGGTTGATATTGTCACATGGGATTAGTTTTGCTATTATCCGAGGCGTGGATCAATTAACTTCTTATCCTATTATGACAAATGATTAAGCCTAGATTGTTACTGTGGCTATAATTGATACCCCTCTAGTTGTGTGGTAGAGGCTCATTGTCAAGGCATTGGTTAGTGCTCTTCCATATATGCAGGTTCTGAGATTAGACCGATCGAATATTCACTATACTTGTCCATGCCTGTGATATGACAATTGAGGCCCTATTGGGGGAATACGGCTCCTGTAGTTATGAGCTCTTAGATATGTTCATGCTGCTTACCAGGTTATTGCCAGAGAAAGGGGTTTGATTATACTATAGGGGAGTCAGATAGTCATCGATTGAGTATTTTGGTGAAGGATATTCCGGAGATTGCATCCCGAATTATGGCTATTATGAGCGACTGATTATAGTTGTTGAGTTGGACGATGCCCCCATTGTAGCATGGATTCAAGGATATATATGTACCAGTGGCATTTATTGAGATAACTCATGGACGACCCTACTTGTTAGAGGGTGATATGTTAAATACTACAGGATGGCGATTAATTTGTTAAATGCTAGAACTGTTAGATCCTTTTTCGTTGAGGCAGCATGTGCCAAATTGGATTGTGGAGTGTTGACACCCAATTTTGGCTCGCCATATTTAATTAGTCTAATTTCTTTTAAAAAAAAGGTTTTTTTAAAAGAGAAAAGAAAAGATAATAAAAAACTTTTATAAAATATTTTTTTCACTACTGCTACTACTATTGTTATTATTATAAAATTTTGTTATTATTATTACTATTACTATTATTGTCGTTGCTGGTATTTTGATAAAATTTTCTCACTTTTTGTTCGACAAACATTTTTATGGATATTATTTCCTACAAAGATTAGATACATATATATTTTTAAATATATTATTTACTACTTTCTTTAGCATCCTTGAGAATTTTATGTCATACAAATATCACTTTAAGTACTCGATCATTTTTTATTTTATTTCATTTTTATTCCTATTTTTTATCAAACATGATTCCTCATTTTTTACGAGTAAATATCTTCTTGTGTTATTCAAATGAAGAAGTTTGACTAATCTAATTTCATTATTAATCCATACTAATTTTATTTAATTCTTGTCAAATAACTTAATCCTACAAAGTAATCGATTTTTATTTTTATTTTTTATTTTGTACTTTTTCATTTTTCTCCCGATTTTGGCTCTCTGATAATTTCAAATTTTAAATTTCTAATTTTGACTCTCCATGTTCAATTAGTTAAACTTGAACAAAAGATAAAGAGAAAGGAAAAGGATTTTTTTTTTTAGGAATGATAAAACTTTATAAGGTATGGAATATTTTACTACCAAGAATGCTATTATTATTTTGTTGTTGTTATTGTTGATTTTTTTATTTATTTATAAACTTCTCATTTTTATGGTTCGACCAATTATTTTACAGATATTATTTCTAATAAAAGCTAATCAAAATATGAATGTTACTATTTGCTTTCATCATTTTTGAGAAATCTATGACAGATGGCTATCGTTTTAAAGTATCGAGTCGATTTTTGATTAAACGATAATTTTTATTAAAATAAGTATTTTTCATACGTTTTCCGAAAAGGGAGTCTGATTAATTAATTTTATTATCAACCCATGCTAATTTTATATTAAGAGTGACCAATTTTGTGAAAATAATTAATCTTGCAAAATAATAATTTTCTTAATATGAATAGGACTATTTAATAAATAATTGGTTATAATTTAAATAGGATTAGTTAAGTCAAATTGGCAATCCAAGTTCTTCCAAATTAGTCAATTCATGAGTGCCACGTAGGCAAGCACATGGATTGTGCTTCTTCATCCACAATCTCAGCCCTTGAAATTTTAATCCAATGGACCATATTAATTCAGATATATTTTATTTTTTTTATCTCCTGATTTATTTACAGTCGTCCGATCAAATTAATCGGATGGCCCTGATTAATTTAGGGCATCTTCTCCAACAAGACAACCGCCCCTTTCTTCCTCACCTACACTTCTCCTTTTTCTCATCTTTCCTCCAGAAGTCTGCCGGATTTTGCTTCTAAACCGGCGAACAAACGGAGAAACGGGCAAACGGCGGCAGCCCTACACCCTACTCCTCCATGCCCTGCAACTTCTTTCCTTTTATTTCCACCAAAATCCGCCGGAATTTGCGTGGAGAAGCAGCGATCCATCACCTCCAAAACGTCTCCATCCTTTCAAATCGATCTGAAAATGTAACCCTAGATCTCTTTCCTCCATACCCTTGACTTCGGCGTCCCCTTTCTTTTCCCAGAAAATCAGCCGGTTACCGTCATCCTCGCCATCTGCTTCCTGCCATCATCAACGAGATTTTTCTCCAGCCTTTGGTCAAAATCAAAAACGAAGGATAAGATTTTTTTCAGCTTTTTCACCTTCACCCTGTTTTGCTTCAGAATATGTCTCAATTTGAATTCAAATTTGAGTTTTTTCAAGTCCCGATTTTCCTATAAATAGAAGCGGATTTTCACTCCAAAAGGAGGGTATTGGAGAGAGGTTGGAGGTGGGTATCAGTTTATTCAAAAATCGATTCAGAGGAACAGCAGTACATCTTTCCTACAAGCTTTAGCTTGGTTCTTTTTTGTGTTTTGATTCTCGAGTTTGAAAGAGGGTTCGAAGTCGAAATTCTTGACAAAGAGTTCCTTAGTTTGCTGCTCCATAAAAGGTAAAATCTTTTCCTATTTTTATTTCATGTTTCTAGTTTTTTTTGGTTGATAATCGTCCTGCATCCTTACAGTGTTATGACACGATTTTGTTGTGAGATATCATTTTGCTCCATTCTGTTGCATTTGTATCTTTATGTGCGATTATGATTATTGGATGCTTGTGTATTTGGGGGTCTCGACGATGTACTCATCATTTAAGTTTTAGTTGAAATCATTATTTCATTCCAGATCAGTCAAGGTTGGTTATTGTGGCTTACGCGATTCAGTTTCCTGTAGTTTATCATAAACATGTTTTCTGCTCTTCTGGTTTTACAACTGATGTTGTTTGCTTCGTGTTGTTATTCAGTCTATGTACCCATCTCTTTCATCTTGGTATCAGCTTATCATTTGCTTGGTGACTATTGTGTTGAAATTAGATGTTAAAGTGTTTTCATGAATCTGTTGTGGTCTTCTTCGTCATTGTTTCTTTCTGAAATTTCACTCCAGTTCCCATCCCCAAGCTTTTGCTCCAGTTCTATCTCTTTAAGCATATCAATGCCTTGAGCTGTTGTTTGTCATTTCCTTTTAGTTTTCTTCTGACTGTAATTATTTTTAATCATCTATTGATCTTGGCGTGAAGCTAAGTTGTTGGCTGATCACTTCATCAATTCAAAACTCTATTTAACATGTCTAAATAGATGTAAATTTGTTGTCGAATCTATGAATACATGCTGCAAAGTTGGTCTCTGTTTGGCTTTAAACAACTCAACTCGTTAGTTGCTTATTCTCGAGTCTACATCAGAGAGTTTCCGCATTTTTTTAAACCTTTTCGGCTTCTTGTCGTACTCTCTTTTTGTTTCCAGTTTCAAAAATGATTGCCGGATGGCCTATTTCCTTTCATCTATTCTTGAATTTTATTGTTATTTCTTCAACTTCATACATGGTGAATTTATCTAATCCTCCTACTTTGTTTTGTTTAGTAGGGATTTAAAATTTTTAATCATGCCCCCCTGTTTCCAGTTTTATTTTTTGGAAGAATCCTTGGTGGTTCACTGTTACATTGTTTAGTGTCTAGGAGTAGAATAGTTTGATATCTATTACATGCTATTTCATTGTTTCAATTTAGCTTTAGAGTCATAAAAGAATTGCCAATGTAGTTGACTTTCTTTTCAAGAATCTGATTTATTTTATTTCATTGTTGATGTGTTTGACAGTTGCCATGATAGACGTTTATGGTATGAAGTATCATCGTTTCTCGTTTGTCTCTCGCTAAATTGTTTGCTAATTTACTGTATTTGTCTCAAGCCATGGTGGGTAGAAACAACCTATCTAGCGTACAAAGGTAGGGGTGGTCTGCGTATGCCCCACTCTTGGACCCCACTTGTGGAAATAATACGTGACAAAGAAGTTCCACTGTATCCCAAAAGATGGATACTTTATATGTCTCTTAGGTATAACCACATGATATTACAGAGAAGTTAACATAATAGACCTTGTAAGTCTGCAGTTATGCCAAAGGCATTTAGCTTTTTCAGTGAATGTTGTTGATAGATAGATATATATATAGAGAATATGGGGCTATGATGATATTTTCTCCCTTCTTTTTTTGAGCAACTTAATGGGGAAAGAAAATAGAGGCACTGTATCATGGTGAGGCAACCCCGATGACTAGTGATTATCTCAGGCAGTCGGTGTTTGCAGCCATGGCTATGCCTCCATTTTCTTGTCTTATTAGCAAATTTGAGCCTTAGTATACTCTTATGTTGTCTTTGGCATGATGGAACATGATGAAATTAACTTCCTATTTTTGTAACCACTCCTTAGCAAATAAGTTTGACAAGGTAGTAAAGATTTCTGATCTTTCTATGTTGATCTTCACAGATCACCTGAGAACGTGCAGTGATGATAACTTTTTAAAATCTAGCTTAAACAAATCAGGCATGAGGATGATATGATCTGTATATTGGCGTGGCAATCCAGTATGGTTGTGATTGCTAAAGGTGTCTACCTGGCACTATGCTACCTGTGATTGAGTTTGTCCTCTCACACACACAACCAATGTTTTGCAGCCATGGCTCGGTTGGCTTCTCTTCTGCCTTGTCATAACACATATCTGAGCCTCAACTTCCAATGAATCACTCTGGATACTCCCTCTCTAATAAGTCTCAACTTATCATTTTTCTTATCAATATGTCAAAAGGAATAAAGCCAATGCAGAGTTTTTTTTACTACCCTTTTTATGTTCCCATGTTTCATACAAGAAGATCACAAGTATTTAATTTCTCTCTTTGTTTCATATATGTGTTTCCAACTTGTGGGTAAATTTTCCGGTTAAATTCTTAAATTTATTTGGATTGCAAGCATCTCAGTTAAGTGTTCTATTGAAGATTACTGCAAAGTTTGTTTATTTTTGCAGTTAGAGTGTTTTTTTTGGGTATATTAGTTAACTGAGAAAATTGGAAGATATTGTTGTCTGAAGAGTATTTTATGGATGCATAAGCCGCTTGGCGTGAATGTTTAGAGCATGGGCAGTTCGCATGGATACTTCAATAACATTCGGATTAGGTCCACTTTTCATAAGTTAAAAAATATAGCTTGCCCGAATTCTAAAGGATTTGATGAAATCTTTTTACGGTTACACATGTCCTTCTATAATTTTCGATGTTCTTTAGTTGTCAAGAATACGAGTTTCTCTATCCTTGTTTTCTTTCTTTTATTTCATGTACAACTGGAGAGCTGGAGTTCTACTTTGGAACTCGTTTTGGCCCAAAATATTGGGCCAATAGCTATTAGGATCGTCACCACGCTCGGAGTCTCGTAAATTAGGAGTTGACATTTCTTGGCTTTTCCGCCGCCGTTTGATTACATTTCTTTCGTACAAATCAATTAATGTGTTGTTTTGAATGTTGATACGTTCGCTAACTTTGTTTTATTTTGGAGATTATTTCATGATTAGTATTGTTTGCTAACGAATCTAGTATGATGTTTATAGACTTGGAATTATATCTTGTAATCACTGTTTAAAAGCTCCTTTTGAAATAAGCCAAAGTTCTTAAAACAAAAAATCATGTTAAATGTTATTTTGATATTTCCAACTAATCAAAGGCCTAAATAATCACCTTTAGGAGTGAATTATTTATCGTAATGAATATTGACCTTACAATTTATAAAATTAATTATAGCATGAATCTCATAATTAGACTATTTGAGGTTTTAAAATTAATTTCCTCAAAATACAATATAATGTTACCATTTGAGTCAATTTAAACTCCTTTAGTTGATTTTTTTAAAAAAACATAATATATATTTGGTCTATCTTAGTCTTGTTTGGTTAATTTCTTTATAAGACATTATCATATCATTTTAAATCAAATATGACTCAATGTATTTTTTTTATTATGTTTCAAAACTTTAGATTTTTCTTAACAGGTTCAAAATATACAAGGTATGTAAGTGTATACGTCATACATAAAGTATATATTTTATTTTTCTCTGCACTTGGAATATTATTTTACACCAGTCATATTATTATTTTACACAAGTCATATTATTAGCCTTTTACGAATGATATTTACCTAAATGGAACATAAAATTTTGCATCTTATCATTTTGCAACGTATAGTTATCTTATCACCATAACTAAAACAATGAACCCGTATATACTTTGAACGACATTCATAAGTATATTTACTTCGTAACAAATACATATAAAACAATAAGTTTTACATAACGGTTTAACGCTCTTTAATACCTTTTTCCTTGGAATTACATTTGTTTGAACGTTTTTCTCAAATTATATTTACTCCATGTCTCACATTACCATATTTACATTTCATCAATTATCATTATTAATATTATAATACTTTATTTTTAAAGGGACAAATATCCGATATATATACGAGCTACAACTAATTCACATAAGCCTATTTTCCTACATGGCGTTAAACATATATCTTCACGAGATCTTCTCACCCTTTAAATATATTTATTTGATCATTTATTTCATGGCATGATTCTTATAAATATTATATACATGTGTGCTTTATATACACATAAAATATATAATTCAGGTTTTCTATGTACTTGATATATTCCTTTGTTGTATAGATTATATTATTCCCTTTGCTATTTCTCCTCTTCACCAACGTTATTCATTTTCCTTATAAAATATAAATTATTATACCTCGGCATATACATTACTTTGTTACATATATAAAATTGTTGCTATTTTAGCCCATACATAAATGAAATAACGAACTCTCATATACTTCGATGGCATGCATAAACATATTTTAGACACATATAAGATCACAAGTTTTTGCATAATTTTAGCATTCTTTTTATTATTTTACTTTATGTCATGTTATTTTATTTATTCATTTATCTTATTAAAATTTATTCGTATTTAGTTTTACTCAAATTGTGCATATTATTATATTTTGCATCTCATCCTTTATTTTTTTTTAAATGATGAGTTGTCATACTCAACATTCTAATATATTGCTCACGATAAGGTTTTTTTTTGTGCTCATAATTTTAAACATACATCTATATCTTCAATACATAAATTTTCTACATTTCCAGCTTATTCGTTTATTACCTACTTACCTATTAATTTTGTTGTATACTAAATATGTCGTTATTGAAATCTTCCACTGACATACATATGACATACCTTGTATTTTTGTTCTTGATGAAATTTTCTCATCCCTAAATTCAAGAAATAACAAGTGAACAATTTATCATTAACTTATTTTCCTAAGCTAAGTTTAAGGACTATCTTCGGATAGGCTCTGAGGGATGCCTAACACCTTCCCCTCGGGTAACCAAAACCCTTACCTAGAATTTTACTGATTTTCGCAAAATCAAAACAGAGTCTACATTTTATTTTATTTTATTTTTCGAATTGGTTTCCTAATATTTTTCTTAAAATTAGGTGGCGACTCTAAAAACATATTTTCCAAAAACTAAAAGAGCATGACCATATGATGTTGCGAACTATTTCGACTGGTTCGAAAAAGGGTGTGACATGGAGACTGGGTATTAACCCTATGTTGTTAACTCATCGTGGGTCTGGTTATCTAGTTGAGGCTAGCGGGTTGTAACTAAGAGTGTTTTATCTTCATTACCCATTGTATTTCGTATGACATTAAATGATAATAACTACTGAGAATCATTATTGGAAAATGATATATGTATGGTGGGGTATGAGGGAAGGTATAGGGAAGTTTACAAGTAGGTGGTACGTTGAGTGTCTGCTCCATTGCTGAGGGTCTGATGGTTGTTGAAAATACCGTGAGTGGTATGTTACTTATCTATTCTTAAGTATCTGCTATCTTGATGAGACTACTTATAGTTGTTGTGTTAGTAATCTGTTATATTAAGATGGTGTCCTAACTAATTATTACACTAGTGATTGTTGTGGTTGTCGGGCCTAGTGGATTGAGCAGCACGGGAAAAGGATTTAAACCCCACGTGTGAGTGTGGATATATTAGCTATTATTCGTAGTTATTTGGTTAGCGTGTGAGCCATTTGTGGTTGATTGCGGGAATCGCTTATATAAGGACCCAGGAATGGAGTAAAAGGCATATATGCAAAACGTGGTTGCAGTTATGAACAACTATGATTATTTGGACATCTGATGACGTGCTGAGGAAAGGTATACCTAGCCTGTAGATTTCCTGGTATATGCTAGATGACTGGGTTGATGGGATGAGTGATTGATCCTTGAGGATCCCTTAGAGATTGCTACACTAATTCTCTATTCCAGATAGATGGGTTGTTGTACTTCTGGTTAGTTGAGATTATGGGGACTGTTGTTGGTTGCTAAGCATGCTTATGATCATTGTATTAACTAGTTATTGTAAGTTCAAGATAAGGATCCTATGTGATTCGGATTGGGGTCTCCAGGTACGCCTGTATTTGTACTTTTGCAGACGAAATTCCTATTAGTGGGGGATGTTGTAATGACCCTCCAGGTCATTTATGTGGTTTTGCAGTTATTTTGTTGATTTGAGCATATGTATAATAACCTCGGGCGTTGGTGATTTGTTGAGACTGTTGGCATGGTTATTGGATAGGTTATTTGTGATTTATGTGGATTTTTTAGCTAACTGGAAAATTATAACAATAAGATGAGTTTTTTGATAAAGTCCTAGTAAACGATCTCGGAGTGGAATTCTGATGGCTCCATCAGCTCCAGAGCGGCTGAATTAGGCTACGAGCATGTTCGATGCAGTTATAATGTGGTTTGCAAATTTAACTATTGGAATCGATTAAGAGTAAACTCACTCAACGCCATTAGGAAATATGCCTTAGATGAGAATTTTAATAGCGTGGTTAGCTCTGTAATATCGAGTCTGGTCTAGGATGACCCTTCATTTGATACCGGGGACTTCCTAATGTTATTTGAACCCCTCAGGAGATTTTCACTAAAAGTTGCATATAAAGAAGTGGGACCTTCCCTTTATCGTAGGAAGCTCCGTTGGGCTGCACCGTTCGATCCGAAACGTCAAAATTTATATGGTTACATAGTTCGTTTGCAAAAATTGGAGTCCGAATGAGACCGAAACAACGAGAAAAGGGATTTAAAGGTTAAGAAAGAAGGGGAGTGACATGGCATGTCTTGGTGCTGCCATGTGGTGCAATCTGATGACGCCATGTGGCAATGAGTTGGCCAATGCTGTCATGAGCATATATATAGCTTCTAGGAAGCTTTTTATACACATATACACACATTCCTCTCCACTTCAGACCATGATCCTGAGCTTATTTTTCATCCGATTTGATTGATTCAAAATGCTACATTATACGGTTTTTTGGGAGGAACGCCATGAAAGTGTTGGATTCCAATTTTGGCTCGTATTTTGAGATAAAATCTCTATTTTGGGGGAGTTACATATCGGAAGTGAATGAAAACTTTACATTACAAAATCTCGATCATTTCTCAACAAAATTAAGTGACATTTGTGTCTAAATTATTATATTTTCTGGGAGAAATATCGTGGTATGCTTGAATTGTAATAAGTTGGCTATATTTTTGCAGAACTTGACCGAGAAATTATGTAAGAAATAATTTTCAATAAGAAATGCAATTTCATTTTTCAGCTATTTCTGCTTGTTTTGGGATCTATTTTGAGCTCAATTTCTGCCTGTGGACTCGGAGTGACATAGGGATCATTTTATGAGGGTTAGTTTGGTATCCTAGGCGTGGGCTCCATTTTTCCCATTCTAGACATAATTGATGTAATTTCACCCGTTTCTTGAGAAATTATAGTCAAATCAGCCGTGTTGACCTTGGGGTTTGTGTTTTGACAGTGGAACAGTGTCTGGAGGTGATTGGAAAGGGAGAAGGCCGAGGGAGCTGACCAAGAGCGCGAGAACTACCTTCCAGGTAGGCTAGGCTTCTCTAAACCTTAGACTGAGTTGAAGTGCATGTGTAATTGAGCTAGGATATGTAGTAATGTGTTGTTTATAGACTGGGTTGTGCAATATGTGTTGTACATGGTTGGTTTTGATCTATATGTGTTGTATATAATGACATGTTGTTGTACTGAAGGCTGTGTTAGCTGTAGTTGCTATATTAGTTGAATTATGACACTATTAAACTACGCAAGGGTCTGGTGAAGGTATATGGGTTGAAGCCATGGGACAGGTATGTTTACTAAGCTTGACTCTTGTTTGTATGCATTCGTAGCCTAAGATTACTGAGATCAGATAACTTTTGAGACGGTTGTTGACTATATGTGGTACTGTGGACTGCTCTGATGTCCAACTTGATTCTAATAGCCTTAATTGTTCGAGATACCTGTGATACGGCTATGACTTCCATATTTCCCTATAACCCAGATTATTAGATACTTGTAGTGCAGTTGTGAAGTCTATGTTATCCTTAGTACTTGTGTCCGTCTAGTTGTGATCCATTTGCCTCTGGTAGACATGACTCGTCATGATTTCTACGGCATATATCTTATATTTCTAGCTGATAGTTATTATACACTTGCTAAACTTCCTTGTACTGACTGTATTCTGAGAATTGTTATTGTCTATACCTATAATTGGGCACTGTGACTTTGGCATGAAATACAATACTACTATACCTCGGGGGAGATAGAAATAGGGATGTGATTCTGCAAAAGGATGTATACTTGATCCCTCGGGATTCATTGGGCCATCTGTGGGTGTAATGCAGTCTGTAAGAGTTAGTCTTTAGGATTACTATCTGTTCTGGAGATTGTCACATTATCAGTGAGCCGGCACATAGTTTCCTAGATAAGTTATCTTTGTTATCAGCGGGGCTGACATATGATATGTTTGTTTAGTTACCTGTTTACTCGTGTGAGTGGCCTGGTACGAGAGTTATGTGATATTTAAGAGTCTTATTGTTGGTTGCACTCTTGACTAGGCCTTGTGACCTTGTGACTGTGATCTTATTATTGTGATGTAGTTGGTAAGTCGTATTTTGGACTCTCGGGTAACTAAACTATGATCCAAATAGTGAGATGTGTGCCATGCTCGAGGTTAGCTGGGTGATGCTATTTGTTTGGGTATTGTTGCGACAATCAGCTGAACTGCCTGTTAATCTACCATGAGGTCTTGTTATTGTCTTTAGTTGGCCTAGAGATTGTTGGCCTGGTTTCGATTATTCTAGAAACTTGTTATGTCTTCAGCTGGGGTGAACTTGTCCACAGCTAGACATGATTTTATACTGTTCTTGTTCAGGTGTACACTTGGGTTGATTGTTTAATGCCTATTGGGTTGTCAAATATGGGGAAACACGTTACATTCTAGGAACTGATTGTGTGTTCTACTCCTGAATATGTGTTGTGGGTATAATCTGTCATCACGCCTCGATGTCCAGTCCATGGTATTGCACGCCCTGATGTCCAGTCCAAGATATTGTCTGAGTTTATCACGCCCTGCTGTCTAGTCAAGGGTCTTGCTTGCCTGATGTTTAGTCCATGGGGTTGCCTGAGATCCAGTCCAGGCATGGTCTGAGGGCCAGTCTAGACTAGGGTACTTACTAAGTCACATTAGTGGTTCCGATTTGGGTTTTGTGTTCTCTCCTGCCATCAAAGTTTGGTTACTGGTTCATATTCAGTTGGGTGGTTGAGGGTTTGCTATCAGTTGTTGATCCTTATATCCTTATACCTATATACCCCATGATTGTGTGTGGGTCTACCTTCTGCGCTTACGAAGGCCCAGTTGGCTTACAAGCATAGATACTAGGTCCTTACACCCATGTAAAGCACTCTACCTTGATCGTGTGACAGTCGTGATGTGGTTCTACTTGGGTTTCGATAGTTGGTTTTGTGGTACATTGTCGGTCCTGCTCAGTGGTCTCTTTTGGTTCTACTTGGTTGGTTCTTCTAATTCTGCTCAATCGGGTCTTCAGATGCCACAAACATAGTTGACACTTGATCTTCAAGTTTCATCGGTCAATGTCATGCGCAATGCTTGGGTTCATTCTATTAGGGTTCTATAGTTCCTGATATGTGTATCTATTGACTTGGGTTTTTATACCTGGCACTACAGTATTTCATTACATTGTTTTTATGATACTTATTATATTTCACTCAGTCGGTTGATGATGCCCACTGGGTGCCTGTTACTGATTCTCACCCCTACTTTTCTGCATCTTCCTATGGTGCAGGTCCAGGTATTAGCTGTGGTCGCTGAGCTAGAGGCTTGTGGATGTCGCAGGAGACTAGCTGAGCGTCAGCAGCTCTAGACCTTCAGTAATCTCCTTCTGTTTTGATGGTCGTTTATTATATTAAGACATTGGCCTTGTACGCTGTAGTTTGGCTTGTATATGTAGGAGTCCTCCTGACTATGTATATTATTGTTATGTATGTATACATGTGTGTATATACTTGAGTCTATAGTAGCTCTGTGCAGATGACTTCCATATTCTGGGTAGGTTTTGGTTGTGTTATTGGTATTTTACCTGTATTGCCATATTTATTCAAGACATGTACCTTGGGTTGGGTTGGCTTGCCTATAGGCGGGATCTAGGCACCATCATGGCCTGAAAGGTCGGATCATGACAAAACTATGACTTTAACTTATAAAAATCGATGATTTGATCTTCTGTGTATAAACTTAATTTCTATACACCAAATCATCTACTATATAAGTTGAGGACAGATATATGACAAATTGATCTATTTAATATAACACTTTATTGAATTAAAAAAATAAACAAACAACTATTCAATAAATAATATTATGTCTAAATGCATAATCAATAGTATATTCTAACAAGCTAGATCTCATGAAGAAGGTTGTGCCTCCTGTCATTGTTCATTAGGGTAACTCATGGCGCCAAAAGAATAGTGTTTTCATGTATCTCGAAGATAATGCTGATTTGATGATTTTACATTTGTAGCTTGGGCCAACAAAGAAAATTTGTGACAACATATGTATATTTATAAAAATAAGAAAAAGAATTTATATACATCCTCATAATTTTTGTACTTTTGTTATAAAGCTCGCGTATAAAACATTTATCTTTTTGGACCAAATTGAACATTTATCTGCACATGAAAAAGTTTGTTTATGAACAACTTTTATATTAGATAACTTTATCATTAATTGAAGGATGTGTCTGCGGGTTTATATTTTGTTAGCTAAATATTTTTTTTCAGACAATCGTTTCCTTTGTTAAATATTTATTAACAATTTATATAAGATTTTGGGGTTATGAGTAAGTTTTTTCTTTTATTATTTTGGATTTCAAATTTTTCCGGTGAATATTTGTTTTGGTCAAGTTTTTATAACTAGTTTTTCTTTCACGCAAAACTACGCAATTCTCCAATGCCAAGCTACTTGATAACTTTTGGAACAATGTTCCAAAAATTAGGATAAAAATTATAAATCTTTAAATTAATTATTTAAAATAGAAAAAATCCAATTGAAACATAAAAATATAAAAAAGAAAATATCAATTAAGGGGTGGTTTATGATTAAATCAAGCAGATAAGATTAAGATTTTAAAAAAATCAATTGACCTAAACCATCCCTAAAATCACTTACCAACTTGCCTAAATTTTTTGTTCACTCTAAAATTCAAATGTATTATTCAGTAAATTTAACAACTTAATTTAATCTTTTCATTAATTATCCCATAAAAAGAAATATTTCTCAATAATAAAAAAAATTGTCAAAGCTTTAATAATCTCTTCACCGTTCTTTGCATATTTATCTACAATTCTTTTTTCCTTAACATTGCATAAATAAAAATATAATAAATTGAAAAGATTAAGATTCCCAAGAATCAACAGCTATCGTATAAGATAAGAAAAACATAAAAAGTTGATCCAATAAATTATAAACTGATGTTCCGAATATTTTGCAATTCAATAAGCGTTATCCAATCAATAGTGAAGCAGTATCCACGTTCTAACACTAATAAATGATTAATTACACTGGTTTGCCATGGTTTCATAATGTATGGTATTGTATAGTATGGTATCGTACAGTACAATACCATACAATGTTTGGATAGACTGTATGGATTGCTATTGTTTAATGATAATTTATTGTTTGATTTGACTGTATGGTATTGTATCGTAACTTATAAATTTACAAAAATGTCCTTAATTAGTATAAATATTAAATTTATTAATATCTTTTTAGTATTTTTTTTTAAAAAATATATAAAATCAAGTGGGGAAACATACAAGCTAATTTATCTCCAAACCATACAAACAACGTAAACAAATAAAAAAAAGTAAGAACTTAAAAAAAAACTCAAAAAAAACGTGAAAGAAAAAACGGGAGACGAAAAAAAGTTTCAAAAGTTGATGCGGAGAAAAATAAGTAATACAAAAATAATATATATATATATTAGGGTAAAGTTTAATAAAAAATAAAGGATAAATTAGAATTATTTAGATTTAAATAAGGGTATAATTGGAAAAAAAATAAGGAAACCATGGAATACCACCAAATTGGTGGTTCAAAAAGTGAGGGTTTTCATGGTTACAGAACCATGAAAATAAACCATACCATACCATATAATTAATGAAACAATCAAAACAAACGCCGTTCTCTTAGTAACCATACCATACCATACCATCAAAAACCACCATCCAAACAAGCTGTAAATTAAAATAACCTTATTAATTATGTTTAGACTATTTGAAATCTTATTTAAACAATATATTAAAGTTTACTAATATTTTTTTAACCTAATGCCTATTGCCACTAATAATTTGTCACGACTCTACACTACGGGTCGTGATGGCACCTGTTATATTTCACCTGTAGCCAAGCCACCCAAATAATCAAGGTATGACTATAGCTAAAAAAACAACAATACAAGCCAAAGATCGCCTATCCTAGAACCTGGAACTCAAATGTACAGAGCTACTATAGACAGAAATAATATACGAACCTCGAATAACACAAATACAAATATAAGCCAAAACAATATACATAGGCTAGTATCTAGATACAAAGATAGCCAACTAGAGAAAAGGAGACCGCAGAAGATCCTAAAAGCTGCCTGATGCTCACCAAAAAAGTCTCCTGGAACAACAATGATAAGTCAAAGTCAGCGACCGTGGCTCATGCTCGGACCTGTACCATGGACAGATACAAAAAAGTAGGGGTGATCACCAATATGAGGTACCCAGTAGACATCATCAGTCGATTGAGTGAAATACAATAAATGTTGTAAGAACAACTAGACCATGCACTATAAACACTGTCTGCCAAACGAAAAGCCAAGTAATAACTCTGTAGAGATTCAAGCAATCCACCTACCAAATCAGGTGACATATGTCTGTACCATTGACGCAACCAGGACGAGGTCAAGGTATAGAAATGTATGTAGGTATAAGGCCCTGATGTCTATGCTTGTACGCCAACTAGACCCCCATAAGCCCAGAAAGTACACTTACGCACAAAAAATAGGTATATAGGTGCATCTGTGTGGGTATTGGTAATGACAACATATATCATGCCGGAACATGGCACTCGATCCTATAATATCATATCGGAATGTTACACCCAATCCAAATATCACATGTAAGAACGTGACACCTGATCCAAATATATCTTGTTGGAACTTGACATCTGATTCAAATCGTGTCGGGACTTGACACCTGATCCAAAATATGCGTAGCCTATATTAGACTTCTTCGCGACCTAGCCTCCGATCGGGGAAGTCAGCCAAGGCTAAGTGGTCTGACAATCAAATAGGCCTCTAACCTAACAAAAATTAACTGAGCCTCTAACTCAGAAACAATTAACTGTGTTTCTAACTCCAAAACAATCAACTGCACCTCTAACTCAGGAATAGTCAAGTCTGCTAAGCAGGTCAACAAGGATCTATGCCTCTCAAGTCGCACCATGTGCATCTGTAACAATATCATCTTTGAACAATGGAATTCTAGAGCATCACTAGCCTAAATCTAGGCTAAGGCCCAACAAGTAAACTTGTAGAACTAGGACCACAACATACAAGAAGGATACCACACAGAATCTCAACAGGTGATCAGAAGTATAACAAAATACCAAGTTTCCAACATACAACATATTTCTCAAGTATTAAATATCCCAACAGGTTTAACAAGTTTTCCGATAGTAATACATGTCAGTCTAATAGGGAAATTATCCATTTAGCCTTTATTGTGGTCGTTCTAAACTTCCTAGTCTTTACCAGATTCATTGCCAAAGTTATAACTTTTAACAGATTCATATTTACAGCCAAATAACACTAAATCCAGTTATTGCAATAGAATGATTATTGATGTGCTCAAATAGGAATTACAGACTCAATCCAGCATAAACAATCTTAAACTCAATAGTTTCCAACAATATCAGGCAACCATTAAAGCTGATAACTAGAAACAAAGCAGCTAACCAATATACAGCTCACAAATAATCATAATACGACAACAAGTACATCTAGGTAACCTCTAATATCATCTAGTACAGCGGATTCAATAGATATAATCTAAAATATATCAAAAAATCAATATACAGTCTTAGTATGGACAATCTCATTACCCTAACATTCAATATAAAACATTTAGAAGTACGGTCTCTAGCCCAGCAAGTATAGTCTTTAACTCACCGTAACCAGTAAATGCGGTCACTTACATATCAGCTCCAGTATATACTCATGCTTTCCGATCAACATTCACAATTTAGTCAGTCTACAAGGAGGGAGAGAGAAGCCTAGCCTGCCTGAATGCATGCGTACTCCTGCCCAATTCACGGGGGTTGTACTCCTTTTCATGATCTCAAAATGCTATCAAACTATTAAAGATAGAATTACAACGTCAATATAGTCATATTAACATTAAAATCATAGAAAATGGGCTCAGGTAAGTTTTTGGGCCAAATAGGGGGCCCATACCAGAATTCCAAAACAAAGCCCATATAATATCCTCCATACTTCTCTGAGCCTGTACCTTAATCTGGGACTCAATCCAAAGTCTAAAACGATACAAAATAACCTAAAATGAAAAATATTTCTTTTTGAAAAACTCATGTTTCCAACAGTTTCTTTATCAATTTCTCAAAAATAGAATAAAATCGGCAGAATCTAACTCTACCACAATGTTAAGCTCAGAAAATCCTTCAATTTAGACCAAGATTTCACTAAAATCTAACTAAAAATGATGAGGAACTCGTATTTCAAAATTTGTAAATAATACCAATATGGCAACAACAATTTCATCAATTTATCTCAAAATGCAGCAAAATCTAGAGAATCTGATAATACCACAACGTTGGCCTTAGAAAGATCTTCAATTTAGACTAAAATTTCATTGAATTTTGATCCCGAATGAGAAAGATATCAATATTCAAAATTTCTGACACTTAACAACAGTATACAGTAGAAAAACACAAATTTATCTTAAATGGCATGCCAAAAGCAATTTCTAACAGTTCCACAATGTTCCTCTCAGAAAAATACAAGTTATCCTTTTGAATTACTAAATTTGGATGAAAATAACCTAAAAATGAGGTGTAAGTGAGAGAAAATATATAAATAAGCTCCTGGAAACAAGCCATATTTACTTGTGCTACCACGTCATGTCAGGTGGCGTCATCGGATCGCACCACATGGCAGCCTCTAAAACGTGCCACATCACCTCTCACTTCAGCAACTTTTCAACCCATTTCTTTATGTTACGACCTCATTTGAAATCTAATTTTTGAAAAGAACTATGTAACCCTACTAATTTTGACGTTCTGAATCCAATAGTGCACACGAAATTCTCACTGGAGATCATTATGATCCAATGTGGGTCCGCACTTCCTTATATCCAACTTTTAATGAAAAAATTGAGGGGGTCAATTCGCATTCAGAAGTCCCTGGTACTAAGCAAAGGGTCATTCCATACTAAACTCGACGTTCAGGAGCTGATCGCACTACTAGAGTTCCTATCCAGGCAAGTTTTCCAATGTTATTGACTGAAATTAACTTTTGACCTGTTCCAGAGGCTAAATTTATAAAACTAGGTATAACTAACATCGAACATGCTCCTAACTTAATTTGGCCATTCCAAAGTTGATGGAACTATCAAAATTTTATTCCGAGACCATTTACTAGGACCTTACCTGAAAGTTCATTCTTCAGTTATAATTGGCCTTCCAATACAGAGAACTACATATTTTCCAAATGAATGACCCGATAACCGCACCGTTAGTGTTAGTAAGTCCTAAATTTCCTAAGGTCGCTATAAAAATGCTCCGACCAACGAGATACATGTGGAAATAAATTAATGACCTAGAGAGTAATTATAACATCCCTTACTAAAAGAACTTACATCTGCAAAAGTAAGAATAAAGGCATACTAAGGACTCAAATAGGCTAGGGTATTGCTCCCGCATGTCCCGCTCTATCTCCGAGTGGCCTCCTAAATCAATCGATGGCACCACTAGACTTTACCCACCAGTATAGCTCTGAAAAATAGTTGCCTGACATCTCTGGCCAAATTGGCTACTGCTCCTCAGATCAACAAATGCTAGATGATCATCCAACTCAACTGAATTATGTTGAAGTGTTGTGCCCCTTTTTTTCTAAAACGGGATATTATGACATCAAGACAACTCTTTTTCAAGATTTGAGGAATTGAAGAGTCTCCACCCAATGATTTTAAGGTGCATTAGGAAACCATTCTAACCTAATACAAATCTAAGCCTGGTTCAACCAGAGATGGGGTAAGGGTTCTAGTTACTTCTAAGGGAAGGTATTAGGCACCCTTTGAGGTCCACAATTATGGATCCCGATCGTATCTTGCATTTATGTGGGGGTTTGCAAATAGGGTCTCTATTTAGAAATATCGAGTAAAATGCCTTGATAAAATATAAAAAAACAAAGATAAATATAAATTAGACAAATAAAGACTAAACTACCCCAAATAATTGAAAATAAACAAAAAGAGAAAAATACTTAAACTAAGTAAGATTATTTCACTTAAATCAGTACTCAGTTTTTATTTCAAAAAAAAAAAAAAGATTTTGTCATTTTTTTAGCTCACTTGTATTGTTTAAGCCAAAGGACAAAGATCAAAGTTTTATCCTATTTTAAGCTCGAGTTTAGGTTATCATGTCTGAGGGTCCTATCTACCCCCTACCCCTCCTAGGTTGATTTATTATTAACTTAAAGGTGTACTAAATAAAATAAAAAAATTCTAATATTTCCTAAAGTGCCTATTGTCCCAACCTAAGGTCCAAGAGGCATTGGACTTCTCTAGTTTTGACGGTTCTAGACTTAAAGGGAATGTTGAGCTCCTATTAGACTCGGCGTCAAACAAAACATATTGGATGAGCCAGTAGCACAAAAATCTCAAGTATGCCCAAACAAACCAACGTGCTTGATAATACAAACAAGTAGTGTATTAAACCTAGATTTATTGTGTGTGCATCACATAATAATATTTAAACATTAAAACTTAACAGAAGATTTTAGTTCTGAAAAACATCCTATTAAAAATACTTCTTAGGATATGTTTTAAAAATAACATTTTAAATGTTTAAAAATTTTGTTAAAGACATTTAAGTTAAAGAAAAAGAATAAAATTCTATAGGCATGATTTCTAAACACATGACATGGAAAATATTAAATATCCCAAAAGCCATGATTTCTAATATGTGAAAAAAATATAAAATATCCTAAAGGCATGATTTCTAACATGTGAAAAAATATTAAATATCCTAAAGGCATGATTTCTACTCATAATATTGCAAAAAATTATTAAATCTTATATGCATGACTTCAAAACACATAATATGTAGAAAAAATTATTAATAAACCTAAGCATGATTTACAATCCCATAATATTGTTAAGACTTATTTCATCCTATAGGCATAATTTCTAAACACATAATACGGAGAAGAATTATTTAAACAACCTAAGAATATGATTTCTATAATATGTAGAAAAATAATATGAGCATGATATCTAAAATATTTTTTAGACAAAATCCTATAGGCATGATTTCTAAATAATGCTAAAGAAAAATTTTAACATACTAAAATTCATGTATAACTTTTAGTCATATTTTAAAAACCTATAGTCATGATTTCTAGATTAATAGATTACCAAATCCTAGAATCATGATATTTAAAAACATATTAAAAATTACTTAAACCTTATAGACATGATATCTAAAATATATAATGATCCTCCTAATCACATTGTGATCTAAAACAAGTCAACAAAAAAATGACATCATAATTCATTTTGAGCAAAATAAATGTCAGATCCTAAATCTACGATTGCCTAAAAAGAACATCACGAAAAAAATAAATTAAACAGCAACACATAATTGATAAAGTAAGAAAAAAACAGTTAGCACATAATCCCCTCCCCCTTTAACTAATCCCCAATTTTTACTATATTCATTATTGCATCTTGTGACTTGAAAATACAAACACAACATAAATAAATAAAATAAGTCTTCAAGGTCCTCTTCTGAATCCATCCCCATCCCCAGGCAACTCTTCACCTCTTATTTGCAAAAATAAGGACATGCAACACTAAAAAAAACTATCAAAACCAATAGCAAATAATAATGACAAATTCTAAATAAACTAACAATTCATTAAAAAAAAGTGAGAACTAACTAATTAAGCCAACAATAATTGAAACCAAACTTGATCTTGCACTTAACAAGATGATATTGCAAAGAAAGTAATATAGTTTTATTTTGATTGAGAGCAGAAGAATGAGCAGAGAGTTTCTGTGTGTCTATCATATGAAAAAAGTGTACGAAGTTGTGGAAAAAGACTTGTTTACATAGGAGAGAAAACCAATCAAATAAAAGGTAAGAGAATCAGTTTAAAAATTATCATAAATAAAAGAAATAAATTAGCAAATCAATTAACTAGAGAAAAGTTATTTTTTCATAAATAAAGAGAATGAATTAATAACTCAATTATCCGTGAAATTAAGTCATAGTTCGCTAAAAATAGTCCAGTAAGAAAAATCAGTTGAGAGATGCCATATTCGGGAGTATTTTTCACAAATCAATTCCAATCAATTTTTGTCAAAGAAAAAAATAAATAAGAGTCTGGCACTTCTAATTAAGGTAAGAAAATGTTAAATATCAAAGTTTACCAAAGAAATAATGAATCTTTTACAAACGGGCTATCAATTATCAATTGTCTAATCATACAATTGGACATAGGAGTACAACGGCATAATTTGGCCAAAAGAGAGAGGAAATTACTCAAAAGATTGAGAGAATCAATTCCAGAAATCAAACATTGCAATAATATGAGTATCATACCTATGAACTCAAATAATATTCTATACTTAAATTAGTGAAACAACAACTCAAGATTCATACTTGCAACTTTCACATAGAGTTAAACATGCATAAAAAATTTCAATACTTTTAATTATAAATCATAGGCAAATAAAATATTTTTGGAAGAGAATGAGATGGAAATTAAATCGAAGTGAACCTAGATGGATCTACTAAGATCCATCTTAATTGAACAAAAACCTTGATCCTCTTGGCCATCTAATCTTTGCCTAGGTGTTCGCTGTCACTGCCGCTACTTGCTAGAATTCTTTAAAATTCTTTGGTGGTTAGACAGAGAACTCATTTTCCAGCGTGACTTGGGTTGCTTCGTTGTTGTGGACATGGGGTTTTTCTAGAGGCTTCGAACAGAGGGGAAAAAGGGTTGTTTCATGGCTATTTCCATCTGGCTTTCGCCAGAGAAAATGGAGTAAAATGGGTCATTTTTGGACAGAAAAAGGGAGGTCGTTTGGGTTGTTTCGCATGGGGTTTTGGTCGAATTTTCTGGTGAGTTAAAGGAGTTTCTCGTGAAGGAGAGTGGTTGTCCAACGGGGTCTTGACAGTGGGGAGGAAAGAGGAGAAAGGGGGTTTTGAGTGCTTGTTTCTTGTGAGTGACGGAAAAGAAAAGAGAGGTGAAGGGAGGATGGTGACTGGACGGAGAATAGGAGAGAGATACCACGAGGAGGATGGTGCAGCGAATTTTGCCGATAGGGGAAAGAAAAGTATTGCCAGAAAAGTGCGGGGAAAGACAAGGCGGGCGACTACTTTGGAGGTGGAAAGGGGGAAAGGAGAAAATGATAAGGGTTTTTGGGGCATTCCTATTGAAATAGGAAAGAAAAAATAGATTAATACTCATCATTGGATCAAAGAATGGATGATCAAGATTGGATCTCAAGATGCGGGTGGGATCCTTATTAAGAAATGGCTCATCCGGATTTTATTAAAAGGAATTGTGTTTGGAATTGAAAATTGAGCCATATTTGACCCAATCTATGCTAAAATTGAAAGAAATTGTAAGAATTTTAGCTAAAATTGAAAGGAAACGTAATATATGCTAAAATAGATGTGTAAAAATATTTGAACATATTAAAATTATTATTTTAAATTAAGAATTGATAAAATAAGATAGTAAGATATGTAATGCATTTAAAATATGGTACTAATATTGATAATGAGTATAATACTGATACTAAATAAAAATAATAATGAAAGTAAACAATAATATGAAAATAATGACTATTACTACTACTATTTAGTATTACTACTTTATAATGGTAAAATAATTAACAGGCAAATTTTGAAAATTAAGAATGTTAAAAAAATACACAATTATTTCAATGAAAATTGAATGTAAACTCATTTATTTAAAAAAATAAATTAAAAACACCTATTTTAATCAAATAGAAAACTAAAATGTGTTGTAGGCCGGTCAAAATTGGGTGTCAACATGTAACACATGTGACTCGTCTGGTATGTATTGGCGTAACATCAATACATGGAAAATCGGGTATACAATTGAATATATTAGAGGCAAGGCTAACTCATATGCAACTGACCCAACTCATCTCAAGATCTCAAATGGCCCAATATAGCGGGGATTAAGCTTACTCCGCCGACCAAATCTCATCACCCCCTTTAAGGGCGATACTCTCAAAAACACCCTGTCACCAACCTCAAAACATAAGAATCAGCACATGTGGTTGGCATAACTCTAATGTTGACTCTGAGCTATCCTCAATTTGTCCCGAATAACCCGAATACTAGCCAAAGCATTCTGAAGCAAATCTGTGCTATATAGACTCGATTCTGTGGACACACCAGAATATCATCAATAAGAACTATAACAAAGGAATCCAAGTACGACCTGAATACGCGAGCCATCAGGTCCATAAATGAAATAGGGGCATTAATTAGCCCAAAAGACATAACTAGAACTCATAATGGCCATAATAGATCCGGAATGCAGTCTTTGGAATGCCCTCAGCGCTGATCCTCAACTGATGGTAATTCGATATCAGATCTATCTTAGAAAACACTGTAACTCCATGTAATTGATCAAATAGATTATCAATGCGAGGTAGAGGATAACAATTTTTCACTATCACCTTATTCAGCTGCTACCAATCAATACACATTTGGAGAGTTATGTCTTTCTTTTTAACAGATAGAACAGGGGCTCCCCCATAGAGAAACACTTGGTCGTATGAAGCCCAGATCCAGAAGACCCTGAAGCTAAACACTAAGCTCTTTAAGCTCGATAGGGTCCATTATGTACATAGGAATGGATATGGTCTTATTACCCGATTAACCTCTATAACAAAATCAACATCCCTCTCTGGTGGAAACCTAGAAAAATTAGTAGAAAACACGTCGTGGAACTCACAAACCACTTGACTCTACAATAGGAGCCTCAGCTGTCACATCACGAACATGAGCCAAGTATGATAAACAACCAGTAGATATCAACCTTCAATCTTGAATGTATGAAATAATATTGATTGGTGCACGGTTAATAGATCCCTGCCACGCTACTGTAGACATGCCAGGTATAGCCAAGGTAATGGTCTTGGCGTAACAATCTAACACAGCATGAAGCAGAGATAAGTAGTCCATACCCAAGACAACATCAAAAACAAGCATATCTAGCAATATCAAATCTGACCATGTCAAATCCCTAAAGAGTAACCACACACGATCTACAATCCTGATCCACTACTAAGGAATCTCCCACAAGAGTCAATACACGAATCTTGGATGGAAGGGGATCGGGACTCATACCCAAACGAGAAGCAAAGTAAATAGATGCATATGAATACATGGATCTAGGATCAAATAAAGCTGAAGTCGACTGTTGGCATAGAGTAATAATACCTATAATGGCCTCATCTGATGTCGCGGCCTCTAACCGAGCTGGAGCTGTGTAGAAATGGCCCAAATGGACTCCATCTCTGGTGACTCCTCTACCCCCAGTTCTACTGCCTCCAATGGTACCTCTGGGACCTAGCGGTCCTACCAAGAACTCTACTGATCATCTCTATGTTCATATTGACCTCCTCTACTATCCTGATGCGGCCCTCTACCTCTAACGGTTAGTGGGGGAGCTGATCTAGTGGCCTGTGAATCTAAGTATGCTACTTTGCACTCTGGGAAATCCATGAACTAATGATCTAATGTTCCATAGTCAAAACAACCCTGAGAGGCTTGGTCTTCACTAACTCGACTATGTTGACCTAACACGGAAGCCTTGAAACTTTGATCGGCAGAATAAGCTAACCCGAAGTCACAAGTGAGTAGGTCCCAATCCTTAAGTAAGACCTCAATCCTCGTACAAAACAACGAATTCGCTCCTCTTCAGTAGGTAGAATAAATGTTGCGTACCTGGAGCGCTCTTGAAATCTCGCCTTATACTCAGACATTGTCATCATGCCCTGATCCAAATGTGTGAACTAATAATGAAGCCTGACTCTGAGGCTCCTTGGAACAAACTGGGTCATAAATGCCTCTGAAAACTATGCCTCAAAAGGAGCTCTAGCTAGCCTGACTGTCTGGTTGGCCCATCTAATAGATATGCATAAACTTTGCACTTCTGGACTTTAACAGTCATAATTTCTGTAACCTCTCCCTACAGGCTGTCAGGAACTCATGTGAAAATATCCTAGAATCGTTGGTCTTGGAAAGTTGTGGCTCCTTCTGTCTATGCAGCTGGAGCCTCTAGAGTGGCATGCTCTACCAAGGCATGGCCTAGAGCCTATACTAGAGGAACCAAGGCTGGTCTCATGCCTTGCTGAATACCCCCAAGTGCTACTAATAACTGACCAATAATGGCCTACACCTCAAGAGTAATCACAAAAATGGCTAGGGGTTGTAAGGGAATTGGTACCTACGGCTGTGGGGGGGAGCGGGGACATCCTGTCACTACTTAACAGGGTCTGGGGCTTGTTCCCTATGGATAACCGGTGGCGCACCCCTGACTCTACCCAGAGATCAACTTTTGCACGACATATGTGCCAACAAATGAGACAATCACTACAGGTCGTGATAGCGCCTGTTATATCCTGCCTATAGGCAAGTCACCCTAATAACCAAGGTAACCTATCTCACAACCAAGATACGACTATACCTAAAAACCGACAATACAAGCCAAATATCGCTTATCCCAGAACCTGGAATTCAACTGTATATAGCTACTATAGACAAAAATAAAAATATACGAACCCCGAATAACACAAATACAAATATAAGCTAAAACTATGTACAAAGAGTAGTGTCTAGATACAAATACAAACAACTAGACCGAATGAGATTGCAGAATATCCCAAAAGTTGCCTGATGCTCACCAAAAGTCTTCTAGAATGGCAATGATAGGTCAAAGTCAGCGACAGTGGCTCTTGCTCGGGCATGCACCATAGATAGATACAAAAAAGTAGGGGGTGAGCACCAATATGAGGTACCCAGCAGGCTTCATCGGCCAACTGAGTGAAATATAGTAAATGTTGTAAGAATAACTAGACTATGCATTGTAAACACTATCCACCAAACCAAAAGCCAAGTGATAACTGTCTAGAGATTCAAGCAACCCAACTAACCAAACAGGTGATATATGTCTATACCACGAATGCAATTAAGACAAAGGTTAAGGTATAGAAATGTATGTAGGGATAAGGCCCTAATGTCTATGCTTGTACGCCAATTGGTGCCCATAAGCTTAGAATGCACATCCACGCACAAAAATAGAGTATACAGGTGTATCGGTGTAGGTATTAGTAATAACAACATATATCATGCCAGAACGCGGCATTTGATCCTATAATATCGTGTCGGAATGTGAAATCTTATCTTAAAATATTATGTCGAAATGTGACACCCTATCCAAATATATCATATCAAAACATGACACCCTATCCAATATATCGTGTTGAAATGTGGTACCCAATCCAATATATCATTTCAGAACGCAACACCCATGCAAACAATGCCTAGTCTCTACTAGACATCTTCCTGACCTGGCCTCTGGCAGGAGAAGTCAGCCACTGCCAAGTGGTCTGACAATCAACTAGGCCTCTAACCCAAGTTTAATCAATTGAGCCTTTAACTCAGGAACAATCAACTGAGCCTCTAACTCACGAATAGTCAAGTCTGCTAAGCTGGTCTACAAGGATCTATGCCTCTCAAGTCGCACCATGTACATCTGTAACAATTACCGGTTGTGAACAACGTAGGTCTAGAGCATCACTAGCTTAAATCTAGGCTAAGGCCCAACAAGTTAACTTGTAGACTCAGGACCACAACATACAAGCAGGATACCACACAAAATCTCAACAGGTGATCAGAAGTATAACAGACAACCAAGTTTCCAAGATACAACATATTTCTCAGTATTAGACAGCCCAACAGGCTTAACAAGTATTCAGATAGTAATACATGTCACTCTAATAAGGTAATTACCCATTTAGCCTTTACTGTGCTCATTCTAAACTTCTCAATCTTTACCAGATTCATTGTCAAATTTATAGTCTTTAACAAATTCATTTTCCGCCAAACAACACTAAATCTAGTTATTAAAACAGAACGGTCATTAATGTGCTCAAACAAGAATTACAGACTCAATTCAGCATAACAACCTTGAACTAAACAGTTTCCAACAATATTAGGCAACTGTCACAGCTAATAACTAGAAACAAAGCAGCTAACCAACATACAACTAAAATATTATCACAATACGTCAATAAGTACATGTGGGCAACCTCAAATATCAGCTAGTACAACATATTCAACAGATGTAATCTTAAATATAGCAGGAAATCAATATAAAGCCTCAGTACAGACAATCTCATTACCCCAACCTTCAATATATAATATTTAACAAGTACGATCTCTAGCCCAGCAAGTATAGTCTTTATCTCAGCATAACCAAAAGTACGGTCATTTATGTATTAACTCCAGCATATACTCATGCTTTCCAATCAATATTCACATATTCAACTCCGTCTACAAGGAGGGAGAGAGAAACTTAGGTTACTTGGTTGCTGATCATGCGCACTCCTGTCAAATCCACGTAGGCTATAATTCTCTTAGCGATCACAAAATACTATCAAACTATAAAAAATAGAATTACGGCATCGGTACAATCATTTTGACATTAATATCATAGAAAATGGGCTCAAATCAATTTTCGGGCTAAAAAGTGGGCCCATAATAAAATTTTGAAACTAAGTGCATATAATGTCATCCATACTTTCCTGAGCTTGTACCTCAAATTTGGACTCAATCTGAGGTCTGAAATGATACAAAACAGCCCAAAAATGAAAAATATTTCATTTCGAGAAATTTATGTTTCCAACAGTTTCTTTATCAATTTCTCCAAAATACACTAAAATCAGCAGAATCCGACTATATCACAATGTCATTCTCGGAAAATCCTTCAATTTAGACTACGATTTCACTAAAATTCGACTCAAAATGATGAAGAAATTGCATTTCAAAATTTTCGATAAATAATACTGATATGGCAGCAACTATTTCATCAATTTATCAGAAAATGTAGCAAAATCTCAAGAATCTGATAACACCATGACGTTTGCCTCAAAAGAACTTCAATTTGGTCTAAAATTTCACTAAATTCCAACCTCGAAAGGAAAAGATATCAATATTCAAATTTTAAATACTCAACAACAGTGTATAATGGAAAACCACTAAATTTACCTCAAATGACGTGACAAAAGCAATTTCTGACACTTCCACGATGTTCCTTACAAGAAAATACACAAGTTAGCCTGTTGATTCACTAACATCTGATGAAAAATGACCTAAAGATGAGGTGTAAATGAGAGAAAATATATATATAAGCTCCTGGAAAGAAGCCATATATACATGTGTTGCCATGTCATGCCATGTGGCATCATCAAATTGCACCACGTGGCAACTCTACTGTATACCACATCACACCCACTTCAGCAACCATCCAACCCTTTTTTTTATGTTTCGAGCTCGTTTGAAATTCAATTTTTGCAAATGAACTACGTAGCCCCAATAATTTCGACGTTCTGGATCCAATGCGCAGATGTAAATCTCACCGGAGATCGTTACGACCAGATGTGGGTCCCACTTCCTTATATCCAACTTTTGACAAAAAGAACTGAGGGGGTCAAATTGCATTCGAAAGTCCCCGGTACCAAACTGTCACGACCCGGGGTTGGGGCCTAAGTGTGACACGGCGAATGGGGACCCGAAAGCCCCCAAACAAGCCTCAAAATTTCCAGAACTTAAATTCAAGTAGAGAGAGAACATTCAAAAACCAAAAGGGAGAACATCTTTTATACATAACAGAATGAGAAGAATTTATACAATGTCCAACATGTTTCACTAATTAAGGAACGGGGCCAGGACAAGTTTCGGGCTCACCCTCAACAAAAATACATACATAGATAAAGCGTACAAGAACAAAAGCATGCCCTCGAAAGACAGGGCTCACCATAGAATATCTAGAAAGGGGAAACTACTCGTCCGGCGGATACTGCTCAAACTGCCCAATCCCTGCATGATAAAATCATGCAGGCATAGAGTATGCGTTAGTACGTTGAATGTACTAAGTATGCGGGTATGCAATGCACGTGACTTATCGAACCTGCATAATCATGTTAAGTGGCAAGTGCACATAGTATACAAGAACATGTAAACAATAGAATTTGATATACAAGTTGTCATGGGATGCGTGATGCGTGCAATGCGATAGTGCTCCTACATATATATAACAGGGATGGACTATAACCAACAAACCAAATTCATGCGAGCTATTACACGAATTGGACCGATTTGGATCTCTCACCGGTAGGGAGAAGATTACTTGCCAAGGGTAATCTACACCACACCTTATGACTCTGCTTTTCCGTGGATGGTCACCTTCCTTACGACCCGCTTTTCGGAAGGATTTACAGAATCAAAGCAAGACAAATCATAATCATATATAGATAAATGAATTACATCCAACCCTATGTAGGCATATAGTTCAAGAAAAGGGAGAGGGACCTTGGGGATATCCCTGACGCCCCCAATCCATCGGTGCTAAGTCTTACACATCCCACAAAAATACTTATGTAGATATATATGCTTCCAAGAGAGAGTCAGATACCCATTTCAAAATGTTAAATGCACAAGTAGGCTCAAATGCCAAATTACAAGATCATATTCAAGATGTCAATGCAAGGAATAGCTCTTCTACACATATACCAAAATGGTGCAAGCACCCATAACGCTTAAGGAGCCATAATCGTAGACATACCGGTGATCACATTCTTGTCATATCCCATGTCTTACCAAAAATCATATCACAATCATGTATCCATGTCATGAGTATGATACAATGCACAAAGTAGGGATGGCATGGGTAATTTAGAGATTAGCTAAGACATAGCAATTTAAGGTAAGAACTAGAAAATCCATGACAAAAATTAGTAGAAAAGGTAGTAATATCACCCATGCATAAAACATCTTTAAAGGGACATGCATGTTCTTAGTTTCATAATCCAAGTAGTTCATCATAATAACTCTTAACATAACTCAAAATTCGGAATATTAAATAGCACATGCATTGTTCAAGCAACCAAGATCAAGTAGTCAAAATTCACATTTTAAGTAGACAAGTCCATAAAATAGTTTGAAAGGAACTTGGGTATTCTTGGTTGAAAGGAACCAAGAATCAAACCCCACATACCTGGTAGAAGACCAACTTGAAGAGGAAATGGGCTCAGATGGAGGACCTTGACTTGCCAAATCCTAGAGAGAAGGGGGAAGTCTTGAGAGAGTGAACTAGAGAGAGAGTGAGTTTTGTGAAAATGGCTGAAAAATTGGAGTGTTTAGCTTATATAGGGGGCTTAGGAAGGGTGGGAAAAGACCAAACTTTCATTGGAATAGGCTAATATTTCAAAAATGCCATTAATGAGATGGATCAGAAATTTGTCCGTCTGGGCCACACGATCAAGTAAACGGACCGTCTAACTGCACACGGACCGTTTACAGGTCCGTGGGGATGGACTTAGAATTTTCAAAGGTAAGACTTTCCAGGCTAAGTGTCGCAACACGGTCCAATAGAAGGACCGTCTAGGGTCACATGGACCGTGACCCCGTCCGTTTACAGGTGACCCTCTTCACAGACGGAGGGCCACACAGTCCGTCCAAGGCTACACGGACCGTGTGATGGCCCGTTTACCCTCCAAGTTCCCAGGTGCCATCTCACGGGAGGCCACACGGTCCGTGTGCCTTCACACGGAGAGTGTAGGCCCTTCCGTGAGGTGATGCCTGACAAAATTTCTGGGCAGATTCGAGGACCTTAAGGTGACGTCAAGGGTCTGGGGCCTTTCACCATCTTCCCTTTGGGAACATTCGTCCTCGAATGTGCAAGAACAAGGCTAAAAAGTTAAAGTCAGGACAAGATACATCCGATGCAAGACACAATGCACAACTCAACTCAACTTACAAGGTTTGTACATAAAAGCTTTTGTCACATATCAAAATTATAGTTCAAAACCAATTCATGTGAAAATTGTATTCAACTCTTTTGCTAAGAAAGGAAAATCCTTTAATGTACACATATGCATGTCATGCCATGAGACTCAAGAGGGCAAGAAAATGACACAATTAATAAAAAAAGATTCCTATTACCTTAGGCTTGAGTAGATTGGAAAAGATGGGGGTATCGTTTCATCATGTCCAGCTCCGCCTCCCAAGCAGCACTCTCCACTAGTTGATTTCTCCAAAGCACCTTTACCGAAGCCACATTCTTGTTGCGAAGCCGTTTTACTTGCCTATCCAAAATTGCCACATGAACTTCCTCATAAGTCAAATTTTCTTCAACCTCAATCCCCTCCAAAGGCACAATGGAGCTAGGATCACCAACAACCTTTCTCAACATGGACACATGAAAGACCGGATAGATGGATCCCAAATCCGGAGGTAACTCCAACTTATAAACTACATCTCTAATCCGCTCAACAATTTCATAAGGGCCAACATACCGGGGGCTCAACTTGCCCTTCTTGCCGAAACGCATAACGCCCTTCATAGGAGAGACTTTCACATAAACCCAATCTGTGACATGAAATTCGAGGTCCCTCCTCCTACTATCCGCATAGGACCTTTGGTGACTTTGGGTCGCTTTCAACCTCTCCCTAATCACCCTTACCTTATCTATAGAATATATCACCAAATCCGGGCTAACCAAGGACATCTCCCCAACTTCAAACCACCCCACCGAGGATCTACACCTTCTCCCATACAAGGCTTCAAACGGCGCCATGCCAATACTAGCATGAAAGCTATGATTATGAGCAAACTCGATGAGTGGAAGATGATCATCCCAATTCCCCTTAAACTCCAACAACATGCTCTCAATGTGTCCTCCAAAGTTTGAATGGTCCGCTCCGCTTGGCCATCGATTTGAGGATGGAAGGCGGAACTCAACTTAATTTTGATTCCAAGGCCCTTCATAAAAGATCTCCAAAAGTGGGAAGTGAATTGAGTACCACGATCCGATATCATAGATCTAGGTACACCATGCAACCTCACCAACTCTTGAATATACAACCTCGCATAATCCTCGGCACTGAAGGTAGTCTTGACCGGTAGAAAGTGAGCTGAATTCGTCATCCGATCCACAACAACCAAATGGTGTCAAATTGGCTTCGAGTCCGAGGCAATCCAACCACAAAGTCCATGTTCACATCCTCCCACTTCCATGTGGGAATTTCAATATCCTGGGCCAAACCACCAGGCCTTTGGTGCTCAACCTTTACCTACTGACAACTCGGGCATTCAGACACGAACTTGGTAATATCCCTCTTCATACTATGCCACAAGTAAACCTCTCTCAGATCCCGGTACATCTTAGTAGACCCCGGGTGAATAGAGTAGTGAGAATTGTGGGCCTCACTCATAATCACCTTTCTAAGGTCATCCATGTCAGGAACACAAAGCCGCTTTTGGTATTGAAGTACCCCATCTCCCCCTTGGGAGAAAGCCTCGATCTCTTTTGCAGCAACAAACTTCTTCAACTCACATAACGATGGATCTAGATCTTGTTTAGCTTTCACTTCTTTCACCACTGAAGATTCTGACCCATTCTGAACCCAAGTACCACCCGTGCTGGAATCAGTCATCCTGACACCCAACCTTGACAACCGGTGAATATCCCTTGCCAACTCCCTTTTTTCATTATCAACATATGCCATACTCCCCATAGACAACCTACTAAGACCGTCAACTACGACATTGGCCTTGCCCAAATGATACAGCACACTCATGTCGTAATCTTTTAAAAACTCCAACCACCTCCTTTGCCTGAGATTGAGATCTCTCTGGGTTGCAAACTTTTGTGATCGGTGAATACGTCAACATGGACCCTGTACAAATAATGCCTCCAAATTTTCAAGGCAAACACCACTGCTGCCAATTCAAGGTCGTGAGTGGGATAGTTTCGTTCATGCACCTTCAACTGTCTTGATGCGTATGCTATCACCTTACCATTCTGCATAAGCACACAACCCAATCCGACCCACGAGGCATCACAATACACCACGAACCCTTCCGAACCACTTGGCAAGGTCAAGACGGGAGCCGATGTAAGACGATCCTTCAAAGTTTGGAAACTCCTCTCACATTCATCCGACCATACAAAATTAACCTGCTTTTGGGTCAACTTGGTCAACGGAGATGCAATAGAGGAGAAACCTTCTATAAACCTTCTGTAGTACCCGGCCAACCCAAGAAAACTGCAGATATCTGAAGGAGTCAACATCCTAGGCCAATTCTTCATAGCCTCTTTCTTCCTCGGATCTACCTTGATACCATCCCCGGACACCACATGCCCGAGGAAAGCCACCTCGCACAACCAGAATTCACACTTGCTAAATTTGGCATATAATTTCTTTTCCCTCAGAGTTTGGAGGGCCATCCTCAAATGATTCCCGTGCTCTTGTTCACTTCGGGAGTAAACGAGGATATCGTCAATAAATACCACCACAAAGTTGTCCAGAAAGGCTTAAACACTCCGTTCATCAAATCCATAAATGCGGCCCGAGCATTAGTTAGGCCAAACAACATCACCACAAATTCAAAATGCCCGTACCTTGTCTGAAAAGTTGTTTTGGGGATATCACACTCTCTAACCTTCAACTGATGGTATAAGGAACGGAGATTAATTTTCGAGAAGTAGGCGAAACCTTGTAGCTGGTCAAACAAATCATCAATCCTCGGCAACGGGTACTTGTTCTTAACTGTCACTTTATTCAGTTGCCTATAGTCGATACACATACGGAGAGACCTGTCCTTCTTCCTTACAAACAACATAGGAGCACCCCACGGTGATGTACTAGGCCGAATGAAACCCTTCTCTAATAGGTCCTTCAACTACTCCTTTAACTCTTTCAATTCTGCAAGGGCCATCCGGTACGGAGGGATAGAAATAGGCTGAGTATCAAGAAAAAGATCTATGTCGAAATCTATCTCTCTATCAGGAGGAATGCCCGATAAGTCCTCGGGAAACAGATCCAAAAATTCGTTCACCACGGGGACTAACTCGAGAGTAGGCACCTCAGAATCTGCATCCTGGACCCTTACCATATGGTAGATGCACCCCTTAGAAATCATTTTCTGTGCCTTGAGGTAGGAAATAAACCTACCTTTAACAGAGGAATCACTACCCTTCCATTCAAGAACTGCCTCACCGAGAGGTTGGAATTGGACTTTCCGGGTTCTACAATCTATGGAAGCATAAGATGCATGCAGCCAATCCATCACAAGAATCACATCAAAGTCAAACATTTCAAGTTCCACAAGATCACATGGAAAGATTTTATGCCTCACAGCAACAGGACACCCATAATAGACCCTATGAGCAACACTAGATTCACCCACGGGGGTGTAGACAGAGAAAGGCTCTCTCAAAATATGGGGTTTCAAACCGAACTTAACAGCCAACAGAGGAGTCACAAAAGACAAATTTGTACCTGGGTCAAGCAAAATGTAAGCATCAAAATAAAAAAATTTTAACATACCCGTCACAACATCTCGAGCCTCCTCGACGTCGTGGCAAGCATGGAGTGCATAAAACCTGTTGTTCCTTGGGGCAACGCCTTGTGGACCCTTTTGTTGACCCTGCCCGCCTTGGGCTACATGTCCTAGACCTCCGCGCGTACCCCTCAGGCAATCAGCAACTTTATGGTCCTTGCTTCCACATCTAAAGCAAAGTCCCAATTCCCTCCAATAGGCACCTGCGTAGGGCCTCCCACACTTGTCACACATCAGATATCCCAGTTTGCCACTCACGTGTACCCCAGGAGGGGGTGCCCGAGCATTATCCATCCGATGTCCCGAGCCTTGGCCTGCTGGAGACGACCAAAGCCAACCTTTCTAGCACCGGAGAACCTGCCATCAAAGTGGGCCCTCTTGGGATCAAGTGCCCTTTTCTCCTTGAGTTTCTCCCTCTCAATCTGCTCAGCATACACCATGAGTCTGGCAATATCCATGTCTCCAATCAACATAGCAGTCCGACATTCTTTCACCAGCAAATCAGAGATACCTGAAATAAATTTGTGCATTCTTGCACGGGGATCGACCACCAGGGACAGAGCATATTTAGAAAGCTTGGTAAATTTGAGGGCATATTCCCTCACACTCATACTCCCCTGCTTGAGGTTAATAAACTCGGCCATTTTGGCCTCCCTCAACTCAAGTGGGAAAAAGCGGTCAAGGAACGCAGATTTGAACTCTCCCCATTTAACATCACCATCATCAGCCCGCTCCATAGCCCACTACGTATACCATACCTGGGCTACATCTTTCAACTGGTAGGCAGCCAACCCAGCTTTTTCCTCAGAAGAGACGCCCATAATATTCAGTATTTTTGAGAGCTCATCAATGAACTCCTGAGCATCTTCGTCATCCCTTGACCCATAGAACTCCGGAGGATTAATCTGGGTGAAATCCCTTAAAATAGAAGCGGGTGTAGGGTCCCGTGGCAAATTGGCTTGCCTTGCCTAAGCAGTCACCACCTGCGTAAGCATGGCGAAGGCGGTACGGAATTCACTATTAGATATAGGCTCCTCCATAGGCTCGGGAGGGGCCTGATCAATAGCCGGAGCCAGCCTAGGTAGTGGAGGTCTTCCTCGAGGTATCTACTGAAATAGATTAATGTCACCAATAAGTAGGGGAAATTCATAAGCTAACCATAGCACGATACAAGACACAAAGAAGAGAGAAATTTCCTAATACGTCTTCGTAGCCTCCTACTCATAGGTATGGTGCACTTCACACCCATGAGTGGGACTCTACTCAACGCGGCACGTTGGGCTTCGAGGACCATTGGGAACCTAAGGCTCTGATACCACCTTTTGTCACGACCCGGGGTCGAGGCCTAAGTGTGACATGGTGAATGGGGACCCGAAAGCCCCCAAACAAACCTCAAAATTTTCAGAACTTAAATTCAAGTAGAGAGAGAACATTTTAAAACCAAAAGGGAGAACATCTTTTATAGATAACAGAATCAGAAGAATTTATACAATGTCCAACATGTGCCACTAATCAAGGAACGGGGGCCGGGACAAGTTCCAGGCTCACCCTCAACAAAAATACATACATAGAGTACAAGAACAAAAGCATGCCCTCGAAAGACGGGGCTCACTACAGAATATCTAGAAAGGGGAAACTACTCGTCCGGCAGATATTGCTCAAACTTCTCGGTCCCTGCATTGTAAAATCATGCAGGCATAGAGTAAGCATTAGTATGTTGAATGTACTAAGTATGCGAGTATGCAATGCACTTGACTTACCGAACCCGCATAATCACGTTAAGTGGCAAGGCCACATAGTATACAAGAACATGTAAACAATAGAATTTGATATACAAGATGCCATGGGATGCGTGATGCGTGCAATGCGATAGTGCTCCTACATATATATAACGGGGATGGACTATAATCGACAAACCGAATCCATGCGAGCTATTACACGAATTGGACCGATTTGGACCTCCCACCGGTAGGGAGAAGATTACTTGCCAAGGGTAATCTACACCACACCTTACGACTCCGCTTTTCGGTGGATGGTCACCTTCCTTACGACCTGCTTTTCGGAAGGATTTACAGAATCAAAGCAGACAAATCATAATCATATACAGATAGACGAATTACATTCGTCCCTATGTAGGCACATAGTTCAAGGAAAGAGAGAGACCTTGGGGATATCCCTGATGCCTCCAATCCATCGGTGCTAAGTCTTACACATCGCACAATAATACTTATATAGATATATATATGCTTCCAAGAGAGAGTCAATTACCCATTTCAAAATGTTAAATGCACAAGTAGGCTCAAATGCCAAATTACAAGATCATATTCAAGATGTCAATGCAAGGAATAGCTCTTCTACACATATACCAAAATGGTGCAAGCACCCATAACGCTCAAAGAGCCATAATCGTAGACATACCAGTGATCACCTTCTTGTCATATCCCATGTCTTACCAAAAATCATATCACAATTCTTTTCAAAAACGAAATTGGACTTAATCCCATATTTCTAAGAGTTCTATGTATCCATGTCATGAGTATGATTCAATGCACAAAGTAGGGATGGCATGGGTAATTTAGAGATTAGCTAAAACATAGCAATTTAAGGTAAGAACTAGAAAATCCATAATAAAAATTAGTAGAAAAGGTAGTAATATCACCCATGCATAAAACATCTTTAAAGGGACATGCATGTTCTTAGTTTCATAATCCAAGTAGTTCATCATAATAACTCTTAACATAACTCAAAATTCGCTATATTAAATAGCACATGCATTGTTTAAGCAACCAAGATCAAGTAGTCAAAATTCACATTTTAAGTAGACAAGTCCATAAAATAGTTTGAAAGGAAGTTGGGTCTTCTTGGTTGAAAGGAACCAAGAATCAAACCCCACATACCTGGTAGAAGACCAACTTGAAGAGGAAATGGGCTCAAATGGAGGACCTTGACTTGCCAAATCCTAGAGAGAAGGGGGAAGTCTTGAGAGAGTGAACTAGTGAGAGAGTGAGTGAGAGTGAAAATGGCTAAAAAATTGGAGTGTTTAGCTTATATAGGGGGCTTAGAAAGGGTGGGAAAAGACCAAACGTTCGTTGGAATAGGCCAATATTTCAAAAACACCATTAATGAGACGGATCAGAAATTTGTCCGTCTGGGCCACATGGTCCAGTAAACGAACCGTCTAACTGCACACAAACCGTTTACACGTCCGTGGGGATGGACTTAGAATTTTCGAAGGTAAGACTTTCCGGGCTAAGTGTCGCAACACGGTCCAATAGACGGTCATCTGGGGTCACACGGACCGTGACCCCGTCCGTTTACAGGTGACCCTCTTCACCAGACGGAGGGCCACACGATCCGTCCAAGGCTACATGGACCATGTGATGGCCCGTTTACCCTCCAAGTTCCCAAGTGCCATCTCACGGGAGGCCACACGATTCGTGTGCCTTCACACAGGCCGTGTAGGCCCTTCCATGAGGTGCCGCCTGGCAAAATATCTGGGCAGATTCGGGGACCTTAAGGTGGCGTCAAGGGTCCGGGGCCTTTCACAAACGAAGGGTACTTCTAGACCAAACTCGATGCTTTGGAGCTGATCGCGCTACCAAAATTCCCATCTAGGCACTTTTTCTAAGATTATTCACTAAAGTCAACCTTTAGCCTGTTTCGGAGGCTAAATTTACTAAACTAGATATAACTAACACCAAACAAGCTCCAAGCCTAATTTGGCTATTTCGGAGCTGATGGAACAGTCAAATTCTATTCCGAGGCCGTTTACAAGGACTTTACCTGAAAGTTCATTTTTCAATTATGATTGGCTTTCTAACACTGGAACTGTATATTTTCCAAATGAACGACCCAAAAATCATACCATCAATGCCAGCAAGTCCCAAATATCCTAGGGTGGCTATAGAAATGCTCCGACAACGAGATTCATGTGAAAACACATAAATGACCTAAAGGGTCATTACATAATTATGGAAATTAAGTTTTTATCTTTGCAATATTACATATCTTATAACACATAATTTGCATAAATTTTCTTTTAGTCGTAATATAAAAGGATACGATTTATTTTTATTTGAATTAGAGATAACAAAGTATTTTAAAATTAAAATTACAAATGCTTTATGTGGAAGATATAGATTTTTTATAATGTGGAACTTTTTTGTAGGACGTCGTTCGTTAGTTTGTTTTAAATGTGTGGAAATTGTTATTGAGGTCTATAAATACATAGGTTAAGAAAAAAAATTTATTTAGGCAAACAATTTAACAGTTAAAGAAAGAGATTATGTATCAAAAATATATATGATGTCGCCCAAGTTACACCTTCTTTTAGAGGATAAAGCAGTCGTTGTCAGGAAGTAGAACCTAACCAAGGTTAGGGTTGAACCCAAGCGAATGCGTAGACTCAAGGGAATTCAATGACTGCAATTTGAGTAGTTAATCGACTTACTTCCCTGGGGTGGGGGGTTGCAATAATCAATGAAGAAATAAAACTAACTAACACAAGAGTGAAATCAATATGGAAAGAAACTAGGGTATTGTGTTACCCATGATTCCCTAACTTAGTATCACCAGATAACCTAATTCTCTTCAAGTGTGTAGCATGCAGGATGGTAAATTAAGTTTACCAAGCCCTTTGGTCAAAGGTGAGAGGAGAATTTTACTATGCAACTTGGTCTATCTCCATAGTGTGCATTACTAACCCTTACCTATTAGTCCCAGTATAACCTCCCCTAGGCCCAGTTGGGTTGATTAGACGAGAACACATCAGTCGAATCTTGTTAATTAATCTCTTTTCCTATTCATTACTACCTTGATTGTAGTCAGTAACACTAGGAGGGTTCTAATGTTGTCCACCACTAGAAAACATGCAAAGCGAAGAGAGTTAATTAATATATGCATGCACACTTTTCAAGAATGATGGATTATATAGTTTTACTTCATTAGTTCTTCATGGTTCTCACAATCCTACTTGTGGATTTAGCTACTCATGATTTGTGTAGATGCAAAGCTTATGAATTGGAATAACATAATAGAGCACTTACACAATTGAATAAAGAACAAGCAAATCCAACTTCAAAGAGAATCACAAGATGAAATCAAAGTACAAGTGTTCTAAAAAACTCTCCAATGTTATCTCACACTTTTCTCTCTCTTATTACTGAGTTTTCTGAGTACTATGCGAAAACTTCTGAAAAAATAACCTAAAAACCCTATTTATAATCACGAAATGGTTTACGAGCCATATTGCATTCCACGATTGATAACTGGGGTCTCGTACAAAGCTGTTGTAAAATTGGGCTTCAAGTCTATGACACCCCTCTACGACCCGTAAAGTGGTTTATGGACCCATAAGGGGGTTTCGTCTAATGAATCTTCAGAAAGTCCGAATCTCTGATCCTCATGGCATGAACCAAGGTCTAAGACTCGTAAATCAATCTACACCGCATCTACATATTCGTAGAACCAACTTCATAAAATCAACCCCTCACTTGAATCTTCTATGAAATCCCCTTCACTACCCGAATAGTGTTCTACAGCCCGTAAAGGGCCTCGTACTACACACAAAATCAGCAATTTCTGCATTTCTTCCAGAAATTAAGGCCTACCCTGGAATCCTACAGATATAACACAAAAGAACATAAAACCAACTATCATCACATTGAGAACACACAAAATTCCAAGTCTTAAGCATCAAAATTGTTGTATTTTGATAGCACATCAACACCTTCAACTTAAAATTGTTGCTTGTCCTCAAACGACAGACTCAATCTATATAGATAATACAGTAACACACAGTCCTCAACCCAATGGCATACATCGCATCAATCTCAACTCAGACACCTACACCACCTTTTCATAAACAAAATCAAATAACCATCTAGAAAACCAATACAGACTAGTGCATATGACAACACAACTATGACAAGTGAGGTACTATCAACAATCCACAATATCTTAATAAGTCTGATGCTAACAATGCAATCAAGTTCTCTCACAGAAAAGTCCCATATCTAACACTCAATGATGTTCTCATGTATAACCTAGGGACCATGCAAAATCACTCACTCTCACAAAAGATATCCATGCATCATGGCTAATGCCATAGGCTTGCCCCTATACTCATGACTAAGACTTTCAACTACTTGGACTAGGATCACTTTAGGAATTTCTAGACTCGTAACCTAGGCTCAGGGGGCTTTGGTGTGGTATTTTGGGAACATAGTGACTAACGGCCTTCCTTGACACTATGTTTTCCTACACTCTTGCCCAACCAGCTCTGTTGTTTTCAACTCATTCTCCCTTTATCCTATTTCAATCTTTTCTGGATGCTTTCTTTTCATTCCTCAGCTTTTATCTCGTGTTTACACTTTATTTTCCTTTTTAGCACACAACTAACGGATCACTTATTTTTCTTGCACCTAGTGCATGGTTTCCCCTTTTTCTCTGCATCACTTCCCCCTTATTTTGTGTTTCACCTTTACACCAACCACCCTCAACTTAGGCTTTTGGCCTGAGTTGAGATGCACAATTTCCATCCTCAAAACCAGGGCCACTTTTGGTAGTAACTCTGAACTTAGGCTTTTTGCTCAGTCAAGGTGCACAATGTTCAAGGAGGGACAAGGGCCAAATTCAGGATTTTACAACTAACAAGGCTAAATTATGTCACAACTAGGACCTAGGGCCTAGAAGTGACACGACGAATGCCCGAGAGCCCCCAAACAAGCCTCAAAGTATCCAAATCCACATGATCGGTTTGGAAGCGCATTCAAATAGTAAACACATAGTTCTAAGGGATGGGAAAGTAGGGCTCACACTATGGCGATATCGAAGGGAAAGGGGTTTACATGGATTCACATAGCACATAGCACATAAGAGCTAAGGGGCGGATAAGTATGACTCACTCTATGGGGGCAATTCGACACTTAGGATCTTCCACATTTCCACATTAAACATACATACATATCATAATTCTCATAATCAATCCATGATAGCCATATCAAATAGATAACCATAATCATAAGCTCTAAATATAACACATAACATATAGATCCAACAAGAGTCTACAAGATGTCCAACAATGCCTCTAGTCATAAGATAGGACGGGGGCTAAGACATGTCCCGAGCTCACCCTCAATCAAGAAGATAGACTAAAAACAACATAGGTAGTAGGAAGGTGGTTTGTCCTTGGAAGATAGGACTCGTGACAATATCAACTCTCTGAATTCGAGCTACCCATCAAGCGGTGGATGATCATAACACATGGTCCCTACATGGTAAAATCATATAGCCATAGAGTATGCGTTAGTACGTTTGAACGTACTAGTATGTGGGCATGCAACATGAACGAAAGATGATGTTAACCTGCACAATATGCCATATGAAAACCATAGAGTAGCCATAACCCACATATACTAGCACTCAAAGAGTCACTCCTTGCTTGAATTCTGCAAAAGGGGGGTTGTATCCATCCTCATCAATACACATATAGCTCATGACATGACTTTGTATAGAAAAGGTTGTACCTGTCCTCATCTATACATTGTGTAACGGGAGGATTGTACCCATCCTCATCAATACACGCTTAGCTCATATAACCATGGGCATAGGGAATGTTGTACCTATCCTCATCTATGCCTTGTGTAAAGGGAGGGTTGTCCCCATCCTCATCAATACACACTTAGTTCATACATACATGTGCATAGGGAAGGTTGTACTTATCCTCATCTATTCATTGTGTAAAGGGAGGGTTGTGCCCGTCCTCATCAATACACACTTAGCTCATACATACATGTGCATAGGAAAGGTTGTACCTATCCTCATCTACGCATGGTTTAAAGGGAGGGTTGTGCATGTCCTCATCAATACACCCATGTTATTACGTACTCATGCAAGATGTCATATCATATGCACACCCATATAATTTGTATTCATGTAGAAGTCAACTTCATGTTACTATCAATTCATATCATAATGGTGTTCAACTTATATCATGCTCATGTTCATAGATTCTTATTCAATTCTTGTTCATAACCATAATTTCATCCAAATCGTATACATAGACATGTTTGGGTTTTAACCCACTTCATAATTTTCATAAAAACCAACGTCCATGAATGCATATGCCATGAGTGATGTGAGAATAGCATGGGTAATATAGATTCAATCTAAAATCATCAATGTAATATGAATTAAAGTAAATCCATAATTAAATCATTTAAATCATAATAGAGATCACCCATGCACAAAACAAGCTTAAAAGGGGACATGTGCATGCATAATTTCATGATCTCAATGCAACAATTATATAAGGGCTTAAATCAACTTAAAATCATCAAATAAGCATAGCTCATACTTTAATTGAATTTATTAAATCAAAATAATGAGAACGCATATTTAAAGTAAGCTAAAATTCATGAAATTCAAGTGAAAAGAGTTTGAGTCTTCTTGGTTAAAAGGGACCAAGAATCAATCCCACATACCTTAGCTAATAGAGAAGATTCAAGAAGAAATTTGGTGAAGAAAGAGTTCTTCCCTGATCCCCAAGTTTAATTCTCACTAGAGTTCTTTGAGAGAGACTTGAGTGAATTTTTAAATGTGAGGAGTAAATTTTGAATGAGAAGGATGAAGTTTAGGTCATTAGGAGGTCTTTACGTAGCATAGAAAATAGAAAATGTCATTAATGAAATGAGTGAAAAAATTGACTCGTCACAATTTCACTGGCCCTTACACGGCCCGTGAAGCACTCACTAGCCGTGTAAGTGCCCATGAAGCCATACTTAGACAAATTTCAGCAAGTTTTCATCAAGGCAAGGGTGCTTCCAATGAAGGTCGTACGGATCGTGTGAAGATTCACGGGCCATACAAGAGTCCGTATGAAGGTACCAAGCAAAGAGACGTGATTTCACACTTAAGATATAATTTTCCAAAGACATTTCGTGATATACAACCCACACGGTTCGTGAGAAGCCACAGGGCCCGTATGGGTGCCCGTGTGGCTTGCCTTAGAAAAAAGGAAGGAACACAGCACAGGAGGGCTTTACAAAAACGGGCATAACTTCTTGATCCAAACTCAGAATCAGGTGAAACCATGTGTATTGGAAAGCTAATTCAAAGAGCTTCAATTTGGTAGGTTGTTCGTTTTATGCTAAGATATGTGACCATTTAATGTTGACCCTTTATCGAATCATATGAAAAAAACTTAGAAATGGAACAAATTTGAACTTGGCTTGATGTAGGAGACTCATGATGACCCTAAAACACATAAATAAGTTTGGATTGAAGGCTTGAAAGTGAACTTAGCTTGATCTTGAAGGTTCTATTATGAGCACACAACTCGCGGGGTATTACAGGTTAATCAGGTTTTGACAAAGAATAGGTACATGTTAGGCTCAAATATTAGGAACAAGGGTTACACTATAATTTTGCTTGGTCATTTAGGCTAAGTGGGTTTTTAACAATAATGGCCCAAGATCCTTTCCTAATCCAATTAATCTATAGTCCAACTTAAAGTAACAGGGCAAGTTTTGAATTAGCATACAACATATGAATTTAGCGATTTTAGGCTTACACTTACATGGCACTGACTACATTATCAACAAAAGACTCTCAGATCATGCTTTTTTTCTCAATTTATCCTCACTTATTAGAGCAACATTGTCAACACACCTAAACATGCATGGTTGCTATTAACTAACTAATCAAAAATTTTGGTGGGTATCATTTTTCAAAACAAAATACCAAAACATGTTATATGCCACAACTATTAGTACTATATGCTACAAATATTACCTAAACATCCTAAACGTGCTGGTTCAACAGAAAATAAATATCCATGGGGAAAAAGAACACAGGCAAAAAAAATCCTAGGATAAAAAATTGGGGTAGTTATGGACCAAACTAAGACTTCACTGAGGCCCATGTGCATTGTCCCCAATGCACACAATCAAAGAAAACAAAAAAGGGGGAAAAAATCATACCAGGGCGCCTAAGTGCCAGTGTGTACCTTGGGTTGCCTTCCAAGAAGCATCTGATTTATTGTCGCGGCATGACATAGACAACTTGGTTACTCAGACTTCACCAAGTGTCTATGCTTTCACTTTTTCTTCCACCTTGAACTTATGAACTGTACCCTTGATTTCTTTCCAATTTTCTATTGTGCTCAAAGAGTGGTGGTATAAAAATAAGAAGAACAAACAATAGAGATCGCAGGTTATACTTTTTAGCCATCAAATGAGGATGTAATTTTTTCTGTTGAGCCCAACAAATTCAAGAATATAAACATATTTTGCCTCCTCCTTCAATTCTTTCATATGCTTAGATGATTTGATTAATATCTCATCATCTAAACATAATGTAGAAAAATGATTGAAATGAGGTCAAATGCGCCCTAATTCCTGAATATTGGTGTACTGCCAAAGTACAACACTTTTAATGCTTAAAACTTAGAATTTTGTGTGTTCTTAATGCGTTGTTAGTTGGTTTTATGTGTTTTTGTGTTTATATTTGTAGGATTACAGGTTGGCCCTGATTTTAGGAGAAAGTGCAGAATTTGCTGATTTTTGCAATTATACGAGACCCTTTACGGGTCGTAGATCATTCTACGGGCCATAGGGTGGTTTTGTACACTATTTCAGTGAGGCTTGGTTTTTGAAGTTTATTCTACAAACATGCAGACGAGCCGTAGAAGGTTTTATGAGTCGTAGAAGATGGTTCATGTCCTGACGATTAGAGATTGGGACTTTCTAAAGTTCATAAGACGAAACCCCTTTACAGGTCGTAAACTGCTTTACGAGTCATAGAGGGGTGTCATAGAGCTGAAGTCTGAAATTCCAGCAGCAGAGTACAAGACCCCAATTACGGACCCTGGAATACAATGCGGTTCATAAACCTCTTTCGTATGGCGTGCCAACTAATTCTCCTATTTTGTTTAGGACTTGTATTTTACTTATTATAAATAGGTCTTTTAGGCTATTTTTAGAAGTTTTCGCCTATTACTTAGAGAACTCGGTAATTAGAGAGAGAAAATTGTGAGATCATATTGGAGAGTCTTTGAGAACACTTGTACTTTAATTTCATCTTTAAGCTTGTGATTCTTATTGTAGTTGGATTTAGTTGTTCTTAATTCTATTGTGTAAGTGTTCAATAATGTTTTCTCAATACATAATTCTTGCATCTACACAAAGCAAGAGTAGCTAAATCCACAACTAGTATTGTGGGAACCATGAAAAACTAACAAAGTAAAACCGGATAAAACCTAATTCTTAAAAGGTGTATATGTATGTATTAATTAACTCTCTTCGTTTTGCATGTATTCTGATGGTGGACAACATTAGAACCTATCTAGTATTACTGACTGGACCAAGGTAGTAATGAATAGGAAAAGAGATTATTTAACAAGATTCAATTGATGTACTCTCATCTAATCAACCAAACTGGGCCAAGGGGAGGTCGTACTATTACTAATAGGTAAGATTTAGTAATGCACACTATGGAGATGGGCCAAGTCGCATAGTGAAATTCACCTCTCACCTTTCACCAAAGGGCTTTTTTGAACATAACTTACCGTCTTGTATGTTATACACCAGAAAAGAATTAGGTTATCCGGTGATACTAAGTTAGGAAATCATGGGGAATACAATACCCTATTTTCTCTCCGTATTGACTTCTCTCTTGTGATGTAGTTATATTTTTCATCGATTATTGCAAGAACCCCCCCTCCTCCTCCCTCCCCTCCGCCGCCTTTTGGGAAGTAAGTCGGTTAACCATTCGAATTGTGATCATTGAATTCTCTTGAGTCTACGTATTCTCTGTGGGCTTGAACCCAACCTTTGTTAGGTTCTATTTCTTGACAGCGACCGCTTTATCCTCTAAAAAGGAGGTGTACCTTAGGCGACATCAATTATATTATTATTTACATACTCATCTTTACACACACTAGAGTTTCTAAAGATAATATTATCTACTTCTTGACATAACTCTCATGTATTTTTCTCAACAATAACAACATCAATAATAGTCTGGTTAACTAGTTGACCCTCAAATTTTAGCTCTTCAAGTTGGCCTATAAGCATTTTTTTTCTTCTTCACGCAATTCATAACTAGTTTGTTGAGCGTCAGACGTATCAACCTTCAAACTCAATTCAACACTTAAATTGTGGACATCTAAGCCAAACTGATGAACATCTTATAAAAGCACATAGTTGTTTAAGTCAAGATTTTGAAATATTTTCAAGAAGTAAACATTGCGATTAAAAAACTTATCTACAACCCCTTTCAATATTTCTTCAACAAAGGGTATCATATATAAAAGAGAATAAGAAAAAAGAAAAACTATAAGGGTAATAAGGATTAATACCCAAATCACTTGAATTAACCAAGTCTAGCCGTACTCCCCGGCAAAGGTGCCAAAATCTTGATGTCACCCAAGTTACACCTCCTTTTAGAGGATAAAGCGATCATTGTCAAGAAATAGAACCTAACCAAGGTTAGGGTTGGATCCAAGGGAATATGTAGACTCAAGAGAATTCAATGTCTGCAATTTAAGTAGTTAACCGACTTACTTCCCCAAAGGGGGGTTTTGCAATTATCAATGGAGAAATAAAACTAACACAAGAATGAAATCAATATGGAGAGAAACTAGGGAATTATGTTCCCCATGATTCCCTAACTTAGTATCACTGGATAACCTAATTCTCTTCTAGTGTGTAGCATGCAGGATAGTAAATTAAGTTCACCAAGACCTTTTGTCAAAGGTGAGAGGCGAATTATGTGAATTGGTCCATCTCCATAGTATGCATTACTAACCCTTACCTATTAGTCCTAGTACAACCTCCCCTTGGCCTAGTTCGGTTGATTGGACGAGAACACATCAATCGAATCTTATTAATTAATATATTTTCCTATTCATTACTACCTTAATCCAGTCAGTAACACTAGGCGGGTTCTAATGTTGGCCACCACTAGAAAACATGCAAAGCAAAGAGAGTTAATTAATACATGCATGCACATTTTTCAAGAATTATGAATTATCCAATATTACTTCGTTAATTCGTCATGGTTACACAACCCTAGTTGTGGATTTAGCTACTCGTGAATTGTGTAGGTGCAAGACTTATGAATTAGAATAACATAATAGAGCATTTTCACAATTGAATTAAGAACAAGCAAATTCAACTTCAAAGGGAATCACAAGATTAAAGATGAAATCAAAGTATAAGTGTTCTAAAAAACTCTCGTCAAAGGGAAACACAAGATTAAAGATGAAGTCAAAGTACAAGTGTTCTAAAAAACTCTCCAATGTCATCTCATACTTTTCTCTCTCTAATTACTGAGTTTTCTGAGTACTATGCGAAAACTTCTGAAAAGCCTATTTATAATATTTAAAAGACAAAACCTAAACACATTAAGATAACTGGGTTGGCGCGCCTCGCGAAAGGGTTTACGGGTTGTATTGCATTCCATGGCCCGTAACCGGGGTCTCATACAGAGTTGCTACAAAACTGGGCTTCAAGTCTATAACACCCCCTCTACGACTTGTAAAGTGTTTACAACCCGTATGGGGATTTCATATGATGAATCTTCAGAAAGTCCCACTCTCTTATCCTCATGGCACAAACCAAGGTCTACGACTTGTAAATCAATCTACGCCCCATTTACATATTCATAAAACCAACTTCAGAAAATTAGCCCTTCACTAGAATCTTCCGCGAAACCCTCTTCACAACCTATAGAGTGTTATATGGCCCGTAAAGGGTCTGGTACTGCACACAAAATCAATAACTTTTGCATTTCTTCCCAAACTCAAGGCCAATCCTGAAATCCTACAAATATAACACAAAAACACATAAAACCAACTAACATCACATTGAGAAACACAAAATTCCAAGTTTTAAGTATCAGAAGTGTATGTATGTTATAAACATATTTTATTTGTAGTGAATGTCTATTATATGGATTCCTTTTAGAGTTAGGAATTCTACATGAAGACTAAGTCAGTTTCTTACTTGGAGGCCAAGTCAATTCTTTTCCCTATAAATATAAGGGTTTCCTTCAATGTAATAACACTTGAATATTATTCAAGAGCGATAAGAAATTTTCTCTCTTCTCCGCTACTTTCTTGTTCTTATTTTATACTTTCATAACACGTTATCAGCAAGACTCTATGGTCTTAAAGATTCAAGACTAAGTACGAGACTCTACCGTCTTAAAGAATGAAGGTTAAGTGTCAAGGTTAAGGTATTATTATTTATTTATTTACTTTATATTTATTGAGATGACTAACCTTGAGAAACTTGAGTTCGTTTCCCTTCATAGTTTAGGCAAGAACTACCCTTCATGGATCTTGGATGCTATGGGTCTTGAAAATACCATTAAGATGAAAATAAAGCATCAAAATTAAACTGTGTTAACGTTATGATATTCTTGTGTCATCATCTTGAGTGAAATTTTAATAATATGAATATCTCATAGTTGAAGATATTGGGTTCAAGATCCATCAACTTATGGCGTAAGACGCCCTTATATAGATAAGACATTTGGTTCAAGTCTCAATGCACCATATTAATGATGTAATGATGAGTAAAGCAAAATAATGTGCTTTCCATGAAAAAACATAAAATATATTCCATTAAAATGCTCCATTCCTTAAATTGAATGTGGCAGCAATACATAAGGTCTGAAAGAAGACAAGTGATTGAATAATGCACGTGAACATGGAATGAGGTACTAAGCTATCATACATTGATATGCTAAGGTGATTGTGTTCCATTCATGAAGAATGAAAACTTTTAATAATGATTTGAATTAAAGAAAATTCAAATGGACATCCATTAAAGAACCTAAAGATTATTTTAAATGGTGAATTTTCTTGCACTGCTTGTTATCAAGGAAAGTTGATTGTGAGGCCATCACCAACGAAAGTTGAGATTGAGTCCCCTGCGTTTTCGGAATGTATACATGGGGATATTTGTGGACCTATTCACCCACCTAGTGGGATGTTTATATATTTTATGGGGCTAATAGATGCTTCATCTAGATGGCCTTATGTGTGCCTATTATCATCTCATAATTTGGCATTTGCAAAATTATTGGAACAAATAATACAATTACAGGCACAATTTCCTGATAATCAAATTAAGTCTACTCGTCTTGGTGATGCTACACAGTTTTCATCCCAAGCAGTTAATGACTATTGTATATTTATTAGGATAAGAGTTGAAAATCTTATTACTCATGTTTATACTCAAAATGGTCTTGCCAAGTCATTAATTAAATGCTTGTAGTTGATAGCAAGACCATTGCTTATGAAAACTAGATTGCCCACTTTTGTATAGAGACATGCAATTTTGCAAGTTGCAACTTTTATTCGTCTCAAACCGACTAATTATCATAAGCATTCTCCATTGCAACTGATTTTGGATCAAGAATCTAATATATCCTATTTAAGAATTTTTGGATGTGTTGAATATGTGTCTGTGGCACTAGCACATCGCACAAAAATGGAATCTCAAAGAAATTTAGGAATATATGTTGGGTTTGAATCACCCTTCGTTATTTGCTATCTTGAACCACTAACTAGAGCTATGTTTAATGCTCAGTTTGCAGATTATCGGTTTGATGAGGCACTTTTCTCAAAATTAGGGGGAGAAGATAACGATATCAAAAGAGATATTTTATGGAAAAATCCATCATTGTCTCATCTTGATCCATGTGCTTTTATTTGTGAGCAAGAAGTATAAAAGATTATTCACATGCAAAAAATACAAATCAAATGCCAGATGCATTTATAAATTTAAAAAGGATCACGGCTCACCTCTACGAGAAGTAGAGTAGTTGAGAAGAAAGAAAGTTGAAATTTAATCCTCGAGTAAGAAATATGAAATTTTTTCATGTAATAGTAAAATCAGAAATTTAATATAGAAAAGACACGTGTCATAGTAAACTTGAAGTTTACTCATTATACATATATTGAAGAAATAAAAGATTCTTTAAGATTGCTAGTTCTCATGATAAGTTGATTGGATCAACTAATGTTGGGAATGAATTTTCCCTAAATTAGGAAAGTATGAAAGGTGAATATGGGCCCCGTCACCATCATATGATACATAAAATAGATGCATCAATAAGATGATCATATGTACATTTTATTATCAATCTGAAGTTTGACATTTACAAAATTATTTATGCAAGATAATTGAGTTAAGAGTACAACTTTCGGAATATGTAATCAAGAGAGTTCATCATGATAATATTGATAAATATCCAAGTTGATTGACAATAAACGTCTTAGATAAATGGTCAATTATTGCTTATGAGAACAAAGCTTCATGGTTTGAAATATGACAAATTGTAGACAAAACTATGCATTGCTCTAATACATTATAATGGAATTCCCCTTAATTGATTTATGGTCAGGAACCATATAATTTTTATCTAATAATTTTGATATGCGTTGTATAATTAATAAATATATCATGATGCATAAAAGACGGATTCTCCAAGATAGATTGGAATATATGTTAGTTTTTCTATCATAAGGGGGAGATAATAATAAAATAAGAGTTGAAACGCTCTTATTGAATGTCCCTGAAGGACATAATCGATGTCATGCATGAAGCATGCAGTTGATCCCATATAAGATAATTCTTGAAAAAAAAGTTGCAAATAATCAAAATGATCATAATAAAGAGGTAATGTGCTCTTGAAGATTTTACGACATAACACTTCATGAAACCTCATAAGAGGGGTAGCTTCCTAAAAACAATGAAGTGATGAGATCTCAACAAGTTATGTCGCATTGCAAATTGACAAAAGAGATATTTTGTCGATGATATCTTTAATACAATATAGCGCAATATTGTAAAAGAATATGAGGATCTAAATTCTCCGGTATTAAAGTATGCTCTAATTATCAAGTGGATTGATGCATCTTGGTAAGCTCAAAGCTTATTTGACTTGTAATCTAGACACTAGAAAACATCATGCATTTAATATTGAATATTGTCACTGGACAAAATTGATAAGAAAGATTGAACGTATTTGAAGGATTTAATAGCATGAGGCATATACAAGTTCTTGAAATTGTTTATAATCCTCATATTGATTAAAATTAATCAAGGATCTTTCATATTGTTATGCAAGTTGATAACTTGAGTTGAAACTCTGGAAGAGTTTTCAAAAGGCAATAGATTGGCTTAAAGAAGTTGAAGTGAGGAACTTGCAAAACTCTTTGATCCTAAAGGGAGGACTCATGAAAAGGAGATAGATCAAAGCACATTTCGCCAAAGCTTTTCTACACAATGAGATCCAAAAGAATGATGATATAAATGTGCAACAGATTCGTTCGAGTGACAATGTGGCTGATTTGTTCACCAAGTCTCTATCAACTAAAACCTTCAAGAAGATGGCACACAAGATTGGGATGCGAAGATTCAAGTCTTTGGACTGATATTCTCATTAAGGGGAGTTAATATGCGATGTACTCTTTTTTCCTCATAAGGTTTTGTCGCATTGGATTTTCCTTGTAAGGTTCTTAATGAGGCATCCAAAATGGGTATTGTTAGATATGTGTACTCTTTTGCCTTCACTGGAATTTTTTTCCCACTAGGTTTTATCTAGTATGGTTTTAAAGAGGCACATAATCTAGACATTCAAGGGGGAGTGTTATAAACATATTTGATTTGTAGTGCATGCCTATTATATGGATTCCTTTAAGAATTAGGAATCTTACTTGAAGATCAAGTCAGTTTCTTACTTGGAGACTAAGTCAATATTTCCCTATAAATATAAGGGTTCCTTCATTATAATACATCTAATCATTTGAATATTATTCAAGAGCAATAAGTAATCTTCTCTCTTCTCTCCACTTTTTTGTTCTTATTTTATACTTTCATAACCATATATATATATGAAAAAAGGTACAATCAAACGTATTTGCATTTAATTTCAAAACCATTGAAAGAATTTAACGTGTTAATTTTTTTATCTTTTTGTGAAAAAGAATGAACAGTTTTAAGTAGTTACAGTTATATTTTCACCAAATTTTGTTAGGAGATAAGTTTGAAAAACAGTTAAATAGTAAAAAAAAAAAAAGAGAGAGAGATTATTTATCAAAAAATATATGATTATTTATTTCGAAAAAAATGTACAATAAAAATATTTTCATTTAATATCAAAAGCATTGAAATATTTGATCGTATTTTTTTTTAATAATTTTTTGTGAAAAAGAATAAACAATTCCAAGTTGTTGCAATTATATTTTCACCAAATATAGTTAGGAGATAAGTTTGAAAATTAATTTAAATTACAACAAGAATATATGCATGATTCGTGTTAGAAATTGTTATTTATTGAGTTTAAATGTATGAAATGAGTGGGTATTTATAAACCCTTTACTACATTGGGTTAATGATTTCTTAAATGTGTCTTGTTAAATCTTTACACAAATGTTATATTTTGATCTAAATTATGAATATTATGTTCAAATGAGTATTTATTGCCATCCAATTGCATGAATTGGTGGATTTTGAAAAATGCCCTATCTTAACTATTATGGGTCTTTGAATCTCATCATGGGCTATTTAAATTATAGTTTCAAATGATATATTCTCATGATAAGTAAGCTAGTTTATAAATATTATAAATAATTATGGATTACCAAGTATATTTCTAGTTCATGAAAAACTCGATGAATGTTAAGAAAGATCATGAAGCCCTTTATGCTATGTTACACCATCTTGTGAAATGAAAATGCTCACCTAAAGGGGACAAGAATGTTAATGAGCTACTCCTACTATGCTATTATTCTTTACAAGTTATTCATGTCATGATTATACTTATTTTATGTATTTTGTGGGACTAGATTTAGCATCAATGGGATTTAGAGTTGGGGACTATCCCCAAGAGGCCTTATATAAAGCTTTACTTCCTATGTTTATATGCCACCATATATTTGTATTATTTTCCCTAAATGGGCTTAAACTAGTGGATTCAACTAGGTCATATTACCCATAATGTGGGGTATGACTTACCTTGGCAAGTAGATCTCTCATTTTCTCATGTGGAGGCAACATTGAGACTCTATGTAGTAGCTCGCATGATCTTAATGTTCGGTTTTGGTCTTTTCTCACATATGTATGCTATGTTATGTGATTATGTTTAACTTTCATGCATATTTTGACTAAGGCATTGATCATTTATGTCATATGAAGTTTATTTGTATTGTATATGATTATACATCTTGTCTGTTATTGCTAATGATCTTTTGTTGCATTGCACCCTTCATTTTTAGTACATTCCCAATACTAACACATACTTTTGCCTATATGACCTAACCATGTTGGGACCGGAGCCCCTATCCGTCAACCTCCTCGTTGCTAGTACGATCTATTGAAGTCTTGCTTGTGGTGAGTCCTCCAATCTAAGGATAGTACCTATTCTCTATCTTGCTTATACTAAAATATTTTATCTTGTTACTTTACTTTTGAGGGTGAGCCCGAGACACGTTTTGGCCCCCGTTCCACTCATGCTTAGAGGTATTGTTGGATGATGTGTTATGTATGACTCGTATGATGCCTATGTATCTGTGGAGATTTCCCTTTAGACCCTACCCCTTGTATGTTGTTACTTAATATTGATGGAAAGTTGTGACCTTCTTAAGTCTCTACTTCCCGTAGAGTGTGTCCCATGATCATTTCTCGTAGCTTATTTGTTGAAATTGAATGATAGGAAATCCTTACCCTTTTTGCCATAGCTTTCATCTTAAGTGTTGAATCCCTTTAGTTTGATTAATCAATGCTTGAATTATGTTTCCGCAATCAAGGATGTGCTTATGTATGCTATGAGGCTTGTTTAGGATACCTTCGCATTCCTCATTTGCTATGTCGCACCTAGGCCCTAGGTTTGGTCGTGACAAGCTTGGTATCAGAGCACTAGGTTTATAAATGATCCTCAAAAATCTAACATATTGCGCCAAGTAGAGTCTTGTTCATGGTTTTGACATGCTCAACATTATGAATGGGAGACTACGAGGCATTTAGGAAATGACTCACTTCTTCATTATCTATGTCATGCGATAGAGCTAAATCCCCTAAGATTTATATCTAATTCCTATCCCTTACATTTCAGAATATACTTAGACTAGTCAAAATAGTGGACAAGATGGTCACCACTTCTCACTTGATGATCAATTCCCCAGCACTGACATATCTAATGCAGAGTTTTGCAACACCAAATGGCTATTTGCCAAAGTTGTAACTGCTAAACTAAATGACAAGGTGGATACCCCTGAGATTACAAGTGACAATAAAGGGGAGAGGAAGGCCAAGAAATCCCGAGTTGATGGTGCTTCATCTTCTGTTGGTGTTTTGGCACTCAAGTCCAACAAGGAAAGACGACTTTTCCCCATCTGTCAAGGGTGTGGCAAGAAGCATAAAAGGATATGTCTGGAAAGCATTGATGGTTATTTTAAGTATGGTAGTATTGGACATAATATGAGGGCTTGTCAGTGGCATCTAAGGAAGGGATAAAAAGGGTTCGATGTGAACGTAAACTTCCACATACTAAGCTCAATGGTTGTGGCCGTTTCCAACAAGGCTAGGGAATGTCTCAAATTTCTCCCTAAAGGATGGCTAAAAATAGGGTTCCCACCCCTAAGTCTCAAGTTGGTGGTGCTAAGGTTGGTGGTTCTACTTCCTAAGTGCCCAAGGTATGGGAAGAACCATAAAGGTATTTGTCGGAGAGGATCGTGTGCTTATTTTTACTGTGAAAAAATGGGGCGAAAATCCCGAGGGTCCTAATATTGCTACCAAATGTAGGGAAGGGTTTCCTCAAGGTCAAATGGTTCCAAGAGGGCAAGTGCAAGAAGGTTCCTTAACTCTAGGAGGTGGCCTACGTGGTGACAGATTATGGTTTACATGTTAGGCAAGAGATTGAGAAGACTCCCAATGTTGTTAGTGGTATGTTAAAGGTTTATGATTATGATGTGTATGCTTTATTGGATCTGGGTGCCACTTTATCTTTAATAGCCTAGTTCATTACTAGTAGGTTTGGTGTGTGTCCAAAATTTTTACGTTAACCATTTTCGGTGTCTACTCTTATGGGCGAGTCTATTATTGCTAGATGAGTCTATAGGGGTTATCCCATGTCTATATTGTATAAAGGTTTGCCTTGTGATTTTGTTGAAGTTAACATGGTAGATTTTGACATTGTTCTTGCCATAGATTGGTTACATACATATCACGTTTCCATTGATTGTAGAACTTGTAGGTTAGGTTCCAATTTCCTAATGAACCTGTCCTTCAAAGTCAGTATTCAATGGTTGAGGGTATGTTTACATCTTGTCTTAAGGCTTGAGAATTGATTGCTAAGGGTTGCATTTATCATCTTGTGAGGGTTAGGGATTTTTGAGCTCGAAGTCCCTTCTATCGAGTCAATTTTGGTGGTCAATGAATTTCTTGATTTCTTTCCTAATGAGCTCCCTAGTGTTCCTCCTAAAAGGGAAATAGATTTTGGTATAGACCTCCTCTCTGATACTCAACCTATTTCCATTCCTCCTATCGTATGGCCCTAGCGAAATTAAAAGAATTAAATGATCAGTAGGACTTATTGGAGAAGGATTTTATTAGGCCTAGAAAGTTACTTTGGGGTGCACCGGTATTGTTCATGATGAAGTTACGTCGCCCAAGTTACACCTTTTTAGAGGATAAATTGGCCGCTGTCAAGAAATAGAACCTAACCAAGGTTAGGGTCGAATATATAGGGAATACATAGGCTCAAGACAAATTCACCAACATGCAATCTGAGTAGTTAATCAACTCAATTCCCCAAAAGGGGGGTTTTGCAAAAATCAATGAGAAAAATAAACTAACTAACTATCACGAGAGAAAGATCGATAAAGGAGAGAAACTAGGGTATTGTGTTATCCATGATTCCCCAACTCAGTGTCATCAAATAATCTAATTCTTGTCTAGTGTATAGTATGCAGGATGGTAGTTTAAGTTCACCAAGCCCTTTGGTCAAAGGTGAGAGGCGAATTTCACTATGTTACTTGGCCCATCTCCATAGTGTGCATTACTAACTATTACTTATAAGTCCCAGTACAACCTCCTCTTGGCCCAGTTTGGTAGATTAGACGAGAACACATCAATCAAAACCTGTTAATTAATCTCTTTTCCTATTCATTACTACCTTGGTCTAGTCAGTAACACTATGCAGGTTCTAATGTTGGCCACCATCAGAAAACATGAAAAATGAAGAGAGTTAATTAATACATGCATATACACCTTCCAAGAATCGTGAATTATTCGATTTTTACTTTGTTAGTTCTTCATGGTTCCCACAACCCTAGTTGTAGATTTAGGTACTCATGCTTTGTGTAGATTAAGAGATTATGAATTTAGAAGACATAATTAAACACTTACACAACTGAACTAAGAATAAGCAAATCCAATATCGATGAAAATCACAAACTTGAAGATTGAATTAAACCACAAGTGTTTCCAAAGACTCTCTTAAAATTTTCTCCCTAAGGATATTGAGTTCTCGGAGTAATAACCTAAAACTAAGCTAAACTTACGTGAATTGGTGAGAAATTACGAAATATAACCTAAAAGACCTATTTAAAATAATTAAAATTCAAATCCTAGACAATTTAGGAGAAGTGGTTGGCATACTCTACGACAACACTTTACGGCCCATAATGAAGTTAACGGTTTGTAATCAGGGTATTGTACATTGTTGATGGAAAACTGGATTTCTCCTTTAGGATACCCCTTTATGACTCGTAAAATGGTTTACGGCCTGTAAAGGGGGTTTCGTCTGATAAACTTCAGAAAATCTTCATTCTCTGACCCTCAGGACCCGAAACCTCTTCTACAACTCGTACATTAATTTACGGCTCGTCTTCATGTTTGTAGAAGTAACTTCAGAAACTTTTCCCCTCACTAGAATTCCTCACGAACCCACCCTACGGCTCCTAGAATGGTCTACGGTCCGTATGGTGTCTTGTATAACATTAAATTTGCAACAACTTTGTAACTTTCCCCGAAATCATTGGCCAACTTGTAATCTTGCAAACATAGACAAAAAAACACATAAAAACAACTAAAGTCGCACTGAGAACACGTAAAATCCTAAGTTTTAAGCATCAAAAGTGTTATATTTTTGGCAGCACATCAACACCCTCAACTTAAAATTATTGTGTGTCCTCAAGCGACGGACTCAACATATATAGATAATACAGTCACATACAGACCTCAACTCAATGGGATACATCATATACATCTCCGACTCAGATACCTATTCCAACTCTTCAAAACAGGATTAGACGGCTATTTTAGCAAACCAATGCAACTTGGCGTATGTGAAAACACAAATATGACACATAAGGTATTATCAATAATCCACATTCACTGAACAAGTTGAATGCTAATAATGCAATTCAAGTACCTTCACTGAAAGAAGTCTCGTATCTGATACTCAATGGTATTTCCATGATTTAGCACTGGGACTATGCATACCTCACTCACTCTCACAACCAATATTCATGCATAATGACTAACATCATAGGCTTTCCCCTATACTCGTGACTCAAACCTTCAACTAATTGGACTAGGATCACTTTAGGACATTCTAGGCTTGTAACGTAGTCTCAAGGGGCTTTGGTATGATATTGTGGAAAAATAGTGACTAAAGGCCCTCCTTGAAACTTCATTTTTCTACACTTTCACCATACTAACTCTGTTATTTTCACCTTATTCTTTCAAGCTTTTCTAGGTGCTTTCTTTTCATTTTTCAGCTTTTTGCCTTGTTTTAACACTTCATTTTCTTTTTAGATCTCAATTAAGGCATCTTTCATTTGTTTTGCACCCAATACGTGGTTTTTTCTCTTTTTTCTTTATATTCCTAACTCACCTCCCTTATTTTTGTATTTTACCCTTACACTAGCCACCCTCAACATAAGCTTTTGGCCTGTGTTGAGGTGCACACTATCCATCCTCAGAACCAGGGTCACTTTTGATAGGCACCCTAAACTTAAGCTTTTTACCTCAGTCAAGGTACACAATGTTGAAGGAAGGACCAGGGTCAAATTCAAGATTTTTTACTAGATAAGATTGGGTCAATTAGGTGTTTTACAAGAATAGGTACATGTTAAGCTTAATCATTAGGAACCAAGGATATATCATCGATCTGGTTGGTTAATTTTAGGGTAAAGTGGACCATTTAAGAACAATGGCCTTAGGTCCTTTCCTAATTAAACTAATCTACAATCTAACTTAGAGTAATCAAGAAAGTTCTGAATTAGCACAAAACACATGAATTTATCAAATAAAGCTCACACTCATATGGCACTACATACATTATCAATGAAAGACTCTCAGATCATACTTCTTATCTCAATTCACCCTTATCAAAACAGATATTGTCAAACACCTAGACATGCATGGTTACTATATAACTACTAATCAAAAATTTTTGTGGGCACCTTTTTTTCAAACAAAACACAAAAGCATGTTATATGCCATAAGTATTGGTACTATATGTTAAACATATTATCTAAACATCCTAAACATACCATTTCAACAGAAAATAAATATCCACAGGGAAAAAGAACACATACAAGAAAACCCCAGGATCACAAATTTGGGTAGTTATGGACCCAAGCTACTCAGAATTCACTGAGGCCCATAACTACCCGCACCCCATCGAAAAAGATATTAATTATCTCCAATGCAGAAAATCAAAACAAAATAGATCATAAGGGGTCATAAAACATACGTGGGCGCCTCAGCACCAGAGTTCCTTGGGTTGCCTCCGAAGTTTCAAGTTTGGATACTCAGACTTCCCCTAAATCTTCAAAAATAAAATTGACAAAAAACAAAAAACAAAAGGACTATTAAAAAAAAGGAGTTACACTACTAGGTGGAGACCTTCCACTTCTTCTTCCACCTTGAACTTATGAATTCTACCCCTTAGTTCTTATCCAATTTTCTATTATGCTTAAAGGGTGGTCGTATAAGAATAAGGGAAACAAACAATCGAGATCGCATGTTGTCCTTCTTGGCCTTTAAATGAGTAATGTAATTTTTTTATTTGTGCCCAATAAATTTAAGAATATAACTATATTTTTCCTCCTCCTTACATTCGTCTATATGCTCAGATTATTCAATTAATATCTCATCATCTAACCATAATGTAGAAAAATTATTGGAGTGCCTTCCAATGCGTCATAATTCATGGATTATATTATTATTTACATCCTCATGTTCATACACACAAGAGTTTTTAAAGATAATATTATCTACTTCTTCACATAATACTCGTGTACTTTTCTCAATAGGGACAACATCAATAATAGTATGATCAAGAAGTTGACCCTCCAATTTTAGCTCTTCACATTGGCTTAAGTTTTTTTTTATTCCTCACACAATTCATAACTAGGTTGTTGAGTGTCAAACATATCAACATCTATGCTCAACTCACTACTTAAAATGTGGACATTCGAGCTAAACTGATGAACATCTGACAAAAGCATATAGTTGCCTAAGTCGAGATTTTCTAATATTTTCAAGAAGTACATATTGTGATTCAAAAAATTATGAGCAACCCCTCTCATCCCAATACTACAATCATCCAATATTTCTTCAACAGAGGGCGTCATATTAATAAGAAAAAAGTAGAAAAAGAGCAAAAAGAAAAACAAAACATAAAATATGGGAAATAAGGAATAACACTCGAATTAGTAATAAATTCACTAAGTCTATCCGTATTCGACGGCAACAACTCCAAAATCTTGATGTCGCCCAAGTTACACCTTCTTTTTAGAGGATAAAGCGGTCGCTGTCAAGAAATAGAATCTAACCAAGGTTAGGGTCGAACCCACAAGGAGTACGTAGACTAAAGACAAATTCACCAACATGCAACTCAAGTAGTTAATCAATTCAATTCCTCAAAGGGAGGGTTTTGCAAAATCAATGAGAAAAATTAACTAACTATCACGAGAGAAAGATCATTAAAAGAGAGCAACTAGGGTATTGTGCTCCCCATGATTCCCCAACTCAATATCACCATATGACCTAATTCTTGTCTAGTGTATAGTATACAGGATGGTAATTTATGTTCACCAAGCCCTTTGTTCAAAGGTGAGATGCTTTCTTACCGCTCCGTGGGAATGTTTACAAGGGGCGAATTTCACTATGCGACTTGTGCCATCTCCAAAGTGTCCATTACTAACCATTACCTATAAGTCCCAATACAACCTCTCTTTGGCCCAGTTTGGTTGATTAGACAAGAACACACCAATCAAATCCTGTTAATTAATTGAGAACACATCAATCGAATACTGTTAGTTAATCTCTTTTCCTAATCATTACTACCATGGTCCAGTCAGTAACACTAGGCAGGTTCTAATGTTGGCCACAATCAGAAAACATGCAAAACGAAGAAAGTGAATTAATACATGCATATACACTTTCCAAGAATTGTGAATTATCTGGTTTTACTTTGTTAGTTCTTCATGGTTCTCACAACCCTAGTTATGGATTTAGCTACTCATGCTTTATGTAGATGAAGAGATTATGAATTTAGAAGACATAAATAAATGCTTACTCAACTGAATTAAGAACAAGCAAATCCAATGTCAATGAAAATCACAAGCTTGAAGATTGAATAAATCATAAGTGTTTTCAAAGACTCTCTCACAATTATCTCTCTAAGAATATTGAGTTCTCTGACCACTAACCTAAATCTAAGCTAAACATACGTGAACTAGTGAGAAATTATGAAAAATAACCTAAAAGACCTATTTATAATAATTAAAATTCAAATCCTAAACAACTTAGGAGAACTGATTCGCACACTCTACGACAGCACTTCACGACCCGTATTGAAGTTCATGGCCCATAATTGAGGTCTCGTACATTGTTGTTGGGAAACTAGACTTCTTCTTTACAACACCCCTTCATGACTCTAAAATGATTTATGGCTCGTAAAGGGGGTTTCGTCTGATGAATTTTAGAAAGTCTTCATTCTCTAACCCTCAGAGCACGAAACCTCTTATACAACTCGTACATTAATTTATGGCTCGTCTGCATGTTTGTAGAAGTAACTTCAGAAACTTGGTCCCTCTCTGGAATTCCTCACGAAATCACCTTACGGCTCGTAGAATGTTCTACAGCCCATAAGGTGTCTCCTATAACAGCAAATCTGCAGCAACTTTGTAACTTTTCCCAAAATTATTGGCCAACCTATAATCCTACAAACATAGATACAAAAACACATAAAAACAACTAAATTCGCATTGAGAACATGCAAAATCCTAAGTTTTAAGCATCAAAAGTGTTGTATTTTGGCAGCAGATCAAGAAGTAGGATGACTCACTTAGAATGTGTATCGACTACCGACAACTCACAAGGTCACCATAAAGAACAAGTATCCCCTACCAAGAATAGATGACCTATTTGACCTATTGCAGGAGGCTAGTCATTTTTCTAAGCTTGATCTTTCGTCCGGATACCATCAAATGAGGGTAAAAGAATGTGATATTCCTATGACAGCCTTTCGGGCAAAGTATGGGAATTTTGAATTTGTGGTAATGTATTTTGGCCTAACCAATCCTTTGGAAATATGTATGGATATCATGAATTGGGTATTTATACCCTATCTTGATATGTTTTCTGCAGTGTCCATTGATGATATCTTGATATATTCGCAGAGTGTGGAAGAGCATGAGAGGCATTTGAGGGTAGTGTTTCAAACCTTTAGGAAATAAAAGGTTGTTTGTCGAGTCTGATGAATCCGAATCTTGGTTGAAAGAGGTTGCACTCTTTGGGTGTATGGTGTTGGGTGATGGACTCAATGTAGATCCTAAGAAAAAGGAATTTCGTCGATTAGATAGGTTAGGAGTTTGGTTGGATACAATTATAGATGAAGGCATGGTGGTCTAGATATTTCTAAATCTTCTTTGGTTGAAGAGGCCAAATCCAAGCAAGACCTTGACCCTACTTTGGTGGAAGTGAAAATATTAGTAAAAGAGGGTAGAATAGAGACTTTCTCCCAAGGAAGAGATGTCGTCCTTAGACACCAAGGTAGGTTGTGTGTGCCAAATATTGATGGATTGAGGGACTTGATTTTGGAAGAAGCCCATAATTTATCCAATTTAATTCACCCCGGTTCTACAAAGATGTATTGGAATTTGAGAGGAGTATATTAGTGGGATGTATGAAAAGAGACATTAGCAAGATGTCAAAATTACCAATAAGTCAAAGCCCAACATCAAAGGTTGAGTGTCCTATCCCAAGACATTGAGATTCCTACTTGAAAGTGGGAAGAAATCAATATGGATTTTGTGATTGGTTTTCTTAGTAACAACGATCATTTTGATTCTATTTGGGTTATTATTGATAGAATGATGAGTCGGCTAACTTCATACTAGTTAAGAAAACTTATGGTGCCGAAGAGTATGTTAAATTGTACATTCACGAGTTGGTTAGATAACATAGGGCTCCATCTTCTATTATATTGGGTCATGGTGGCCAATTTACCTCTCACTTTTGGATATCTTTCCAAAGAGGTCTTTGTACTAAAGTTAAGCTTAGCACACATTTCACCCACAAATGAATAGTCAAGCTGAAAGGACCATTCAAATCTTCGAGGATATGCTTAGGGCTTGTGTGTTGGAATTTAAAGGTAGTTGGGAAGAGTATCTTTCGCTCATTTAGTTTTCTTACGATAATAGTTATTGCTCTAGCATCGGGATGACATCGTTTGAGGCCTTATATTTGAGGCATTGTAGATCCCTACTTGGGTGGTTTGAGGTAAGAGAGTGGCTTTGATAGTTTTACATTTGATTTTGGAAGATTTGAAGAAAGTGAGGATGTTAAAGGAGAGATTACAAATGGCTCAAAGTCCGTAAAAGTCTTACTCTGACATTAGGAGGAGAGATCTTGAGTTAAGGATGGATGATTGGGACCCATGAAGGGTGTGGTCTGGTTTAGCAAAAAGATGAAATTGAGCCCTAGGTATTGATGTCACCAAAGTTACACCTCCTTTTTAGAGGATAAAGTGGTCGTTGTCAAGAAATAGAACCTAAGAAAGGTTAGGGTCGAACCCACAGGGAATACATAGACTCAAGAGAATTCAATGATCGCAATTCAAATAGTTAACCAACTTAATTCCCCGAAAGGATGGAGAGTTCTTGCAATAATCAATTAAAACTACAAATAAAAGAACACAAGAGAAAAGTCAATATGGAGAGAAACTAGGGTATTCTGTTCCCCGTGATTTCAGTATCACCGGATAACCTAATTCTTTTCTAGTGTACAGCATGCAAGACGATAAGGTATGTTCACCAAGCCCTTTGGTCAAAGGTGAGAGGTGAATTTCCCTATGCTACTTGGCCCATCTCCATAGTGTGCATTACTAACCATACCTATTAGTCCCAGTACAACCTCCTCTTGGCCCCGGTGTTTGGTTGAGTCTGACCACCCTAAACCTACGTGGTGGCCTCCTAAGTAGTAGCACTCTGTCTTGAGGGTCCAGCACCCCTCACCTGCTCGAGCTCTTGAGCCTATCGTCTCTTTGCTTCTTGTCTCAACTCTCTCAAGAAAAGCTTGAGCTCCTCCTCCTTTGTCAGCCCCGCACAATAACGTAGGGCATCAGGATTATCATCTGGGCCGAGCCTCTTCCCATTGGAAAACTGTGTGTGCTCCTCAGCAGCAAATAGATCTATCACCGGCACCTGGAGTGTGGTCTCTGGTAGTGTCACCGGTGCTGCCAGTGTTGCTGTCATATTGGCCCAGAGCTATTGGATCTACATCTGGATCGCCGTCAAATCTACTGGCCAAGTCGTGCTCAGGCTCTACTGTACCCTCATCTCGAAGGCATCAATACAGGCATCCACGGCAGAAAGCTGGTCTTGAATAATGGCAACCATGTATGCCTGCATGAGGCCTTACGAATCTGAAATCACCATGCGGACCTAAGGCCTAATCTGCTGAACTAGCTAAGTTAATTGCAACCCAACATGTGATAACCTCTGTGCCATGGCTTGTATAGATATTGCAGACATGTAAACCATGCCCGTGGGTGTAGCCAGTGATGAAGTGGCATGTGCTGCAGGAGTAGACGTAGTGGCCTCCCTCTCCTCATCTGCCTTGGGCTATGGGGGCCTATCCTCAGTAGTAGTAGCAGCAGTGGTGGTAGAGTGTGGAACCTCATTCGGTAGCACTAGGGCGAACATTTCTGGCATAGGGGCAGTTGGTGCGGCGCTTGTCGGAGTGCCACTAGATTCTCCTTAGCCTTGATTAGGCTGGCATCTAGAGTATGTTGGACCTCTATCAGCGCTAGTTCAGACTATCCACCCCCAACTCTAGACAAAGTCTGTAGATCAAGCATAGAAAGGGGATGGAGGTGGCCCTCTTCAGGGTGGTCTCATGGATCTGCTCTACGATGAGGTGAGCCCAATCTATCTCGTAGCTAGCCAAGATGCTGGCAACTAGCATTGCACGCTTTAGTGTCAAAGTATTATCAGCAAGTGTTAGCCGAATGCATTATCTGACAACCCCCCTCCAAATTTTGGCGGGGAAACTAAGAGAAGCCTTGAAAATAGGCTCCGAGTGAGTGGCAATCCATGAAGGTTCCGGACCCTGCTCAGCAATCAAACTGGCCACCCATCTCATCAAGCCGGCTCTGTGATCTGGATCTCTCATCACTATTAAGCCCCTCGTTTGCCCACTCTATGGTAAAACTCAATCGTGGATCTGGGGGTAGGGAACTCTAGCCCAAAGAGCATACAACGGATGGTGGTCTCCAAGATCTCTACCCATCGGCCCCTCACTCTGGTCTCTATCAGTCTGGGATGAGCGAGGGGCTTCATCCACTTGGGAAGAGTAATGTGAATGGTGGTTGCATATGATGCATAGAACTCCCTCACAATGGTCGGGGAGTATCTCCTGAGTGATCTGGTCAGCCACTGAAGCCCATATCTGATCATAGTGTCTTGGAGATCGAGGGCACTGTTGAGTCTGTTTCATATGACTTGGTGTTCCTCATAGATGGAGAGGGTTGGCTTGCCCCGCTCTATAGCCTGCACGTCCTTTTTGTAGATGACCCGCATACCCGCAACACACCACCGACTAGTAAGAGAATCTGGTGGAGATTATGATTCCCGTGGTGCTGCAGAAGACACTGTCTCTGACCCATCGCTAGAGTCTAACTCTGAGCTAGACTCCTCTCTGGAGTCATCTGAATAGAGTTGCTCCTTTCGTGGTCTCCCTCATCATACTGGGAATTACGAATGACAAGAGCCTGAATCTGCCTAGCTTTGGCAGACGCCTCGACTGTGGTCTGTCAGCCTCCGGGGCAAGTTGGACGCTAAGCTCCTCTAATGAACCACTCGGGGTGGGGACTTGGTCATCCCCCGAGGGATCATCCCTTAGCCTCCTCTACATGACCTTAATTTCTTCATGTCTCACTTTCGAGGCCATGGTACCTAAAACATAGACATTTATGCACCTTGGTTAGCCCCAATGAATAAAAAATGAAATGCAAAATAACTCAGGTTTGGTTGCAGAAGGGCCTACGAAAGCACCTCTTAGGGTCTTAATGGAAACTATGAGCCATTAAAGCCTCCCGTGGAATAGTAGTCAAAAACGTTTTTATTCACAGGAACTAGGTTCAACTCGTAGAATGTTCTACGAGTCATAGATTGAGTCATAGCAGATTCCAATGTCTGAATTTATTTTAGGTAGGGATCCATAAGACTTTTCTATGAGCCATAAAGTTCTCTACAACTCGTGGAAGGTCTCGCTTGATTGTACTCAAAAACTTCAAGTTTTTGGAATCTTATACGAGGGGCAATGTTCCACGAGTCGTAAAAGCCACTTATAAACCAGAAAACTCAATTACCTGAGTTTCTAAGTCTATCGACATAGACCCTATATGACTTTTTCAACCGATTCTACCAGCATCGAAGCAAAATGCACACACCCACATGATACTCAACACGACAACCAATTCCCCAACATCCTAATTAAACACGTACCTCATCAAAAATAATTGAACATGCTTCCCCAATCCTCTCGATCCCGTATGAATGAATCAACATCAAAATTATGCACCCATGTCATCAAACATACCAACTTATACACATAATCAACTCATCACAAATGGTAGGTGATTCAATAGATGTCAAAATACATCATTCAAACATACAACAAGGAAACTACACCAAATTCCAGTTTTAGATACATATTTCAAGAATGGGCAACCACAATTTAATTATCAACTGTCAATTTTCATGCTAGAGTTTGTGTTTAACATAACCATACCCAACAAAAACATTCAACCTAACCATGCAATAATTGGTAAATTATTGGTCTTTAAAGTACCGAAAACTTACCAAATTGATTGAGTAGATCTTAGAAATTGAAGGAGGTAATTAGGCACTAGAAACCCTAGGCTGCCGAAGTACCTTGCTGGAAATTGGTGGTGGTGGTGTTGCCAATGGTCGAAAAGTTTGAAGGTGGGAGTTGACCGGGTTCTTTTCGTAATTTAGGGCTGAAACGGGGTCAAAATATTTTGACCCCTATATTTGTACTTTAACCAATTCAATTAAAAACCGATGGGCCTGAACTCTACAAAACCACGATTATGGGTCGTGGAGTATTTTACGGCTCATGAATTATGGTTTCTTAGAATATCCAAACCATAGTTTTCAGGACTAGGTTTCACGGACCAATCTACGAGTCATAATATGAAGTACGACTCATAAAGTTGGTCATAGAGACCCCAACACTTAGTCACAAATTCAAACTTACCTAGGATCCATGAGCCCCATTCACGACCCATAGTTTATCTACAAATCGTAAAGTTAGCTCGTGGATTGGAGTGCATAACGTTTTGCTCACTAGAAGTGTCTACGAGATGGTGTACGGGTCATAAAGTGATTTACGGCCCGTAAAATCAGTCGTAGAGGCACTTCCTGATGCCCTTCTCAGCCAAGAGTGGCTGACTTAGCCATGTACCAGTACATTCTTCACAGAACACACTGTTGCCCTATATGCAACCAACCCAATGTCCAAGATTACAATCAAAATACAAGAAAATAAACTACCTCCAAGTCCAAAAACTAAAAAATAAAGCTACAACTACAACTATTACATCAAAAATCATGGGTTTCCTTCCAAGTAGCGCATGATTTATTGTAGTGGCACGACTAGGACAACTTAGTTACTCAGACTTCACCAAGTGCCTAGACTTTATTTTTCAAATCATTTGGCCTCTTCATAGACTGACAAATATTGAAGGAAACTCCTTCATCATTCAATTTAAACCTGAGTTGACCGATTTCCATATCCACAGTGCTCGACCAGTGGCTAAGAATGGTCTTCCCAAGATGATTAGGACGTCGAAGTCGACGTCGAAGTCGACTTCACAATCTAGGATCACAAAGTCTACAGGGAATATGAGATTTTCAACCGTTACCAGCAGATCTTACAGTATCCCCATAGGCTTCTTCACCGTGTGGTCAACCATCAACATCGCATGCTCGTCGGAGTAGTGTCTCCCAATCCTAGCTTCTTGAAGACCGCAAGGGGCATTAGTTAATTCTGGCACCTAGATCACACAATGCCCTTGAAAACTCCATATCTCCAACCATGTAGGGTATAGTAAAAGTGCCGAGGTCTTCTCATTTTTAGACCAAAAACCTCGTAATAATTGCACAGCAATGTTGAAACTCCTGGGAGAGCTCCTGACTCACAGTGTACTTCTTCGTAACCAAGTCCTTCATGTACTTTGCATACCCTGGAATCTTGTCCAACACCTCGATGAGAGGGATGTTAATGGAGAATTGTTTTAGCATGGAGAGAAAGTGCTTGAACTTGCCTTCCTCCTCCCTCTTTTTAATTCTTTAAGGGAAGGGAGGAGAGGCCTAGGAATGGGCTTCAACGTCTATGGCGCAACAGCAGCTTCGCTCACCCCATCGTTGCCACAATCATCTCCTGTATTCATGTCCCGCACCTCAACTGTCTCCTCTCGAACATCATCATCATCAACTAGCATGGGAGGATCAATGGTGCTCGGGCCACCACAAGTAGTAACTACTATGTATTGCCCTTCATTTTTAGGATTCTGAACTGTGTTGCTAGGCTGTGTACCCCTCTGACGTTGATTAAGTTGAGTCGACACTTGACCAAGCTGTTGCTCAAGTGGTTTAATGGCAACAAAATTAGATTCAATTTTCTAATTAATACTGGAGATTTCATATTTTATCCCCCTCAGTATCTCATCCTGTGTCTCACCTTTTTCAAAAAAGATCAAACATCTCCTCAACTCTAGAGCTACTAGCACCTGTGTCGCGGTTGTGCAGCGGAACATAAGGACTATTTTTGTAACCATGTCTGCGACCCCAATCTGCATCTATGTCTTGGCCCCAATTCCGGTTATAGTATCTTCCAAGGTTGTCTCTGAAAGCTCCATCTCTATTGAAGTTCCGACCTTGGTTTCCTTGACCTTGGCGCCAATAGTCCTGATTGGACCCTTTGGCATTGGTCCAGAAACCCCCCCCCAATCTGATCAGCAATAAAATAAGTGCCTCCTCATAGTAGCGCTCATCATACATGGGTGCACGTGGAGACTGATAATAGCTGCATTAACTCGCTCCTGATTCTTCTTCATCATCACCTCCATGTCAGTACAAATTCGGGTAAACTCTTGCATAATCTCTTTATTATCTTAGCTTGCTTCAAACCAATAATGTCAGTGCATGAATTTTCGATAAATGCTCTGTCTCTTTTCCCATGCACGATCGGTTTTGACTACTCTCTCCATCATCTCTGCAATCCTTGTCATTATCATATCATAATCACCATCGTCATCATATAATCATGCTCTAATACTCAAAATCACAGTCATAAGATCATAGCTTTAACATTAGGAAATTAGGGCTATGTCACGCCTCAAGAGGGTACCCTTAGCGTGGTCGGCACCTAGAGACTATTGCTAGTCCCCAAGAGAACCACTTAGCCTCATCACATAATTCAATAAAATAAACTCTATTGAATAGTGAAAATAATAGTAAGTAAATGGGCGCATCTCATCTAACATCTCAAAATGATATAGGTGACAATAAAGGTTAGTAAAGGAGTAGCTCACAATCTCAACATCAAAGCTCGACCATCGTCTATGAAGCCTCCAATGCTACTCATCTGGTGCCAATGACAGATCCATGGCTACCCAACTAAAAATAAATGAAATAGTCCAGTCTAACTCTAAAGCATGATGAAATAATCATAGTGGATCCTCCATAGTATGGGAGGCTCACCAACTCAGCTGCGACTCTCAGATCTTCAATGGAGCGCCTATTGACGATCTCTAGTATCTGCCTCTGCATCATAAAATGATGTAGTCCTAAGTGGACATCTATACTTGGAATGTACTGGTATGTAAAATAGTTGAATGAAACAGAAACTGGTAGAATAGTATGGAAACAACATCAACTCAAAGTAATCATCAAAATAACATCGAATTGCCAAATGTCTATCTATGCAAGAATAAACGGTAGACAAGTGACACATCAATAACTCAAACTCATCAGTAGTCTCAAACTCATCTCAAAGGAGCTCACCTCCTCTCATCTCGTCTCGTCTCATCTCATCTTAGAGGAGCTCACATCCTCTCACCTCATCTCATGTCAACTCGGAGTACTCAAGGTAGGAAGCTTATGGGAGTTTCTCTTATCTGGTAATACTCACTTATGAGCCAGTGAATGCACAAAAATCACCCTGATTTGCCACAGTGTTTCCAAACTTACCAGGTAGGGATAACTCAAAAACCATATCAGCTCTCCCAAGGTGGAGTCAAACTCAATAGGTACCGTTACTCTCGAGGGAGCCATAATATGTGTGATGGTTCTATGCCTCTCCTACATTTGGCGACATAGTTTGACGAGTTCGAGTCGGACTAAACTTCACTCTTTCGGTTCTCGATATTCCTCCCAAGACTCAATGTTTATAAAAACTCTACCTCAACTAATCTCATAAGGACTCACTCTCCCTCAATGACTGGTATCTCATAGGGGCTTTAACCCTCTCATCAATCAATCTCATAAATGACTCAAGATTTAAAACAATCATTAGAAAGCAATTGAATAGATACATCAGTAGAGTTCATTCATGGAGACTCATAAGATAATCAAATGCTATCAACTCATCATCATTCTCTTGTCATGCTCAATAATCTCAACTCAAGACTCTAGACTCAATTGTCAAGTTCATTATACATGCTTTTCAAATTACTCATATAGGGTTATGTAACTTCTTCATGAAAACGTTCAATTTAAGAAAACAAATAGTATGATGATCATCAACGTAGGAAAACATGTAATTTAAATCAGTTTTTCAAGAAATACCATTAAGAATTAATGCATGTAGACTCTTGAACCATCAACTCATCTATGACCTCTATGGGTACATGAGAGAACAATCCCATGTTTTTAGTTTAGCCTTACATACCTGGAATGCATCTCAATCAAGCATATCAAGAATTTCTTGTCGAATCTCTCAAACTCAAGCTCTCTTTCTTAAGCTCTAGCCTTGTTAGATTATGGAATAGGACTTAGAATGAGGGTTTTAGACCATTTGTACGTCAAAACGACCTTATTAGATCGTGGAGAGAGTTTAGGAGGGGTGAGGAATTGACTGGAATGCACCTCATATTAATTTAGAAATTTCTAACTTAGAAAAGACCTAGTCCACGACGCGGACTGGTCGCGTACTGTGTATTTTCAGTAAATGTTTCTGAATGAGTTTTCTCAATCCCATTGAAAATTTTAAAAAGGATACAAGTGCTGGTCCACGATGGGTTCCCGACACGCTCCTATCGCGTACTTACACTGTTTTGTGTTTCGGATCCAAAAGTTATCTTTGGATTATGTCGCTCTAAAAATCGACCGAGACCATTTTCCCACTCAATGTTTCTTTCTGATCACAAATCTAGCCTCGGATTTTCCATACGAACGTCGAAAGATGCGTTACGCGTATACCCTCTCTTTAGGGGTATTTTGGTAATTTTACTGGGTGTTACATCATCTCCCCCTTGGGGTCATTAATCCTTGAATGATAAGTAAAGGTGGACATCAAGGCACGAATAGACTTAAAACTCATCTCAACACTCAACTCAATCAATCAAACTTTCGACTCTTTCTCGACCTCAATCAATACCACTCAGACTTATGAATAAAGAGTCATATCAAGAATAGATATATCAATTTAGTGAAGGGTAAGAAATTTCCCTTCAACACTCTCAGCATTTGGCACGAATCGATGCAAATATTTGGCTTTCATCTCTTCCTCAGCTTCTCATGTGGCTTCCTCAACGAATTGATTTCTCTATAGGACTTTGACTGAGGCTATCTCTTTGTTCCTCAACCTACGAATCTGACGATCAACGATTTGAACCGGAACCCCTTTGTAAGATAGACTATCTTTCATTCCAATGCTATCAACAGGGATCACCAAGGCAGGATCTCCCAAGCATTTCTTCAACATTGACACATGGAATACCGGATGCACTCCATCTATCTCGGAAGGCAACTTTAACTCATAAGCAACCTTCCCAATCCTCTTCACAATCTGATATGGTCCAACATAGCGTGGGCTCAACTTTCCCCTTTTCCCAAATCATAGGACACCCTTCATAGGTGACACTTTCAAATACACCTAATCATCTACCTCGAACTTTAAGTCTCTTCTCCTCACATCGGTATAAGATATTTTGGCGACTCTGGGCAGTCTTTCACCTTTCTCTAATGACCTTGACCTTCTCCATCATTGGTGGATGAGATCAGGCCCAATAAACTCCACTTCTCCAACCTCAAACCACCCAATTGGTGATCTACATCACCTCCCATACAAGGCTTCGTAGGGATCCATTTGAATGCTTGCATGATAACTATTCTTATATGCAAATTCAATCAATGGTAGGTGATCAACCCAATTTCCCTTTAAATCTAGAACAAAAACTCTCAACATGTCCTCAAGCGTTTGAATTGTACGCTCTACTTGACCATCTATCTGTGGATAAAAAACTGTGCTCAGGTTCACCTTAGTACCCAATCCATTTTGGAACAATCTCCAAAACTGGGAGGTAAATTGAGCACCTCTGTCTGGGATGATGAACAAGGGAACCCCATGAAACCTCACAATCTCCTGTATGTACAACTTGGCGTACTCCTCCGCAGTGTTTGTTATCTTTACAGCCAAGAAGTGAGCCGATTTAGTCATTCTATCCATGATCACTCATATCGAATTATTTTGCTTTCGGGACTTTGGTAAACCAGTAAAAAAGTCCATATTAACCATCTCCCACTTCCATTCCAGAATCTCAAAGTTCTGAGCCAATCCACATAGCCTTTGATGCTCAACCTTCACTTGTTGGCAATTCAGGCATTTTAAAACGAACTCAGCAATATCCCTCTTCATTCCACTCAACCAATAGACTTCTCTCAAGTCATGGTACATCTTGGTAGAGCCCGGATGAATGGAATATCTAGTGTTGTGGGCTTCTGCCATGATTCTGTCTCGAATGCCATTAACATCTGGGACACACAACCTACTTGATACCTCAACACTCCATCTCCCCCTTTGGAGAATACCATCACTTTCTGTTTGTGGACAACCTCCTTTTGTTGGAGTATGACAGGATCTTGGTCCTGCTTTTCTTTCACCTCTGCAACTAAGGATGAAGCAGACCCATCCTGAACATTGACTCCTCATTCATCATTCTCCTTAAGTTGAACTCCTAATCGAGCCAACCGATGCCCTCCTTGGCTAGCTCCATCCTTCCCTCCTCCACATGGGCTGTACTACCCATTGACAACCTCCTAAGAGCGTCAAGAACAACGTTAGCTTTATCTGGGTGGTAGTGTGCACATGTCATAATTCTTGAGCAATTTCAACCATCTCCTCTGTCGCAGGTTGAGCTCTTTCTGACTGAAAACACACTGTAAGCTCTTGTGGTTAGTGAACACATTAACATGCACTTCATACAAGTAGTGGCACCAAATTTTAAGTGCAAACACCACTGCTGCCAACTCAAGATCATGGGTTGGATAGTTCCCTTCATGAACCTTGAGTCGTCTAGAAGCACAGGCTATCCCTTCCCTCTCTGCATCAGCACAAATCCTAATCCAACCCCCGAAACATCACAGTATATCACAAAGTCCTCTGTCCCCTCGGGCAAGGTAAGGACCGGTGTAGTAGTCAACCTTGTCTTCAATTCTTGGAAACTCTTCTCACATCCCTCAGACCATTGAAACTTGACCTTTTTCTGAGTCAATTTAGTCAATGGCACGGATAGGGAAAAATCTCTCAACAAATTTGCGGTAGTAGCCCGCCAACCCCAAGAAACTTCTTATATCAGTCGAAGTGGTCGGTCTGGGCCATTTCTTAACCGCTTCAATCTTTTGGGCATCCACTCGAATACCATCACTGGAAACAACATGGCCTAGAAAAGCCACCGACTTAAGCCAGAACTCACACTTTGAGAATTTTGCATACAACTCATGGTCCTTAAGTGTTTGGAGGACAACTCGGAGGTGGTTAACATGCTCCTCCTCACTTCTCGAATACACCAAAATGTCATCGATGAAAAAAATCACAAACATGTCATGATATTGTCTAAATACTCTATTCATCAAGTCCATAAAGGCGATAGGTTCACAAACATATCATGATATTGTCTAAATGCTCTATTCATCAAGTCCATAAAGGCGATAGGTGCGTTTGTCACCCAAAAGGACATGACCAAGAACTCAAAATGGCCATACATAGTCCTAGAGGCTGTCTTTGGAATGTCACATTCCCTTACCTTCAACTGGTGGTAGCCAGATCTATGGTCTATCTTGGAGAAACAAGAGGCACACTGAAGTTGGTCAAACAAATCATCTATCCTTGGGAGATGATATTTGTTCTTTATCGTGACATTGTTCAGTTGTCTATAGTCAATACACATTCTGAGGGACCCATCTTTCTTTCGCATGAATAGGACATGAGCACCCCAAGGTGAAACACATGGCCTAATGAAGCCCTTCTTAGTAAATCTTTCAGTTGCTCTATCAATTCTTAAAACTCAGCAGGGGCCATCCTATAAGGTGGAATCCAAATAGGCTAGGTATCGGGAAGAACATCAATCCTAAAGTCAATCTCCCTATTAGGAGGGACTCCAGGCAGATCATCAGGAAACACTGCCAGAAACTCATTAACAATCAGAATTGACTTAAGAGTTAGGGGCTCAACATCATTAGATTTAACTTGCACGAGGTGATAGATACAACCCTTAGAAATCAACTTTCTGGCTCTAAGATATGAGATAAACTTTCCTCTAGGTGCAACAAAATCACCCCTCCACTCTAGAACCGATTCATTATGTAATTGGAACTTAATGGTTCGGGATCTACAATCAACAGAGGCATAACAGGCGTGGAGCCAATCAATGCCAAGGATCAAACCGAAATCAACCATCTCCAACTCAATCAAATCAACGGGAGTATCCTTATGATGGATGGACACTACACAAGTTCTATTGATTCTTTCAGCTCGAATAGACTCACCCATTGGAGTAGAAATATCAAAGGGTTCAAGAAGACTCTCTAGGGTTTTATCAAATCTACTGGCCACATAAAGAGTTACAAATGACAATGTGGCACCTGTATCCATCAAAATATAACAATCAAAAGTAAAGACTCGAATCATACCCGTCACAACATTTGGGGAGTTCTCTTAATCTTGGCAATGTTGTTCTCTTGATCTTGGCGACTACCTATGGTATACAAGCTGTTTGTTGCTCTGCTTGCGCCTGACATAGTGGCCCTCTGGTTTCCTCTAACTGGTGGGGCCGGTGTAGTAGATTGAGCCTGGTCACCCCAGTTTGGACAATCCTTCTTGTAGTGACCCACTTGGCCACATCCATAGCACACATCATTCCCATCATGACATCTCCCCTAGTGCATTTTCCACACTTATCACATGGTGGCATACCCTGCGAACCTTGAGCCACCTAGCTTGCGACTAGGATCCATGGGTTCCAACATTCTGAAACCTTTGATCATACCTGCCTCTAGGCACAGGTGCACAAATAGATGATAGTCCTAGAAATTGGTTACCATTGCCTTTCCTTCAAACCTCATGGCTAGATGTCTTGGCTTTCTTACGGTTGAACTCCTCCTTGTCATGCTGCCTCTCCTTATCAGCTTGTTGCACAAATGTCATCAGTCTCCCAATGTCCATATCACTTACAAGCATGCTCCCCTACCTTCTCTCTTGAGTCCTCTATTCAACCCATCAATATACATTCCCATCCTTCCCCTCATGTCAGCAACCATGTCCGGAGCATAGCGAGATAGTTGCGTGAATTTCAAACCATTAGAGCCTGCTTTATATTTAGGAACTCTCTCACCTTAGCTTCTCTTTCCTCTCTTGGGAAAAAGAGTCCCAAGAAGGCTTCCTCAAACACTGCCAAGTCAAACATGGGGCATCATCCCTTCTGCTTTTCTTCCACTGGTCGAACCACAGTTTGGCCACACCCTTGAGTTGGTAAGAAGCCAGTCCAACCCTATCAACATCAGCTACATGCATCACTTGGAACACCTTTTCAAGTTCCTCCACATAGTTCTCAGGATCTTCAGTAGATGCAGACCCTATGAACTTCAAGCATATTCATCCTAAAAGTTCTCAGTCTATTGAGGTGTCATGAGAATCTGGTCAACCTGCTCCTTATCTCATAGTAGGTGCTACGATAGCCTGGGCTAGAGCTTGAATAACCTGGCATAGCTCAACATTGAAAACCTTATCTTGAGGGGGTTGCTCAACAAGGACGGCTTGATCCACGGGCCGCTCGAGTACTTGAGGCTCAGGTGGATTAACAACTTTCCTGGCAGGGCGTCCTCTTCCTCTGACAGCTCTTCTGGGAGGCATGTTATCAATTTTGCACACGTATAGCACGAATTAGAATAGAGTTTTCATAGAGCTTAACTATCACACGAATTAGAATGAGAATAAAAGGGTAACATTTCCTAATGTCTTATAGCCTCCTGCTTATGAAATGTGGTCGACAACACACCCATAAATTAGACTCTACTAGACATGGCTTCATAGACTCCCTAAAACACTTGAACTCTGTGCTTTGATACCTAGTTTGTCACGCCTCGGGAGGGTACCCTTGGCGTGGCCGACACCTAGAGACTATTGCTAGTCCCCAAGCGAACCACTTAGCCTCATCATATCATTCAATCAAATAAACTCTATTGAACAACAGAAATAATAGTAAGTAAATGAGCGCATCTCATCTAATTCTTATAATGATATAGGTGACAATAAAGGCTAGTAGAAAAAACTAGCTCACAATCTCAACATCAACGGTCGACCATCATCTATGAAGCCTTTATTGCTACTCATGTGGTGCCAATGATTGACCCATTGGCTACCCAAATAAAAATAAATAAAACAGTCAAGTCTAACTCTAAAGCATGATGAAATAATCATAGTGCATCCTCCAGAGTAGGGGAGGCTCACCAAATCAGTTGCGAGTCTTAGATCTTCAATGGAGCGCCTGTTGATGATCTCTAATACCTTCCTTTGCATCATAAAATGATGCAGTCCAGAGTGGACATCAGTACTTGGAATGTACTGGTATGTAAAATAGCTGAATGAAACAGAAATCGGTAGAATAGTATGGAAATAACATCAACTCAAATTAATCATCAAAATAACATCAAATCGCCAAATTTCTATCTATGCAAGAATAAAGAGTAGACAAGTGACACATCAATAACTCAAACTCATCAATAATCTCAAACTCATCTCAAAGGAGCTCACCTCCTCTCATCTCATCTCATCTCAGAGAAGCTCACCTCATCTCATCTCATCTCATCTCAACTCGGAGTACTCAAGGTAGGAAACTTATGGGAGTTTCTCTTATTCGACAACACTCACTTATGAGCTGGTGAATGTACAACAATCACTCTGATATTGCCACAGTGGTTCCAAACTTGCCAGGTAGGTAACGCTCAAAAATCATATCAGCTCACCCAATATGAAGTCAAACTCAATAGGTCCTCTATTACTTTCAGGGACCATTACTCTCGAGGGAACCATAATATGTGTGATGGTTCTATGCCTCTCCCACGTTTGGCAACGTAGTTTGACGAGTTCGAGTTGGACTAACTCTCACTCTTTCGGTGCTCGATACTCCTCCCATGACTCAATGGTCATAAAACCTCTACCTCAACCAATCTCATAGGGACTTACTCCCCGTCAACGACCGGTATCTCATAGGGGCTTTAACCCTCTCATTAATCGATCTTATCTATGACTCAAGATTCAAAATAATAAATAGGAAGCAATTGAATAAACACATCGGTAGAGTTCATTCATAGAGACTCATAAAACAATCAAATGCTATTAACTCATCACCATTCTCTCGTCATGCTCAAAAATTTCAACTCAAGGATCTAGACTCAATTCTCAAATTCTTTATGCATGCTTTTCAAAATACTCATGTAGGGTTATGCAAGTTCTTCATGAAAACGTTCAATTAAAGAAAACAAATAGTACAATGATCATCAACATAGGAAAATATGTAATTTAAATCAGTTTTTCAAGAAACACTATCAAGAATTCATGCATGTAGACTTTTGAACCATCAACTCATCTATGGCCTCTATGGGGCACATGAGAGAATAATCCCATATTTTTAGTTTGGGCTTACATACTTGGGATGCATCTATCAATCAAGCACGTCAAGAATTTCTTGTCGAATCTCTCAAACTCAAGCTCTTTTTTCTCTCCTCAAGCCCTAGCCTTGTTAGATTATGGAATATGACTTAGAATGGGGGTTTTAGACCCTTTTTACATCAAAATGACCTTATTAGATCGTGGAAAGAGTTTAAGAGGGGGTGAGGAATTAACTAGAATGCCCCTCATAAGAATTTAGAAATTTCTAACTTAGAAAACACCTAGTCCTTGATGCGTACTTGTCGCGTATTGTGTATTTTCAGAAAAAGTTTCTGAATGAGTTTTCTCAATCCCGTCAAAAACTTTAAAAAGAATACAAGCGCTGGTCCACGATGGGTGCACAATGTGCTCCTATCATGTACTAAAACTATTTTGTGTGTCGGATTGAAAAATTATCTTTGGATCGTGTCGCTCTAATAATCGATCGAGACCATTTTCCCACTCAACTTTTCATGCTGATCACAAATTCGGCCTCGAATTTTTCATACAAATATTAGAAGATGTGTTACGTGCATACCCTCTCTCTAGGGGTATTTTGGTAATTCTACCGGGTGTTACAGGCCATGTGTGGATTCATGAGCAATTGAGCTAAAATCATGCAATCAGGTGAATCCACATCAATTCAAAATGCCCTAACCATCATATACTTAAGGCCATTCATGGAATAATCATCAATTTCATGTAATTTGCACAAATCCACATTAAGATTGACCAATAGACATAGTCCCAATCATAATTGAAGAAATTGAGTAGAAGTAGAGAAGAACTATAAAATTTACATGGTCGAAATTTGGTAAAAAATGAAAATTTAGAAGAAGCTTTATGGAAAAAAAAGATTCTATTGATGAAAACTCACATACCTTTAGTAAGAACCTTAGGATTTGAAGAGAAAGTGGAGAGCTTGAGTTGATCTTTAGATCCTTGCTTGTTGAATGACAAAGCTTTTGAGAGTAGTTTTAAAGAGAGAATTTTTGTAGTAAATGAATCGATGGATAACGCGGTTGATTTGGGAGTTAAGGCTTTTTATAGAGTGAGTTTTAGTCATAAAAATTGTCAAAATTTATTTTAGGCTGGTAAGGAATAAGTTCCAAACGATCTCACTTAAAAGTGGAATTATACGGCAAATTTTGTACTATAATGAACTAGGGCGCGATGTGGACTTGCTCTTGCGTAGGTCATTTTTGCACGAAGTTCAATTTTCTCCTACTTTGATCCTAGAATGAGTTTAGGTCACTTTTGTACTAAAATGAACCCTCTCCACAACGTGGAGAGTGCGTAGACTCTTCTAGAAATGCAAAATTTTACAAAAAAATATTTTTCGATATGGTTGATACAAAAATCATAAGAGACTATTTTTCCACATAATTTCATCTCCCGATTAAGAATCCAGCCTCAAATTTGCCAAAAAGAATATAGATGATATGTTATGCAAGAAATCTTTCATAAGGTCATAAGAAGACATTTTGGAGGTGTTACAATGATGTCTTCATTACACCTTTATAGATGCTATCTCCTTAGGTTTCGATTTCTGAATTTGGATATCCAAATAGTTATAGGCTCTTCCTCGATGACTAAGTTCTTATCCAACTGTACCTAGTCCCATTGAATCACATAGTATCTATTTGTATGATACTACTTCAACATAGACACATGAAAAATAGGGTGAAGATCCAAAAGACTTATAGGTCATACTAACTCATAGGACATCTCATTTATGTATTGCAAGATCTCAAAAAGACCGATAAACATCGATTTAAGCTTTCTTTTCTTTTTAAATCTCATGACACTTTTTATGGGTGATACCCTCACCAATACCTTCTCTACAACCATGAACTCTAAGTTTTAGACCTTCTAGTCTGTATCACATTTTTACCTTCTCTGAGATCAAAGAAATCGCTCCTGGACCAACTAACTACTTTGAGCTATAAGAATATGCTCCTAGATTAATTAATTGCTCTGAGCCATAATAATTTTCTCCTAGATCAACTAACTATTCTAATTAGTTAGAATATACTCCTAGATCAACTTTATTTTTTTCAACAACTATCTAAATTTATGTCGTAAAGTCTAACCTTAAAGGCATCAAAACAATCCATTGGAGATTTACATCTCCTACCATAAAATGACTCGACGTGTTACGATCTAGATACTGGAATGGTAATTGTTATTATAAGTGAACTAGGCTAAAAGCAAAAACTAGTCCTTGTGAACTCTTAAACCAATGACACGTGCTTGTAGCATATCCCGAAGAACTTGGATGATCACAACTTATCTGTACATGAGTGGAACTCTTTGTTAGGCTCAACATTGGTACCTAACTCCTGCTACACGACCTCAAGAAGTGAGATATGAACTGAGTACTTCTATCCTATATGATAAAATAAGAACCCATGTAGATGGAGTATCTATCAATTGTAAATTTGAGTTAACCTATCGACTAAATAGGGAAAAGTGAGAGCGGACTTGATCAACCTATCAACAATAACCTAAAAATCATTAAATTTTGTGGTACGACTACCAAAAAGTCCATAACTATTTCCTCCTACTTCCACTAGTTTGAGTTATCGAACTTGATCTTTAGTATTCATATTTCACTTGTTGGTAATTTAGACACTTAGACACATACTCCACGATATCTCTCTTTATTCTACACCACTAGTAATTCTACTTTAAATGATGATACACTTTTGCTGCCTTTAGATAAATGGAACACTTGGAACTATGAACCTGTCCCATGATTAGTCCAGTCGAGTTACCCATGATCTAATGTTTCCTCTATAACATCACCCTTTATTACTTTATCTTGATTATCCTCAACTTTTTGTCTTCAAACAAATGAGCCTTAATTTCTTCCATAATACATAATGAGTCTCCACACAAGCAAGAACCCTTCCAAGCTCAAAAATGTCAAGTATCACAAATCTAATGTCTAAGGACTGAATATCTAAGGCCAAAGAATGCTCTTCAACTAGCAATAATGCAAGACTACATACTTGCTGCCATCCTAGTCAGGGAGTCCTCCACCATATTGACCTTACCCGAATGATAAAGAATATCATGTCACAATCCTTAAGAAACACCAACCACCTGCATTATCTTAAATTTAGATTCTTCTAGTTCAAGATATATTATAACATTTGGTGATTAGTGAAGATGAATCTCATAAAGGTAGTGTATCCAAATTTTCAAAGCAATACCTACCACTGCCAACTCAAAATCATAAGTGCAGTAGTTTTTTTCTTTAACCTTCAATTGTCGAGAAACATATGCAATCATTTTGTCATGCTGCAAAAACCTAAATCCAAGGTCAATTTCAGAAGCATCATAATATACTATAAATCCATCACTCTCTACAAGTAATGTTAAAATTGGAGCCAAAGTCAATAAACCCTTAATCTTTTGGAAGCTTGCTTCGTAGACATCAGACACTAGATATGTAAATTTTTGTGTTAATTTCTTCAATGAAGATGTAATAGAAGAGAAACCCTTTAAGAAGTGCATGTAGTAACCAACCAACCCTATAAATCTCTAAATATCAGTAGGTGAAGTGGGTCATTTCCAACATTAAACTACTTTAATTTGTCTGAGATCCAACATAATCCTATCCTTAGACAGTATTGTCCAAAGAATGCCATGAACTTGAGAAAGAATATACGCTTGAACTTGGCATAGAGTTCCTTCTCCTTCAAGGTACGAAGCACAATCCTTAAGTATTTATCATGCTCTTCTCTACTTTTGAGGTAGATCAAAATATCATCAATAACATAATTACAAACAAATACATGTAAGGTCAAATGACCCAATTCATTGATTCAATAAATAATATCACGATGTTAGTCAACTTAAAGGACATGACAAAAAACCTAACTATGCTCAAATCAAATTTTTTCTAAAATAGAGAAATACGCTGAAGTTTTTTGGTTGATAATTCATCTAGAAGTAGTATTGAATACTTGATCTTAATAGTCACTTTGCTTAATTATTTATAACCAACAAACATCCACATAGTGACATACTTTTCTTCCCAAACAAGATAGGATCACCCCAAGGAGAAAGACTAGATCTAATAAATCCCTTAATTAATATATCCTACAACTACTCCTTTAACTCCTGCAACTTTGTTGATGCCATACTATATGTTGAAATGGAACTAAACTAAGTGTATTGATCCATGTGGACGTCAAAATTGATGTTGTAGTCTGGTGAAGCACCTAGAAAGTTCGTGAAAAAGACCTAAACACTCACTCACCACAAGAGTTGACTCGAGTGGGGAAATCTCACTGCTGGTATCCCAAATGTGCGACATGTAATCTAAACACTCTTTATCAACTATCCTCTTTGCTTTTAAAGTGATACCACTTTCTTTGGTGCATGACTAACACTACTTTCTACACCAGACAAGGGATACTGAGCATCCAAAGTAATGGTATTGGCATGATAATCCATAATAGCATGATTGGAGATAATCACTTAATCACTAAAATTGCATTAAAGTCCACTGTATCAAGAATAATAAGGTTCAACCATGAATCATACCTTAACAGAGTCACAGGATTTGATTATTATACTCAATTCCCTATTAATAAATTATCTATGGGGGTTGAAATATGTATAATACTATCAAGAAATCACAATCATATCTAGGTGCGTAGTAAAATATAGATACATAAGAATAAGTAGATCCTATATAAAATAAAATTGAAGTGGATAGATGACAAACTAAAATAGTACCTGTGACAACTATATCTGAAGCCTCAACCTCTAGTCTACCAGGAAAGTTATAGCAACGCTCACATCCACCCTCAAACTATCTCCATGATCACCTCTACGGTCTGTCTCGGCCCCATCCTTAGTAACTTGGGAACCATATCTACTACTATGTGCATCTACTCTAGCTAGTGGTACAGGTGCCCCATAGGAAAACATCCCAAGATGTTTGTGCTTGAGGAAAACACTAGAAAAATGCACAAACTCTCCACAATCTTAACGCATTTTATTGTACATAGATGGATAAGACAATCCCAATGAGTCAAAACGGCCACCATAATTTGAGAAACCCTAGATACATGCCTTGAACTTTTACTATTGTGGTGACTACACAAAAAATACCTACTATTAGAAATCCATAACGTTACTTGAACTATCCTGTTAGTCTGATAGTGATGATGTCTTCCTAAAAAATCTGTATCAGACAATGTAATACTATAACCACTATACATGTGAACCCTTTTATTATTTACCTATAGCAATGTCAATGAATCTCCTTAATACTCTTTGCATGATCAAACACTGCCTAGAAAAAAACACTAGTAGACACCAATTTATAAATAGGGGCTAGAAAAAGAAAACACTAGTAGTCATCAACTACTTTGTAGCCAAATGGAACGGAGAACTCAACCCTCTCACAAACCTCATAATTTTATCCTTCTCTATAGATAGAATCATCACTTCATGAAGAGCTATAGCGTGAAACCTAGTAACATACTTAGCAACTCACGTGATACCTCTCTCGACACCTTTAAACTAGTTTCTCATGCTCTCCCACAAATTGTGAAGCACATACTCCCATAGAAAGGCCTCAAAGAATCATGTCCAAGTCATAAGAAGTGATCCAACAGGAATTTAATCAAGATAGGACCCCTACCATTCCTTAGTTGGTTTTACCATTTGGTATGTAGTATAGTCGACCCCATGTGACTCAACAATCCATGTTGACGCAACCTTGCCTAAAACCTAATTAGAAACTCATAAGCATCCTCCTCCAAAGGTGTAAGGCCCCGCATATAGGAAGGTATTGATATGCTCAAATTACACCTCCGATTCAACGTATAAGCAGTTGTTGTCAAAATATAGAACCTAACAATAGTTAGGATCGATCCCACAGGGAATAAGGTCTAGACGTAGAGTAATTATAAGTAATTTGATTGAAGTAATCTACTTATTTCCTGAAAGGGTTTTTTTTTTGTAAAATGCAATAAGTAAACCTAAACTAGAATCAAATCATCAAGTAAAAGTGTTGTGAAATTAGTTAGAGAAGTAACCAGGATATTGTATTCCTCATGAATTCCTAACTCAAGATAACAAGATAATTGTAACCTTTTCTAGTATGTAGCATGTATAACTGGTAAGTTATGTTTACCTAAACCTTTGATCTAGGTATTAAGCAAAATTTATAACGTGATTTGATCCATCCCCGCGGTGTTGTATTATTAACTATAACACCCTAGATCTTAAGCTAGGACCGGAGTCAATCCTCATACATGTATAGGCTCAAATTGATGACTTCTAATATGGTGGAATCAATTTCTTGGTATTAAATGTCGATTACATGTCATTTGGGGTTATAAGACATCTTTTACATCGATCCAAGACCAAAGGATTCCAATTAGCTAAGTTTCGGTGTGAATTTGTATAAGGGTTAACTTGAAAGGGTGATATCTCTAAGAATATATGAAATAGGTGAATCAGTACCTACCAAATAATAGGTCTTTAAATTAGCTTTCAAAAGCATCTAATTTCACCTCATTTTGAGTTCAGAGTAAAATGTTATGACTATTTTATTGAAGCCTATCTGGGTTGTTAAAAAGGGCAATGGTCAGTTTGACCGCCTAATTTATTTGGCGCATTGCCGAATTGTCACCTAATCACTCTAGAAAGTTTCAAATATTGTCCAAAAGGGCAGTAAGGTGTCATTCGGTATACCACCAAATGGTTCGGCGATGAGACCTCTGATCCGCCGATTTTGCCAATGAGACACTTCAAAAAATCAATTCTGAACTTTTGATGATACTTATACTTTCCCAAGGAGGGATTTCGACTCATATTACTCACATACAATCTTTTAAGTCTTTTAAATCCTAGTTCTCTCCCAAAAATTCCTTACCAAATCCTCCATCCGATCTCAAGATGTTTAAGAACTCTATTTCAATTTCAAGAATTCAAGTGAAGCCCACAAGCCTTCCTCAAGTTTCCATCAAGAAATCTCAAGACTGAGGTATGTGAGTCTCTTCATCCATGGATTCTTCCACCCATGGAGCCCCAAAACCTTTTCTACAAATTTATCTAAGATTAATGGTTGATTTCTAATAATTTGAAATGCATGTTTTCCTTTCAAGAGTTTTCTATTATGAAGCTATTTTATGATATCCAAAGCTATGAATGTTATGATGCCATGAGATACTATGAGGTTGATGATTTTATACGATGCATTTCATGTTTCTATGTCTATAATTGAAGGATGATATGTAAGATTGTCATGGATTTTTAAGAGTGATTTAAATTGATGATTTTCACTACATGTCTTGAAGTATGAGTTCTAAATAATGAAGGTTCAATCATATGCTATGAAAGTTTATGGATTTTATAACCCAAATTAAGGATTTTACTATTATGATGATGGGTTGTTTTGAATGGTTCCCAAATGATCATGTTTTACTTCATTCATATATCATGCTCTTTAATTTCATGATTTTAAGTTTATATGCATAAAACCACCAAATTTTTGAATTAAGGCTATATGATTTGATGTCTGATGTATGATGAAAAGTTTTTACTACATGCTTGCAAGTTCATAATTAGTGTGAATGTTAAGGACTCCTTATAAAGTTTATGAAAGGTTATCAAATGATGTTTTAATGGGTAATGAAGACTTATAAGATATTCTATGTTTATTATTGACTTATGAAAAGTTCCCAATGAATGAATGTTGATGGTAGAGATCTCCCATCTAGTTAATGAGTGAATGTTTGATAATAGTGGATCTCCCATCTAGTTAAAGAATAAATGTTTGATAGGAGGATCTCCCATCTAAGGAATGATTAACGAGCTATCACATGACTTTGACTTTATGATATCAATAGGTTGGGAATTGGATATATTGCGCCCCCCTCCCCCGCATGACTTGAAATGATTTTAATGATATGATTCTATGACTTATGCTTTTCTACTCTTATGAGAGCACTACCTAGCACCGAGTGGACTAGAGACGAATATCTATGTCCCAAAACTATGTGCCACCATAAGTAAAGGCATTAGAGGCGATTACCAAAATCTCTAAGAGGAGAGAACCCTAAAGATAAGAGCTTAAGGCAAATACCCAAGTCCAAGGGCTTGAGGCGAGTACCCGAGTCCAAGAACTAGAGGCAAGTACCCAGTTCACACAAGGCTAGTAGATCCACTTTGGAATTAGAAGGTTCACCCTAGCAAAGTGACTTCCCCCTTTCTTCCAGTGTAGGAGAAACATCGAGACTCCATGGATTAGCTCACATGGTTTATGTCAATTATGGTCTCTCTCACTATGTCTTATGAACTTCCCAAAGGCTTATAGTATATCTCACTTTTTGACCTATGGTTCTCTCACAAATGTTCAAGTTTTTTGTATGGTCCCAATTTTCCCCTTTATGATGATTATGATGGTTTCTTTGTGCCATGTCCAAGGGTATCTTAAAGTTGTATAACTCATTGTCTCTAACGTTAAAATGGTTTTCTTCCCATATGTTATGGTCCCTTGTAATTAGAAATGGAATTTATCATAAAGGTATACAGCCTTCTTTCCAAGTGTGTATGGCGTCCTTCATTGTGATTAATAGAGTTTCACTTATACTAGCTGGTTCTTTCTTTGTTGGAAAATCATGATTTTCCGAAAAGATAAGGCTATTTTACTTGTGCATTATAATCTATGTCCCTCCTTATCTTATGTTTCATATTCAAGTCATGTTTCTAAATGATCATATTGCACACTAATTTCATGATTATGTTATATCCATTGCTTGCCCATATACTATTACCTTCAAAGTACTAATGCATACTTTTTTCTTGCATAATTCAATCATGTAAGGACCGATGCTCCTTGATATCCTTCACATGGCTAGCTTGGATTAGTAAAGATAGTTGTTGTGGTGAGTCCTCTAGCTTGAGGACAATATTCAATTTCTATCTTGCTTATGTTGAGACTTTATTCCACTTTACTTTCTAGTTTGAGGGTGAACGCGGGACTTATCTTGGCTCTCATCCTACTCATGTATAGAGGTATCGTTGGATACTTATGCTATGTATGTATGTTGAGATAATGATCTTTTATGGAGACTTATCCCTTAGTCCTTATTTTCTATGTGATATTATTTGATAATGTTGATGTTGATATAAAGTGATGAAAGTCCTAAGTCTCTACTTCCCCATAGTTTGAAACATACTTACCCTCCCCTTAGTTACTGCTTGCTATGTGCTTCATGCAAATCCTTTTTCTTTATTTATTCTTGTAATGTGAGTCCAAAGCCCCGTTCCCCTTCGAAATTATGCGCTTGATGCTTGCTTATGCTTTTGCAACAAAGGATGTTCAAAAGATAAAGCTAAGAGGCTTGTTTGGGTTACCCTCGAGTTTCCCATTTTCCATGTCATGTCTAGGCCCTAGGCTTGGATTATAACACTAACCCTTACCTTTGTACCAGTACAACCATTCCTTCATCCATTTAGGTTCATTAGACGAGAGTAATCACATCAAATGTTGTTAATTATCTATTATCCCATTCATTATCCCCTTGATCTAGTAAGTAAGAATTAGACAAGTTCTAATGTTGGCTACCGTTAAAAAGCATTCAGTTCGAAGAGATAAATAATACACACATGCACACTTTTCAAGGATTATAAATTATTTCGGATTTTACTTTGTTAGTTCTTCATAGTTCCCACAACCTTAGTTATGAATTTAGCTACTAATATTCATTATAGATGAAGAAATCGTGTTATGGAATAGCATAATTAAATACAAGAACACAAAATCTGAGATCTTCCCAAGAAATCACGATGTGATAGCTTGAATATAAAATCAAAAGTAATATCTAAGATCAAAATAATAATCACAAGTAATTAGTTCTCAATGTTCTGATTGCTCTCTCTCTTAAAAAACCTAAAAAATCTATTTATAATAATTAAAAACTAAATCCTAAACGAAATAGAAAAATTGAAATCGGGAAATTGGACGAATAGGGTTTTGGGACATAGATGAAATCACAGCCCGTAACAGACCTTCGTAGACTGCACTGCATAATATCTGCCTTCGACATACAAACAGATTCTACGAGCCGTCTTATGACTTTCGGACCATAAGGGGTCTAGTTTGATAACTCTTTAGAAAACCTTCAAAACTCTGATCCACAAGGCATGAACTTGTTTACGACCCTTCACCTGACTTACCACTTATAGGAGCCTCCATTTGATAATATATAGTTCAACACTTAACATAATTTATGGTCTTCAGTATACGAACAAACATACAGGTCGTCGAATGGTTTATAGCTTGTCTGATAACACATAATTTCAACATCTGAAAATCAGTCTTTCACTGGATCTGACCTACGAAACCATCCTACATCCCATGGAATAAACCACGACCCATAAAAGGACTCGTAAATCCTCAAAAATCTGGAATCTGCATAACTTGGCCCAAAAACGTCTCGTTTCCTGAAATCTTGAAAAAGCAACACAATAACATATCAAACCTACTAGCATGACTTTGAGATCACACAAAATTCTAAGTTTAAGCTTCAAAGTGTCATATTTTGGATGCACATCAACACCGTTAACTTGAAATTATTGCTAGTCCTCAAGCAACAGACTCAATCTACATAAGTAATACAACAACACAAAGACCTCAACCTCATGTCATATATCATATCTCAATACATCATAGATACCCAACCAAACTCATCAGTGCATATGCAAGATAGTAATCAAACAAACTCATGCGGAGCAATACACGACAATGCAACTATGACAAGCAAGGAAATCATAGATAAGCAGCAATCACCGAAACAACCTAAAGTCAACAATATAATTCAAGTACCCTCAAAAAAAGAAGTTTCATATTTCACTCAAAATGCTACATTCAAATTTATTGCTTGGGAATACCAAAGAAACTCGCGCTCACAATAGATATTCAAACATTGTGTACAATATCATAGGCTTGTCTCTATACTCATGACCATGATATTCGATTAGTTGACTTAGGATCACAATAGGGCTTTCTGAGCTTGTAATGTAGGCTCAAGGAGCTTTGGTATGATATGTTTGGAACAAAGTGATTATCATCCTCCTTGACTATATGCTATTTTGCACTTTCACCCTACAACTATTGATATTTTCAACTTGCATATCCCCTCTTCCTATTTCAAACCTTTTTGGGTGCCTTGATTTTAAATTTTCATATCATTGCCTTTATTTCTCGATTCTTTAACTTTTTAGCTTACGATTTAGTCATGTATTTATTTTTTCTGCACCCACTTCAGATTTTTCCCTTTTTTATTGCATGACTATGCTTCTTTCCTTGTTTGGTATTATTTTCTTGGAACAACCATCCTCGACTAAGGCTTCTGGCCTGAGTTGAGGTGCAAAATATCCAATCTATGAACTAGGCCCACTTTTGGTAGCCACCCTCAACTTAGGCTTTTAGCCTGAGTTGAGGTGCACAATATTCAAGGGAGGACCATGGCCAATTTCAGGATTACACAAAGAAAAAGGCTTGGTTACTCAGCTGTCTACAAAGAAAAGAGTACATGTAAGGTTCAAACATTAGGATTAAGGGATACAAAAAGCATTCGGTTGGTTATTTTTAGGCTAAGTGGACTAACATGAACAACGAACTATGCTCCTTTCTAACCAACTAACCTACAGTCGCAGTCAGGGTAACATGGCATGTTCTAAATTGAAACACAATATAAGAATCATACAATAAAACTCTCACGCACTTGGCACTACATACACTGTTAACCTAGACTCTGATATCATATTTATTATCATAATTAAGTCCTAACTTGTCAAAACAAACACTGTCAATCATTGATTCACATGGTTGTCATCACAACTACCAACCTAGACTCTGATATCATGTTTATTATCATAATTAAGTCCTAACTTGTCAAAACAAACACTGTCAATCATTGATTCACATGGTTGTCATCACAACTACCTAACAACACATCATTAATCACAAAATAGATGGGTATCATTTTTCAATAAAAACTAACATATGGCATAGATATTGGTGTGATATGTTACTAATACTACTTCAATATCCTAAATATGACGGTTCATGAAAAAATCAATGTCCTTAGGGAAAGAACATAAGCAAGAAAACCCCACGAACTCAAAAATTAGGATGGATATTGGCCTTGGTTACTCAGACTTTGTCGAGGACTGTAACTACCCACACCCCACTGAGAAAGATTTGCATTGTCCTCAATGCAACAAAATAAACCAAAATATCATATTGGGGTAAAAAAAGGGACATGCATGGGCACCTAAGCGCTAGTCGTTGTCTCTGAGTCCAAAAAGCAAAACTAATGAAAATATATAAAACTTGCAACTTATATCTTGGGTTGTCTCCTAAGTAGCGCCTGATTCAGTATTGCGACATGACTTAGACTACTTAATTACTTAGACTTCACCAAGTGCCCATACCTCCATCTTCAGATCATCAGGTCTCTTCATGGGCTGACAGATATTGAAGACAACTTCTTTGTCATTCAATTTAAACTTGAGTTGGCCTAACTCCATGTCCACTAATGCTCGTCTAGTGGCTAGGCTAAAGATGATTGGGACTTCAAAATCAAACTCACAATTTAGAATCACGAAGTATGCGGGAAAATGAACTTTTCCCCTTTGACTAGAACTTCATATAGTATCCCCACAAGCTACTTCACTATCCTGTCGACCATCAACAACCACATACTTGTTGGGGTGGGGGCTCCCGAATCCAACTGCTTAAACATTGCAAGTGGCATCAAGTTGATGCTGACTCCTAAGTAACATAATGTCTTTGCAAAATTGATATCTCCAATGGTGCAAGGTATAGTAAATGCTCCGAGGTCCTTTTTCTTTTGGGTAAGGACCTTGTTGTAATAGAACCACAATGCTAAAGCTCTTGAGAGAGCTCTTGTCTTACCATCTACCTCTTCATCACTAAGCCTTTCATGAACTTGGCATACTCAGATATTCGATCTAATACATCAATGAGGGGAATGTTGATAGATAGTTGCCTCAACATGGGGAGGAAATTCCGAAACTTACCTTTCTTCCCCTTCTTGAGTCTCTGAGGAAAAGGTGGTGGAGGCCTGGGTATGGGTTTCTACTTCCTTGTTGTAACCACTCCGTCGCTCACCTTATCCTTACCCTTGTCACCTCCAATATATGCATCTTTGCTCTCTACCGTCTCCTCACGAACCTCATCATCATCTACCAGCATTAGTGAGTTGATTATCTGCATACCACCTTGTGCCGATCACTGCCATTCACTGCCCATCATTCTTTGGATTCTGCACTATTTTTCTTGGCAATGTACCCTTTTGACGCTGGTTCAACTGTGTAGACATCTGACCAAATTATTGTTCCAATTGTTTAATAGCTGCAAAGTGAGATTCTATTTTCTAATTAATGCCCAAAATATCAGCTTTCATCCCTTAGAGTCTCACCTTGTGCGTCAGCCTTCTTCAACAACTTATCAAATATGTCCTGAATCCTCGAACTACTAGCCCCCGGATCACGATTATATAGTGGCACATACGGATCATTTCCATACGCATCTTTGCAACCCCAATCACTATCTCTTTCTCATCCCCTATTTCTATTGTAATAACCACCTCGATTGTTGTCTTTATTATAGTCCCAACCTTGATTTCCTTGACCTTGGCGCGAATACTATTGATTAGAACCTTGGGCATTGGTCCAAAAACCCCCATCCGATCAGTCACAAAGAATATGTCTTCCTCATAGTAAGGCTCCTCATACATAGGTGCTCATGGCGGCTGATGAGTGACTGCACTTACTAGTTCATACTAACCCCTAGAAAACTCTTGCATCACATATTCATTGATCTTACCCTGCTCCAAATTTGTAGTAACTGAAAAGGAACTCTTCATCATAGATTTGTCCCTTATGCCCCATACACGGTTTGTGTCATGACCCAAAATGGATCGCAACTAAAGAAAGATAAACAAAGTGGAAACAAACTCAAAAGATATAAGAAATCTCCCAAAACCTGGGGTCATGAGTACAAGAGCATCTAAAACGATATCGAGTAAATACAACTAGCTCAAAAGTAAATACAATACTGTCCCATAATATTTGATACTTAGTCTAAGTTATAAGAAAATAATAGAGGACCCAAAGATCTACGACGACTCAAAGTCAAAGCCTTACCGCTAAGATCTGGACGGTATCGATAATAGTCTGATGGAATGATCAACTACCCTGTCTTGAACAATATGCCTGATCTACGGGGAGGAAACAAAGTAGGGGTGAGTACATCAAAATGTACCCAGCAAGCTCAACCATCTAGGTAAGAGAAGTCAAATCAAGCATGTAATAATGAAGAACCCTATCCTTGCATCCAAAAAGGTTAGCACAAGATGATAATATATATATATATACCATAGCAATGAGCTAAGATATCCTCAAGAATCCATGATGTAATATAACAACAATAAGAATTATAATGCACAATTAATCATGCCAAATACCAAGGATGTTACAGCCTTGCCACCTGCCCGTGGTCAAGTAATATTAGTATGCCATAATCTTGCCACCTGCCAATGCTCAAGTAATATTATGATGCCAAGTCCTTGCCACCTACCCGTGGTCAAGATATGTGAAGTATAAATCTCACCCTTGCCTCCTGCCTAGGTCGGTGGGTGGTTCTAACGTGAATTATAATGCCCTTGTCTTCTATATGGGTTAGGGGATGTTACTAGCCACAAACAATAGATATAAATCAATAGTGCAACCCAATTATGCATTTAAACATGTAAATAACACCACAATAGGAATACTAAGGCATGAAACTCATACTGATCATATGCATCCACGGAATAGTATCAAGTTTTGCAGCTAATGACCAAACCATCATCATATTTTATATGATCATAATTATATCAATATTCAAGAATGTCAACCATATCGGACCTAATTCGTCCCAAGTATGCAATCATATCAATATTATGCACCTAACCTATCCCAAATGTGCAAGTATGGGAATGATACGGGACCTGACTCGCTCCAAATATACAAGTATAACAATGATACAAGACCTTTCTCGTCTCAAAATTACAAGTATATCAATAATACTGGACCTAACTCATTTCAGTTGGCCTCACAAGACTCATTTAGTCACATTCTATCTCAAGTCCTTATGTATTCATCATAATTCAACTCAGTTCATCAAAAGGATCAAGATTGTACCACAATTTGGCTCAACCGGAATCGCTTTCCATCATCATTTTAACACAACAACTCAATTCCACAATTATCCATCTAAATCTCACAATTATCACATTACAAGATCAGTAACTCCAATCCAGTCCCAAAAGGTTAACCAAACCTACCTCTATGCTGAAATCACACTTGGACAAGCTTTCAACAACTCAAGCCTCCAAATGATCCATGAATCTATCAACCACTATCAAAAATGGATACTATGCATCAAGAGGTGCATTTTGATACCCATATTGGCATAATTTAGGCTTAGGGGAAAAATGGTCAAAATTAGGGCTAAAATTCAAAAGTCTAAAATCTAGAACTCTAAAATTAGATTCTACACAAAAAATGTAGTTCGTGGATGAAAGTCCCACTAATCGAGTTCAAATTGATGGAGAAATCATCATTTGAAGTTTCAAGATCATAGACCAAAAATTCCCAGTTTTGGACATTCAAAATCATGTAATTCAAGTCAAAATAAAGATAAAAATCATGAAAGTTAATCAAAATGATGTTAGAAACACTTACCCAAGAGATTTCTCTGAAATGTCTCTTCCAAAAATCTCAATCAAAGCTGGAAATATTGAAAATGGAGTGAAAATAGGGGTTTTATGTTTTAAAACTGACCTAGCTAAAATGTACTCCGCGAAGGCGGATAATTATTTGTGATTGTGGAGAAGAAAATTCCCTATACCTTCGCGAAGGCTGAGGTTTATCCGTGAAAGCAGAGAACAAAATGGGGACGCACCAGATACCCCACACCAGCAATTGCCAAAATTCAAAATGGACCTCCAAAACTCATCCGAACTCAAAATTTCACAAACTCTATATGTATCCATACCAGAAACAACAATCCAGACTCAATGAAATCATTAGAATTCGATTCCAAGGTCTCCATGACACATTTACCAATGCAAGTCAAATAAACTAGTTTAAAACTAAAAATATGAAAACTACTCTTGGCAGCTGAACAAATTATGCCGAGACCATTTTAAGCATAGTTTCACCATGCAGAACTATTAGAACTATCAGAATTGCCATCCAAGCTTCCGAACTCCGAATGTTGACCAAAATCAAACTTTGGTTTGGGAAATGACTAGAAATAAAATTTTGGGCCTAAAAATCTCATTTTAACTCCAAATTTAGTTCGACAACTTCCTGTAGTTCAGTCAATATTCTAGAGCTAATGGAATCAATTGATTCCCAATCAGACCTCCAAAATTCAGAATGACACAAAAACTCACTTTTTCAACAACTTAAGCTTTCAAAAAGACCAAAATTCATCTTTTCAATTTTTGAAACTCAGGATTTCAGTTCTAACCATTCAAATAGTTCAAAGTAGGCCCAAAGCAACCTACGAAAGGGTAAAATACTTATTTTCATAGATAAGGTCAAAAATGACCAACCAGGTCATTACATCATTCACCAATAAAAAGAATGTTCATCCTCGAACATAAGGAAAAAAGGAGTACCTGAAGCCTCAAAAAGGCTGGCATATCTAGCACGCATGTCAGACTCCAACTTCCAAGTGGCCTCATGAACAAAATAATGTTGCCACTTAACCTTCACAAAAGGTATATTTTTTTTGGATCTTAATCTCCAGACCTGCCTGTCCAATAAAGCTATAGGTTCCTCTTCAAAGGACAAATCTGGACCCAACTCAACAGAGTCACAAGAAATCATATAGGAGTTATCTGGAATATACCAATAGAGCACAGAAACACGAAAAACAGGATGAATAGAAGATAATCTCGGCAACAAAGCCAACTCATAGGCTACCTTACCAACTCTCCTCAAAGTATCAAAAGGCCGATGAACCTGGGACTAAGCTTTCCCCTCTTCCTGAATCTCATCACATGCTTCATGGGTGAAATCTTTAGCCAAACATTGTCACCAACAGAGAACTCAAGAGGCCTAATCCTCTTATCAGCATAACTCTACTAGCAACTCTAGGTAGCCAAAAATCTACTCAGAATAAGTCAGACCTGGTCCATGGCATCCTTAAGTTAATCCATACCTAACACCTCAAATGAACCTGAGTCAAACCATCCGATCGATGATCTACACCACCGGCCATACAAGGCCTCAAACGGTGTAATCTGGATGCTTGAATGGTAACTATTGTTGTATGCAAACTCTTCCAATGGTAAGTGCTGAGGAGAATGGTGCACTCTGACTGGCCATCAGTTTGAGGGTGAAAAGATGGACTCAAATCTACTCTAGTACCCAAACCACACTGTAGAGCCTGTCAAAAGTGAGATATAAACACAGACTCTCTGTCTGATACTATAGACACTGGCACACCATGCAATCTGACTAGCCAACTCCTCCACAATATAGATAGTCTTTACCGGTCTGAAGTGTGCTGACTTGGTCAATCTATCAACAACTACCTAAACTGAATCAAATTTGCCCTAAGCCATGGGAAAACCTGTAAAATTGTCCATAGTCACTCCCTCCCACTTCTATTCGGGAATGGGCATCCATTACATCGATTCATGGAGCTTTTAATACTCATACTTCATCTTTTGGCAATTCAAACACTTGGCCACAAACTCAGCTATGTCTCTTCTCATGTCAAACCACCAATAATGTTGTTTAAGTTTATGATACATCTTAGCCACACCAAAATGAATGGAATATCTAGCACAATGGGCCTCCTCTAATATCAATCTCACCCAATCCCCAACTTAAGGCACATAAACTATACCATTAACCCTCAAAACACCATTAGAATCAATAATAGCCACCTTGGCTTCACCTCTCAACACATTGTCACGAATCATGAGTAATCTAGGGTCCTCAAACTAGTGAGCACATATCTGATCAAACAAGTACGATCTAGCCTTAACAAAGGCCAAAACACTCTGAAAATGAGAAATATCCAAGTGAACCATCTATCGAGCAATTGAGTGAACCTCTAAAGCAAAGGGCCTCTCTTCACCCCTCAAGAATGCCAAACTATCCATACTAATAGCCCTCCATCTCAAAGCCTCTGCCACCACATTGCCTTTCTAGGGTGATATAGAATAGAGATATCATAATCCTTAAGCAACTCTAACCACCTATGTTGCCCCATGTTAAATTTGGGATAAGAAAAGATGTATTTGAGACTTTGTTGATTGGTAAAGATCTCATGATGCACCCCATAAAGATAATGTCACCACAACTTCAACACAAACATAACTGTAGCTAATTCCAAGTCATAGGTAGGATAGTTCTTCTCATGCACCTTTGGCTGTCTAGAAGCATATGCTATCACTTTCCCCTTTTGCATTAATACACCACCCAAACCCAGACCCGAAGCATCACCATATACCACAAATGGAACTCCCTCCACGGTTAAAACAAGAGTAGGTGCTGAAGTCAACATATCTTTAAGTTTTTGGAAGCTCAACTCACAATCATCCCACCATTGGAATGCTACAGCCTTTTGAGTCACTTTGGTCAACAAGGATGCTATAGATGAGAAACCTCAAACTAAACACCAATAATGCCCCGCTAAACCAAGGAAACTCTGAATGTCGGTCAGTGAAGTAGGCCTAGCCCACTCACGAACAGTCGCTACCTTGGCTAGATCGACCATAATATTCTCTTTTGACACAACATGGAAAAGAAATGTAACAGACTTAATCCAAAACTTACACTTTGAGAACATAGCATACCAAAACAGTTGGAAATGTTCCTAAAGTAGCCATGTGATACTTTAATATTCTTCAAAGTTTTAAGAAACACCTTTTTGATGTCCACCTTCTTTTTAACATCAGTTGTAAGTGAAAAAATAACAAGATTATATAATCCATTATCCTTCAGCCAAAGATCACACCTTATGCCCATTTCTCTAAGACCTTTTTGGTCTTTGTCATTGTCTTTTGATTTTGATTTATCATGGAGCGACGTATATATAATATTGTCACATATATTATTTTTAATATGCATAACATCTAGGTTATAATGCAGTAAGTTAGACTCCCAATAAGGAAGTTCAAAGAATATACTTCTCTTGTTCAATTATTTAGTTACTTGTCTAGACTTTTACTTAGACCAACCAACTATGCTCATCTCCTTTCCTCAATTTATCTCAAAATATAAGATCATGATAGTTTTATTGGTGTATTTCGCTTCTCTATACTTCCATCGAAGCATGCTTGATTGAATCTAAACCTATGATTTATTCTAAGGAAACACTGATGACCCATAAAACACCACTTTTTACTATGATGATTACGATAAGGTTCTGAATCAAAGTTACAAATTAGGCAAGCAAAACCTGTATGTGTATTTCTGCTAGATATAATACCTAATCCAGGAAAGTCACTAATTGTCCACATAAGAGCTGCTCGCATTATAAAAGTTTCATTCAATGATGAGTCAAATGTTTCAATACTATTATTTTATAAATCACGCAATTCCTTCACAAGAGGCTGCAAGTACACATCTATATTATTTCCAGGCATCTACTTTCCTTGAATATTCATTGATGAGATGAAAGAGGTGTGCTTCATACACATCCAAAGAGGAAGGTTGTAAGGAATCAAGAGGACTGGCGAAATACTGTAGGTAGTACTCATTGTTCCAAAGGGATTGAAACCACTGCTAGCGAGGCCCAACCAAATGTTTGGAGGACCGGAAGCAAATTCAAGATGAGTTTGATCAAATGTCTTCCATGACTCACCATTCCTTGGATGCCTCATCCATCTATTTCAGTTATTTTCCAAAGCATGCCATCTCATATGCTCAGCAGTCTTGTAATGCATAAATAACCTTTTCAACCTTGGTGTCAATGGAAAGTAATGTAAAACCTTTGCAGGTTGCTTGTTTTTCTTGTTAGGATTCAATTTGGATGTACAACAATTCTTACATGCTTCCAATTCAGAATCACCTTCCTAGAATAGCATGTAATGATTTGGACACACTGGTATCTTGGTGCAGTCAAGGCCAAGTTTGCTAATAATTTTTTTGGGCTCAGAAAACGAAGGAGATAACTGTGCATCTTCAAATGCATCTCTCAATAAATCTAGTATCGTGATCATTTCCTTGTCACTTAATAGACAATAGACCTTATATGATTCAATTTTATTGAAATTTTTTACTTTGTGTACTTGCTCTTTTCATACATTATTTCATTTCCATCTTTGAGAAATTCATCAGTATCCTCCCTATGCCCCTCATTTGATATTTCAGTTGAATCCAATGGTTGAGATGTCTCTACATTAGCTTCTTGCTACCTATACCTACCAAAATACATGACTAATCATTGTTTCTATTGGATTTTTTGAATAAAACATCTCTTGCATTACAACTCTATCTCCAGAAGACTATAACACCTTTTTCACACCATGAATATTCTCAATGACATAATTTTGAGGGAATGGCTTGCAAATCAAATGATCTTCCACTTTCTCTCTAGTTTTCAACTTGTCAAAACAATACAGAGGACATATGCATCTGATTGTATCTTCCACAACCATATTGTTAAATACAAAATCAAGAAATTTATGCAAACCAAGCAAGTATTTACTTGAGGTTTGTGGCTTTCCAATCCACGATTTATGCATTGATAAGTAATAAACAAATTAACATGGATAGTTTAGAGTATACCTCCAAAAGAAATCCCCAAATGGCAGGAGTACATTTAAACTTGATTGTACATGCAATCTACTCCAAGAATTTAAAATTACTCTTTCAAACCAAATGAATTGCAAAAATTGATAGAGTATAGAAGAATCTATAAAGAATCCCCACAATGGACTTCTTGTACACCTATTTGTTTATTCGTTTATAGTGGAGGATGGAATAAGCAATAGAGAAAAGAACTCAAAACCAAGAAACCTAACAAGCTATGTCAATATACAATAATATAGCTTATGATAAAGAAAATCTTACCAAAAAGGACGCAGATTCTTTTTATGTAAGGTTTGAAATTGGAAAAAGGTTTAGCAATTATATGTCTCATATATCTTTAATTTAAACTTTTATTACTAGAGTAAACCTTCAGTAATTCTGCAAATAAATCTGACTAATCTTTTCTTCAATAATTTTATAATGAATAAGAATCTCTTCTAACAGGTATTAGTTTGTTGGATCATAGCTTGTTGCTGAAAAATATTGCTCGGATAGCGTTTTTATACTTTGTTTAAAAATATTTATTACTTAAGTAAAACCTTCAATAATTTTGTAAATAAATTGATGGCGAGCCTTTTCTTTAAAAATTTTACAACCGACAAGAATTCTTTCTGATAAGTATTAATTTGTTAGGTCATAGCTTGCTGACAAAAAATGTTGTTGGGATAGTGTTGTCCACTTTCCTCTTAAAGCTGAAATTCCACTTGAATTTTCCTTCATATGTCATAGTTTCAGAATGAAGTGTTCTACTTTCAAAACACATGTTGAGTCACGTCTTGCATGATTGTAATTAGCTAGTAGATCTAGGAGAAGTAGATGATAACTCTTTAAAAGAAATCCATCATAAGTAGATAAAATGCAATGATCATCGTTTCATCCAAGAATTTAATATGTTCATACATTTCAAAATGATTAACAATCGTGTGATACGTTTTCACAGTATCATTACAAGGTACTGTTTTGGATGGACCTTTTGGTGCAATGACCAGTTGGGTGTGGTTTTTAATATAGACTTGTTGATTGTGTTGAGGCGTGAATAACTCTTTTTCTGTGTTGATAGGATACATAGTTGTTGGCTACGTTTTGTTAGAAAAGATGCTCAAGGAGAGTGCAACATCTATGTCACCTTGGCGTGGTCATCACTCAAATACTATTGCTAGCCCCCAAGTGAACCACTTGGCCTCATCCCATTCATTCAGTCATAGCTAACAACGAAAGACATCAATGATCAAGAAATACATAATGGAAGGAGATAATGGTGTGATAATCAAAGGTCAAAGGCCAAACAATATAGCAATCAAACTGAGTAAGACTAGTATGAAAGAAACTCGCCAAAACCATAATCCAATCACAACTCAATAGTCTAGTCTATGAAGCCTCTAAATATTGACAAAGTGGGGTCGATGACAGATCCATCACTACCTCAAAATAGAATAAAATTAAGTCTAAACTAAAAGCTAGAAAAGAACATGATATCCTTCAAAATTAGGAGAGGGCTCACCATTTAGCTGAAAGCAAATAGGTCCTCAATGGGGTGCTTGTTGATGACTGCTAGTGCCTGTCTCTGCATCATGAAAAGATGCAGGCCCAAATGGACGTTGATACATGGAATGTACAAGCATGTAAAACGGTAGAATAAAACATGTAAAGATAGAATAACATCAACTCAAACAGCTCAACTCTCAAAGTAGGAAACTCAATCAACAAGTAAAAAGTCTAAAGTAAGAATGTAGTTTAGACAGTGACCACTCATATACCATCTAATTCAATCCACTTAGAGTACTATCAAGGCTTGTTTGGGAGTTTCTATAATCGACAACCATCACCTATGAGCCGGTGATGATATAACAAAGCGATGTCATTGCCACATCCATCCAGTACCCTACCAAGATAAAGGACATCGCATCAGTGGATCCAAAATAAGTAACATCAAGTCCTCTTTTTGGGACAATAGGAAACATTTGATTTTATGGTTCAATCATCTCCTACGCTGGCTACATAGTTATTGAGTTTTAGTTGGACTTACTCTTACTCAATTCGGTGTTCAATACTCCTCCCAAGACTCAACATGCTCATAAGACATCAACTCTATGGTTAACTCATTCAACTGGTCTTATTGGACATTTGTCAACTTAGTTAATCACATCAACTATCAACTCTTTGATTATGAAAATTCTTTTAAGATATAGCTCATTGACCATAAAGACCTTCTATTATCCATCAATATAACATCATAGTATTCAGAAAACAAGAGTGGGGTTAAAGCATTTAGGAACTCAGTAGACTCTTTAAGCTCAAGTTACACTAATGCATACCCATTTAAGTACGATGGGTAAAAATAACAAGAATTCATTCTAGGGTTCATGTAGAAAGACAAAAACATCTATTTTAAGTATTAATTCATAAAAACTGCAATTCATGGAAAATTATATAGAAATACTTTAGGATTTGAGATAAACCTTTAAGAAACATTCATGGAAGACTCAATTCATTCACAACTCCATTAATTCAGGTTATGGGGCACGTGGAAGGACATACTTCATGTTCTAGTTACCTTTACATACTTGAAAGTTTTGAATCTTCAAACAACTTGGGAGAATTCATAAGATTTTCTTTGTCACGACCCAAAATTCAAGTGTGATGGAACTCACCAAATCCACCAAGGCGAGTCATCCCAAAACCCAAATAACTTAACAGTTGAGATTAAAAGTGGAAGGTAGCAGTCTAAATATATAAATAAGCAAAGGAAAACAAACTACAAATATCCCAAGGACTAGTGTCACATATACAAGCCTCCATGTATAGGACTCTCAAATGAAATACAAGGCATAATTTCTAGTCCTCGAATAGAACCAAAACATAAAAGTAGAATCCTCAAGGCTAGCTGAAGATATAAGTAGCGACCTAACATGAAATTCGGAAGCTCGATCCAATAAGAAAGAAGTCTAGCAAGGTGACCGGGTTAAAAACCTACAAAAATGTAGTAAGGGGTGAGCACCAAATAACAGGGTACTCAGCAAATGGAAATAACCTAAAGTAAAGAAAAGAAGAACACATGTAACTCCATAAATCCCTACAAAAATCCTCCGAACTACAACCCTGCTCTCAGAATATATATATACATACATATATATAAATATATGTATGTATGTATGTATGTTCGTATGTATGTATGTATGTATGTATATCACAATAAAATAGATATATTTATCATCTTACATAGCATCACAATATACAAGTATATAAGTAGATCCAACTCTTAATCAAGATCAGAGATATAATAAGTGCAAAATCTCATAAATAATATACAACTATACAAAACAAATATGATATGAGATGGAGTGGATGCCATGAGATGTATTTTGCCGCCCAAGCTACACCTCCTTTTTAAGACTAAGGTAGTCGTTGTCAAGATATATAAGCTAACAAAGGTTAGGATCAAACCCATAGGGAATATGGTAGACATAGAAGAATTCGGTTGCCATTCGAGTTGATTAACCAACTTATCTCCCCAAAGGGGAGTTTTATAATAACTACTAGAAGTAATGCTAAGCTGAAAAATGTTAAACCAATATGAAGAGTAACTAGGGTATTGTGTTTCCCATGATTTCCTAACTCATTGTTACTAGATAATTGAATACATTTCTAGTATGTAGCATGCAAAAAAGAAAGTTAAGTTCACCAAACCCTTTGACCCAGGCGAGACGCGAATTTCACTATGTGATTTGGTCCATCCCCACAGTGTGACATTACTAACCCTTACCTATTGTTCCAGTACAACCTCCGCTTGGCCCAATTCATTTGATTAGAAGAGAAATATCAATTGAATCTTGTTAATTAATCTCTTTTTCTATTTATTACTAACTTGATCCAGTCAGTAACACTAGGAGGGTTCTAAAATATTGGCCACCATTAGAAAGCATTCAACATGAAAAGAATTAATAAATATATGCATGTACACTTTTCATGGTTTCGAATTATCTGGTTTTACCTTGTTAGTTCTTCATGGTTCCCAAAACCCTAGTTATGCATTTAGCTACTCATGATCAATGTAAATGCAAGATTTATGAATTTGAATGACATAATTGACCACTTACATAAGAGAATTATATACAAGAAATCCAAACTATCCAATGAGGATCACAAGATTGAAATTGAAAGATGAAATAAAGTTTTACAAGTGTTTCTCAAGCTCTATCACATTCCTCTACTTGTTCTCTACTATTACCTTCTTTGAAAAATAAACTAAAAACCCTATTTATAATGTTTAAAATACAAAACCAAAATGAATTGGATAACTGGATCGGCAGGCTCTATGAGGGTCTCTACGGGCCGTGTAGCAGTTTACGGCCCGTAATTAGGCTTTCGTGGACTACTGCTTCAATTCTAGGGTTGTCTTCTATTACACCCCTCTATGACACATATAAAGTTCTACGGCCCGTAGAGGATTTCGTCTGATGACTTTTTAGTAACTCCCCACTTTCTGATCCTTAGTGCGCGACACCAAGTCTACAACTCATTAAGTCTTCTACGGCTCATCCGCATGTTCGAAGAGTTAACTTCAAAAATACGCCCCTCACTATAATTGTACACAAAACCCTCTTTACGGCTCATAGAATCCTCTACGGCTCATAAAGGGTCTCGTGGAACTTCAACTTCGGCAACTTCTGCATACTTTACCCAAAACTTGTGCCAAACCTTGAAATCCTACAAAACAAATATAAAAACACATCAAACCTACTAACATTGCATTAAGAACACACAAAATTCAAAATTTTAAGCATCAAAAGTGTTGTATTTTGACAGCACATCAGCACCCTCAACTTAAAATTGTTACTTGTCCTCAAGATATGGACTCAATCTACATAAGTTGCACAGTAACAAACAAACCTCAATCTAATAGCATATATCACATTAAACTCACGCATAGATACCCACACCACTTTCAAAAAAACATCAGATTGCGAGTAAGCAAACCAACACAAATCAATATATGTGACAAAGCAACTATGACAAGAAAGGTAGTTATCAACAACCCACAATCACTAAATTAGTCTAATATTGACAATACAATGCAAGTGCCCTCATAGAAAGAAGTCCTATATCTTACTCTCGATACTTTTTTCATGTGTAACCTTGGGACTTATGCAAAATCACTCACTCTCATAAAAGAATTCAAATATCATGCTCAATACCATATGCTTGCCCCTATACTCATGAGTATGACGTTTGACTAGTTAGAATAGGATCACTTTAGGACTTTACTGGCTTGTAACGTAGGCTCGGGGGGGTTTAGTATTATGTTTTGGAAACATAGTGACTAAAGTACCTCATTGACACTGCATTTCTCTACAATTTTCCCTACCATCACTATTACTTTTCATCTCAGTCTCCCTTTCTCTTATTTCAAGCTTTTTGGGTGCTTTATTTTCATTTTTCAACTTTTTGCCTTGTATTTTCACAACATTTTTCTTTTTAATTCATTGCCAAGGTATCACTCATTTTTCTTGCACCAAGTACATATTTTGTTCTCCTTTTCCATGTATCAGTGACTTTTCCCCCTCATTTTGTGTTTACCTTTATACCAGCCACCCTCAACTTAGGCTTTTGGCCTGAGTCGAGGTGCACAATATCCAACCTAGGAACCAGGGCCACTTTTGGTAGCCACCCTTAACATAGGAATTTTGCCTCAATCAAGGTGCACAATGTGTAAGGAAGGACCAGGGCCAACTTAAGGATTTTACATCTAATAAGGCTAGGTTACTTAGGTTTTTAAAAAGAAAAAGTGCATGTAAGGCTCAAACACTAGGATCAAGGGATATTTCACACATTTGGTTGGTTATTTAGGCTAAGTGGACTATTATGAAAAATGGCCTAAGATCCTTTCCTAACCAACTAGCCTATAGTCTAAATCAAAGTAATAGGGAAAGTTCTGAATTGAAACACAATACATGAATTTAGCAAAGTAAGATCACACTCATGCATGTGGCACTGATTACACTATTAACACAAACTCTTAGATCATGCTTTTTATCTCAATTTTATCCTCATTTATCAGAATAAGCATTGTTAACACAATTAAACATGCATTGTTGCTATCTAGACTAACTAAAACAATTGGTGAGCATCATCTTTCAGAAAAGTGCAGAAAAACACATATATGCCATAGATATTAGTACTATATGCTACCTATACTACCTACACATCCTAAGCATACCAGTTCAACAGAAATTAAATATCTATGGGGAAAAATAACACAGGCAAGAAAACCCCTAGAATTTAAAGTTTAGGATGCTTATAGGCCAAGGCTACTCAAACCTCACTGAAGCCTATAATTACCCACACTCCATCGAAAAAGAGGTGCGTTGTCGTCAATGTACACAAAAAAAGTCAAAAGAAAGTATCAGGGTCAAAAAGAACACACCTGGGCACCTAAGCGCCAATGTGTGACTGAGTCTAGCCACCCTCAACCTACGTGGTTGCCTCCTCAGTGGTAGAACCATGACCCAAGGGACCAGTACCCCTCACTCTCTCGAGCTCGCAAGCCTGTCGTATCTGCTCCTCCTGCCTCAACTGTCTCATTAAAAACTTTAGCTCTTGCTCCTCTGTCAACCCTACATGCAGCCTCACTATATTTCAATCATCATTAGTATAGGGCCTCTTCTTGTGGAAAGGCTATAAAGGTTACTTAGGAGCATATAAATTCACCACAGGTACCGGGGGCACAATCTGTGGGAATGCCACTGGTGCATCCAAGGTTGTTGTCATATCAGTCCGGAGCTATTGGATCTCTTTCTGTAGCGCCATCATATCTGCTGGTCATGTTGTACTCAGGATCTGTTAAACTCTCAACTCAAAAGCATCAATTCAGGCATCCACGGCTAAAAATCGGTCTTGAATAGCAGTGACCGTGAATGCTTGCATGCATCCCTCGGACACTGTAATAGCTTGGCTGACCCAGGACCTAATTTACTAAACTAACTGAGTCTACTGAGACACAGAGTGGGCCTACCACTATGCCATAGCCTGAATGGATGTCGCAAATATGTAAACCATGCCGGCGGGCGCTATCTGTGTAGGGATGGCCTGTGGTGCAGGAGTAGTGGTAGTAGGCGCCCCCTCTACATATTTCTCAGTCTGTGGGGGCCTATCCTATGTAGCAACAATAGTAGTTGTGGTGGGTGGAACCTCAGGAGATGGCTCTAGCGCGAACATCTTGGGCATAAGAGCTGGCTAGTGTGGTGCTCGCAGAAGTGCCACCAGGTTCTCCTCACACTTAATCAGACTGGTATCCAAACTCTATCAGACCATAATAAGTGACTCTAGCTGATGTAGACTCTCCATCGCCGACTCTGAACAGAGTATGCAGATTAAGCAAGGAAAAGGGATGGGCGTAGACCTCTTCCAGGTCGCCTTATGGATTTGGTCTACGATAAGGATGGCCCAATCAATTTCATAGCCAGCGAAGATGCCGACAACTATAACTGCATGGTCCAGCATGAAGATATTGTCTGCAAGCATCGACCGGGTCCATGACCTCACAAATGCCCACCAAACTTTAGTGGGAAAATGGAGATAAGCCTTCACAATAGGCTCTGAAGAAGAGGCTATCCATACCGGGTCCGAGCCCTGCTCGAGAATAAAACCTGCCACTTATCTCATCAAGTCGGCTCTGCAGCTCTGGTCTCTTATCAAACCAACATCCCTGGTGCACCCCAATCAGCGGTCATACTCTGTTGTGATCTGGGGGCTGGGAACTCAGTCCTGAACAACATGCGATAGATGGTAGTCTCCGAGATGTTTACCTAGCGACCCTTCACTCTAGTGTGTGTCGGTCTAGGTTTAGGGAGGAGATTCATTTCCTTGGGAAGAATGTTGAGATATGTGGCTTCATATGTTGCATAGAACTCCCATACCATGGTCGGGGAGTACCTCCCTGGTGCTTTGGTCAGATCGGGGATACCACCTAAATTAGAGGAAATGATCCCAGGCTCCCCATAAATGGAGCAAGCTAGTTTTCCCCACTCATTACTATGTACACCCTCCATGTAGATATCTCGTGTGCCCATAACACACCGCCGACTGGTGAGAGCATCTGGAGGTGATGGTGATGTCTGCGATGGTGTGGCAGAGGACTTTGTCTCCGACTCGTAGCTAGATCTTGACTCTGACTTTGACTCCTCTAGACGGAGTCCTCTAAATAGATCTTCTATTGTTTTTGCCTCTCTCGTCAGACTGGGGAGTGCGAACAACAATAGTCTGGGTCTGGGTCTACCCAAGTCTTATGGCAGCCTGTGTCTGTTGTCTATCAGCATCCAGTGCAAGTCAGACACTGAGCTCCTCAACTGATCCACTAACCTCGTGGGTCTCCTCCTTCCTCGAGGTCTCATCTCTAAGCCTCCTTTGCATGGCTCGAATATCCTCACATCTCAACATTGGGGCCATAGTACCTGAAACATATAGGTTAACACAACATGGTTAGCCCCACAGGATAAGAAATGAAATACAAGATTAAATTAGACTTGGTTACATAGGGGTTTACAAAAGCACTTCTACGGGCCATGATGAAAACTACCCAGCCATAGAAGGCTCTCGTAGAAATAATGTCCACAATTTTTTGTTTACTATAATGGCATCTACGGGAGTAGGTAAGAATCATAGAAGGATCTACATGTCATAGACTAAGTTGTAGATAATTCCAGTTTCTAAACTGTTGCAGGTAGGGATCTACAAGACCTTTCTATGAGTCGTAGAATATTCCAAAACTTGTAGAAGGTCTTGTCTGATAGATTCTCAGAAACATCAGGTTTCTAGAATTTCATACGAAGGGAAATTATGGCTCATGAAAATTTCCACGGGCTGTAAAAGACCCTCGTAGATGATATCGCCCAAGTTACACCTCTTTTTTAAGGATAAAGTGGTCGTTGTCAAGAAATAGAACCTAACCAAGGTTAGGGTCGACCCCAAGGGAATAGGTAGACTTAAAAGAATTCAATTAATGCAATTTGAGTAGTTAACCAACTTACTTTCCCAAAGGGGAAGGGGGTGGGGTGGGGGGTGTTTGCAATAATCAGTAGAAAAATAAACCTAACTAAAATAGGAGTTAAATCAATGTAGAGAGAAACTAGGGTATTGTGTTCCCCATGATTCCCTAACTTGGTATCATCGGATAACCTAATTCTTTTCTAGTGTGTAGTATGAAAGATAGTAAGTTTTCACCAAACCCTTTGGTCCAGGGGAGAGGTGAATTTCATTACGTGACTTGGCCCATCTCTGAAGTGTGCATTACTAACCCTTACCTATTAGTACCAGTACAACCTCCCCTTGGCCCAGTTTGGTTGATTAGATGAGAACACATCAATCAAATTCTGTTAATTAATATATTTTCCTATTCATTATTACATTGGTCGAGTAAGTAACACTAGGCGGATTCTAATGTTGTCCACCATAAAAAACATGCAAAGGGAATAGAGTTAATTAATACATGCATACACACTTTCCAAGAATTATGAATCATCCGGTTTTACTTTGTTAGTTCTTCATGGTTCCCACAACCTAGTTGTGGACTAAGCTACTCATGATTTGTGTAAATGCAATACTTATGAATTGAAATAACATAATAGAGCACCTACACAATCGAATTAAGAACAATCAAATACAACTTCAAAGAGAATCATAAGATTAATGATAAAATAAAAGTACAAGTGTTCTCAAAACTCTCCAATGTTATCTCACTATTTTTCCTCTCTAATTATCGAGTTCTTTGTGTACTATGCACCTCCTCTCTGAAAAATAACCTAAATACCTATTTATAATATTCAAAATACAAGTCCTAAACAAAATAGGATAGTTGGATTGATACGCCCCACGAATAGGTTTACGGGCTGTATTGCATTCCATGGCCCTTAATCGGGGTCTCATATAGTGTTGCTGGAAAACTGGACTTCAAGTCTATGATACCCCTCTATGACCCGTAAAGTGGTTTGAAACCCATTGGGGTTTCGCTTGATGAATCTTCAAAAAGTCTCTCATCTCTGGTCCTCAGGGAACGAACCATGTTCTACGACTCGTAAATTATTCCATGACCCGTCTGCATATTCATAGAATCAACTTTAAAAAATCAGCCCCTCACTGGAATTGTCCACAAAACCCACTTCTCGGCCCGTAGAGTGAACAACGGCCCATAAAGGGTCTCGTACTACACAAAATCAGCAACTTTTGTAGTTTCTTCCCAAAATCAAGGTCAACCCTAGAATTTTGCACATATAACACAAAAACACATAAAATCAACTAACATCGCATTGAGAACACACAAAATTCCAAGTTTTAAGCATCAAAAGTATTGTATTTTGACAACACCCTCAACTTAAAATTGTTGTTTGTCCTCAAGCGACGGACTCAATTTATATAAGTAATATAGTAACACATAGACCTCAATCCAATGGCATACATCACATAAATCTTAAACTCAAGTACCCACACCACTTTTTCAAAACAGAATTATAGACATTTATAGACTAGTGCATGTGACAACACAACTATGACAAGTGAGGTACCATCAACAATCCACAATCATTGAATGAGTCTAATGCTAATAATGAAATGCAAGTGCCCTCATGGAAAGAAGTCCCATATCTAACTCTCAGTGATGTTTCCATGTATACACTTTGGACTATGAAAAAAATACTCACTCTCACAAAATACATTCCTGTATCATTCCCAATACCATTGGTTTGCCCCTATACTCATAATTAAGACCTTCAACTACTTGGACTAAGATCACTTTAGGACTTTCTAGGCTTGTAACGTAGGCTCGGGGGGCTTTGGTATGGTATTTTAGAAACATAGTGACTAAAGGCCCTCATTGAAACTGCATTTTCCTATTCTTTTGTCCTACCAACTCTTTCATTTTCCATCTCATTCCCCTTTTCTCCTTTTTCAAGCTTTTTTGACTGCCTTCTTTTCATTTTTCAGCTTTTTGCCTTGCTTTTACGCTTCATTTTTCTTTTTAATTCACAACTAAGGAATCACTTATTTTTTCTTGCACCGAGTACATGACATTTCTCCATTTTCTCTGTATCACTAATTTTCCCCTTACTTTTGTGTTTCACCCTTACACCAGACACCCTCAACTTAGGATTTTGGCCTAAGTTGAGGTGCACACTATTCATTTTCAGAATGAGGAAGCTTTTTGTAGCCACCCTCGACTTAGGCCTTTTGCCTCAGTCAAGATGCCCAATGTTCAAAGAAGGACCAGGGCCAATTTCAGAATTTTTCAACTAACAAGGCTAGGTTAATTAGGTGTTTACAAAAAATAGATACATGTCAGGCTCAAACATTAGGATCAATGGATACTCTACAAATTTAGTTGGTTATTTAGGCTAAGTGGACTTTTAAGAACAATGGCCTAAGATCTTTTCCTAATCCAATTAGTTTACAGTCTAACTTAGAGTAACAGGGCAAGTTCTGAATTAGCACACAACATATGAATTTAGCAATTTAAGCTCAGTCTCACATGGCACTGACGACATCATCAACAAAATACTCTCAGGGCATGCTTTTTTATCTCAATTTATCCTCACTTATCAGAACAAACATTGTCAACACACCTAAACATGCATTATTTCTATCTAAACTAACTTAGGCAATATTTTGGTGGGTATCATTTTTCAAACAAAACACAAAACATGTTATATGCCACATGTATTAGTACTATATGCTACAAATACTACCTAAACATCCTAAACTTATCGGTTCAACAGAAAGTAAATATCCATCGGGAAAAAGAACACATTCAGGAAAATCCCAGGATCAAAAGTTGGGGTAGTTATGGACCCAAGCTACTCAGACTTAACTGAGGCCTATAACTACCCATACCCCAACAAAAGAGAGGTGCATTGTCCCCAATGCACACAATCAAAACAAAAAAAAAGTATAAGGGGTCAAAAATTATACCTGGGCGCCTAAGCGCCAGTGTGTGGCTGAGTCTGGCCACCCTCACCGTGTGTGGTGGCCTCTTCAATAGTAGAACTATGTCCAGAAGGGATAGCACCAGTCAAGCTCTCAAGCTCTCGAGTTTGTCATCTCTCCTCCTCCTATATCGACTCTCTCAAGATAAGTTCAAGCTCCTCCTCCTCAGTCAGCCTCGCACGTGAGCGCACCACTTCTTTCTTACTGGAAATGTCTATGAGATGGTGTACGGGTCTTAAAGCAGTTTACGGCCCATAGAACGAGTCGTAGAGGGATTTCCTGATGCCCTTCTCAGCCAAAAGTGGCTGACTTAGCCATGTACCTGCAAATTCTTCATAGAACACACTGTTACCTTACATGCAACTAGATGGATGTCTAAGATTACAATAAGATACAAGAAAATAACTACCTATAAGTCTAAAAATTATAAATAAAGATGCACTACAACTATTACATCAAAAACCTTGGGTTGCCTCCCAAGTGGCGCCTGATTTACTGTCGCAGCATGACTTGGACAAATTAGTTACTCAGACTTCACTAATTTCCCAAACTTCATTCTTCAAATCATTTGGCCTCTTCATAGACTGACAAATATTAAAGACAACCTCTTCGTTGTTCAATCTAAAGAACCTGAGTTGATGGGCTTCCATATCCACTAGCGATCGCCTAGTAGCTAGGAACAGTCTTCCCAAGATGATTAGGACGTCGAATTCTACTTCAAAATCTAGGATCACAAAGTCTTTGTGGAATATAAACTTCTCAACTTTGACCTGCACATCATATAGTTTCCCCACAAGCTTTTTCACCGTGCGATCAGCCATCAGCAATTGCATGCTTGTCAGAATAGGGGCTCCCATTCCTAGCTTCTTGAAGACCGCAAGGGGAATCAAATTAATGTTGGCACCTAGATCACATAGTGACCTTACGAGCTCTACATCTCCAATGGTCTAGGGTATGGTAAAAGCACCGGGATCTTCTTGTTTTTTGACCAAGGACCTCGTAGCAATCGCACTGCAATGCTGAAGCTCTTGGGATAGCTCCTGACTCATAGTGCGCTTCTCTGTAACCAGGTCCTTCATTTACTTTTTATACCCTGACAGCTTCTCCAACTCCTTAATAAGAGGGATATTGATGGAGAGTTATTTAAGCATGAAGAGAAAGTGCTTGAACTTGCCTTCCTCCTCCCTTTTTTGATTCTTTGAGGGAAGGGAGGAAGAGGCCTAGGAATAGGCTTCAACTTCTGCGGTGCATCAGTAGCTTCAATCACCCCCATCCTTGCCACAATCATCTCCTGTATTTAAATCCTTGACCGCAACTGTCTCCTCTCAAACATCATCCTCATCAACTAGCATGGCATGATGAATAGTGCTCTTGCCACCACGAGTAGTAACCACCATGCACTACCCTTCATTCTTATGGTTCTAAACTGTATTGCTAGGCAATGTACACCTCTGTCACTGATTGAGTTGAGTCGACACTTGACCAAACTGTTACTTAAGCTGTTTGATAGCTACAGAATAAGACTCAATTTTCTGATTGATACTAGAGATCTCAGATTTCATCCTTCTTAGAGTCTCATTATGTATCTCAACTTTCTTCAATAGACAATCAAACATCTTCTCAATTCTTGAACTACTTGCACCTGCCTCATGATTATGTGGTGGCACATGGGAACCATTTCTGTAACCATCTCTGCGACCCCAATCTGTGTCTCTCTCTGAGCCCCTGTTCCGATGATAATATCCTCCATGGTTGTCTCAAAAAACTCCATCTTTGTTGAAGTTCTGACCTTGGTTTCCTTGACCTAGGCACCAATAGTCTTGATTGGACTGGAAATCCCTCGTTTGATCAGCAATAAAACAAGTGTCCTCCTCATAGTAAGACTTATCATACATGGGTGCACGTGAAGGCTGATTAACCACTGCATTGACTCATTCCTGGTTCTATTTCATCATCGCCTCTATGCTTGTGCAAACTCAGGCACGCTCTTGCATAATTTCTTCATTTATCTTAGCTTGCTATGAACAAACACTAACAATGCACAAACTTTGGTAGATGCTCTGTCTCTCTTCCCTCATGCACGAGTAGTCTTGACCACTCTCTCCATCCTTTCTACAATCCTTGCAAATGTCTGATCTAAGCAAATGCCCCCAATAGTAGTGTTAGCACAAGCCTGGTTGTTCTCATCGAGGGAACGTTAGAAGATCTCCACCAAGGCATCATCAATGATCTTGTGGTCTGGGATACCCCTTAAGCACTTAATAAACCGCTCTCATGTAGTACTGATCGAGTCACCAGGAATTCGCTCAAAGTTGTTGATCTGGTCTTTCAACTTGAGCTTCTTCGACCTCGAGAAGTACCTTTCAAAAAAGGCCCTCTACAGTTCAGCCCAACTGGTGATTGAACTCTGTGGGAGCTCAAATAGAAATAATGTTTCATTAACTTTAATAGACGATGGGAAGAGATGAAGTCCTACACCATCCATAGATATTTTCTGTCTTCACATCACACTCTTAAAGATAAATACAACGTTGCGTAGATGGCTATGAGGATCCTCCGATGGTAAGCCCACAAATAGCCCATGGTTTTACAACATCTGAAGCAACCCACTCAAGACCATGAACTTTTTGTCAGCCGGTAGTGGTGGCAATACAATAGCTCCAGTCACCTCCATAGCCATAGGATTCAGCCTAAATTGATTTCATTGATAAACATTTGCATTAAAATCCTGTCACTGTAGAGCAAAGTCCTCAAAAGGAGGTGGGTTCTCATGATCAACATTTTCATCCTCATTCCTGTTTAAAGCTATATTAGCCACGTTGCTAGCGTTATCTAGTTCTATTCTTCTTAACGTTCTTCAGATCTCTAGGTCAAACAGAGTCAAGGATCTTCCTTGACATCGAATTTTTGATATACACTACACTTACACCTTGAAAAAGAACAAAAACAACAAAAAAACATAATATGAAGGAAATAAGTATTAATACTCAAATCATTTGAATTAACCAAGTCTAGCAATATTCTTTGGCAATGGCACCAAAATCTTGACACCAAAGTTACATCTCCTTTTTCAGGATAACACGATCGTTGTCAAGAAGTAGAACCTAATCAAGGTTTGGCTCAATCCCAAGGGAATATATAGACTTAAAAGAATTCAATTGACGCAATTTGAGTAGTGAACCAACTTACTTCCCCTGGGGGGGGGGGGGTTCACAATAATCAGTAGAAAAATAAACCTAACTAACACAGGAGTCAATCAATATGGGGAGAAACTAGGGTATTGTGTTCCCCATGATTCCCTAACTTACTATCACCGGATAACCTAATTTCTTTCTAATGTATAGCTTGTAGGAAGGTAAGTTAAGTTCACCAAACCCTTTGATCCAGGCGAGAGACGAATTTCACTATGTGACTTGGCCCATCTCCATAGTGTGCATTACTAACTCTTATCTATTAGACCCAGTACAACCTCCCCTTGGCCCAGTTCAGTTGATTAGACAAGAACACATCGATCGAATCTGTTAATTAATCTATTTTCCTATTCATTACTACCTTTGTCCAGTCAGTAACATTTTCTAATGCTGGCCACCATTAGAAAACATGCAAAGCGAAGAGAGCTATTTAATACATGAATGCACAGTTTCTAAGAATTATGAATTATCCGGTTTTACTTTGTTAGTTCTTCATGGTTCTCACATTCCTAGTTGTGGATTTAACTGCTCATGATTTGTGTAGAAGCAAGATTTATGAATTGAAATAACACAATAGAGCACTTACACAATTGAATTAAGAACAAGCGAATCCAACTTCAAGGAGAATCACAAGATTAAAGTCAAATCAAAGTACAAATGTTCTCAAAACTCTCCAATGTTATCTCACTATTTTTCCTCTCTTATTTATCAAGTTCTCTATGTACTATGTTCCTCCTCTCGGAAAAATAACCTAAAAACCTATTTATAATATTTAAATACAAGTCCTAAACAATATAGATAGCTGGATTGGCACGCCTCTCGAACAGGTTTACGGGCCGCATTGCATTCCACGACTTGTAATCGAAGTCTCACACAGTGGTACTAGAAAACTGGACTTCAAGTCTATGATACCCCTCTACAACCTGTAGGGAGATTTTGTTTGATGAATCTTCAGAAAGTCTCTCATCTCTGATCCTCAGGGCACGAACCATATTCTGTGGCTCGTAAATCATTCCATGACCCGTGTGCATGTTCGTAGAATCGACTTCAGAAAATCATCCCCTCATTAGAATTGTCCACAAAACCCACTTCACAGCCCGTAGAGTGAACTACAACCTGTAAAGATCTCATACTGCATTAAAATCAGCAACTTATGTACTTTCTTCCCCAAATAAACGCCAACCCTAGAATCCTACAGATATAACACATAGAACCAACTAACATCGCATTGAGAAGACAAAAAATTCCAAGTTTTAAGCATCAAAAGTGTTGTATTTTGGCAGCACATCAGTAGACCAGAAAGCCTAGTAAGCTGAGTTTCTATATCTATCAATACGGAACATGTACGATAGTTTCAACTCAATTTTTCAGAATCAAAGCAATATGCACACTGTATACACAACTCATGTCAAAATACCTAATACCCCAAATGCAAATTTCAGCATATACCCCATCAAAAATTATTTAACATGTTTTCCCAAACCTACCGGCCCCGTTTGAATGAATTAGCCTCAAATCTCGCACATGACATCACACAACAAGTTTACATAATCAATTCAATTCAAGGTATGCGACCACATGGATTTCAAACATATCATTCAAGCACAAGGACAAGAAAAACACACCAATTTCCAGCCTAAACACATATTCATACATTGGCAACTATTTTCATAATTCAATTTTTAAACACAAAAATGTCATACATGGGTTCATGTATTAAATTCTCAAACCCATCAACTGATTTCAGCCTAATCATACAATTCTTGGTAAATAAATGGTTTTCTAAGACTGAAAGATCTACAAAATTGAATGACCAGGATGTAGAAATTGAAGGAGGACTCAAAGTTGTAGAACCCTAGGGTTTATGAAAAAGTTGGTCGGAAAGTGGAAGGGGACTGATCGCCGTTAGTCAGAGGACAAGGGAGGGGGATCGTCGGGTTTCTTATGTAACTTTTGCAAAAAAGGAGTCAAAATATTTTGACCCCATTATTTATATGATGACCAGATCGGTCAAAACTAATGGGCCTAGACTATACAAAACCCTGATTATCGGTTGTATAGAGTTTTATGGCCCATAAATCATGGTTTTGTATAAGACTCGTAGAGTTCGTCGTAGAAACTTCAACACTTAGTCGAAAATAAAAAAACTTACTTAGGGTCCATGATCCCCATTCACGACCTGTAGTTTTATCTACGGGCCATAAAGTTGGCTCTTGGACTAGAGTGCATAGTATTTTCCTCACTGGAAGTGTCCACGAGATGGTGTACACGTTGTAGATTGTCATACGGCCCATAGAACTAGTCATAGAAGAACTTCTTGATGCCTTTTCCGCCAAGGGTGGCTGAATTAGTCATGTAGCTGCACATTCTTTACAGAACTCACTGTTACCCAATATGCAACCAATCTAATGTCCAAAATTACAAATAAAATGTGAAGAATTTAAACTACCTACAAGTCCAAAAGTTTAAAAAAACTATAACTATTACATCAAATATCTTGGGTTGCCTCCCAAGTAGCGCCTGACTTATTGTCACGGCATAACTTGGACAACTTGGTTACTCAGACTTCACTAAGTGCCCAAACAACCTTCTTCAGATCATATGGCCTCTTTATTGACTGACAGATATTGAAGACAACTTCTTTGTTATTCATTCTAAACCTGAGTTGTCCAGATTCCATATCCACTAGTGCTCGACCAGTGGCTAGGAATGGCCTTCCCAAGATGGTTGGGACTTCAAAGTCAACTTCGCAATTGAGGATCACAAAGTCTGCGAGAAATATGAATTTCTCAACTTTGACAAGAACATCATAAAGTAACCTCACAGGTTTCTTCACCGTGCGGTCAGTCATTAACAACTGCATGCTCATCAAAGTAGGGGCTCCCAGTCATAGCTTCTTGAAAACCGGAACAGGCATTAGATTTATGCTGCCTTCGAGATCACACAATGCCCTTGTAAACTCCATATCTCCAATAGTGCAGGGTATGGTAAAAGCATTTGGATCTTCTCGTTTTTGCACTATGGACCTCGTGGCAATTGCACTGCAATGTTGAAGCTCTTGGGAGAGCTTCTGACTCACAATTTGCTTCTTTGTAACCAAGTCCTTCATAAACTTTGCATACCCTGAAATCTTTTCCAATGCCTCAATGAGAGGGATGTGGATGGAAAGTTGTTTAAGCATTGGGAGGAAGTGCTTGATCTTTCTCTCCTCCTCATTCTTTTTAATTCTCTTAGGGAAGGGAGGAGGAGGCCTAGGAATGGGCTTTAGCTTTTGTGGCGCCTATGCAGCATCACTCACCTCATCCTTGACAAGATCAACTCTAGTACCTATATTAATAACCACAACTGCTTCCTCTCGAATATCATCATCTACTGGCATGGAAGGATCAATGGTACTCTTGTCACCACAAGTAGTAACTGCCATGTGCTGCCCCTCGTTCTTTGAGTTATGAACTCTATTGCTATGTAGTGTACCAAACTCTTGCTCAAGCTATCTAATTGCAATAGAATGAGAGGTGATTTTTTTATTTATGCTAGAGATGTCAGATTTCATCCCTCTCAGAGTCTCATCTTGTGCCTCATCTTTCTTCAACAGGCGGTCAAATATCTCCTCGACTCTAGACATGCTAGCTCTAACATCACAGTTGTGTGGTAGCACATATGGACCATTTCTATAGCCATCTATGTGGCCCCAATCTGCTTCTCTATCTTGGCCTCGATTTTTGTCATAGTAACCTCCATGGTTGTCTCTGAAAGAACCATCTTGATTATAGTTCTGACCTTGGTTTCCTTGACCTTGCAGACAATAGTCCTGATTAGACCCTTGGGCGTTGGTCCAGAAACCCCCTATCAGATCAACAATGATGTAAGTGTCCTCCTCATAGTAGGGATCATCATTCATAGGTTCTTGCGGAGGCTGATGAACAACTGCATTAACTCAATCCTAATTCTATTTCATCATCACCTCCAGACTAGTACAAATCCAGGAAAGCTCTTGCATTATTTCTTCATTTACTTTAGCTTGCTCATAACCAATATTGGTAGTGCACAAACTTTTGATAGATAACCTGTCTCTTTGACCCCATGCACGATTTGTCATCACCACCCTTTCCATCCTCTCAGCAATCCTTGCAAATGGTTGATAAAAGAACATTCCCCCATGATCGTATCAGTACAGTCTTGACTATTCTCATCTAGGGTATGGTAGAAGATCTCCACCAAGGCATCATCAACAATTTTGTGGTCTAGGACACTCCTCAAGCACTTTGTGAATTGCTCTCATGTAATACTAATCAAGTCACCAGAAGTTGCTCAAAGTTGTTGATTCGATCTTTCAACTTGAGCTTCTTCGATCTTAGGAAGTACCTCTCCAAAAAGTCCTTTTGCAACTCAGCCCAATTGGTGATCGAAATTTGTGGGAGCCTGAATAGCCATAGCACTGCATTGCGTGTCAGGGATAACAGAAAAACACAAAATCCCATAGCATCCATAGATAGATTCTGTGTTTCCATCAAATTCTTGCTGACAAACGCAATGTTGTGTAGATGACTATGTAGATCCTCTGATGTTAGGCCCATGAACAACCCATGGTTCTGCAATATCTGAAGCAACCCACTCGAAACCATAAACTTTATGTCAGCCGATAGTGGCGGTAACACAATAGGGTTCAACCAATATTGGTTCCACTAATAAGCTTTGTGTCACGCCCTAAGTCCCATTAAGGCGGATTGGCACCCTTGCCGACAAGGCTCAGGAGAACCAACACATAACTATGCACCTGCTATGAGCATTTAAGAGATTTTCATATTCAACATGCTGTCAAAAGAAAGTAAATTGTATTAATAAGCCAAAAATAAATGCATAAGACTAGGCCGTTGGAGACACGATGTCTACAATACGCTACTTGACCATATTTTAACTTACATAGTCTACAAAGCCTTTAGTTAAGGAACAATATCCTTATGGGTCGGGACAGGCCCCGCCTCATGACCAACTATACTATACAAAATACAAGCTCTTGACACACAAGCCTCGAAGCAACCTGGAGCTCAATAATAACAACTGGAAATCCTATACTCTTACTAGGGAGATCTAGTAGCTCCTGTACCTGCAGCATGAAATACAGGTCCCTCGTAAGGGACGTCAGTATGAGATAATGTACTGAATATGTTAGGCAGGAAATACTGTATATGAAATAAGAACTCAAATGAAATCACACACTGGTGTATAAGGATAAAAGACCACCTTTAGTCATACTGTGGAATCATGTAGTTTATGTCTTTTTATTACTTTACCTTTCTTTACTGTATAATCTGTGCACAATATATCATGTAAATGACCAACTGATCAGTGGCAAATCAATATCGGGACCGACCCATGTTAGGCTTTCCTTTCACCCCCGGGGATACCCCCGTAATATGGCATCGACCCATGCTAGGTGATTCTTCAACCCCTGGGATACCACCCATCAATAAGCAACTTTGAGTTATCTTTTATTTACTTTCCAGATGATTCTTTTGGTGGTCATAACATTTAGAGCTATAGGAATGTAGACATGACATGTGACATATAAACAACCATACAAGATAATACCACAATAAAAAGAGAGTTAGACAACTAATGAAATGTATAGGAGATTAAACAACACATGGACTTTATTTGGTAAAAAGGAACTCATGTATCTTTGGTATCCAAGTATGTATGCAGATTTGACAATGACTATGTATGGGAACATATGAACATTGTAAGGAGTGGAGACACAGTTATTAGTTACGTCGGAGTTGGTAAGTGTTTTTATGTACCAAGGAAGAACCTACATTTCATGCCAAGTAATAGAAAATCAAGTAGCCTTACATACCTCGTTGTACTACGTCGTTATTACCTCGGAGTAGTATCCTCTTCCTCAAAATACTTATCTACAGTATATTAGGTGATAAAACTAGTGTTAAAAGATAATAGACACATCTTGGTAGTCCGTTTTCATCCAAAAATAATATCCGAGCACCAAGCTTGGAATTAGCAACCAAGGAGTATTCTTTCAACGTTTCCACTCCTAATCGTATTTTCTAATACACATTCCCATATACATGTCATATACAGCTACGTTAAGTCCCATAACAGTGTTATAACAGCTCATAAAGTACAACATACAACAACTCTATACAACACGCAAATAGGCAACGCAACATTGTGTCCTTTCGATACATCTCGACGTCAACCATTCTAAATCTGTTTCAACCACAACCAAACTGTTCTCAACATATTTACACACAAATAATGTCCTAAATTAGTCACCAAGTAGATAGAAAACATGAGACAACAATTCCCAATATTCAGTCCACGAATTCTTATTAAGAGCGGAATTAAAGTATCATATAAGAACTCATTTTTCCGGAAGATAAAAATGGTGCAGCAGCCTTCTTAAATCACTACCGAACCAAACCTTGTTAAATTCATAAACATTACTTCATAATTCAGCCAACCAACAAGAAAAAATCCTCTTAATAAACAAGAAAAGTGGACAACAATCTTTGGAACACATGCTGTCCTAAATTCCTGCACAAGTACAACCATCATACTCTTCATGTTTTTCATGGAACTATTATACCAAACCATAGGTATTTTTACTTACCTTAGACCTCAAGGATCAGGTTCTCTTCAAGAACCTAGAGGTGTGCCTTGGCTGCTTTACAAAATGAAGGGAGAGCAAGGAGAAACTTTGAAGAAAATCTGATTTTTGGCTTTGAGACAATGACTAAAAGTTGCTGGATTTTTGCCCTTTTTAAAGGGCCACTTTTTGCTGACTTTCTTTTATATTTCAAGCCTTATTTTATTAAGGTGGTGATGCAGCAACTTAGCCTTTTCACTTTGTCTTTATTGGGCTTCAATTGGATAGGCTTTGCTGCAAATATCTCTCCCTTACACCCACTTACTTTGGGCCCTTATTGTGAATTGGGTTGTGAATGTAATTTGGCCCTTTTCCTATTCATCTTGGGCTGCAAATGTTGTCCTTTTATGATGCTAAACCATGGGCCCAAATGACATCCTTACCTCGGGGTTTATTCTTTATCGGACTTGAACAAATTCGATGTTGGGCTTCTTCTCCGTGTACCTAGTCTATTTAAGTTAAGCACGTAGGTGACTCACCTTTTAGCTTCCTAAGTCTCACAAGCACCTCACTTCCTTTCACTTTGTTTAAGGTCGTGTTCTCCCCAATTTGACTTAAAACTTACATACACTCTGTCATCTTGAGCGTTAGACATACATATAACCCTCTAATCTGCAATTCAAGCACTTTTAAAAAACTGTGTGCTGGTTTGACCCCGCCACATCATGTTTTATATGCATCAGTATATGTAAGATGTGGGGTGTTACATCCTCCTCCCCTTAGGAACATTCGTCCCCGAAAGTTAACATAAATGGGATAGGTCATACAAGTTTAATCTTTCATGTAAACAAACTTTTAACAACATAATAAAACTTCAAATTCATGTACCTACAAATCCCTCAATTCTACATGTTGGACTTCCTCTTTGGCTTCAAATAAATAAGGGTAATTAGATCTCATTGCTTCCTCAGCCTCCCACGTTATCTCTTCTACTTGCTAGTTCCTCCAAAGTACCTTTACTGAAGGTATTTCCTTATTCCTTAGCTTTCTAACTTGACGATCTAGGATAGTAATAGGTACCTCCTCATAGGTGAGATCTTCTGTAACCTGCATTTCTTCAATAAGAGTGATATAAGATGGGTCACCTATGCATTTTCGAAGCATTGAGACATGAAAAGATGGATGAACCATTGAAAGCTCCTGGGGTAGCTCTAATTCATACACAACCTATCCAAACCTTTTAATAATCTTATATGGCCCTATGTAATGTGGGCTTAGTTTTCCTTTCTTACCAAACCTCATAACACCTTTCATCGGGGACACCTTTAAGAATACCCAATCTCCTACTGAGAATTCCAGTCCTCTTTTTCTAGCATCGGTATATGATTTGCAATGACTTTGGGCTGTTTCTAGCCGTTGTCGTATTACCTTGACTTTTTCCATGGCTTGTTGGACTAGATGTAGACCAAGCAAGGTGGTTTCACCCAATTCAAACCATCCTACTAGTGATCTATATTTCCTTCCATACAAAGCTTCATACGATGCCATCTTGATGCTTGAATGGTAGCTATTATTATAGGCAAATTCAATAAGTGGAAAATGGTCCACCCAACTACCTTTGAAGTCCAATGCACAAGCCCGCAACATATCTTCAAGTGTTTGAATGGTGTGTTCTACTTGACCATCTGTCTATGGGTGAAAAGCTATACTTAAATTCACTTGTGTCCCTAAGCTCCTTTGGAAGGATTTCCAAAACTTTGTAGTGAATTGAGCTCCTCGATCAGATATAATGGAGATTGGGACCTCATGTAGCCTAACTATCTCTTTGAGGTATAGCTTTGCATACTCTTCAGCTGTATAATCACTCTTAACTTGCAAGAAGTGTGTTGATTTTGTGAGTCTATCAACTATCACCCATATGGAGTCAAACTTCTGAAATGAGCGAGGCAACCCACTGACAAAATTCATATTAATCATACCCCACTTCCATGTTGGAAGCTCTATACATTACATATAACCTCCCGGCTTTTGGTGCTCTACCTTAACTTGTTGGAAATTCGGACATCGAGCCACAAATTCTGCAAGGTACTTTTTCATGTCTTCCCACCAAAACATTCCCTTCAGATCATGATACATCTTAGTTGATCCTGGATGGATCGAATATCTTGAGTGATGGGCTTCTTCCATTATCCTCCTTCTTAGTCCATTTATATTAGGAGCGCATAATCTATTTTGGCAATAAAGTACTCCATTTTGTGCAAGTTCAAAGCCCTTCATCGTGCCTTGACTCACCTTCTCCTTAAGTCGTCGTAGAACAGGATCCTTAAACTGCTTTTCTCTTACCTCCATTACCAATGAAGACTCTGCAGCATTATGCACAACAACCCCTTCCTTTGGAGTTTCAAGGAGGCGAACCCCCAAATTGGCTAGTTGACGTAGATCCTTAGCCACTCCGTGACGTACCACGGACTACTCACCAATATTCATAATTTCCTTATGACTCAGAGCATCGGCTACCATATTTGCTTTCCCTGGATGGTATAGTATATCAACGTCGTAATCCTTTATTAGCTCCATCCACCTCCGCTGCCTTAAATTTAGGTCTTTCTGTTTAAAGATGTACTGTAGGATCTTATGATCAGTATATATGTCAACATGAACTCCATACAAATAGTGGCGCCATATTTTCAAGGCAAACATAACAGTTGGTAGCTCAAGGTAATGTGTTGGGTAGTTTCTCTCATGTGGCCACAGTTGTCTCGAGGCATAAGCAATTACCCTACCATTTTGTGTCTGTACACACCCTAAGCCAACCCCTAAAGCATCACAATACACCGCATACCCCTTTGTGCCTTCTGGAAGCACTAGTATGGTGAAAGATTGGCCAAACTCATATATCTTTGGTATCCAAGTACGTATGCAGATTTGACAATGACTATGTATGGGAACATATGAACATGGTAAGGAGTGGAGACACAGTTATTATTTACGTCAAAGTTGGTAAGTGCTTTTATGTACCAAGGAAGAACCTACATTTCATGCCAAGTAATAGAAAATCAAGTAGCCTTACATACCTCATTGTACTACGTCGTTATTACCTCGGAGTAGTATCCTCTTTCTCAAAATACTTATCTATAATATAGTAGGTGATAAAACTAGTGTTAGCAGCTAATAGACACATCTTGGTAGTCCAATTTCACCCAAAAATAATATCCGGGCAGCAAGCTCTGAATTAGCAACCAAGGAGTATTCTTTCAACATCTCCACTCCTAATCGTATTTTCTAATACACATTCCCATATACATGTCATATCCAGCTATTTTTAGTCCCATAACAGCGTTACAATAGCTCATAAAGTACAACATACAACAACTCTACAAAACACGCAAGTAGGCAACGCAACATTGCGTCCTTTCGCTACATTTCGACATCAACCATTACAAATCCATTTCAACCTCAACCAAACTATTCTCAACATATTTCCACACAAAGACAGTCCTAATACAGTCACCAAGTAGATGGAAAATATGAGACAACAATTCCTAATATTCAATCCACGAATTCTTACTAAGAGCGAAATTAAGGTATCATATAAGAACTCATTTTTGCGGAAGATAAAAATGGTGCAGCTGCCTTCTTACATCAATACAGAACCAAAACTTTTTAAAAACATAAATATTACTTCATAATCCAGCCAACCAACATGAGAAAATCCTCTTAATAAACAAAATAAGTGGACAACAATCTTTGGAACACATGTCCCAAATTCCTGCACAAGTACAACCAGCATACACTTCATGTTTTACATGAAAAATTTATACCAAACCATAGGTATTTTTACTTACCTTAGACCTCAAGGATCAGGTGCTCTTCAAGAACCCTAGAGGTGTGCCTTAGCTACTTTACAAAATGAAGGGAGAGCAAGGAGAAACTTTGAAGAAAATCTGATTTTTGCCTTTGAGAAAATGACTAAAAGTTGCTGGATTTTTGCCCCTTTTAAAGGGCCACTTTTGGCCGAATTTCTTTTGTATTTCAAGCCTTATTTTATTAAGGTGGTGATGCAGCAAATTGGCCTTTTCACTTGGGCCTTATTGGGCTTCAATTTGATGGAATTTGCTGCAAATATTTCTCCCTTACACCCACTTAGTTTGGGCCCTATTTGTGAATTGGGTTGTGAATGTAATTTGGCCCTTTTCCTATTCATCTTGGGCTTCAAATGTTATCCTTTTATGATGCTAAACCATGGGCCCAAATGGCATCCTTACCTCGGGGTTTATTCATTATCGAACTTGAACAAATTCAGTGTTGGGCCTCGTCTCCGTCTACCTAGCCTATTTAAGTTAACCACGTAGGTGACTCACCTGTTAGCTTCCTACGTCTCACAAGCACCTCACTTCCTTTCACTTTGTTTAAGGCCTCGTTCTCCCCAATTTTACTTAAAACTTACATGCACTCTGTCATCTTGAGCGTTAGACGTACATATAGCCCTCTAAACTGCAATTGAAGCACTTTTAAAAAATGTGTGCTGGTTTGACCCCGCAACATCTTGTTTCATATGCATTGAACCAGTACATGTAAGATGTAGGGTGTTACACTTCGGCATTGAAGTCTTGTGGTTGTGGAGCAATGTCATCAACAGGAGGCGGTTGTTGTTATTCGCATTCGCATTCTCATTCTCATTTCGGTTCAGAGTTGCATTTGTCGCGTTGTTTGCATTATCTTAGACCATCCTTCTAAGTCTTCTCTTGATCTTTGGGTCAAACGGTGTCAAGGGTATATCTCGACATCGCGTATTGGATATACACTACACCTGTACCCTGAAAGAAAACAAAAACAAAAAAACATAAAATGAGGGAAATAAGAATTAATTCCCAAACTACTTAAAGCAGACAAGTCTAGCCGTATTCCCTAGCAATAGCGCAAAACTCTTGATGTCTCCCAAGATACACCTCCTTTATTAGGCTAAAGCGGTCATTGTCAAGATATATAACTAACCAATGTTAGGGTCAAACCCACAGGAAATATAGTAGACTTCGAAGAATTCAATTGCAATTCAAGTTGATTAACCAACTTATCTCCCCAAAGGGGAGTTTTGTAATAACTATTAAAAGTAATTCTAAGCTAAGACAAGTGTTAAACTAGTATGAAGAGCAACTAGGGTATTGTGTTTCCCATGATTCCATAACTCAGTATTACCAGATAATTGAATTCTATTCCAGTGTGTAGCATCCAGAATGGTAAGTTAAGTTCACCAAATCGTTTGGCCCAGGAGAGAGGCAAATTTCACTATGTGATTTGGTTCATCTCCACAGTGTGACATTACTAACACTTACCTATTGTTCCAGTACAACCTCCCTTTGGCCTAGTTCGGTTGATTAGACAATAAACATCAATCAAATCCTGTTAATTAATCTCTCTTCTTATTCATTACTACCTTGATCCAGTTAGTAACACTAGGCGGGTTCTAATGTTGGCCACCATTAGAAAGAATTCAATAGGAAGAGAATTAATTAATACATGCATGCACACTTTTCAAGAATTACAAATTATCCGATTTTACCATGTTAGTCTTTATGGTTCCCACAACCCTAGTTATAGATTTAGCTACTCATGATCGGTGTAAATGCAAGACTTATGAATTTGAATGACATAATTGAGCACTTGCACAAGAGAATTAAACACAAGAAATCCAAACTCTTCTATGAGAATCACAAGATTTAAATTGAAAGATGAAATAAAGTTTAACAAGTGTTTCTCAAGCTCTATCACGTTCTTTTACTTGTTCTCAATTATTCCCTTCTTTTAAAAAGAACCTAAAAAACCTATTTATAATGTCTAAAATACAAAACCAAACCGAAGTAGGATAACCGAGTCAGTAGGCTCTACGAGGGTCTCTACGAATTGTGTAACAGTTTACAGCCCGTAATCGGGCTTTTGTGGACTGCTTCTTCAGTTTTGGGGTTATCTTCTACAATACCCCTCTACGGCCTGTATAAAGTTCTATGGTCAGTAAGGGGTTTCCTCTGATAACTTTTCAGAAACTCCAAGCTTATGGCTCGTCTGCATGTTCGTAGACTTAACTTCAGAAATACACCCCTCACTGGAATTGTACACGAAACCCTTTTTACGGCTCGTAGAATCCTTTACGACCTATAAAGGGTCTTGTGGTACTTCAACTTCTGCATACTTTGCCTTAAAAGTATGCCAAACCATGAAATCCTGTAAACCAACATAAAAACACATCAAACCTACTAGCATCACATTAAGAACACATAAAATTTCAAGTTTTAAGCATCAAATGTGTTGTATTTTGACAGCACATCATGTATACAATGCCATGCAATGTTTAATTGTGATGCATGTTTGTCCTAGAATACACATCCGCTGATCAGATGATTGCCTCAGACGGAACCCATGGTGACCACATGTGGACTATGTATCTGTGATCATGGCCGACAATGTCCTCGGCTCATGTCACCTATCCAGAAATAACCTCGAACTAGCTGGAAACATCCTCAGACTACCTCCATATTACCTCGGCTCAACAGATAAAGACCTCGGCCACCAATCTACTTATTTCCGTACTCACATCTCAGTTGTAGCCATCATAATTATCAATGCACAAATAATAATAGATACGAGGTGCATGATCACAATTATATCATAATATCAACACCAAAATGATTTCATTGTCTCAATACCATCAATATCACAATATCATCGGTGTCTTAATATCATCAATGTCTCAATATCATCAGTGTCTCAATATCATCAATGTTTCAATATATCATATATCACCACAAAACTAGTCGGAACTATTTTCCTTTAGCTTCTCACCACAAATGGAACATCAACTCATAAATATAATCATAACACAAGTAATCAATGCAAGAAGTAATAATCAAGCCTACAACAATACATTTCTACCGCCTAATACTCATTTTCACACACATAGGAGCATACAAGGTTCATTCATACTTAACAAAAGGCTAGAAGTACACTTGCCTCAAGTAAAGGCTCGAATCAAGTCGAAACCGCCTCTTTCCCCCTTCTATGGTACTCCAAATCACCACAATCTATTCAAACATGACATTACAATCACATAACAAATCTAATGACACTAAAATCAATTAATTTCGAGAGAAAGGGTAAAATGGTAAAAAATCTCATGCCAAAAAACATAGCCGGAAATTATAAATTAAAGCATATGAACATTCCCCACTTAATAAGGAGTTCAACAGTGAAAATGATTTTGAAAATGGAGCTAAGATGGGGGAGAAATCAATGATTAAAGATTAGAAATTGGTATTCAAAAGATCTCCGAATTCCATGATTTAAACTCAAAATTATAAATTAAAAACACAAATTAGTCTATGGAAACAATTGAAATAGGTTAGAAAATAGTTACGCGATCGATTTGCCTTGAAAACCTTCGAACACTTTCCCTAAATCGAAGCTTGGAATGTCAAAAATGGAGGAAATAGGTTTAAAACATATTTTAATGACTGGCACTATTCAAGGACTAAATACACTCCACAAATGCAAGTGAGGCCCAGGGAATGTGGAGGAGAAGAAGGTTCACCTCCACGGACGCGGAGAAGGACCAGGTGCACCTCCACAAAGGCAGACCCTTGGGAACAAACACGAAGAGGAACTAGGTGCACCTCTATGTGCGGACCTTTGGGCACGAACGCGAAGAGTAAGTAGGATCTGCACAAGAAACTTGCACCAACAGTGCACAACTAGAACCAAACTCAAAATGGGCACTCGTAACTCATCCGCAATCAGAATTTCACAAACCAAATATATATCCATACCAAAAATGGTAATCCCGACTCAACGTAATAATCAGGATTTGATTTTGGGGCCTTTATGAAAAAGTTATCAATGTAACTCGAATAAACTAGTTTGAAACTTGAAATACCAAACTTGCCCTCAAAAACTTCAAAAATTAATACAAGACCATTTCTAGCGTTAGTTCGACCATCTAGAACTACTAGAATTGACAAAATTTCAATACAAGCTCACGAACCCCGAATGTTGACCAAAGTCAAACCTATGATCCCAAATAAACTAAAAATGCAACTTTGGACCTAAAATCTCTGGTTTAACTCCAAATTAAGTTCTGCAAGTTCTCCTAGACCTGGTTTGACATTCTAGAACTGGTGGAATAAACGGAATCAAATTCTTACCACGAAACTCAAAATTTCTAACTTTAAGTCTTTTAAAAGTATCTCAAACTTTTTATGATATTTTCAAAATTTGACTTTTGAACTTATCCAAAAATGACCCATGGCAACTTTGGGGGAAAACGATAATTTGATCAAAAAAACTAAAAATGACCTTCGAGGTCATTAGAATCTTCAAACCCTAGCCATTTCTCCCTTGGAACCTTGCTCTAAGTTGGAGAGGGTGTTTTAGTGTGAAAAAATTGAATGATTATGTTTAGGGACGTGGAGAGGGTGTTTTAGTGTGAAAAAATTGAATGATTATGTTTAGGGACGTGTTAAGGTATAAAAACGTCAAGTTAAGGCTTTGAAAGGGTGGGAAAAGACCAAAATAATCTTTCTTAAAATGTTATCAAGGTTGTCCACGAGCCAACCTACGGCCCGTAGGAACCAATCCATATATTTTTTGGCAAATTTCAGTGTCTCTAGATCGATTCAACGAGCCCAAAGTATGGCCCGTTGAAGAATTAATGACCCGTAGGTAGGTTCGTCGTGTTGGGGGCTCAAAAATAGATTTCTTTTTTTTTCCACGAGTTGACAGTATGGGCCGTAACTCAAAACACAACCCGTAACTCAACTCTGCTCTGGCAGTCTGTACTAAAACGACCATAACTTTTGACTCCAAACTCCAAATGAGGTGAAATTGGTGGCATTTGAAAGCTAATTCGAAGAGATTTCATTTGGTAGGTCATGGGCTCTCTAGTTATTTATGTGCTAAGAGTTATGCCATTTAAAATTGACCGTTGTATAATCTAACGTGAGAAACTCAATTTGATAGGAAAGTTTTGAACTCGACTTAATACTAAAGGTTTCTTATGATCTTAATCCACTTCCCACATATAAGAATGAGGCTTGAAACATAGGTACATGTATGAGCAGAGTTATAAGGTGTCAAAATATCTCTCCCTTGGGATCATTCATCCTCGAATGAGGAGCAACTAGGAGATCTGTCAAGCAGGAATACCATGAAGAACTTGGATATTCGAATACTCATACTCCAGAAATCAACTTCAATTCAGGATTAAGAATTGAAAGACTATTTGTAACATCATCATCGGACATGAATACAATTAAAGAAATGCATACTTAAATACCCATAGAATTAAGATAAGTATCAACTCAAAGATAAGAACACAACTCAATAATGGGAAAGTTACTCAGAGAAAAGAAATGAATCATTATCATCAATTTCATCATCACGAGGCACGAATAGGTAAGGGTATCCAGCCTTCATATCTTATTCAGCTTCCTATGTAGCCTCTTCAATGGATTGACTTTTCCAAAGGGCTTTTACAGATGTAACCTCTTTAGTTCTTAACTTGCGAACTTGGGGATCGAGGATTTTGACTGGGATCTCTCCATAACTCAAACTATCCTACACTCCAATGCTTACAATAGGCACAACCAAGGACTGATCTCCCAAACACTTCTTAAGCATAGAAATATGAAAGACCGGATGGATAGCTGCCAACTCTTGTGGTAGCTTTAACTTATAAGCTACGTTTCCCACTCACTTCATAATTTGATAGGGACTAACGTATTGATAACTCAACTTTCCTTTCTTCTCAAATCTCATTACGCCTTTCATGGGTGACACTTTCAAGTATACTCAATCATTCACTTTGAACTCTATATCCCTTCTCCTAACATCAGTGTAGGACTTCCGGCGACTGTGTGTTATTCTCAATCTCTCTTAGATAATCTTTACCTTCTCCATAGCCTAGTGTACCAAGTCTTACCTCGAATAATTCAATCGGTGATCTACATTTTCTCCCATAGAGGGCCTCATAAAGAGCAATTTGGATGCTCAAATACAAGTTGCTCTTGTAGGCAAACTCAATTAGAGACAAGTGGCTATCACAATTACCTTCGAAGTCAATGACACAGGCCCTCAAAATATCATCCGAGGATTGCATCATCTACTCTGCCTAGCTATCAGTTTGAGGGTGAAAGGCAGTGTTAAGGTTCACCTTTGAACCTAGAACTTTCTAAATGGATTTCAAGTATTGGGCAGTGAATTAAGTGTCACTATCTAATATGATGGATAAAGGAACTCCATGCAATCTAAAATCTCTCGGATATACTGTGAAACCCCATGTTTCTCGTCTTTCGTACATATATAGGGTGGCGAGTCATATAAGATATATATGACTTTGGATAGAACCTAAGGATAATAAGGCTTCCAATAAGTGGTAATGGCAAGGACCTAAAGTTTTAAGCCAAAGGAATACCCTAAATGCACGTTCGGGATTAAAGAAATGGCCTGAGTGGCACCTCGCCTTTTTCGAAAGGTTTAAATTAGGTTTCACTTTTGGATGGGATTAAAAGTTTATAATTTGCTAATAATGGATTTTCTTAAGCTATTTTAATAGCACAAAGGTCATACATTAAGTTTTGGAATCAAGAAAGTTGCAAGATAAAGGTTACCCAAAGTTACCGTAAGTTTCTATATGAAATCCTTTTTAAATTTTGGTCATATGTATCTGCTCATATCTCCCAAAATCTAAGGAGTTAGAAAGTCCATGACCTATAAAATTGAAGATCTATGAGTCTAGTTTTCAACGCGTAATATCGCGCATCAAACCGACCTCAGAATAAAGAGTTACGACCATTTTACCGAGACTGCCCGAGCTTGAAACCGGGTCATGGGCCGGGTCGGGTTGACCCAACTTAAATTCGGCTATTTTGACACTTTAAAGCTAAAAAAATGAGCCATTTTTATTCCAAACCAATGTGAAACTGAAGAGAAAGCTCCAAAAAGTTCTCTAAGTGATTTAGGTAAGTTTTTCGTGTTTTTACCATTAAAATTCATCCTTGTGCCTAGAAATGTGTGTCGTATGCTTTGCAATTGTTTTTTCCTCATATTAGCTGTGTTTGGAGCTATTTTTGGCTGTAAAAAAAGTGGTGTTCTTGCTGGTATTGTTTTTTTGCAGCTGGTGTGTTTAGGTAATAATTTTGGAGCTCTTTTACGGTCATTTTTACGAAGTTTTACAGACATTTCCTCGCGTAAATGCTCGTTGAATCTGGTCATTAATGCTGAATTTTTGACTGTTTATATGTGTCTTTAAGATGCGTATATATAGTCGTTGCGAAGCTTAGGACGTAAGGAACAACTTTCGTGAAGGACCTTTTGGCAATTGGACGTTCGTTGGAGAGGTATGTTAAGGCTAAGTTTCATCCCTCCTTTTAGCACGAAATCCGGGAAGTTTCCCAAAACGTCAAATGTGATATCTTACTATTCTGTTGCTAGAAAGACCTTCTGTGAAAGGCACTGGGATTGCAGCTGAGTTATATTCACGATGGTATTAGGTTGAAATTCCAATCATTCTCTTAAATGGGACATTCAATTTCTATATATCATTTTGTCGATTTCCCGGCTACCTATTCACATGTTCGAGGTGTTTCTCTTCTTGGTGTAGCGCCATTAAAATAAATGTAGAATGCAAAGGGAATGTAGTATTCAAAATCAGTCCTTCTTCTATACAAAAATATAATTGAAGAATTTAACAAGTAATGCATTGGTTTCCAATATTCTCAAGTGAAATGCTCCTGTCTAAGCTACTAAGGCACTTGATCCTGTTTAAATACATTTTTTTACTAATTGACATGGGACCAAATATAATCATTATGTAAAGCACCTTTATGAACATTTTCAAAGTTAAGGCTTCACTTTAAATGTTAGGTTAAGTTCCCAAACTTGTTAAAAAGGACATGTATGACCCCATAAGCCATATGTATATGCTATGACAACTATCATGATGTTATGAGAATAAATGTACCAATGAGCCATGATTGGCTAAATGGCAATGATTATGATGTTATGAGAATAAGTGTACCAATGAGCCAAGATTGGCTAAGTTCTTGCTATGGTTTACTATATGCATTCAACATTCATATCATACATTGCACGTTATGCATGGACTTCGAGCTATAATCGAAGGTATGGGGCCTATTTGCCCAACTATATATATGTATATGGTACAGATGGCCACAGGTTGGCAGATATGATGCTGATTAGCTACCGGAAAGGACCACCAATGCTAGCATTTGGTTGGGTATGTCATGCATTTGCATTTAGATATATGTATTCACGACATGCAATACTCGAGCATACCATGCATTTTTTTATCACTAGGAGGTGGCTTATTGGCCATTAAGGCTACTTGAGCTTTGGTTACAGGTGGTATTTCTATTAACCTTTTTTCTACGGTTATCTATGATTTTACTTCCTGCCTTACATACCAGTACATGTTTATTCATACTGACGTCCCTTTGCTTGGGGACGCTGCATTTTATTTCGTGCATGCAAGTTTAGGTAGGGGTTCTGATTTACCCCTCTACTAGGAACCCCATTCAGCTATGAGTTGGTAAGCTCCACCTTTTCGTGGAGCTTTCACAGGATGTTTACTTTTTGTTGTACAGTTGGGTATGTTGGGGCCCTATCCCGACAGTGTTAGAGATTCTCATAGAGGCTATTGTGGACATGTTATTATGGGTTGGTCCTTTTGTGTCTTTCAGTCTCTAGTCATAAGATTGGCATATATATATGGTGTGAACCTGTACCTCTATGGTGGCAGCCTTGTCGGCTAGCTAGTACTTTATCGTTCTGGTTTATCTATCTTGACGTACATGATTTACTATTGACCAGGTCATGACCTACCAGGATTAGTCTTTCAGACATTATGCTGCCCAATTTTCTTCTGGTCCCTAGTTAGTTCACTAGCATGTTTAGTGGCTTACTCGGCTAATAACGGTATCAGGTGCCAATCGCGCCTCCCCTCTCTTTGGGTTCTGACATATACAATTAGGCATAGTCCTCTATTATATTAATAGTCTATACTGCCAAGAAGTGGACTGGTTTATTCATCTTATCAACAATCACCCAGATAGAATCATGTTGTCTACGAGACCTCCATAAGATGAATTTCATATTGATTATCTCCCACATCCATTCTAGAATTTCAAAATTCTGGCTACTCCACATGGTCTTTGATGCTCAACTTTTACTTGCTGTAGTTTGGGCAATTAGAAACAAAGTCTGCAGTGTCTCTCTTCATCCCACCCCACCAATAAACCTTTTACAAGTCACGCTACATTTTGGTAACAACTTGTATGAATAGAATATATAGAGTTATGGGCTTCTGACATGATCCTTTTCGAATACTGTCAACATCTAGAACATAAAATCTACTTTGGTATCTCAATACCTCATCTCCCCCTTTGATGAATGCTATTACTGTCTGCTTATATACATCTTCCTTCAATTGGAGTAAGATGGGATCTTGGTATTGCTTCTCCTTTACCTCTACTACAAGAGATGATGTAGACCAATTATGCAACAAGTATTCAAACTTCACCAAATTCATCTAGTTGAACTCCCAATCACGCTAGTTTTTGTACCTCTTTAGCTAACTCTTTCTTCTCTTTTTTCACATAAGCAGTGCTTCCCATAGACAACCTGATATGAGCATTAGCAACCATATAAGCTTTACATGGATGGTAGAGGATGCTTATGTCATAGTCCTTGAGTATCTCAAGTCATTTCCTGTACCTCAACTTAAGCTCTTTCTGGGTGACTACATATAGCAGGCTCTTGTGGTCAGTGAATACACCAACATGTGCTCCATATAAGTAGTGGCGCCAAATCTTGAGTGCAAATGCCACTGCAGCCAATTCTAAGTCATGAGTTGGATAGTTCCTCTCATGGTTCTTAATTTGACTAGAAGTATAAGCTATGACCTTCACTTTGCATCAGATCGCATCCCAATTCCACTCTAGAAGAATCACAATAGATCACAAAATCATCGGTCCTCGCAAATAGAGTCAACACCGGTGAAGTCATTAATCTGGTTTTCAACTCTTAAAAATTCTTCATACACTCTTTGGAACACTTAAACTATCTTTCTTTTGAGTTAGCTTAGTCAATGGTGAGGCTATAAAAGAGAATCCCTCAATAAATCTGCGGTATTAACCAATCGAACCCAGAAAACTTCTTATGTCAGTTGAAGAGATGGGTCTAGGCCAATTCTTAGCTGCCACAATATTTTGCATACCCACTCGTTTACCATCACCCAAGACAATATGGCCCGAAAATGACATTGATGTAAGCTAGAACTCACACTTTGAAAATTTGGCATACAACTCCTTATCCTTAAGGGTCTGAATATCAATTTGAAATTTATCAACATGCTCTTCCTCATCTCTGGAGTACACCAAAATATCATCGATGAACACAATCACGAACATATAAAGGTACTATTTGAATACTCTATTCATCAAGTCCATGAAAGTGGCAGGAGCATTGGTTAGTCTAAAGGACATTACCAGAAATTCAAAGTGACCATATCAGGTTCGAAAAGACGTCTTCAGGATGTCACATTCTCTCAATTTCAACAGGTGATAGCCTAATCTAAGGTCTATCTTGGATAAAATAGTGGTACCATAAAGTTGTTCACATAACTCGCTCATTATTGGAAGGGGATATTTGTTCTTAATGGCCACCTTATTTAACTATTGATAATCTATACACATTCTGAGGGAACCATCTTTTTTTTGAATGAGTAGGATAAGAGCACCCCATAGAGAGACACTTTGCCTAATAAATCCCCTATCCAAGAGATCTTTCAACTACCTTTTTAGTTGTTTCAATTCAGCGGGAGCCATTCGCTATGGTAAAATAGAGATGGGAAGAGTATCGGGGAGAACATAAATCCCAAACTCGATCTCCCTATTAGGAGGGACTCTACGAAAATCATAGAGACATTAGGGAACTTATTAAAAATTGTAACTAACTCAAAAGGCAGAAAATCTACATCATCAACCTTAACTCGTATGAGATGATAGATACATCCTTTAGAAATTAATTTTTTGGCTCTAAGGTAGGAAATAAACTTACCCTTGGGCACTGCAGAACTACCCTTCTACTCTATGACAAGCTCATTCGAAAATTGGAATTTGATCGTCTGAGATCTACAGTTGACAGAGGCATAACAAACGTTAATCCATTCCATGACAAGAATCATATCAAAGTCAATCATCTCTAGTTCAACTAAGTCTGCCAAAGTATCTCTATGATAGATAGACACCGTGCAATCTCTATATACCCTTTTAGCTAGAATGGACTAACCAACGGGAGTAGAAACACTAAAGGGATCAAAAAGATATTCAGGAAGGATCTCAAACTTATTAGTAACATATGGAGTTACAAATCATAAAATTGCACCTGGGTCAAGCAAGGCATACACATCATAGGAAAAGACTCAAAGTATACCCGTAACAACATCTAGTGTAACTTCTTGATCCTATTGATTTCCCATCGCATACAGATGATTTATACCCCTGCCTGTATTAGTTGTGGAACCTCTCTGACTACATGGGTCAAGCAAGGCATACACATTTTAGGAAAAGGCTCAAAGTATACCCGTAACAACATTTGGTGTAACTTCTTGATCCTGTTGATTTCCCATCGCATACAGATGATTTGTACCCCTGCCTGTATTAGTTGTGGAACCTCTCTGACTACTACTGGTTGGTGGTGCTGCTAAGGACTGAGCTTTATTACCTTTATCGCCCTATCTCCTCATTGGGTACTCATTTTAAAACTGACCACTCTGTTCGCACCTATAGTAAGCATTTGTGCAGGAATCACCCAGGTAGAGTTTTTCACACTTTCCACAAGGTGGTTTCCTCCTTTAAACCTTGAGTCGTACTATCTTGGGATTAGCAACCTGAGCTTTGGCATTCTGATAGCCCTGAGACTTCTGATTATACCTGTTACTCGGAGTTGGTGCACTTACTGAGGATGGTGCATAATTCAAAGAACTCTTCTGAAAATAGGACCTGATCTCCTTACTTTTCTTATGTTGGCTAGGCTCACGCCCTGCTGACTTAGCCTTTTGCTCGAGTGCTCCTCCCTATCCCACTTCTTATCCTTCTCAAGTTGTTGGGTTTAGACCATAAGCCTACAGATGTCCATGCTCAGAATCAGCAATGTCGCTTTGCACTCCTTTTTCACATGCTTGCCCAAGCTAGATATGACCTTTATCATTTTAGATCTCATGTCAAGGACAATCTCTAGAGCATACCTAGATAGTTGTATGAACTTAAGGCTATATTCTTTAAAAATCATCCCCTCCTGCTTCAGGTTGATAAACTCTTCAATCTTCGCTTCCCTCAACTCTCGTGGAAAGAAGTGATTAAGAAAGGCACTATCAAAGTCATCCCAGATGGCAGGCTCAGCATCCTCACCATGGCTTTCTTCCCACTGATTGTACCAATCGTTTGCCACATCCTTTAGTTGAAAGGAAGCAAGTTCAATACCCTTAATCTCTATCGCATACATAGCTTTCAACACCTTCCACATCTTATCAATAAAATTCTAGGGGTCTTTCTCAACCTTACACCCTATAAAGACTGGTGGGTTCATCCTTAGAAAGTCCTTAAGCCTCATCATAACAGTTGGCTCTTGGGAGCTAGAACTAGAAGCTTGTGAACTTAGATTACCAATATGGGTGGCTACTAGTCGTGTGAGCATGGTGATTGCTCCTCTGAAATCAGCCTTTGTAATTGGAGCAGGGGAAGTAGTAGGTTCTTGCGAAGCCCCGCCAACTCTAGCACGTCGACCCTGACCTCTTATCTATATCCGAGGAGGCACCTTTGCTGGGGGATTCTCAGTGTTGCGAGTTGAAGCATCTCTTTGGTGGTGATATGCTTAGGAGGCATAATCTGCAAATACGTAACACATGAATTACATAGATACTTTAATAAAGTTAAACTCTACTACACAAACTCAGAATACAAGAAAGTGTAACAATTCTTAATGTCCTACAGCCTTTTGCTTATAAAGTGTGGTCCACAACACACCAATAAGAAAGACTCTACTAGACACAACTTCATAGACTCCCTAGGACACTTGAACTCTGTACTTTGATACCAAGTGTGTTATGCCTAGGGAGAGTACCCTTAGTGTGGCCAACACTCAAAGACTATTGCTAGCCCCCAAGTGAACCACTTGGCATCATCCCATTCATCCAATCATAACTAATAGCAGCAAATATCAATGATCAAGAAATACTTAATGGAAGCGATAATGGTGTGATAATCAAAGGCCAAAGGCCAAACTTTATAGAAAATAAACTGAGTAAGACTAGTATGAATGAAACTAGCCAATAATACAATCCAATCACAACTCAACAGTCTAGTTTATGAATCCTCAATCCATCGAGAAAGTGGTACCAATGACAGACTCATGACCACCTTAAAATACAATAAAATAAGTGTAAACTCAAAGCTAGAAAAGAACATGATATCATCCAAAAGTAGGGGAAGACTCACCAATCAGCTTAAAAAAATACATCCCTAACAGGGCGCCTGTTATCGACCACTAGTACCTGTCTCTGCATCATAAAAAGATACAGGACCAAATGAACATCAGTACATGAAATGTATGAGTATGTAAAATGGTAAAATAAAACATGTAAGTATATAATAACATACATTCAAACAGCTCAGCTCACGAAGTAGGAAACTCAATCAGCAAGTCAAGAGTCTTAAGTAAGAATGCAGTTTAGAAAATGACCACTCATATACCATCTAGTCAAATCCACTCAGAGTACTATCAAGGCCTATTTGGGAGTTTCTCTAACCGACAATCATCACCTATGAGCCAGTTATGAAACAACGAAGCAATGTCATTGTCACATCTATCCAATACCTTGTAAGGGTAAAGGACATTCCATTAATAGATCCAAAATAAGTAACATCAAGTCCTCTTTTTAGGACAAGAGAAAATATCAGATTGTATGGTTCAAACCACTCTTACATCGGCTATATAGTTATGGAGTTCGGGTTAGACTTACTCTTACTCAATTCAGTGCTCAATACTCCTCCCATGACTCAACATGCTCATAAGACATCAACCCTATTGTTAACTTATTCAACTAGTCTTATTGGACATTTGTCAACTCAAGTCATCACATCAACTATCAACTCTATCATTAGGAACATTCTTTTAGGAGTTTATTGACCCATAAAGACTCTCTATCATCCATTAATCCAACATCATATTATTCAGATAACAAGAGTAGGGTTAAAGCATTTAGGAACTCGATAGACTCTTTAAGCTCAAAATACACTCATGCATATCCATTTAAGTGCAATATGTAAAAATAACAAGAATTCATTATAGGGTTCATGTAGAAAGGAAATATAATCTATTTCAAGTATTTAATTCATAAAAGTTGTAATTCATGCAAAATTATATAGAAATACATTAGGATTTAAAAAAACCTTTCGAGCAACTTTCATAGAAGACTTAATTCATTCCCAACTCTATCTATTTAGGTTATGGGGCACATGGAAGGACATAGTCCATCTTCTAGTTAGCCTTACATACCTAGAAGTTTGGAATCTCTAAACAGCTTAGGGGAATTCACCAGAGTATCTTCAAACCCTAGCATTTTTCTCCCTTGAAACCTTGCTCTATGTTTGAGAGGGTGTTTTAGCGGGAAAAAGTTGAATGGTTATGTTAAGGGACGTGTTTAGGTATAAAAACGTCAAGTTAAGGCTTTGAAAGGGTGGAAAAAGCCCAATATAACCATTCTTTAAAATATTGTCAAAGTCGTCCATGGGCCAACCTACGGCCTATAAGAACCAATCTATATACTTTTGGTCAAATTTTGGGGTCTTGAAATCGACTCCACGAGCCCAAACTACGGCCCGCATAAGAACTTATGACCCGTAGGTGGGTCCATCGTGTTGGGGGCCCAAAGATGAATTTTTTGAAGTTTTTCCACGAATTGACAGTACCAGACTATAAATCAAACCACAGCAAGTCATCCCGTAACTCAACTCTACTCTAACAGTTTTTAGTAAAATGGTCATAACCTTTGACTTCAAACTGCGAATAAGGTGAAACCGGTGGCATTGGAAAGCTAATTCAAAGAGCATTCATTTGGTTCATTTAAATTTACCCTTTATAATCTAACGCGAGAAACTCAATTGATAGGAAAGTTTTGAACTCGCTAAGTACTAAAGGTCTCTTATGGCCCTAATCAACTTCCCACATATAAGAATGAGGCTTGAAACATAGGTACATGTAAGAGTAGAGTTATGGGTTGTCATAAGCTATGGGTTTTCCAAGTGTGAATTGGGCATTGAAGGTGTAGTATAAATCAACGTTAAGATATTTAATGAAATACGGTGTATAATATTGAGAAAGAAAGAGATTATGTTTGCGAAATCAAGAAGAAAAGGGAAAAATACAAACTTTTACAAAATTTAACAAGAGTTATTAAAGTGCTCTAACTTGACATTATAATCTAAATATCCAGTATAAATTGCAACAAGCTAATGAAGAGACAAAGATTAGATATGCCATTGTCAAAATCTCCTGAACTAGACCTCTTGCTGTACCATCTAATTACAATATTAAACTGCAATTCTTTAAGGCCGACTTAATATGCAGGTTCTCTACAAATCTGAGCAGATTTTTGTATTTCATCTCGCTTTTTAGCTCCATAGACAACACTTGAGATTTGACACCATGTAATAAGATTAGCAGGCAAAGCACCTCCCTAAAGCATCGACCTCGACTACTAAAAAAATGTAACAAATAACTCACGACTCAATCAACTAATGTATATCATCAATCCTACATATCTTGTGCAAGTAGATAGTGATGTTAGATAACATAATTCAAACAATAAGACGCTTACAAATACCAGACTAGGATATTGGACTAGAAGTCCTAATATGCCCCCTCAATCGAGCGAGATGACATTACAACAGATTGTCACATAAGAAGCAAATTATGATGAGGGTAAGCCCCTTTGTAAAGATGTCAGCTAATTATAAGCAAGATGGCACAATCTGAACAAACAGATCCCTTTCAGCTACACTATCATGAACAAATTGAAAATCAACATCAAATATAGGTGGAGCAGTCATGGAACAGACAAGGAGACATGTATGTTTGATATGCTACCAAAATACAACATTTTTTATGCTTAAAACTTGGAATTGTTTGTGTTCTCAGTGCGATGTAGTTGGTTTTATGTGTTTTTGTGTTTATATTTGCAGGATTACAGGTTGGCCTTGATTTTTTATAAAAGTGCAGAAGTTGCTGATTTTCGCTATTATATGAGACCCTTTATGGGTCGTAGATCGTTTTATGAGTCGTAGGGTAGTTTCATGAACAATTCTAGTGAGTAGCTGTTTTCTGAAGTTTATTCTACAAAAATGCAGACGAGCCATAGGAATTTTTACGAGTCGTAGATGATCGTTCGTGCCCTGAGGATCAAAGATTGGGACTTTCTAAAGTTCATCAGACAAAACCCCCTTTATAGGTCATAAATAACTTTACGAGTCCTAGAGAAGTGTCATAGAGTTGAAGTCCAAATTTTCAACATCTGAGTATGAGACCCCGATTATGGGGCATGGAATGCAATACAGCCCGTAAACCCCTTTTGTATGGCGTGTCATCCAGTTATCCTATTTCAGTTAGGACTTATATTTTACTTATTATAAATAGATTTTTAAGTTATTTTTCAGGGGAGTCGGTAGTTTTTGCTAAGTTATCATCTAGTACTGTAGAAAAGGAGAGAAAATTGGGAGATCAATTTGGAGAGTCTTTGACAACACTTATGAGTGAATTCCATCTTTAAACTTGTGATTCTTATTGAAGTTGGATTTGCTTGTTCTTAATTGTATTGTCTAAGTGTTCAATTATGTTATTTCAATTCATAATTCTTGCACCTACACAAATATGAGTATTTAAATCTATTTTAAATCTACAACTGAGGTTGTGAGAACCATAAACAACTAACAAAGTAAAACTAGATAATTCATAATTCTTGAAAGGTATATATGCATATAGTAATTAACTCTCTTCATCTTGCATGCTTTCTGATGGAGGCCAACATTAGAACCTGCCTAGTGTTACTGACTAGACCAAGATAGTAGTGAATAGAAAAAAAGATTAATTAACAGGATTTGATTAATTTGTTCTCGTCTATTCAACAAAATTGGGCCAAGGGGAGGTTGTACTGGGACTAATAGGTAAAGGTTAGTAATGCACACTATGGAGATGGACCAAGTCACATAGTGAAATTCACCTCTCACCTTTGACCAAAGGGCTTGGTGAACATAACTTACTGTCCTATATGCTATACACTAGAAAGAAATTAGGTTATCTGGTGATACTGAGTTGGGGAATCATGGGGAACATAATACCCTAGTTACTCTCCATATTGACTTCTCTTTTGTATTGGTGAGTTTATTTGTAGTTTTCATCGATTATTACAAGAACTCCCCTTCGTGGAAGTAAGTCGGTTAACTATTTGTATTTCGATTAGTGAATTCTCTTGAGTCTATGTATGCGTTGTGGGTTCGCCCAAACCTTTGTTAGGTTCTAGTTTGTAACAGCAACCATTTTATCCTCTAGAAAAATGGTGTAACTTGGGTGAAATCAAGATTTTGGCGTCATTGTTAGGAATACAGCTAGACTTAGTGAACTCATAAGTAATTCAGGTGTTAATCCTTGGTTCCCCTATTTCACTTTTGTTTGTTGTTTTTGTTCTTTTTTAGGGTGTAAGTGTAGTGTATGCCCAATATCCTGAATCAAGGCAATCCCTTAAATTTGTTTGACCCATAGATCCACAGAACATTGAGGAGAATGGATCAAGAAAACACTAATAACGCGGCCAATGTAACTCTGAACAGGAACAATAATGATGATGCGGAAAATGAGAACCCACCTCCCTTGGAGGACATTGCTCTACAACCTCTAGATTTTAATACCAATGCTTTCCAGTGGAATCAATGTAGGCTGACCGTGGGCTATTTATGGGCTTACCATCGGAGGATACTTATAGCCACCTACACAATGCGGTATTCATCTGCAAGAGTGTAATTGGAACATAGAATTTGTCTATGGATGCTGTGGGACTTCGAGTCTTCCCATTGTCTCTTACATGCAATGCAATATTATTGCTATCTGAGCTCATGCAGAGTTTGATCACTAGTTGGCAGACTTGCAGAAGGCCTTTTTGGAGAGGTACTTCCCTAGATCAAAGAAACTCAAGTTGAAAGACCAGATAAACAATTTTGAGCAACTTCCTGGTGATTCAATCAGTACTACGTGGGAGCAGTTTACCAAATGTTTGAGAAGTTTCTCAGTCCATAAGATAGTTGATGATGCCTTGGTGGAGATCTTCTACCGTGCCCTTGATGATAATAGTTAGGCATGTGCTGACACTACCATGGGGGCATGTTCTTAGATCAGCCATTTGCAAGCAGAGCGAATGGAAAGAGTGGTCAAGACTAACCGTGCTTACGGGCAGAGAGACAGAGAATATACTAAAAGTTCATATGTTGCTAGTGTGGGTCCGGAGCAAGCAAAAATCAGTAAAGAAATCATGAAACAACTTGCCCAGATCCGCACAAGTATGGAGGTGATAATGAAGCAGAAACAAGAACGAGTGAATGCAGTGATTCATCAACCTCCAGGTGCACCCAAGTATAATGATCCATATTATGATGAGGACACCTGTTTTGTTGCTGATCAGACAGGGGGTTTCCTCACCAATGCCCAAGGGTCTAATTAGGACTATTGGCACCAAGGTCAAGGAAACCACGATCGGAACTTTAACAGAGATGGAGATTCCAGGGTCAACCGTGGAGGTTACTATGACATAAACAGGGGTCCAGAGAGAGATGCAAATTGGGGCCGCAAAGAAGGCTTCATAAATGGTCCTTTTGTGCCACCACATAACAACGACACATATACAAGCAGTTCCAAAATTGAGGAGATGTTTGATTGCCTGTTGAAGAAAGCTGAGACATAACATGAGACTCTAAGGGGCATGAAATCAGAGATTTCTAGTATAAATCTGAAGATTGAGTCTCACCCTATGGCTATTAAACTTCTTGAACAACAGTTCAATCAAGTGTCAACATAACTTAATCAACATTAGAGGGGTACACTACCTAGCAACACATGTTAGAATCCAAAAAATGAAGGGCAGTGTATGGTGGTTACTACTAAGGGTGGGAAGAGCACCATTGATCCTCCCATGCCAACTGATAAGGAAGATGTTCGAGAGGAGATAATTGCGGCCAAGGATGCAAATGAAGGAGATGATCATGGAAAGGATAGGATGAGTGAAGCTGCTGATGCGTCACAGAATTGAAGCCCATTTTGAGGACTCCTCCTCCCTTCCCTCAAAGAATCAAAAAGAGGGAGGAGGAAGGCGAATTGAAGCACTTTCTCTCTATGCTTAAACAGCTCTCCATAAACATCTCTCTCATCGAGGCATTGGATAAGATGCCAAGGTATGTGAAATACATGAAGGACCTGGTCACAAAAAAAGAGGGAGGAGGAAGGCGAATTGAAGCACATTCTCTCTATGCTTAAACAGCTCTCCATAAACATCTCTCTCATCGAGGCATTGGATAAGATGCCAAGGTATGTGAAATACATGAAGGACCTGGGCACAAAAAAACACACTGTGAGTTGGGAGCTCTCCAAAGACCTTCAACTTTGCAATGTTATTTCTACAAGGTCCTTGACTCAGAAGCGAGAAGATCCCAGTGCTTTCACCATACCCTACACTATTGGAGATGTGGAGTTCGCAAGGGCACTATGTGATCTAGGTGCCAATATTAATTTGATGCCCCTTGCAGTCTACAAGAAGCTTGGATTGGGAGCCTTCACTTCGACGAGTATGAGGTTATTGATGGGGGATCGCATGGTGAAGAAGCCTGTAGGGATACTATATGATGTGTTGGGCAACATTAAGAAGTTCATATTCTCTGTAGACTTTGTGATCCTAGGTTGTGAAGTCGACTTTGACGTCTCAATCATCTTGGGAAGACCATTCCTAGCCACTGGGCGAGCATTAGTGGATATGGAAGCCGGTCAACTCAAGTTTAGATTGAATGACGAAAAAGTCATCTTCAATATCTTCAGTACGTGAAATGAAGTGTAGGCAATTGGTGAAGTCTGAGTAACCAATTTGTCCAAGTCATGTCATGACGATAACTCAGGCACTGCTTAGGAGGCAACCCAAGGTGTACACTCGCGCATAGGCGCCCAAGTATGTTTTTTGACCCCTATATGTTTTACTTAGCTTTGATTTTGTGCATTGGGGACAATGCACATTTTTTTCGATGGGGTTTAGGTAGTTATGGTCCTTAATGAAGTCTGAGTAGCTTGGGTCCATAACTACCCCAATTTTTTATCTTAGGGTTTTGTTGCATGTGTTCTTTTCCCCCAAGGATATTTAATTTTTGTTGAACCAGCATGTTTAGGATATTTAGATAGTATTTGTAGCATATAGTACTAATATTTGTGGCATATAGCATGTTTGTTTTATTTTTCTTGAAAAATGATACCCGCAAAAAATTTATTTTGATTAGTAGTGAGATACCAACCATGCGCGTTTAGGTGTGTGACAATGTTTGTTATGATAAGTGAGGATCAATTGAGATAAGAAGCATATGCTTGTTCTCATAAGTGTGGATCAATTGGGATAAGAAGCATAATCTGAGAGTCTTTTGTTGATGATGTGTGTAGTGTAATTTAAGTGTAAGCTTAGTTTGCTAGATTCATGTATTTTGTCCTAATTCTGAACTTTCCCTGTTACTCTAAGTTAGATGGTAGATTTGTTGGATTAGGAAAGGATCTTAGGCCATTGTTCATAATAGTCCACTTAGCCTAAAATGACCAACCAAAACTATGATATATCCCTTGTTCATAATGTTTGATCCTGACATGTACCTATTTTATAGAAAACACCTGGTTTAACCTAGCCTTATTAGTTATAAGATCTTAAAATTGGCCCTGGTCCTTCCTTGAACATTATGCATCTTGACTGAGGCAAAAAGCCTAAGTTGAGGGTAAGTGGCCTTGGTTCTGGGGACAGATATTGTGAACCTCAACACAGGCCAAAAGCCTAAGTTGAGGGTGGCCAGTGTTAGGGTGAAATAAAAAATAAGGGGGTGAATTAGTGATATAGAAGAGGCATGTACTGGGTACAAGAAAAACAAGTGATTCGTGAGTTGTGAGCTAAAAAGAAAAATGAAGTATAGAAATAAGGAAAAAAAGTTAAAAAAAAATCAAAAGAAAGCACCTAGAAAATCTTGAAAATAGGAAAAAGGGAGAATAAGGCAAAAATAACAGAGTTAGTAGGCCAAAGTGTCAAAAAACACAGTGTCAAGGAGGGCCATTAGTAACTATGTTCCAAGAGTGTCATACCAAAGCCCCCTGAGCATACATAACAAGCCTAGAAAGCCCTAAAGTGATCCTAGTCCAGTTAGTTGAAAGTCTTAATCATGAGTATAGGGACAAATCTGTGGTATTACACATGATGAATGAATATCTTTTGTGAGAGTGAGTGATTTGGCATAGTCCCTAGGTTATACATGGAAACATTATTGAGTGTCAGATATGGGACTTCTTTCTTTGAGGGCACTTGCATAGCATTGTTAGCACTAGACTTGTTCAGTGATTGTGGATTTTTGATACTACCTCACTTGTCATCGTTGTGTTGTCACATACACCAGTTTGTATTGGTTTGTTAAATAGCTACCTGATCGTGTTTTAAAAAGCTAGTGTGGGTAACTGAGCTTGAGATTTATGTGATATGTGTCATGGGGTTGAGGTCTATGTGTTACTATATTATCTATCTAGATTGCGTCCATCATTTGAGGACAAGCAACAATTTTAAGTTGAGGGTGTCGATATGCTGCAAAAATACAACACTTTTGATGCTTAAAACTTGGAATTTTGTGTGTTTTCAATGCCATGTTAGTTCATTTTATATGTTTTTGTGTTTATATTTGCAGGATTACAGGTTGTCCTTGATTTTGAGAAAAAGTGCAGAAGTTGCTAATTTTTGTTGTTATATGAGACACTTTATGAGTCGTAGATCGTTCTACAGGCTGTAGGGTGGTTTCGTGAACAATTCTAGTGAGGGACTATTTTTTTGAAGTTTATTTTATGAACATAAACATGAGCCGTAGAAGGTTTTATGAGTTATGATGATCGTTCGTGCCCTGACAATCAGAGATTAGGACTTTCTGAAGTTCATCAGATAAAACCCCCTTTGCGGGCCATAAATCACTTTATGAGTCCTAGAGGGATTTCGTAGAGTTGAAATCCAAATTTTCAGCAACTGAGTACGAGACCCCGATTACAGGCCGTGGAATGCAATACGGCATGTAAACACCTTTCGCACGGATTTCATCTCTAGCACCATTAATCTATACTCTGGCCACTTCGTAAAGGTGCCAATCTTTGTGGAAGGACTATAGAAGCAGGCGAACTATAGGGATTTCTTGGTTTAGTCTATGAAATGACCTCATCACAATTGTTAGCGACAAATTTCACTGTAGCGATGGGAACGCGTAGTCTTCAGCTCCGAGGCTAGTACAGCTCACCCGAGGGTGAACAAAGTTGCGTCTTCCCAAATTCCATTTTTCAAGCAGTATTCATTACTCAAGGTTCTGCCTTTTCCCTCTTTACATATAAGGCAAGATTTTGAGGCTTGAAAATTAGATTGTGTTTCTGTTATAATTTTGCCATCTTTTTAAGTTGATTGAGAATACCTTTGTTTTCTACCTATTTTGCTTTCATTCTATAATCTTTTACTAGGAAGTTCTAAAATTCTTAACTCATAGTTGCTGATTTCCTTTTTAAGTAACTCCATAATCACAGGTTTTCTACTTTAGTGTAGCTCTTGTGCATATTCTTGTTTTTTCTAGGCTATAGTATTGTCCAAACTATTGCTAGACTATTTTGATTGATTTCTTTATTGATAGTGTAGTTCACTAAGGCTTCATCTTCTACTTTTTTTTTCTGCTTGCTCTGATTTCCTATAGTTGCATGTTGCCTGGTCTTTCATATTATATACCTATATTAATAGTTTTAAGTATATTTTGGAGAAGTTGACATCTTTCTAGTGGTGTTTGTGAATGATAGTGGACTTGGGTCATGTTCTCAATCAAGGCTGGAGACAAGTAAAAGTAGTGAATGATAAAGGGGTTATGGGTCCTTATAAGTTTAGAGTAGGGTCGAGAATATAGGATTGCTGACAAAAAACTCCACAGAGTTAGAGAAGATTCTCAAAAGGAGAAAGTTTAATATAGTGTGTATCTAGAAAACTTGATGGGTAGATACCAAGGCACAGAATGTGGATAGGTTTAATAAATGGTACTTAACTGGCTCAAGAGATAGAAATGGTGTTGGTATTTTAATAGACGATGGCCTTAGGGAGTGAGTAGTAGAGGTACCTACCGGTTCCGGTTCGATTCCTATACCGGTTTAGTGCCGGTCCGATCCGGTCCCGGTACTATACCGGTTCGTACCGATTAGGGGGGTACCATAGGGGTACCGGGAAGGGACCGGGGTATTTTACCAGTTATTACCGGTACTGGTTTACCGGTTCCAATCCGGTACCGGACCGGTAATACCAGTTTAAATTTCTTTTTTTAATTTTGTTACTGTTGGGGTGGGGGCCACCAACGGTAACAATTGTTTTGGAGCCATTTCTAGCCGTTTTGACCGTTTTATCACTTTTTTTATTTTTTTTCCAAAATTTAATAATTTCTCAACTATAAATACCCCTAAATCTTTCATAATTTTTCACTTCAATTCTCTCAATCTAATTCTCTCAATCTAATTCTCTCAATTCAATCTAATTCTCTCAATCCAATTATCTCCACTTAATATTACAAATTTATAATTATATTATACATATTACATACTCCTCTCAAAAATATTATATATTAATTATTTACTCTCTCAATTATTATTTAAAAATATTATTTAGTTCGGTGTGTTAATTCATAGTTGGAATTTGGAGAAAATTTTGGTGGATCAATTTGGAGCATATTCAAACTTCAACTTTCATCAATTTCGGCTTCTACGTCTGTTTTTACACAGACGTTTGGTACCTTCGTTCCTACTTATTTGTTCTTCTAATTAGTTATTTGATTACTTGTCTACTTGAATTAATTTTTTTATATTCATAAATTATAAGTTCATATTTCATAACTTGAATTTTTGCATATAATCATTATTTGTTTAATTAAATTTAACATGGATTCCGGTGGAAAAGGAAAGAGAAAAAGTACTTTTTTTGGTGGAATATAAAAAGCTATAACCGGTAAAAAATCCGGTGGTAGTTCGTCTAAATCTACGAGCAACCACCACTTAGATTTAATACCAAAGATTTTACTCACGTAGACGATACATGTTTTAATATTGACTCTAATACGGAATTAGACCACGTTTTAATATTGACTCTAATACGGAATTAGACCACGAATTTCTTGAACATAGGTTTGGCTTTAACGAAGATTTTACCGGAAGATGATTTTGAAATTAATGAAGATGAAGATATTTTTGATGACGATGAAACTCAACCCCCATATACTGCTGCTACTCCCCCCCCCCCCCCCCCGCTCCCGCTCTCCCCGTACAACCTTCGTCATCTAATAGGCCTAAGACGGAACGTGCTAAAAAATCTGTTATTTGGCAATTTTTAACTCAAAATGAAGATAAAACAAAAGCATTTTGGAATAAGTGTAAACATGTTTTAAACCATAAAACTTCGGGAAAGGGGGGCGGGACGGGTCATTTGAAAAATCACTTAATGCATTGTTGTAAATTGGAATATTCGCATGCCCAAGCCGTTGCGGACGCCAAAAAATATGGAACTCCCATTACCGATGAATCGGTGGGAGGTTCAAATATGGTGCAATCGCAATTAAACCCTAGTAATATTTTCGGTCCTAGTACACATCGGCCTTATAATAGACAACGTGACTTAGACGAGCTTGCTAAAATTATTGTTATTACTGGTTTGCCTTTTAGTTTGCTGAAAATCCAGGTTTTGTCCATTATATTCAAATTTTTTATAACCCGTCTTTTAATGGTTTTTCTAGAAATACAATTAAAAAAGTTGTTTTTGATTTTCAAGCACGACATGTACAGTATCTTAGATGTTTATTTGCTTATAATAATTGTAGGATAGCAATTACTTCTGATATGGGACGTAGTATAACCGGTAATGATTACTTTACAATTACCGCCCACTAGATAGATGAAAACCAGAATATGCAAAAATGAATTTTAGGATATAAAAGTTGTGAAATGCGCAAAACTTCTTATATTGCGCAAACTATTCTTGATGTTTTACAATTCTTTGGTATAACTAGAAAAATAATTATTGTATCTTTAGATAACGCTTCTAGTAATAAACGTGATGTAGAGTTTTTAAGACTTGTTATTTTTCCAACTTATGAAGATGGCTTTCATATTAAATGTGCTGCTCATATTTACAATTTAATTGTTAGAGATGGTGTTTTATTATTTGAAAACGGTTGTAATAAAGTAGAATTAGCATGCCACTTTTTTTTAAATGTCAAGCAAAGGCTAGGCGTAAAGAATTTAAAAGTTGTTGCATTGAATGTAATTTGCCTGTTAGGAAAATTCCTAAAACCATAGCTACTAGGTGGAATTCATTGTACTAAATGTTAAAAGTAGCTTATGAATATAGGAGACCGCTTACAATGGTCTGGAATGCACATAATGCAGATGTAACCTACCGGCTAGATGAAAATGACTGGATTGATATTAAGGATTTAATTGAATTTTTAAAAGTTTTTTATTTAGCAACTAAACAAATATCTGGTCTTTATTATCCTACGATTTGTTCTGTGTTGCCCAATATTTGTGCTATTTATACTAAATTTGCCTTTTTTAAAAATAATCCAAAATTTAGAGAACCTGTTAAAAAAATGGTAGAAAAATTTAGGAAATACTTTCTCCCAATCCCTCAGATTTATTTAACTGCTGGTTTATTTAATCCGACTTATAAAGAATTCGGTGTATCTAGAATGGTAGATAGTATATATACGAACTTAAAAAACGAATACGATGAAGAAAATCAATCACATAATTTAGACGTAGTTAAAAGTAACATTAGAATAAAAGCTAGAAAACTGTATGATTTAGAACAATATAATTTAGTAGAAAATGTACAATACCAATCACAACCTACTAGGCCTAGATATGATGAAGATATTGACTCAATGTTAGAATTTCAGCTTGGGCTAACCGCTAACGAAAATAATGATTTTGATGAATATCTTAACCAGGCACCAGAAAGCACCAAGGATTCGGGGGGAAGCAGTAGCTTTTGGCGTGGTGGAATAATTGCGGAAAAACGTTTCCAAGACTTCAGCGGGTGGTTCGTGATGTCCTTGCAATTCAAGCTTCGTCAGTGGCTTCGGAAAGCGCTATTAGTGTTCTAGATTCCAATTTGGAGACCATAGGCATTCACTAGCAGCTGATAGCTCGGAAGTTTCAGTATTATTTCGTAATTGGATAAATGTGGAGCGCAGGAATTTAGGGCGTCCGACATTGCCTTCTCAATTTGAAGTCGATATCGATAATATTTTATCGGAATCAAGCGAAGACGACATAGACTTTCTGGAGGAACAAGCTCAAGAGACGATTCCAGAGAATGTCACACTTGAAATGTTAGAAACTCTTAGGCAAGAATTTCAAAGTAGATTAAGATATTAGTGATAAATTTTATTGTATTACAAATTTACAATAAATAAGACCTAGTTGAAACAGAACCCTTCCTAGAAGGTGGCTGCGTATATTAGGTTGATTTTTAATATCTTACATCACTACATTGTACAATTTAAATTTTAAAATAACATAATAAAATATAGGCTATTCGCCTTATTTCTTTTTTTAATGTTATTATCTTGACTTAATTTTAATTAAGTTTTGACTTTTTTTTAATATATTTGCCCCCTTATTTCTCAAATCTTTATTAATTTTAAAGTTTAAAATATAAAAAGAAACATTCAAAATTTAATCCTTAAAAATTAAACTTTATAATTTTATATTTAAAAAATTAGAAATTTAAACTTTTATAGTAGAAACTAGAAAGTTACAAAAAATTGATTTTACACTTTAAATGTTTTATATATAAGTAGAACTACTTATAGAATATAGATTTAAACTTTTATACTTAAATTTTATGGCAATCAACAACTTTAAATTCAAACATCATTTTAAATTTTAAAAATTTTATATAATGAATAATAATACTATTTTTAAATTTTAATTTAACTTTTAACATTTTAAACTTCAATTTAAATCTTTAAATATTAATATTAATTTATATAAAAATGACACTTCAAATTGTAAATTTGTAATATATTAATAATTAATTAAATTTTTTTTATATTTCTTGATTGCCGGTTCGGCCCGGTCCGGTCCCGTACCGGTTAGTACCGGACCGGTAAGGTAACGGGGTATTTTTCCAGAATCGCTGGTACCAGTTCCGAAAAATAATTGCCCCCGATTTACCGTCCCGGTCCGGTACTGGTAATTACCGGTCCGGTGGTGCCGGTACCGGACCCGGTGCCACCCTTAGTGATAGGTTGATGATGATCAAGTTAATCATTGGTGGGCTTGTTTTCAACATTATTAGTGTTGATGCTCCCTAGGTGGGCCTGGATGAGCAGGCCAAAAATCTCTTCTAGGAGGATTTAAATGAGTTTGTAAAAGGTTTAAAGAAGATTGAGAAGATTTTCATTGGGGGAGATTTTAATGACCATATTGGGGATACTTCTATTTACCTTGATGATGTTCATAGAGGTAATGGCTAACTCGTGTTTTCCAAAGAGAGAGAACCATTTGGTCACCTTTCAAAGCATGATATCTAAGACTTAGATAGATTACTTATGCCTTAGGAAGGGTGATAGAGGCTTTTGTAAAGATTGCAAGGTTATTCCGAGTGATAATTTTACTATCCAACATAATCTTTTGGAGATGTACTTGAAAATTAAGAGGGATAGGAGGAAGAAGATCTTATAAGACCGACCGAGGATTAAATGAGGTGGCTTGCCTCTTGCTCTTTCATGGGAGATTAGGGATAGGTTGAGTGGTATGGAGGCCTGGAGTAGTAGAGGGATGTGAACAACATGTGGAATAAGATACGTAGTTGCTTTGGGGAAGCAACTACATTGGTGTTAGGGGTATCAAAAGGTAAATTAGAGGGCATTAAAAAGATTAGCGATGGAACTGAGAAATCCAATTAAAATGGAAGCAAAGAAAGTTATGTATATAAATTTGGTGGAGCACATGGATTAGTAAGAGAAGTGGGTGCTTAAGCAAGTTTATAAGATAACAAAAACAGAAGCTAATTTAGTGGTTACGGCTACTGAGATAGGAACTTTCGAATGCGTATATGTCATCAAGTGAAGTGCTTTAAGGAAGAGGAAAGGAAGGTGTTGTTACAAGAAATCCCCACTAAACAAAGATGGTAAGTGTACTACAGAATCTTAAATAAAAGGAGGACAATGATATTGTGCTAGGTGAATTAAGCACTCTAAAAGACTTTGAGACTTTGGGTATTGTAGGTGTTTTGAGGTTGGAGAGGTTAAATGTTCTATTGGTAGGATGTACAGGGGTTAAGCAATCGGACTTTGATGAGATTCTAGTTGTATTTTCGAAGAGCACATACAAAGCAAGTATGGATATGGTCGACTAGGTTGTTTAATGCTATTCTTAAGATAGTAGAAATGTCCGATGATGGAGATGGAGTATAATGGTTCCATTGTAAAAGAATAAGGGTTATATTCAAAACTGTAACAATTATAAGGGTATCAAATTACTAAAGAACACTATGAAGATCCGAGATACATTGGTAGAGATGAAGGTTAGAAGAGGAATGTCCACTTTCGAAAATACAATTGAATTCAGGCCAGATTTCTACCTCTACCCCAAACTTGGGCCTCGATAACAATCTTAGGGGTTGTTTCTCCTCAATCAAAAATTGATGCTCTAGTCCTGGCCATGTATCAAAAGAACACTCGACACTTAGACTAACTCAAGAATCACACATGATTGAACTGAAAAAAGTAAAAGAGAATTTTCCTAATAGTCTCCTTAGCCTCTAACAAATAAGCAATGGACGTCATTGTGTCAATCTTTAAGACTCTATTAGACTGAGCTTAGACACATGTGTGACCTATGAACCTAGGGCTGTAATACCAAATTGTCACGAGTCGAAGTTCAGTGTGATAATACTTGTCTTTAACTTATTGAGACAAGTTAGCCTAGATAGATAATAACAAAATAATGCGAAAGCTAAAGTGATAATACTACCTAAATAGCAAAGGAAGGACATAAAAATCATAACCAATATCTTACACCATACCATAACTTGTATCACATGTACAAGCCTATATTACATTAGAATCAGAAAGAAATAATAATTCAAGTCTCAATAGTCTTTGTTTCTCAAATAGCACAAAACCAATAAAGAAGTCTGGCAGTCTTGAGAATAGGTTGCAAAAACAAGCAACTACCTCTCAATATATCAAAAGCTTAGTCCGTAAGAGAATAGGAATGTCAACAGAATTTGGGCTCATAACCTATACACATGTGTAGAAAACAAGGGTTAGTACCAACAAGTACCCAACAAAAGGATCTGAACGTAGTTAAAGAATAAAGAACTCAAGTACTCCTTCCATCCCAATAACATATCTCCAAAATTACAAACTTGTATGCAGGAAAGGCCAGCATACACATATAGATATATAAATAATCATAGTCTCAGTCCACAACATCTCAACCGATCAACCTCAAAAGTTACAAGGATAGAGTCAATTAACATATCACACTTTTTACAAGGATAGAGTCAATTAACATATCACACTTAGTACAAAGTAACACATTTAAAAAGAAGAATAACATGAAATGTTATGATATGCAAGCAACACAATGCAATGTCAAATAATCGTATGCATGTTTGCCCTACGATACACATCTACTGATATGATCAGACCAAAACCCATTGGCGCCATGCAAGGACCATATATATTCGTTAAAACCATTTTTCTTTGGCTTTATTTTATTTTCTTTTTCTAGAAAGAACTATTTCCCTTTGGGTTTTCATCATTAATGGTACATCAAGCAAATATAGTTCATCACAATACAATAATTGCTTTCATAAGCATGAGAATATGCAAGATGGCATAAGTTATTTATTCAATAATCAATGATCATTCTCAATGTTCTTTAAACACTTGTATCATCATCAAAACATCACATAATAATCACATCATATCATAGCTCAAGTTTTCAAGAACCTCTTTATCATCATAGCTTAGGCTACTCATCATTTGATCCGCATTTCACAGATATCCATTTCAACAAATGCTAGAGTAGTAGGCTATGGTGATTAGACAAGATATAGTGAAACTTGATCTCACCGAGGACATGACATTAGATCAAAAGGAGTGGAGGTCGCGAATTATAGTAGTAGGCTAATAAGTTAGTAGGGTTAGGTTGTTGTCCGATCGTTAGGCATAATAGGGTAGTAGGATTAGTCGTGTCTTTATATCTTGTATTGTCATTATTCGTCTTGTATATGTTAATTCTATTGTATTTTCATCTCATTATTAGTCACTCTATCTGTTTCCTTTTCTTTTCCTTTCTTTTTTTCATATCTAGTTTATTCTGCTTGTGGATTTTTGAGATAAGGGTTCCCAAGAAATAACTTTTCTTCCTCTATGAGGTTGTGGTAAGGTCTGTGTACATTCTACCCTCCCCAGACCCACTTGTGGAATTCTACCAGGTATGTTGTTTGTTGTTTCTAGATTATGCACCCAGCTCAACATTACAGACACAAGACTTTACAGAAGTTTCCACATAACATGAGTCAATGCTCAACAATTAGATCAATTTGAACAACTTCCACATTTTAACAATTGATATTACTACCTCAATTCACATTATCAATTCACAATTCATTATCAAAAAGAAGTACAAATCAATTCAAGAGTAAATTCAGGTATATTATCACATCAACATCCCCATTACCCTCCATCATATCTGCTAAATCATCTCACTAATCCTCAAATACATAAAGAAAGGAAGATACCAAGTTTAATTAAACTCAACAAGAATTAGAAGACAAGTTGCCTCTAATTAGCAAAATAATCAATGCAACAAGAGTATCTTCTCCTTCTTAATCCAATCCAACATATTACAACCTATCTAAGAATATGTCCACGATCACATTTCAATAATAACGACACTAATAACAAGCAATTCAGGGAAAAGAGCAAAATCATTCGAAAATTCAATATCGAAACTCGAGGAAAGAATCCAGAAAGTTTTAGACAAAAGTGTTCCTCGTGTAATCAGAAATCCATTAATGAAAACCAATTCCAAAATGGAGCTAAAATGAGCTCATAATCACCATTTTTGTGAAAAATTCAAGTCCAAAAAAATATCAATTTTCTCAATTGAAAACCCCAAAAATGATGTTAAAATCAAGAAATAATCAATGGATAATGAAGAGAAAAGTTCAAAATACCTTTTCTAATGAAATTCTTGCGAAAAACCAAGTAAAAATAGTCCAAGTTGAGCTCTCAAAGTTAAGAAATAGAGAAAATGCATAAAAGTTGTCACTAGGGCCTGAAGACCTTGCCTCTGATGTTGCTACAGTGACACCCGCAGAAAGGGAGGGCTTCTCTTTAGTGAAGCCTGGTCGCTTTAGCGATGGTTCGCTGTAGCAAGCCCTTCCTCGCTTTAGTGATCAAGCCTTCGCTAAAGCAAGGCCTACTGCAATAGATACACAGAAAAACTTCAAACAATTTTAAAAGCTTGAAATCAATCCTTGGGATTCATTTAGAACCCTGCACATACAAACCATATACGCAACTTGATTAAATCGACATTCCGAACTCAATGGAATTATTGAAAATTCAAATCAAAGGTCTCCTTGACCCAGAATTTAATAAGTCGCAATAAGACTAACTTAGGCCACTTGAAATATCAAATACTATTGGAACACTAAAAAATGTAGATAAAGTTGGTTCTAGCACTAAAATTACTTTCAAGAACCAGTGGAAGCATCAAAAATCCATTCCGAGCACTAAAACTCAAAACGTTGAACAAATTTAAACCTAAGCCACAGTTTCACTCAATATCCAATTCTGGATCCTAAAATCTACATAACAATTGTAGATCTGATTCTGATAGCTTTCTAGACCAATTTCCACATTGTGGAATTGACAGAATTTTGTTTCAAGACTCGAATCCCCGGATGACTCAAAATGACGAAATTAGGCAATTTAAACTTTCAAAAAATTCAATTTTTAGCAAAAATCACAACTTTTTACAAGATTCTCGAAAATCAACTTTTAAAATCAATCAACATGATTCAGGGGCGCTATCAGGAATGATAAATGATAATTTTGTCAAAAATGACCTTCAGGGTCATTACCCAAATGTCCATCAAAGGAAAGACTTGAAGTATTTAGTTTTCTTTTACATGCCGTTATTGTCCCGCTTAAAAACATAAAATTCAAACCAAAACAATAAGTAGCTTGCCAAACTTAATAGAGTGGATCAAAATAAAAGAAAGTTTAGTAAAAAATTAAAATATTTTATAGTAGTTTATTTGAAAATTAAAGGAGCCCAATTGTTCACATTTGAAAGAAACGAGCTAATTTCGAGAGAAAAATTAAGGATTCTATTAAAGTCTTAGAAGAAAATTTCCGTCTTTTATTCAACTTATGTGAAAAAGAAATCTAAGTTCAAAAACAACATGTAGTTAACTAGATTTAGAATTCGAGAAGAAGTTAACAAGCTGGACTTACGCAATTAGTCTAAGTGTTTCAAAAATATGTAGGTAAATAATATAAGACAAATTATATGGTTGAGTGTAAATGATGTAGAACCTTATTTAACTAAGCTATGAGAAAATTTTCAATATAATAAGTTTAAGTTAAAAAAATTAGTGAAAGATCTTAGTCCAAATGTTTGAACTAATGATAAATAGAGCTTAGCCATGGACTATATCTTACTCGTTAGTGGGATAAAGATTTTTGTTTGGCTGATCTTTTGTTTTTATTTTTGTGTGTAATTAACCTTCAAGAAGTAGGTTATGTTATAGTCCATGGCTAAGCTCTATTTAGCATTTTGCTTCCATTGATAACCAGTTGTTATTTCATCACATTAAATATAACACTGGAGTTTGGTTAAGTGTTTTCATTAAAAAATAAAATTGTTTGCAAAATCTTTTCATTTTTTCTCTCTCTAACTAATCTAACATTTTTTCCTTTGAATGTGAGTGGATCTTCAAGTCATTAAGCCAAAGGTGTTCCCTTTTTCAAATAAGAATAAGATTTACGTTTCCAAAATTATTTTAGTAGCAGTTTGTTTTCAACAAGAAGGATTTCTATCAAATGTTTTCCTGAAGCATCAAAAAGTAATGAGTGTTTTGCAAGTTTTTCACAAAGAAATTTTTACACAAATATACAACTTTCTCCTATAAATTACATTTTAAAATTTATTTACCAAAATACCAAAAAAATACACCCATTCACTTTTTTTTTCCATTTCCCAACACTATTATATCACATCACACACCACAATAATCACACTCAAAACACTCTCTCTCTTAATATTGTAAATAAAGTTGGTATTTTACATGGTATTTTTCAAAGAGTTCGGTAGGGCATGTAATTTTATCCCCAAACTTGTATATATGTGAAAAATCCCCTTTCACAAAACCATTTTTTATGTAAAAATATGCTCTAGATCACGAAAAATAATCTGTTCGCGCTTAGCCAAACATTTGGACAAAGATCTTTCACTATTTTTTTAAACTTAAACTTACTACAGTGGAATTCTTCTCGCAGTTTAGTTAAATAAGGTTCTACGTCATTTATATTCAGCGACATAATTTGTCTTATATTATCTACTTAGATATTTTTGCAACATTTAGGCTATTACCTAAGTCCAGCTAGTTAACTTTTTCTCGAATTCTAAATCTAGTTAACTACATGTTATTGTTGAACTTAGATTTTTTTTTCGAAAGATGGAAAATTTATTTTAAGACTTTAGTAGAATCATTATTTTTCTCTCGAAATCAATTCATTTCTCACAAATTTGAATAATTGAGCTCCTTTAATTTTCATATAAACTGCTATAAAATATCTTAATTTATGATTGAACTTGCTTTTATTTTAGTCCATTAAGTTTGGAAAGCTATTTATTGTTTTGGTTTAAATTTTATGTTTTTAAGCTAGTCAATCGTGGCATTTAAAAGAAAAACTTAATATTTCAAGACTTTCCTTTTATGGGCATTTATGTAATGACCCTAAAGGTCATTTTTTATAAAATTACCATTTTATCATTTCTGATACGCCCTTGAATCATATTTGATTGATTTTAAAAGTTAATTTCTTGATAAAGATTGAATTTTTGAAGGTTTAAATTGCCTAATTTTGAGTCATCCAGGGATTTGAATCTCGAAATAAAATTTCGTTGATTCCAAAATATGAAAATCGGTCCAGAAAGCTATCAGGATTATATCTAGAGTTATTATGTGAATTTTAGGTCCGAGTTGGATATTGAGTTAAAGTTTTGGCTTAGGTTTGACTTTGGTCAATGTTTTGAGTTTTAGTGCTCGGATTAGATTTTTGATGATTTCATTGGTTCTTGAAAGTAATTCTAGTGCTAGAACAAGCTTCGTCTACATTTTTTAGGGTTCAGATAGTATTTTGATATTTCAAGTGGCCTAAGTTAGTCAAATTGCGGCTTATTGGACTTTGGGTCAAGGAGACCTCAGATTTGATTTTCGAAGATTCCATTGAGTTCGTAATGCTGATCTTAGCAAGGTTGCATATATGGTTTGTGTGTATGGGCTTCTGAATGAATCCCGAGAGTTGATTTTAAGCTTTTGAAATTGTTTGAAGTTTTTCTATGTCTATAGAGCAGCAAGCCTTGCTTTAGTGAAGGCGTGGTCGCTAACGCGACTCACTAAAGCGACTCACTAAAGCGAGGAAGGGCTTGCTATAGCGAGCCATTGCTAAAGAGACAAGTGAAGCCAGCTCTTTTTGTGGGAGTCACTTTAGCGAGATCAGAGGCATGGTCTTTAGGCCCTGATCACAAGTTTTAGGCATTTTCTCTATTTTTGAACTTTGAGAGCTTGCTTGGACAATTTTTACTTGTTTTTTCGCAGGGATTTCTTCGAAAAAGGCATTTTCAACTTTCCTCTTCATTATCCGTCGATTATTTTTGAATTTTAACATCAATTTTGGGGTTTTCAATTGAGAAAAATTGAGAATTTTGTGTGGACTTGGATTTTTCACAACAATGGTGATTATGAGCTTATTTTAGTTCCATTTTTTAATTGATTTTCACTAATGGATTTCTGATTACGTGAGGAACACTTTCATCTAAAACTTTCCAGATTTTGTCCTTAACTTTGAATACTGAATTTTTGGATGATCTTGCCCTTTTCCCCGAATTGCTTGATTTTTAGTGTCGTTATTCTTGAAATGTGGTCGTGAACATATTCTTGGATTGGTTGTGGTTTGTTGAATTTGATTTGTTGGATTGATTGTTTGGCTAATTCAAGGCAAGTGGACTTTTAAACCTTGACGAGTTCAATTAAACTTGGTGTCTATCTTCCTTTGTTTGTGTATTTGGGGATTAGTGACATGATTCAACAGAGATGATAGGGTAATAGGGATGTTGAGGTGATAATGTATATATGAATGGACTCTTGAATTGATGTGTTCTTGCTATTGATAATGACTTGTGAGTTGATAATGTGATATTGAGGTAGTAATATCAATTGTTGAAATGTAAAAGTTTTTCATATTGATCAAATTGTTGAGCTTTGACTCATGTTATGTGGAAACATCTATTGAAGTATTGTATCCATGATGTTGAGCTAGTTGTATAATCTAGCATTTGTTGAAATTGTTGAAATGGATACTTATGAAATGTGCATCAAATGATGAGTAGCCCTAAGCTATGATGATAAAGAGGTTATTGAAAACTTGAGCTATGATATAATGTGATTATTATGTGATGTTTTTATGATAATATAAGAGTTTAAAGAACATTGAGAATAATTGTTGATTGCTGAATAAATGACTTATGTGGACAGCTTGCATATTCTCATGCTTAATTATGAGAGTGATTATTGTGGTTTGATTACATATATTTGCTTGATGCACCATTAATGATGAAAGCCAAAAGGGAAATAGTTCTAGGTAGAAAAAGAAACAACATAAAAGCCAAAGGAAAATGATTTCGACGAATATATATGGTTCATGTGTGGCCTCAATGGGTTTTAGTCTGATCATATCGGCAAATGTGTATCGTAGGACAGGCATACATACGATTATTTGACATTGCATTATGTTACTTGCATATCATGGCATTCCATTTCATTTTTATTTTAAATGCGCTACTTTATATTAAGTGTGATATGTTGATTGACTCTATTCTTGTAACTTTTGAGATTGATCGGTTGAGATGTTGTGGACTGAGACTATGATTATTTATATGTCTATATGTGTATGCTAACCTTTTCAGCATACAGGTTTGTAATTTTGGAGGTATGTGATTGGGATGGAATGAGTACTTGAGTTCTTTATTCTTTACCCGCATTTAGACCTTTTGTTTGGTACTTATTGGTACTAATGCTTGTTTTCTAAACATGTGTATAGGTTGTGAGCCCGAATCTTGTTGACGTTCCTATTCTCTTACGAACTAAGCCTGTGATAGATTGAGAGGTAGTTTGCTTGTTGTTCCATTCTACTCTCAAGACTATCAGGCTTCTTTATTGGTTTTGTGCTATTTGAGAAACAAAGACTATTGACACTTGTATTATTATTTCTTTTTTATTGTGATGTAATAGAGGCTTGTACTAGTGACACTAGTTATGGGATTATTTTAGATATTAGTTATGATTCTTATGCCCTTTCTTTGCTATTTAGATAGGATTATTGCTTTAGCTTTCACATTATTTTGTTATTATCTATCTAGCCTGACTTGTCTCGGTGGGATAAAGGCAAGTTAGCACACCCAACTTTGGGTCGTGAAAATTTGGTATTAGAGCCCCAGGTTCATAAGTCTCACATGTGTACAAGCCCAGGTGAATGAAGTCTTAAGGATCGGCATGGAGATGTCCATTGCTTATCTTTGAAAGGCTAAAGAGACTATTAGGAAAATTCTCTTTTACTTCTTTCAATTCAGTCATGCGTGGATTCTTGAGTTAGTCTGAGTGTCAAGTGTTCTTTTAACAGATGGCCAGGACTAGAGCATCAATTTCTGATTGAGGAGAAGCGACCTCTAAGACTATTACTTAGGCCTTAGTTCAAGGTAGAGGTGGAAATTTGGCATGAATTCAAATTCATTCTCGAATGACATTCCTCGTCTAACCCTCATCTCTACCAATCTCTCCCAAATCTTCATAGTGTTCTTTAGTAATTTGATATCCCTGTAGTTATTATAATTTTGAATATCGTCCTTGTTCTTGTACAATGGGACCATTATACTCCACCTCAATCATCTAGTATTTCTACTATCTGAAAAATAGCATTAAACAACCTAGTCGACCATATTCATACTTGCTTTTTATATGCTCTTCTAAAATACCACTAGAATCTCATCAAGTCTAATTACCCCACTCCCGCACATTATATCAATAGAACGTTTAACCTCTCCATCCTCAAAACACCTACAATACCCAACGTTTCAAAGTCTTTTAGAGTTCTCTTTCACCTAGCACAATATATTTGTCCCCCTTTTGTCTAAGATTTTCTAGAAGTATACTTACTATCTTTTCTTAATCAGTATTTCTTCTACCAACACCTTTCCTTTCCTCTTTCTTAAAGTACTTCACTTGATTTAAGTCATGAGCCTTTTTATCTTTTGCGTTCATAAGCCTATACAATTTCTTATCCCCATCTTTTTCCCCTAGATGATATATATAAGCATTTGACAGTTGTTGTCTTAGTAGATGTAACCGCTAAATTAGCTTTTTGTTATTTTATAAATATGCTTAAGAGCCCACTTCTCTTACTAATCCGTATGCTCCACCAAATTTGTACACGCAACCATCTTTGCTTTCACTTTTTCTTGGATTTTATAGTTCCATCGTGAATTTTGTGAATGTCCACCAATTTACTTTTCGATAGCCCTAGCATCTCTGTAATTTCTTCCCAAAAGAAACAACCTATATTATTCCACATTTTGTTCACATCCCTGCTACTACTCCACACCTCCATACAACTCAACTTTGCTCTAATCTCTTATGATAGAGCAAGATTCATGCCACCTCATTTAATCTTCGATTGGTCTTATAAAATCTTCTTCCTCCTATCCCTCTTAATTTCCAAGTACATACCAAAATCTTATGTTGGATAGTAAGATTTTCACTCGTAATAACCATGCAATATTTACAAAGACCATTATCACCCTTTCTATGGCATAAGTAATCTATCTAAGTATTAGACAACATGCTTTGAAAGGTGACCAAGTGGTTCTGTAACACCCCAATTTTTTTCTAAGCCAAGACATATTCATCCTTCATATGATATAGGATTTTAATTGATGATTCTCAATTGAGCACAGATGTTAAAGACAATTTCTTAGTGTGGGAATCGAATTGGAGATGATAAAAGGTCGCAGTTTTAATGTGAGATTTTATAAAAGTTATATGGACCAATGACTTTTAGGTTGTATATACATGTTAGGATCAATCCTAAGTATTTAAAGTATACTAAATGTGATTTAGAACTACAAGGGATCTTTTACATCAAGTCAAGTCCAAAGAATTTCTACCGACTAAGTTTTCGTATGAGTTGATAGAAGGGTCAACTTCAAATGACCGTAATAATCAAATTAAAGATCTTTGAATTAGCTTTCCAATGCATCTTATTTTGCCTTACTCAAAGTTTGGAGTAGAAAGTTATGACCAGTTTACTGAAGACATGCAGAGTTGTCTGAAGATCCGCGACAGCTCCACATCGCGGACCTATCGCGAACCCTTTCTAGATAAGTTAAATGATGTTCTTTTATTTTATTTTGAGGGTACTTTTATACTAAAACCTTTGGGGGTCTATTTTAGGTCCGAAAACGCATAAAATGTGAGTTTTCATAATTATAAACCTCTCCTTCACTCTTAAACATAAACGCTCAAGAATCATCAAGAAAATCGTCAAGTTAGGGTTAGCTTTCAAGATTCATCATCATGGTAAGTTATTCTTCATAAATTTCAGTCTACCCAACCCAAATTTCTGTATCTATTCATGAATCTCTAATAAAGTCTTAAATCATAACCTAGTGTTTCAAGAAAACGAATTCAAGAATTCAAAGAAAGGATTCCTTGATTCTTCTTTTTCAAGAATTAGGGTTCTTCATCAAGAACTCTAAAGATTCTAAGTCAAAAATTCAAAAATCAAAGATAGTCCCTTCAAGCAATGTCTTTCCAAGTTCTTCCACTCTAAAAGAACTACCGGGATCTAGGATTTTCTCTAAGAAGGCTAGTATTCATCGAATTTTGATTGTAATATCAACTTTTCAGGTATGTAAGGCAAAATTAAAAGCATGGGATTGTTCTCTCATGTACACCATAGATGGCCATAGATGAGTTTATGGTTCAAGAGTCTACATACATGAACCGTTGATGGTTTTTCTTAAAATTTTGTTTGAAATTCCATGTTTTTCTATGTTGATAATCATCATACTACTTGTTTTCTTGAATTGAATATTTTCATGAGAATCTGCATAACCCTACATGACTGACTTGAAAAGCATGCATAATTAACTTGAGAATTGAGTCTAGAGCCTTGAGCTGAGATTGTTGATTGTGATAAAAGAATGATGATGAGTTGATAGAATTTGATTGTCTTATGAGTCTCTATAAATGAACTCTATCGATGTGTCTATTTGATTGCTTCCTAATGATTGTTCTAAATCTTGAGTCATTGATGAGATTGATTGATGAGAGGGTTAAAGTCCCTATGAGCTTGATTGAAGAAAGGGTTAGAGTACTTATGAGCTTGATTAATGAAAAGGTTAGAGTCCCTATGAGTTGAGTGGTGACAGGATTTGAGTCCCAATCAGATACCGATTGATGATGCGGTTTGAGTCCCTATAAGATTGGTTGAGATGCAGGTTATATGATCATTGAGTCATGGGAGGAGTATTGAGCACCGAAAGAGTGAGTTATTCTGACTCGAACTCGTCAAACTACATTGCCAAACGTAGGTGAGGCGTAGAACCATCACATATATTATGGTTCCCTCAAGAGTAACAGCCCCTAAAAGCAATTGCAGACTTGTTAAGTACTGAATCCATATTAAGTGAGCTGATATGGTTTCGATCGTTCCTTACCTGGCAAGTTTTGAACGGTTGTGGTAACATCAGCGAGATTGTTGTACATTCACTGACTCATAAGTGATTGTTGTAGGATAAGAGAAACTCTCAAAAATTTCCTACCTTGAGTACTCTGAGTTGAGATGAGATAAGATGAGAGGAGGTGAGCTCTTTTAAGATGGGTCTGAGATGATTGATGAGATTGAGTTGTTGAGGGGTCACTTGTCTACTCTTTATTCTTGCATAGATAGACATTTGATGATTTGATGATTACTTTGAGTCGATGTTGTTTCCATATTATTCTACCTATTTCCGTTTCACTCAGTTATTTTACATACCAGTACATTCTACGTACTAATGCCCTTTTTGGACTGCATTATTTATGATGCAGTGGCAGGTATTAGAGATCATCAACAGGTGCTCCATTGAAGATCAGAGATTCGCAGCTAATTGGTAAGCCTCCCCTACTCCGGAGGATCCACTATTATTATTTCATCTTGGTTTAGAGTTAGATTGGACTATTCTTTCCTTTTGATTTGGGTAGACATGGATCTGTCATTGGCACTACATGATTAGTGATAAAGGTTTCATAGACGATGGTTGAACGTTGATGTTGAGATTGTAACCTAGTTCTTTCTATTAGCCTTTATTATTATATATATATTCTTTTGAGACGTTAGATGAGATGTGCCCACTTACTTACTTTTATTTCCGCTGTTCAATAGAGTTTATTTGATTGAATGATGTGATAAATCTAAGTGGTTCGCTTGGGGACTAGCAATAGTCTCTGAGTGGCGGCCACACCAAGGGTACACTCCCGAGGCGCGACATGTTCTTTCTCTTTGGATAACACGAGTCAACCATTACCAATTCAAAAGCTTTAGCAAAATCCAGATGCAAAGTTCTACATCCATTCATCTCCTTAAAACCAAAACCTCTATGAACATCATCAAGCCCACTAGAAGTATCCCCAATATGGACAGTAAAATCTCCCCCAATGAAAATCTTCTCGATCTTTTTTATACATCGTACAAACTCATTTAAATCCACCTAGAAAAGATTTTTGGCCTACTCATCCACGCCTTACTTGGGAGGATACGCACTAATAATGTTCAAAACAATCCCACCAATGATTAACTTAACTATCATCAAACTATAGCTAATCCTTCTAACATCTACTACTCACTCCCTAAGGCACCGTCTACTAAAATACCTACATTATTTCTATATCTTGAGCCACCCGAGTACTATTCCTTAAGCCTATCCACATCTTATGCGTTAGTATCTACCCATAAACCTATCCACATCACATGCCTTGGTATCTACCCATCGTGTTTTCTGGATAAACGCTATATTAGTCTTCTTCCTTTTGAGAGTCTTCTCTAACTTGGTGGACTTTTTTGTCAGCAATCCTAAATTCAATAACCCTCTCTCAACTTATAAGGACCAATAACCCCTTTATCACTACTATCCCTTGCCTCCAGCCTCGATTGAGGACATGACCCTAGTCTACTATCATAACCAATGCCACTAGAAAGATGTCAACTACTCCAAAACATACTTAAAACTATTAAAATAGGTTTATAATTTGAAAGACCAGGCAACATACCACTATAGTAGGAAATCAGAGCAAGTAATTAAATCGAATGTTGAAGATGAAGCCCTAGTGAACTATACTATCAATAAAGAAATCAATCAAAATAGCAAAGCAATAGTTTGGACTATACTATAGTCCAAAAAAATAAGGATATGCACATGAGCTACACTAAAGTATAAAAATCCATGACTATGGAGATACCTTAAACGAAAATCAGCAACTACTAGTTAAGAATTGTAGAACTTCCTAGTAGAAGATTACGACAAGAAAGCAAGATAGGTAGAAAACAAAGGCATTCCCAATCAACTTAGAAAGATAGAAAAACTATAATAGAAACACAATACAATTTTCAAGCCCTAAATATCTTGCCTGACATGTAAACAGGGAAGAGGCAGAACCTAGAGTACTGGATACTGCTTGAAAAGTGGAATTTGGGAAGACAAAACTTGGTTCATCTTTGGCTGAGTTGCATTGGCCCTGGAGCCAAAGACTATGTGTTCCCATAGTTACTATGAAATTTGTCCCTATCAATTATGAAAAGATCGTTTCATTGACCAAACCAAGAAAGCCCTAGAGTTCACCTGCTCCTACAGTCCTGCAATAAAGATTGGCGCCTTTACAAAGTGCTAAGAGATCAGATCAAAGGTGCTGGAGATGAGATCCGTGAGACAGAGAAGTTGCCGGAGAAAGGTGTCACTAAAGATTAGATCATAACTGCTAAAGATAAGATCAGTGCGAGAGAGAAGTCACCAAGGAAAGATATCACTAGAAATTAGATCAAAGTCGCCATAGGAATAGAATCCATGGATGGTGACTCAACAACAGTATCACGAATAAATGCCAAATTAGCCAAACACCCTCCATCAATCAATTTTTGGTCTCGAATATACGAAATAATCTAAGATAAAAACCCCTCGAACTTGTCCACTCTATCCTCGGTCTACCTGCATGGCTAAGGTCATGGTCTTGGCATAACAATCAAGAATAGCACGATATGGATATAGACAATCCATATCCATGATAACATCGTAATCTACCATATCAGGGATAATCATGTCTACCCAAGTCTCATATCCTGCCAAAGTCACAAGACAGGATCGATACACTCGATCCACTACTAAAGGCTCACCTACTAAGGCCAAAACATGAATAGGCAGAGAGATACTATCATTGGAAAAGTGAACCCCAAGAAGAAATATGCAGACATATATAAATAAGTGGAGCCAGGATCAAATAACATAGATGCAGGGCTATGGCAAACTGGAAAAATACTTGTGTTAATAGCATCAGAGGCCTCAACCTTGGGTCTACATGGAAGGGCATAGCACTGACCTCCTCGTTCACTACTGGTCAAAGTTGCCCCTCTACCACTGGAATATGTAGAGGCATCACCCGCTCCTCTACCGTTGGTACACCCATCTCCATCGGTATGACCTCTACCCTAGCCTTTAGTCCATTGGGTTGTACCTCAAGCTGATGTTGCTGGATCCCTGACCGGTGCTACGGAATAAGAGCGGTGTGGCCCAGAATGAGTCTTCATAGGATAATGACAAACCATATAATCTCGAGATCCATATCCATAACATGATTTGGGTGGACAACTACTGTGAATGAATAAGAGAAATACTATAGCCACCCCAGCCCGCAGGCCTCTATTGTGAACCAGAGGAGCTATGACCTGAACTATGAGAATCAAGAGGATATCACCCTCTCTTAGATGCCAAAAATGCTGCATGAACCCTGTGGCGCTGGAATGATCGACCTATCCTAGTCATATCTCTACCACAATGAGGCACCCGAGAACTGTCCAGATGTATGAACCCTTTTGGGATCCCCAAACTCCTCTCTCTCTATGAGCTCTACCTTTTTGGCGGCACTAACCACTGACTGAAAAGATTCTCTGACTCTAGATACTCAAAGCACTGATTTTCTGATAGAATAAGTCATCCCCCTCACAAATCGAGAACCTCTCTCTACCTCCATAGGAAGGATAGTTGTAGCATGTCAAGCTAGCTGGCAAAAATAGATCTCATACTTTTGAAACTGCTATAGTGCCTTGCCTCAAACTCACAAACCTCAGACGACTCTCCTCCCTGACACTCTAAGAGATGATTCGATCATAGGAAGCATTGGAGAATGTCTCCCAAGTCATTGGAGGAGACCTAACTAGAAAAGGCCTCGAATAAGTTCTCCACCAATCTCTAGCTGATCTACAGAGTTGGAGAGTAACATACCGAATGTCGTGAGTCTCTACTAGCCCAACGACCTTAACTAACTCCCTATAGGTAATAAAAAACTCATGTGCATCCTCAGTCTTCCCACCCTGAAACTGAGGCGGGTTCATCTTTTATAATCTCTCATATCTACATTGCTCATCATCAATTAAGGTAGCTACTAGGGAAACCTTAACAATAGGTGATGTTGGTGGTTGTCCCACCTATACCTAGACCTCAAGAGCCTACTGCTGATTCAGAGGCTGAACCCTAACTCGTGTCTAAGAAATACCTAGTCTGTCAATTGGGTTACCTGTCTGCCCTATAGTCTCAAGCACACTCAAAATCCTTAGAATATCATGTAGTAGTGGTGTTGCAGCATACTTAGGAGGAACCTACTCCTCCCTAGGCTTTATAGTTTGCTCAGGGAGGATACCCTGCTCATATCTCAAGCCAATGCTGCTTTTTGACTTTGGTCTCTACCTAGGCCTCGACCTCTACCCCTAGTTGGGGTCTCAATAACAATCTCGGGGGTTCTCTCCCCTCGTTCGGTAGCCATTGTAGATCTAGTCCTCGCAATTTCTCGAAATGCCACATGACTATTCATCACTTAAGTAAAAACCCAGACACGAATTGACTAGAAAGAAGTAAAACATAATTTCCTAACAGTCTTCATAGCCTCTCAAGGATAAGTAACAAATGCCTTTGCAATGACCCTCAAGACTCTACTAGACTGGGCTTGTACACATGTAAGACCTATGAACCTGGGGTTCTAATACCAACTTGTCACGGCCCAAAATCCAAGTGTGATGGCACTCATCTAACCCAAACCTGAATAGCCTAATACAATAACGAAAGCAGAAGATAAAATATTCTAAAGTGGAAGATGAACATAAGAAATCCAAACTACAACCATCCAGAACTAGAGTCACACGTACAAGCCTCTAAATAATAATAATCAAAAGATAATATAAGCCTCAATGTCTAGTCCTCAAATAGAAGATAACATGATAAGAGGGGTCCCGAGGGTCTGCCAAAGAGACAAACAACTAGCTCTTAAGAGTTCCTGAAGCTCGATCCTGTCAGTGAGAAGTCTAACAATAGTGATCGGGCCCACAACCAAGCAAGGAGTGAGTCCCAAACAATATGACACTTAGCAAATGGAAACTAAACATGAAGTAAAGCAATGAAGAACACAAGTTCTCTGATCCACCCAACCATATACCATCGAACTACACACCTGCACTTATAAATGTTCTATCGCAGCACAATATATACACATTATAGAATAGTATTCCAAAATATTCAACTGATTCCAAAAGTCAAGTAATATAATAGACCTTCAGTAACATAAGCAATTTCAGTTTCATAACCTAGTATCTACTTAATCCGGTCTTCACAATGTAGATGGCTCTTATGTTTCCTAAGCTACCCCTTCCATTTGAAGGTAAGTGGTCGTTGTCAATATATATAACCTAACCATGGTTAGGGTCGAATCCCACAAGGAATATGGTCTAGACCTAGAATAATTATCAGCAAGTCGAATGAATCAACCTACTTATCTCTCGAAAGGGAGGGGGTTGAAATTGCAAGAAAATAAACCTAAACTAGAAACAAGTGTTGTGAAATCAGTGAGAGAAGTAACGAGGGTATTATGTTACCCATGGATTCCTAACGTAGTATCACTAGATAATCGTAATTCTTTCTAGTGTGTAGCATGTAGAATGGTAAGTTAAGTTTACCTAACCTTTTGATCCAGGCGAGAGGCAAATTTTACTATGTGATTTGATCCATCCTCGCAGTGTGACATTAATAACCCTTGCCTTTTATCCCAGTACAATCTCCCCTTGATCCAATTTGGTTGATTAGACGAGAGGGATCACATCGAATCCTATTAATTAATCTTTTTTCCTATTCATTACTACCTTGATCCAATAAGTAAGAATTAGGCAGGTTATAATGTTGGCCATCATTAAAAAGCAATCAAAATAAAGAGATTTAATTAATACATGCATGCGCACTTTTCAAGAATTACGAATTATCTAGTTTTATCTTGTTAGGTCTTCGTGGTCCCCATGGCCTGTACCTGAGCTTTGTACTCTGCATTCTTTAAAAACTAGTGTCCAATCTACGAAACCTTTCTACGGGTCGTGTTAGGACTTATGACCCGTATAGGATTTCATTTGACAACTCTTCAAACTCTGATCCTCTAGGCACAAAACTAATCCATGACTCTTGAAAACTTCTATGGCTCATCTGACAGTTTATGGATGCAACTTTTGAAACTAGGTCCTTTATTGGATCTCACCCACAAAACCTTTTTACGACTCATGGAAGTATCCACGTACCGTAGAGTGTCTCGTAAGTTCTCAACAACTTAACTTTTGTAGACTATTGCACAAAATCGTGCCAAATCCTGTGATCTTGCAAAATAAATATAAAGCACGTCAAACCTACTAACATCACTTTGAGAACATACAAAATTTCAAAATTTAAGTATCAAAAGTGTTGTATTTTGATAGAACATCAACACCATCAACTTAAAATTGTTGTTTGTCCTCAAGCGACGGACTCAACCTATATAAATAGTATAGTAACACACTATTTTGACATCTAATTTTAACCGACCTATAACTCATTCTAGATTGCCATTTGATTAAAATGGATATTTTTAAAGCTTTTTAAATAAATGAGTTTATTTTCAATTTATCCAAATACTTATGTATTTTTAACATATTTTTCAAAACTTTCAAAATATGTTTGTTAATTAGTTTGCCATTTTAAGTTGCCTTTATTATTGTTGTTGTTGTTGTTTACTTACTTTTTAATTATCATTATTTTAGTAGTACTAATATTTATTATTGATTTATTCATTACTTAGTATTCTTATTGTTATTATTAATGTTTTAATATCATATTTTAAAACGCATTATATTTTTTACTTCTTATTTTATCAATTTTTAATTTAAATAATAATTTCAATACGTTTAATATCTTTACATAACAATTTTAGCATGTATTATGTATTTTCATTACATGAACATTATTATTTAAATATTATATATTTACATACAAAATATTATTATAATTAGATGGATATCTATTCAATTTCACCTCCAATTTATTTATTTCGTAGCCTTTTTAATCTAATTCATTTCATTTTCGGTCAATTTCCTTGCAATATATATCAATTCTAGCCAAACCCTACACAACTTTTTCCAATTCTAACCTAAATTGGATCAATTTATGGCCCAATTTTAAATTTTCAACTCAATTCCATGTCAATTCAATTGTCACGCCCCGGGAGGGTACCCTTGGCTTGGCCGACACCTAGAGACTATTGTGAGTCCCCAAGCGAACCACTTAGCCTTATCACATCATTCAATAAAATAAAACTCTACTGAACAGCGAAAAATGTAAGTAAGTAGTGGACACATCTCATCTAAAGTCTCAAAAGAATATATAAAATAATAGTAGAAAGAGATAGCTCATAATCTCAACATCAACGTTCAATCATCGTCTATGAGGCCTCTATTGCTAATCATGTGGTGTCAATGATAGATCCATGGCTACCCAAATCAATATAAATGAAACAGTCCAATCTAACTCTAAAGCATGATGAAATAATCAAAGTGGGTCCTCCGGAGTAGGGGAGGTTCACCAAATCAGCATTGAATCTCAGATCTTCAATGGAGCGCCTATTGACGATCTCTAGTACCTGCCTCTGCATCATAAAATGATGCAGTCCAAAAGGGACATCAGTACTTGGAATGTACTGGTATGTAAAATAGCTGAGTAAAATAGAAACAGGTAGAATAATATGGCAAAAACAACAACTCAAAGTTATCATCAAATAACATCAAATTGTCAAATGTCTATCTATGCAAGAATAAAGCGTAGAAAAGTGACCCATCAACAACTCAAACTCATCAATCATCTCAAACTCATCTCAAAGGATCTCATCACCTCTCATCTCATCTCCACTCAGATTACTCAAGGTAGGAAATTTATGAGAGTTTCTCTTATCTGAAAACAATCATTTATGAGCCAGTGAATGTACAACAATCTCGTTGATGTCGCCACAACCGTTCCAAACTTTTCAGGTAGGGAAGGCTTCGAAATCATATAAGCTCACCCAATATGGAGTTAATCGTCAATAAGTCTGCTATTGTTTCAGGGACTATTACTTACCAGGGAACTGTAATCTATGTGATGGTCCTAAGCCTCACCTACATTTGGCGATGTAGTTTGATGAGTTTGACTCGGACTAACTCTCCCTCTTTCAATGCTCGATACTCCTCCCATGACGCAATGCTCATAAAACCTCCATCTCAACCAATCTCATAGGGACTCAAACCCCATCATTGATCGGTATCTCATAGGGACTCTAACCATGTCATCATTCAACTCATACGGACTCTAACCCTTTCGTCAATCAATCTCATAGAGACTTTAACCCTTTCATCAATCAATCTCTTCAATGATTCAAGATTTAGAACAATCATTAGTTTATTCGATAGAGTTCATTTATAGAGACTCATAAGACAATCAAATGCTATCAACTCATCATCATTCTCTCATCATAATCAACAATCTCAACCCAAGGCTCTAGACTCAATTCTCAAGCTCATTATGCATGCTTTTCAAATTAGTCATGTAGGGTTATGCAAATTCTCAAAATGTTCAATTCAAAAAAACAAATAGTATGATGATCATCAACATAGAAAAACATGGAATTTCAAATAAAATTTTATGAAAAACCATCAATGAGTCATGCATGTAGACTCTTGGAACCATCAACTCATCTATGACCATCTATGGGACACATGAGAGAACAATCTCATACTTTTAGTTTAGCCTTACATACCTGGGATGCAGCTATCAATTCGTCACGTCAAAGATTTCTCCTCAATTATCTCAACTCAAGCTCTTCTCCTCTTTCCTCAAGCCCTAACCTTGTTAGATTATGGAATAGGACTTAGAATAGGGGTTGTAGACCTTTTATTACATCAAAACAATCTTATTAGATCGTGTATAGAGTTTAGGAGGGGCAGGGAATTGACCTGAATACCTCTTGCAATAAAACCTTTCAACTTGAAAAAGAACCAGTCCATGACGCGGACTGGTCATGTACTGTGTATTTTTAGAATAAGTTTTTGGATGAGTTTTCTCAATCCCGTTGAAAATTTTCAAAAAAATAGAAGTGCTAGTCTGCGGTGGAGGTGCAACGTGCTCCTGTTGCGCACCAACACTTTTTTGTGATTTCGATCGGAAAAATATCTATTGATCAGGCCGCTCTAAAAATCCACTGAGACCATTTTCTCACTCAATTTTTCATGCTGATCATAAATCCAGCCTCGGATTTTCCCTACGAACATTGGAAGATATGTTACACGTATACCCTCCCTTTAGGGGTATTTTGGTGATTTTACCGAGGGTTACATCATCTCTCCCTCATTCGTCCTCGAATGATGAGTATAGGTGGATATCAAGGCACGAATAGACTTAAAACTCATGTCCACACTCAACTCAATCAATCAAACTCTCGACGTTTCCTCGAATAGAAAGTCACATCAAGAATAGATATGTCAATTTAGTGAAGGGTAAGAAATTTACCTTCAACACTCTCATCATTTGTCATGAATAGGTGCGGGTATTTGGCCTTCATCTCTTCCTCAGCTTCCCATGTGCCTTCCTCAATTAATTGATTTCTCCACAGAACTTTCAATGAGGCTATCTCTGTGTTTCTCAACTTACAAATCTGACGATCAAGGATATGAACTGGAACCTCGTCGTAAGATAGGCTATCTTTCCCTCCAATGCTATCAACAGGGATCACCAAGGCAAGGTCTCCCAAGAATTTCTTCAACATCGACACATGGAATACCGGATGGACTCCATCTAACTTGGAAGGCAACTCTAACTCATAAGCAGCCTTCCCAATCCTCTTTACAATCTTATATGATCCAACATAGCATGGACTCAACTTCCCTTTCTTCCCAAATCTTAGGATACCCTTCATAGGTGATACTTTCAAATACATGCAATCATCTACCTTGAACATCAAGTCTCTTCTTCTCACATCAGTATAAGATTTTTGGCGACTTTGGGCAGTCTTTAACCTCTCTCTAATGACCTTGACCTTCTCCATCGATTGGTGGAGAAGATCAGGCCCAATAAACTCCGGTTCTCCAACCTCAAACCACCCAATTAGTGATCTACATCTCCTCCCATACCAGGCTTCATAGGGAGCCATTTGAATGCTTCCATGATAACTATTATTATATGCAAATTCAATCAATGATAGGTGAAAAGCCCAATTCCCCTTGAAATCAAGAACACAAGCTCTCAACATATCCTCTAATAATTGAATTGTACGCTCTGCCTGACCATCTGTCTGTGGATGAAAGATTGTGCTCAGGTTCACCTTAGTACCTAATCCTTTTTGGAACGATCTCTAAAATAGGGAGGTAAATTGAGCTCCTCGTCCGAGATGATAGACAAGGGAACCCCATACAACCTCACAATCTCCTGGATGTACAACTTGGCGTACTCCTCCGCAGTGTTTGTTGTCTTAACTGCCAAGAAGTGAGCCGATTTAGTCATCCTATCCACAATCACCCATATCGAATCATGTTGCTTTCGAGACCTCGGTAGACCAGTAATAAAGTCCATATTAATCATTTCCCACTTCCATTCTAGAATATCAATGTTTTAAGCCAATCCACATATCCTTTGATGCTCAACCTTGACTTATTGGCAATTTGGGCATTTTGAAACGAACTCAGCAATATCCCTCTTTATTCCACTCCACCAATAGACTTCTCTTAAGTCATGGTACATCTTGGTAGAGCCACGATGAATGGAATATCTCGTGTTATGGGCTTTGGCCATGATTCTGTCTCGAATGCCATCAACATCTGGAACGCACAATCTACTTTGGTACCTCAACACTCCATCTACCCCTTTGGAGAAGACCATCACTTTCTGTTTGTGGACAGTCTCCTTCAATTCGAGTATGATAGGACCTTAGTCATGCTTTTCTTTCACCTCTGCCACTAAGGATGAAGCAGACCCATTCTGAACACTAACTCCTCCTTTATCATTCTCCTCAAGTTGAACTCTCAATCGAGCCAATCGATGCACTTCTTTGGCTAACTACTTCTTTCCTTCCTCCACATGGGTTGTGCTACCCATTGACAACCTGCTAAGAGCGTCAGCAACAATGTTAACTTTACCTGGGTGGTAGTGAATGCTCATGTCATAATCCTTGTGCAACTCCAACCATCTCCTTTGTCGCTGGTTGAGCTCTTTCTGACTGAAAACATACTACAGACTTTTGTGGTCAATGAACACATCCACATGCACTCTATACAAGTAGTGGCGCTAGAGTTTAAGTGCAAATACTACTACTGCCAACTCGGGATCATGGGTTGGATAGTTCCTCTCATGAACCTTGAGTTTCCTGGAAGCATAGGCTATCACCTTCCCTCTCTGCATCAGTACACATCAAAATTCAACCCTCAAAGCATCATAGTAAATCACAAAGTCCTCCATCCCATCGGGTAAGGTTAGGACTGGTGCGCTAGCACACTCATTTTCAACTCTTAGAAATTCTTCTCGCACTCCTCGGACCGCTAAAACTTGACCTTTTTCTAAGCCAATTTAGTCAATGGCATGGACAGGGAAGAAACTCCCTCCACAAATCTGCGGTAGTAGCCTACCATCCCCAAGAAACTTCTAATATTAGTCAGAGTGGTCGGTCAGGGCAAGCTCTTAACCGCTTCAATCTTTTGGGCATCCACTCGGATACCATCACCAGAAGTAACATGGCCTAAGAAAGCTGCTCACTTAATCCAGAACTCACACTTTAAGAATTTCGCATAAAACTCATGGACCTTAAGAGTTTGGAGGACCACTCTGAGGTGGTTAGCATTCTCCTCCTCACTTCTCGAATACACCAAAATGTCGTCGATGAAAACAATCACAAACATATCAAGATATTGTCCAAGTACTCTATTCATCAAGTCCATAAAGGTTGTAGGTGCATTCGTCAACCCAAAGGACATGACCAAGAACTCAAAATGGCCATATCTAGTCCTAAAGGTTGTCTTTAGAATATCACATTCCCTCGCCTTCAACTGGTGGTAGCCAGATCTAAGGTGTATTTTGGAGAAACAAGAAGCACCCTGAAGTTGGTCAAACAGATCATCTATCCGTGGGAGAGGATATTTATTCTTTATCATGACCTTGTTCAGTTGCTTGTAGTCGATACACGTTCTGAGGGGCCCATCTTTATTTTGCACGAATAGGATAGGAACACCCTAAGGTGAAACACTTGGCCTATGACGCCCTTCTCTAGCAAATCTTTCAGTTACTCTTTCAACTCAGTGGGGGCCTTCCTATAAGGTGGAATTGAAATGGGCTGGGTGTCGCGAAGAACATCAATCCCATAGTCAATATCCCTATTAGGAGGGACTCTAGGTAGATCATCAGAAAGTACTTCCGAAAACTCATTAACAATCAGGATTGACTCAAGAGTTGGGGACTCAACATCATCAGATTTAACTCGTATGAGGTGATAGATACAACCTTTGCAAATCAAATATCTGGCTCTAAGAAATGAGATAAAATTTTCTGTAGGTGCAACAGAATCACCCTTCCACTCAAGAACCGGTTCGTTAGGAAATTGGAACTTAACGGTTCGGGATCTACAATTAATTGTGCCATAACAGGCGTGAAGTTAATCCATGCCAAGAATTCCATCAAAATCCACCATCTCCAACTCAACCAAATCAACAAGAGTATCCTTATGATGGATGGAAACTACACAAGCTCTATAGATTCTCTCAGCTCAAATAGACTCATTCACTGGAGTAGAAATATCAAAGGGTTCAAGAAGACTCTCAGGGGTTCTGTCAAATATACTAGCCACATAAAAAGTTATAAATGACAATATGGCACCCGGATCCATCAAAATATAACAATCAAAAGTAAAGACTCAAACATACCCATCACAACATCTGGAGTTCTCCTGATCTTTGCGACTACCCATGGCATACAAGCGATTTGTTGCTCCGCCTGCGCCTGGCGTGGTGGCCCTCTAGTTTTCTCTAACTGGTGGTGCTGGTGTAGTAGATTGAGCTCAGTCAGCGCACTTTGTAAAATCTCTCTTGTAGTGACCCCCTTGGCCATATCTATAGCACACGTCATTCCCGTCATGACATCTCTCCAAGTGTATTTTGCCACACTTATCACATAGTGGCTTACCCTGCAAACCTTGAGCCATACTAGCTTGTGACTGGGATCCATGGGTTCCAACATTCTGAGACCTTTGACCATACCTGCCTCTAGGCACAGGTGCACTGGCAAATGATGGTGCTGGAATTTGGTTACCATTACCCTTGCTCCCAACCTCATGGCTAGATGTCTTAGATTTCTTCCCTATCATGTTGTCTCTCCTCATCCGCTTATTGCACAAACGTCATTAGTCGCCCGATGTCCATATCACTCACAAGCATTGCTCCCCTACCATCTCTCTTGGGTCCTTTATTCAACCCATCAACATACATCTCCATCCTTCCCCTCATGTCAGCAACCATGTTCGGAGCATAGCGAGATAGTTGCGTGAACTTTAACCATACTCTTGCACGGTCATAGACCCTTGTTTCAGATTCAGGGACTCTGTCACCTTAGCTTCTCTTTTCTCTCTTGGGAAGAAGCTCCCCAAGAAGGCTTCCTCAAACACTACTCAAGTCAAACATGGAGCATCATCCCTTCTACCTTTCTTCCACTGGTCGATCACAATCTGGTCAAACCCTTGAGTTGGTAAGAAGCCACCTTAACCCTATGAGCATCAGCCACATGTATCACTTAGAACACCTTCTTAAGTTCCACCACGTAGTTCTCAGGATCTTCAATGGATCATGTGAACTCAAGCGGATTCATCCCTAGAAATTCTCAGACTCTAGATATGTCATGAGAATCAAGTGTACCTTCTCCTTCTCTCACAGCAGATGCTGGGACAGCCTGGGGTAGAGCTTGAATAGCCCGGCATAGCTTAGCATTGGAGACCTCATCTTAAGGGGGTTGTTCAACAGGTACATCTTGATCCACAAGCTCCTCGGGTATTTGAGGCTCGAGGGGGTTAACAGCTTGCCTAGCAGGATGTCCCCTTCCTCCGGCAGCTCTTCTAGGAGATATGTTATCCATTCTGCACGCATAGAGCACAAATTAGAAAAGAGCTTTCATAGAGTTTAACTCTATCGCATGAATTGGGATAAGAAAAAAAGTGTAACCATTCCTAATGGCCTATAGCCTCCTGCTTATGAAATGTGGTCGACAACACACCCATAAATAAGACTCTACTAGACGTAGTTTCGTAGACTCCCTAAGATACTTGAACTCTATACTCTGATACCAAGTTCGTCACGCCCCGGGAGGATACCCTTGGCGTGGCCGGCACCTAGAAAATATTGCTAGTCCGCAAGCGAACCACTTAGCCTCATCAAATCATTCAATCAAATAAAATTCTATTAAACAGCGAAAAGTGTAAGTAAGTAGTGGACACATCTCATCTAAAGTCTCAAAAGAATATATAAAATAATGACGGCTAGTAGAAAGAGCTAGCTCACAATCTCAACATCAACTTTCACCATCGTCTATGAGGCCTCTATTACTAATCATGTGGTGCCAATGGCAGACCCATGGCTACCCAAATCAATATAAAAGAAATAGTCCAATCTAACTCTAAAGCATGATAAAATAATCATGGTGGGTCCTTCGGAGTAGGGGAGGCTCATCAAATCAACTGCGAATCTCAGATCTTCAACGGAGCGCCTGTTGACAATCTCTAGTACCTGCCTTTGTATCATAAAATGATGCAGTTCAAAAGGGACATCAGCACTTGGAATGTACTAACATGTAAAATATTTGAGTGAAACAGAAATAGGTAGAATAATATGTAAACAACATCAACTCAAAGTAATCATCAAATAACATCAAATCGTCAAATGTCTATCTATGCAAGAATAAAGAGTATACAAGTGACTCGTCAACAACTAAAACTCATCAATCATCATAAACTCAACTCAAAGGAGCTCATTCCTTTCATCTAAACTCAGAGTACTCAAGGTAGGAAATTTATGGGAGTTTCTCTTATCCGAAAACAATCACTTATGAGCTAATGAATGTACAATAATCTCGCTGATGTTGCCACAGCCGTTCCAAACTTGCTAGGTAGGGAACGCTCCGAAACCATATCAGCTCACCCAATATTGAGTCAATCTCAATAAGTTTGATATTGTTTCAGGGATTGTTACTCATGAGGGAACCATAATATGTGATGGTCCTAAGCCTCACCTACGTTTGGTGACATAGTGTGACGAGTTTGAGTCGGACTAACTCTCACTGTTTTGGTGCTCGATACTCTTTCCATGACTCAATGCTCATAAAACCTCCATCTCAACTAATCTCATAGGGACTCGAACCCCGTTATCGACCGGTATCTCATAGGGACTCTAACCCTGTCATCATTCAACTCATAGGGACTCTAACCCTTTCACCAATCAATCTCATAGGGACTTTAACCCTTTCATCAATCAATCTCCACAATGACTCAAGATTTAGAACAATCATTAGGAAGAAATTGAATAGACACATCCGTAGAGTTCATTTATAGAGAATCGTAAGATAATAAAATGTTATCAACTTATCATCATTCTCTCATCACAATCAACAATCTCAACTCAAAGCTCTAGACTCAATTCTTAAGTTCATTATGCATGCTTTTCAAATTAGTCATGTAGAGTGATGCAAAATCTCATGAAAATGTTCAATTTAAAAAAAATAAGTTTATGATGATCATCAACATAGAAAAACATGTAATTTCAAATAATATTTTAAGAAAAACCACCAAGTGTTCATGTATGTGGATTCTTGAACCATCAACTCATCTATGACCATCTATGGGGCACATGAGAGAACAATCCCATGTTTTTAGTTTAGCCTTACATACCTGAGATGCCGCTATCGACCCGTCATGTCAAAGAATTCTCCTCAAATCTCTCAACTCAAGCTCTTCTCCTCTTTCCTCAAGCCCTAGCCTTGTTAGATTATGGAATAAGACTTGGAATAGGGGTTGTAGACCCTTTTTTACATCAAAACAACCTTATTAAATCGTGTATAGAGTTTAGGAGGGGGTGGGAAATTGACCAGAATGCCCCTCGTAATAATTTAGAAATTTTCAACTCGGAAAATACCTAGTTCGCGATGCGGACTGGTCGTGCACTGTGTATTTTTAGAATAAGTTTTTGAATGAGTTTTCTCAATCCCATCAAAAATTTTCAAAAAAAATATAAGTGCTGGTCCGTGATGGAGGCATGAGGCGCTGTAGTCGCGCACCAACACTATTTTGCGATTTGGATCGAAAAATTTTCTTTTGATTGGGTCGATCTAAAAATCAACTAAGACCATTTTCCCACTCAATTTTTTGTGCTAATCACAAATTTGGACTCGGATTTTCTATACGAGCATTAGAAGATGTGTCACGCGCATACCCTCCCTCTATGGTATTTTTGTAATTTTACCGAGCATTACATCAATCTCGTCTATTTGATTATGATCCAATGATTAATATTAATTCTAAACTTATTTTCCTTTTAATTTCCTCACACCACCCAAATTCCCTAGAACCTGTTCCATTTTTCCGCCATCACAAAGCCAAGGTTGCCGCCCTCTCTCTTACCAACGTCGAAAACTCTCGCGAAACCATCCCTACTAGCACTGCACCACCCTCACGTCACCATCCCAGCAACAACCAGTGACCCCTCTCCCTCTTGCTCTTCCATTTTCCTCCCCTGTTTTCAACAACAACCTCCAATCTGCCACCCTTTTTTTTGCCAAACTCAAAGAAACCCAAAATCTCGCCGAAACACCCATGGAAACCACCACCAAATGGAACCCTTTTGCCTCGCCACAAAACAAAGCTAAACGACCCTCTTTCTACGTCGCCACCAAATGCCACCCTTTTTCCCATTGCCATCCTCCCTCTCCCTATCGCCATTCTCCTTCTCCTCGTCAACCCCATCCAAACTTCGCCGGAAACAACAACAAAACCCAATAACCCTTTCTCTTCCTTTTACTCCCTCTCGCTGGAATCCACCAAAATGGAAACCCAAACGACCCCTGCCATGGCTCTGCCGGCAAGAAGGCAGACGAAAGCCACCAAAACAACACCACCTGTTGACCCCCTTTTCTTTCTATTTTCTCCTCCACCATGCAACACCACCAAGTGCCCCCTTTATCTCCCCGCTGAAAATCCCCAAAAACAGCTACCATGGTTCTACAAGTCTGCACCGAAGAATATTCGTGATGGATGTGATGCTCGTCTAACTTACTGTCACTGTCATACATGAGATTATGCAGGTTAGTTATGCTCATATTCATGATGTCCTTTTGTGTTAAAGCTTGGTATTTGTTGTTTTATATTACTCTATGTTAAGACTTTATTTTTGTTAAATTACATTTTGCTTATTCTTTGTGATCAAATTCGTGGTTCAGTGATTTTTCCTCATATTTGTTTAATATGTTTATCCCCCTTTTTGTCTAAATTATTTGTTCATCTTGGCTGATGTGAATATGTATTTCACTGATTTTTGATAATTGTAGGCTTGTTGGTATTTAAATATTTTAATTAATTTGGGATATGGAATTGATTTATTCATCATGTGTAACTGATTACGTAATCCATTCCATAAATTGTGCATTCAGCCTAATTTTACATCATCTGATAATTCTATTAATTATGGAAATTATATTCTGTAATTCGTAGATGATTAACGTATACTTTTTGTCCCCATATTCTTGCTTCTTTCTATAGTAGTAAATCTTGTTGGTTGTTTCAAATTTCTTATGTATTTTGTCTGAATTGATTTTATTTCTTTACTGGAAAATAGAATAGTATTTTAGTATTTAAGGTATATGCTAATTGATTTTATTACCTTATTAAATTTAGATAGATTTGTTATTCGTTTTTATTATGGTAAATTTTGCTTAATCGATTCCCTCCATAAGATTAAGGAAAGGATTTCCATGATTCTCAATACTATTGCTTTTTAAAAACCCTTTGCAAATATTTCACGGAACACAGTAAATGATTTACTCATTCTCCTCTTTAACTTTCTGCTCTCTGTCTTTGGGGAAAAAAAAAAGGAATAAGACTTGCCTTGATCATTCACAAGGCTCTCTTGTTGTTTGTTGCGTTGTTTATTATTTTCTTAATTGATTAGTATTTTATTTTATGTTTTTTTTGTCATATACTACTTCTTTGTTTCTTAAGGCAGCAATTTGAACTCCAAGTTCAAAGACGTGAAGAGTCGTCCGCATAGGAGGACGGATTTAGGAGGAAGGATGGATTTAAAGATTTTATTATTTCTGTCTTTTTTACATATATATTTTGTTATGTCGTAATAATCTAAATAATAGTGAAAATTGGGGATTAGTTAAAAGGGGGAAGGGAAGTATGTGCTACGTTTTGTTTTCTTGCTTGGTTGGTGTGTATTAACTGAATTTGTTTAGGTTAAAAAAATTTAATATGTCTATTTTCACACTTTTAACATAATTTGTAACACATTCTTAACATTAGTCATATTTGTAAATATTTCTCTTTTATCACTAACTCTCTTTTAAATTAACATCTTTTTAAAGAAAATGTCGCTTCCAAATCCTTTATTTTTTTTAAAAAAAGCTGTATAGCTTTGTATATTGCATGATCTATTCGTAATATGAAATTGACCAATGCTTTGATATTATTTAGAAATCATGCTTTTTAAGATTTAATGGCATTGCCTAAATCATGAAATAGTTAATCAGATATCATGCTCTAGGATTCGTTAACTAGTTTTCTTAACATGTTAATTGAATTATGATTTACCAACTTAAAAATCTTTCCTAGAAGTTATGCCTATAGGATTTAATAAGATAATATTTGTTTACCTTCTACCGGAAATATGTCTTTATATTGTTAAAAATCACGTCTATAGGAATTTATAATAAATATCATGTCCATAGTTTCATGTCTAAGAGTTTTTACTAACATTATCTTCTCTTAAGTGTTAAGTCATATTTTATTAGAAATTATGTTTATAGGATTTCTTTTTTCAATTTTAATCTAGCATATAAGTTAAATTATTTTTAGCATGTCCTTTCTTAATGCTTTAACATATTTTTTTATAATGTTTTAATATGGTAATGTCTTTTATCTTCACAAGTTTTAAACGAAAATGTCTTAATGCTATTTATGCTGCACATACCTAATGAATCTAGGATCTTTTACATAACTTGTTGTGTTTGAAGCAAGTTGTTGTTTTAGAGGCTTATCTGGGACTTTTACGTACTAATTGATCTTCCTTCTTGTTTTGTATGATGCGGGTCTAATGAGAGTTCTATATTCTCTTTAAGTCTAGAACCCACCTAAGTTAGATGTCCAATGCCTCTTGGACTATAAGATGGGATGATAGGCATTCTAAGTAACAATTAGACTTTTGTTTTATTTTTTCTTAATACACTTTTGAGTTTATAATAAACCAACTTAGGAGGATAGGGGTATATAGGACCCTCAGATATGATGATTAAACTCGAGCTTAATAGGACAAAACCTTGGTTTTTGTCCTCCGACTTAAACAAGCCAAGTGAAGCTAAAATGACAAAATCTAATTTTGTTTTCCGAAAATAAAAGTTGAGTAAACTGATCTGAGTGATATAAATCACTTCTAAGTATTTTCTTTATTATATTTTTTCTTAAATGTTTGGGGTAGTTAAATTAATTTCTACCATAAAATTATTTATTTACTTCATTTTTTTCTCCTATTTGTATAATTTATCTTTTTGTTATCACTAAGATTTAATCAAGATAATTTTGTTAAAATCATGAGACCTTATTTGCAAACCCCTACATAAAATGCGAGATACGTTTCGAACCCGCATTTGCGGACCTCAAAAGGTACCTAACACCTTTTCTTCAAGGTAACTTGAATGCTTACCCATTCTCTGGTGACCTTAGGTTTAGATTTACTTATTAGGTTAGAATGGTGCCCTAGTGCACCTTAAAAATATTAGGTGACGACTCTTCAACTTCTTTCAATTCCAAAATGAGTTGTTTGCCACGATGTCGATCAGGTACTCATTTTTTGAGAAAGAAATGGAGCGCCACGGAATGACGACCTTTTGGGGATATTTGGTTCTAAAAAATACGTGTCTTTGTTATTATGTGGGTTTGATTTTTGTATATGCCAACCCTTCCCCTTGTTTCCTTATATGGTTTCCTTAATTGCCTTATTTGCTTAATATTTTTGTTATGTTCTATTTACTTATTAATATTATTTTTTTCCTTTCCCCACTCCCCTCTAACATCCCCTTTCCTTTCCCTTCCTGCCCTCCCTATTAACATCCTATAACAAACCCATAGATGTGAATCCTACAAAACTGTATAATTATCGTAACAAATGAATAGCAGAACATAACTTCCCTTTCCCTTTTCATTTTCCCCTCACCCTTTATTTGTTTTTATTTTCATCTAACTTTCAAATCCCTACCCGGTAATTTATAATTATTTTGCTTATTACTGCTTACATGCTAATTGTTACAGCTTTGATATAAATTAGCATACCGCTCATATATCCCCCCACTTGGGACCCTCTTTTTTTTATCGTGATATTGTGCCTTTGCGCTTCTCACAAATTTCTCTTCAAAGCCCAAAGTCTAGAGAGATGACGTACAAGTAGTGTAAGCGGATAGTTTTGTTATCGTGGGATCACGTGCCTTCTTACATATGAAATCTAGTCTGTGTCTAACTCACTTTTGTAGAAACCTAGGATAATGTTGTATCCACCCCTGAAATTAGGTCATGCATGCATAAGTCTAAAGGGTTCAATCACCCTATAGACAAAAAATGCATACTATGTGTCAATGTGAATCATGATAATGAACTCAAGCCTTAGATAGTGTTAAAATGGAGTTTAGAAAAGTTTACCTTTCTGTTTTGTAGATTTATGATGCTGAATTCATGCTAGAGAAGGACTTGAAGTTTAGGATTATTCCCAATTATTACCCCATTATCCCTTAGATTTTTATATATTTTTTATCCAAAATTGTAACAATCATTATTAATGAAATGGTTCATTTTTATTTTATTTTTCTAATTCTAAACTCCAATTAACAAGTTAAGGCTTGATTTAGTTATCTTGAATCACTTATGTGGCATATTAGGCCTACCTCTGGCTCAACGAGGCTCCCTGCATTTAGGGCGTTTATTTTTACAAATTAATGTGTTGTTTTGTGTAATATATCTCGTCACTAACTTGATTTTTTTATTTATTTATTTCATGCCTTCCCAAGGTTGATCTGTTTTGGAATTCTGGCTTACCACACAAGATCAAAAGGACACCCCCTTCTCCCCTACCACTTCCAAGTTTGAGCAACTACAGAAAAAACAAGATGGCCGACAATAATAGCACCAATGAAAATTTTGAAAGGGAGGCTCACTCTACTGACCTGGTTTCATGGTTGGAACGGAAAATTGTAAAACTTGAAAAGAGATGGCTAGCATGCGAAATCTGGCAAAGATATCCATTTCTCTGTGGCACTCCTTTTGGGGAGAACATAAAAGACTGAATCACAACCACCCAAGCCACACTCCCAAATTACCCTCCATATGTTCAACCCACTTCCCAAATTTCACAAGTATGCCAGCCCCAAATGCTCAACTTCCAAGCCATCACTTACAAAATCCGTACCACTCAGGACCTTTTGAGCCAACAATATACCCTCAAGATTCTATCCACATCCCAATTATACCTCCCAAATCCACCACAAACAATTCCTATGCCCACGCCCCTAGAAATCATAACCATAGCCCCATATATGTAGAAACCAATCCCTATACCCACGACTATCATGAATCAAAATCCTCCCAAAAGGATATATAGATTAAATCCATGCTGAGAAGTTGGATAGCTTGAGCAATCACTTGCAATATTTTGATGGAAATAAAGGAGTAGTTGGTTTAAGCTACGAAGATTTGTGCATGTACCCTAATGCGGAACTACCTGAAGGATACAAACCCCCAAAGTTTGAACTATTTAACGGTATTGGTGATCCTAAGGCCCATTTGCACATGTATTGTTACAAGCTGCCTAGACTTGGAAGAGATGCAAAAATTAGAAGGAAATTGTGTATGAGGAGTCTTACGGGGAAGGCCCTGACCTAGTACATTGACCAAGATGCCCGCAAGTGGTCAAGTTGGGCAGATATGGCCTCTGATTTTATGGATTGGTTCAAATTCAACACAGAAAATGCACCTGATTGGTTCTACTTCAAGAAATAAAAAAATCCTGGTGAAACATTTAGAGACTATGCCATAAGGTGGAAGTCTAAGGCTACTAGGGCTAGACCTCCTATGAATGAGTCTCAAATGAAGGACTATTTCATCCGTGCACAGGAGCCCAATAATACGATAGAATAATGATCATTACAGAGAAGAGCTTTGCTGATATGATCAAGCTAGGTGAAAGGATTGAGAAAGGTATTAAAAACGACACCATTATCAACCTGGAAGCTTTGCAGGCCACCAAAAAGACACTACAATCTAGAAGTTTGCTTGCGAATCGCAAGAAGAAGGAAGTGGGTGCAGTCATGTCGGCACATGGGACCAAAATCCCCATCAGATCATAAATAACAACTCCATCTCCCCCTTACTATCTTACATCTGCTTATCGTGCACCTTTTCCACCTTATCCAACATAGACCACTTACCAAGCTCCTCCCCCATAATACCTACAACCCACATATTCCATTTACAACACCCAGCCCATATATTACAGAATTGCTCCACCACCACCCCAATATTCTCAAAAAATAAATTATAGAAATCGCTCTAACTTCGATAAAAGGCCCACAAAAACCTACACCCCCTAGCCGAACCCATCGCCCAACTTTACTAAAGACTAAAACAAGTTGGTTACGTCACACCAATCCCTACTTTACCCATAAACACCCAAGCCAAATGGTATGATCCTAACAATGTTTCTGCCTATCACTTTAGAATGAAAGGACATACCACAGAAGCTTGTTGATCCCTAAGAGCCAAAATTCAAAAACTCATAGACACCAAAACAATCCAACTCAAGGAACCCACGCCCAATGTGTCCAATAATTCACTTCCAATCACCAATGAGTATGTTGAATGCTAATAAAGTGAAGTCCGATCATGATTGGTGCCATCTGAGGAAAAGGTTATCTTGCCCGAGAGACATCTACACTAGCAGAATAAATGGAGAAATTTGGCCTGAGTTTTTTTTTCAAATGTTATTCATCCAATAATGCAATGTTCTTTAATCTTGTATTTAGAACTACGTCAGACCTGATTCCCATTAAAGAGGGATACAGTAGGTGCTCCTATGGAGTTTGGTCTTATTATTATAATAAAAATATTTATTTCCCCTTTGATCATGGATTGGGGAAAAAGTTTTGAGATAGGGTCTCAAAAATTCTAGAAGAGCATATTCCTTATCGGACAAATGACTGAGGTAGAATTTTTTAGAGGATCTCAAAAATTCTTTTAAAGCATTTTCTACAAACTGGGGTAAAAAAATTTTTAGTGGCTCTAAAAAATTTCAAACTGAAGACCAGCCTCTGAGAGGATATCAAGATGAAAGACATGATATCAATAACAAGTGGAGCATATTGGTCATAGCGAAGGAACAGATCAACCTTTCCCCTTTTTATAAACTGACAATTTTTCTTTGAATGCAGAAAAGCTAGATGTATATCTCAATATTTCCTAGATGATTGTCATTTTAGTAAGACAAAATATTACTCTACGCTTTGAATTGCATGTGCCCGGAAATTACATTATATTGTTTTACCCAAAAAATTGCATGTGCTCGAAAATTGCATTACATTGTTTTGCCCCAAATATTATGTGTGCCCTGTTACGCCCCAAAAAGAGGGGAGGCACGACTGGCACTCAATACAGTTATTAGTCAACTAAGCCAATAAACATATTAGTTAACTAAAACTAGGGCCAAAAGATCAGGCAGCATAATATCTGAAAAACTAAGCTTGCACTGTTTAGGTCATGACCTGGTCAATAATAAATCATGTACATAAAGATGGGTAAACCAAAATTATAATATGCTAGCTAGCCGACAAGGCTAAAACAACAGAGGTACAGGTACACACTATATACACATGTCAATCCTATGACATGAAACTAAAAGGCACAAATGAATCAACAAAAATAATATGTCCACAATAGCCTCTAAGAGAGTCGCTAACACTGCCGAGACAAGGCCCCAACTATACCCAACTGTACAATAAAAAGTAAGCATCCCTTGAAAGCTCCAGAAACAGGTGGAGCTTACCAACTCACAACTGAACCGGGCTCCTAGTGGAGGGGTAGTTCAGAATCCCTATCCGAACCTGCACGGCGAAATAAAATGCAGCATCCCTATGCAAAGGGACGTCAGTACGAATAAACATGTACTGCTATGTAAAAAAAGAAGTAAAATCATAGATAACTATAGTAAAAAGGGTATAGAAGTACCACCTATAAGCAAAACTCAGGTGACCTTCATGGCCAACACTCAGCCTCTTAGTGATCAAATATGCACGGTATGCTCGAGTAATCGCATGTCGTGAATATATATATATATGTATATATAGATGCAAATGCATGAAATATCCAAACAAATGCTAGCAATAGTGGTCTTTTTTGGTAGCTAACCGCCATTATATTTTCCAACATGTGGCCATTTGTACCATAATATATATATATATATATATATATATATATATATATATATATATATATATATATATATATATATATATATATATATATATATATATATATATATATATAATCATTTGGGCAAATAGTCCTCATACCTCTTATTATAGCTCGAAGTCCATGCATAATGTGCAATGTACGATGTGAATGCACAGAGAAGGACATAGGAAGAATTTAGTCAATTTTTGTTCATTGGTACACTTATTCTCATAACATCATAATAACTGTCATAGCATATATACATGCTTCATGGGATCTTATATCTCTTTTGAACAAGTTAAGGAACTTAACCTAACATTTAAAATGAAGCCTTAACTCTAAAAATGTCCATAAGGGTGCTTCACATAATGCTTATACTTGGTTACATGACAATTAGCAAAAGAAAGTATTTAAAAGAATAAGTTCCTTAGTAGTTTAAATAGGAGCATTATACTAGAGATTATCGGAAATCAACATATTACTTTCTAAGTGCTTCAAATATGGTTTTAGTAAGGAAAAAGGACTAGTTATAAATACTACATTCCCCTTGTAATCTGCCTTATATTTAGTGAAACCACATCAAGAAGGGAAACACCTCAGACATATGGATAGGTAGTCAAGGATATCGATTAATTGATATAAAGATACTGAATATCCAGCTTAAGTGAACGAACAGAATGCCAATCTAATATCATTAAGAAAATAATTTAGCTGCATTCCTAATGCCTTTCACAGAAGGTTTTTCAAGCAACAGAATGGGAAAATATCACATTTGACGTTTTGAGAATTTTTTAGATTTCATGCTTAAAGAAGGGACAGAGCTTAGCCTTAACATACCTATCCAACAATAGTCCAATTGCCCAAAGTTTCTCATCAAAGTTTTCTCTTACATCCTAAGCTTCATAGCAACTATATATATGCAGCTTACACACACCTGTAAACCATCCATAATTCAGCATTAATGGCCAAATTTGCAAAATAGCAATCACATGAGGAAATGTCCGTAGAACTTCATTAAAATGGTCATAAAAGAGTCCCAAGATTATTACCTCAACAAACCAACTTTAAAACTAGAATAACCAACAAGAACACTGAATTTATACCTTCCAAAAATAGCTCCAAACTCTGCTAATAGGAGGGGAAAATAATTGCAAAGCATAAGGTACACATTTCTAGGCACGGGGGCAAAATTTAATGGTAAAAACAACAAAAACATACCTAAATAACTTAGGGAACTTGTGGGAGCTATGTTTCCTTACTATTTTGGGATGAAAATGGCTCATTTTGAGCTTTAAAAAATCAATTTATCCGACATAAAAGTGGGTCCAAGACCCGATTTCTTGCTTGGGCAGTCATAGTAAAACTATCATAACTTTTTATTCTAAAGTCGTATTGAAGCGAGGTTTTGTGAGTTGAAAACTAGACTCATAGGCCTTCAATTTGATAGTTCATGGCTCTTATAAATCCTTATAGTTTTGGAGATATGGTCTGATACATTTTACACAAATTTAAGAAGGATTTCTTAAAGAGGCTTAAGGTAACTTTCGTCAACCTTTATCTTGCAACTTTCTTGACCAAAACATAAAATATGACCTTTGTTCTATTAAAATACCCCTTAACAATCAATTGTTAGAAAATTATACATTCTTAGTCCCATCTAAAAAATGAAATGTAATTTTAACCTACCGAAAAGGATGAGGTGCCACTCAAGTTATTTATTTATTCCCGAATATGTAATTAGGGGATTACTTTGACTTAGAACTTTAAGTCCTTGATATTACCATATATTTGAAGCCTTATTAACCTTAGGCTTTATCCAAAATATATATGCCTTATATAACATGCCAGACTATTTGTATCATGGACGACGAGAAACACAGGGTTTCACAGTCTCCCCCTTAAGAACATCCATCCGTGAATGTGTCAAGATACCCCTTTGTTGAATTACCATATATATATATATATATATATATATATATATTACGGTTGCAAATCATAAATCAACATTCGAAAACTCAAATTACTAAACTTCGTAAACCTATCCTATGACAGAACACACAAGTTACACTTCCAACTCCTTTAAACTTTAAGCTACTTACAAAAACATAGCTGGCAGTTTTGGAATGTAACTCACCTTAAGTTGTAAGTAGTTGGGCGTGAATCTTAATCATTTCTTCTTTGTCTTCCCAAGTTATTTCCTCAATATTGTTGTTCCACCATAACACCTTTACAAAGGCCACTTCTTTATCTCGAAGCTTTCTTACTTGTTTATCTAAAATATCTACTGTTACCGCATCATATGACAAGTCTTCATCAATGTGGATAACTTTAATGTGAGTAAAACACAAAGGATCTCCAATGCATTTCCACGACATTGAAATACACATGAAACATTGGATGGACTGCTCTTAATTCTGAAGGCATATCAAGCTTGTAGGTCACCTTGCCAATTTTTTGAATAATCTTATACAGTCCAACATACCTAGGACTGAGCTTCTGGTTCTTTCCAAATCGCATGATACCTTTCATAGGTGATACTTTCAAGAAATCCCAATCTTCTACATCAAACTCTAAGTCTCATTGTCAGACATCTATATAAGACTTTTGTCGACTCTAAGCTATTTGCAATCAGTCTCTAATAAGTTTCACTTTTTCCATCGCTTATTGTACTAGATTAGGGCCTAACAACTTTTCCACCCTGAACTCAAATGAATCGATTGGTGACCTACACCTTCGGCCTTATAGTGCTTCATAAGGAGCCATTTGAATACTAGCTTGGAAGTTGTTATTATAAGCAAACTAAATAAAAGGTAGATGATCATCCCAGCTTTCTTTAAAGTCCAGCACGGTGGCACGTAACATATCCTCAACAGTCTGAATGTTATGCTCTACCTTTCCATCAGTTTGTGGATGAAAAGTGGTGCTAAGATTTACTTGAGTGCCCAGACCCTTCTAAAAAGACTTCCAAAAATATATTGTAAAATGAGCTCCTCGATCTGAGAGAATAGATAATGGAGCTCCATGAAGGCGAACAATCTCTTAAATGTAAAGCTTAGCATAATCCTCAGCTGAATATGTCATTCTTACTGGCAAGAAATGAGCAAATTTTCTCAGCCTATTAATGATTATCAAAATAGAGTCATGCCTATGTGGAGTACGAGGCCACCTAGCCATAAAGTCCATATTTATTATGTCCCATTTGCATTATGGAAGCTCTAAATACAAGCTAGGCCTCTAGGTCTTTGATGCTCTGCTTTAACTTGCTGGCAGTCAGAACGTTGGGCATTATCTTTGCAATATCTTTTTCCATACCATTCCACCAATAGATTTGTTGAAGGTCCTGATACATTTTGTTGCTCCTGGGTGGGTTGAATATCTAAAATAATGGGCCTCAAAAAGAATCTTGGCCTAGAGCACTCCGATATTTTACACACATAAGAGGCCCTAGTACCTAAGAACTCCATCTCCAGTCAGCTCAAATAAAGGATGTTGCTGTTGTGGAAGACTTTTCCTCAGTGTCATAAGCTTAGGATCCTCGCGTTATTGCTTCTTTACTTCAATAACAAAGGAAGATTTTGTTGTATTTTGAACAATTACACCTCTATCCTCCGCATTCACCAATTGCACTTGCAAACTAGCTAACTCACATAGGTCTTTTGTCATTTATATCTATCAGTTTCAACATGGCTTAGACTTCCCATAGACCTCTGGCTAAGTGCATCAGCAACAACATTATCTTTGTCAGGATGGTATAAAATGTCAACATCATAGTCCTTTAGTAATTCTAGCCTTCTCATTTATCATAGATTCATCTCCTTCTGCTTAAATAAATATTGAAGGCTCTAGCGGTCAGTAAAAACATTAATATGAACTCCGTAGAGATAACGTCGCAAAATCTTTAGGGCAAAAATAACTGCAGCAAGCTCAAAATCATGAAGAGGATATTTTTATTCATGTTTCTGCAACTGTCTGGAAGCCCATTTAATAAACCAACCATATGTATAAGAACATAACCTAGGCGAATTCTCGAGGCATCACAATATACAACGTAGCCTTTGGTGCCACCCGAAAGAGCCAAGATAGGTGTGATGGTAAGCCTTTTCTTTAGCTCTTGAAAACTCTGTCACATGCTTCAGTCCACTAAAACTTAGCTCTGTCAGATTCAAAGGTCTCGGCCCAAGCATCAGTGCTTCTATCTTCTGGCCATCGACCTTGATACCATTGCCAGTAATAACATGACCATAAAAAGTTACAGAATTTAATCAAAATTCATATTTGGAGAATTTAGCATATAACTTTTTATCTTGGAGAGTTAGTAATATAACTAGTAAGTGGTCTGCATGCTCAGCTTCTCATCCTAAATGTTGTCTTTGGAATATCAAAATCCCTGACTCACAAGTGGTGGTACTCAGATTGCAAGCCGATCATTGAAAAAATATTTGACATACTGCAACTGGTCCAATAAGTCAGCAATATGTGAAAGATGATACTTATTCTTAATAGTGACTTTATTTAGCTATTTGTAAGCGATACACATCCTTAAGGATCCATTTTTCTTTCAGACAAAGAGTATTGGAGCACCCCAAGGAGATGTTCTTGGCTTAATAAAGTGTTTATCAAGTAAGGCCTTTAGTTTTTCCTTCAATACTCTTAGCTCTACAAGATCCATTTTATAGGGTAGAATGGATATAGCCTACGTGTCGGAAAGCAGATCTATAGCTAAATCAATTTCCCTTTCGGGGGCAATTCTTGGAAACTCATCAGGGAATACCATCGGGAATTCTTTCACAATTGGGACTGACTAAAAGGTTACTAGCTCCTTATCAATATCCCTAACCAAAACTAGATGGTATATATAACCTTTAGAAATTAGCTTCCAAGCCCCAAGGTATGAAATAAACTTACCCTTCGGTGAGGTAGCATTATCTTTCCATTCAAGGACGGGTTCACCTGTGATAACATCTAAAGATGCCTCTGAATCTTGTCGACCTATGAGCGCATAAAAGTGATTCTAGCCACTAGTTGAACCTGGATTGTCTCCTCCACCTCTCCCCCTACATGACCTTAAGTAGGCTGTGGACCCGATCGGGAAGCACGTAATTGAGGATGAAGAGGTTGTTATGGATCCTGTAGGCTAAGTTGTTGCACCTCTACCTAACCCCGGCACTGGCTAATAAACTTTCTTGTCCACCCAAAATGGTAACATGTACATGAACCCTTCCTACACTGCCTAGTGTGAAGCTTACCATATTGAATACATGGGGAAGTAAGTGGTCTCATTTGTGTAGAACGATCCTGTCGATGGCTCTCAGGATGGCTTTAACTCCACCCCTGTCCTGACTGAATATAATAATCAAACCACTGGCCTTGAATTTATGGTGGGAAACTACCCACTGACAAAGGTGGGTATTAGTGAAATGGGGGCCTAAAATCACCCCGTGACTCCCTATAAGACCTCGTACTACGAGCCTTCTTATTTTGTTGTCTGTCTTTGTAGGTATACCGAATATAATAAAAAAAGGTCCTCTGTAGACTAATCAAAAGCCTGTATGCGGGAAACGTCTACACCGTCCTGTAAAGATGCTACCCTGCAATCTTTGATCAAATAATCCCTCAAACCACCCATATAATGATGAACTCTGGTGCTCATGGTATGTACAACATCTGATGCATATTTATCCAGATAATTAAACCTAAGGCTACACTCCCTTACGCTCATATCCCCCTACCTCAAATTAATAAACTGGTGAAAGCGGGCCTCCCGAACCACTCACGAAAAGTAATGGGCTAGAAGTGCCTTAGAGAAGTCATTCCACTCTGTTGGTTGGGTATCAGTGTCACGAGCCAGACCTAGGGCCTAGAAGTGACATGGGAATGGGAACCCGAGAGTCCCCGAACAAGCCTCAAAGTATACAAACCCACATCACCGGTTTGGAAGCACATTCAAATAGTAAACACATAGTTCTAAGGGATGGGAAATTAGGACTTACGCTATGGGGATATCGAAGGGAAAGAGATTTACATGGATTCACATAGCACATAATAACTAAGGGGCGGGTAAGTATGACTCACTCTATGGGGGCAATAAGAGGCTTACAATCTTCCACATATCCAATCAAACATACATACATATCATAATTCCCATAATCAATCCATGATAGCCATATCCAATAGATGACCGAAATCATAAACTTCAAATACAACACATAACATATAGAATCTATGAGAGTCTACAAGATGTCCAATAATGCCTCTAGTCATAAGATAGGACGGGGGCCAAGATATGTCCCTGGATCACCCTCAATTAAGAAGATAAATAGAAAGCAACATAGGTAGAAGGAAGGTGGTTTGTCCTTGGAAGATAGAACTCACTCCGAATTCGAGCTACCCATCAAGCAGTGGATGATCGTAACACACAATCCCTACATGGTAAAATCATGTAGGCATAGAGTATGCGTTAGTACGTTTGAATGTACTAAGTATGCGGGCATGCAATCCATATGACTTATCAACCTGCATTTCAATGTTAGATGACAAGGGCACATAATATAGACAGAATTATATATCCAAAAGAGAATAGTATACAATATGCCATGAAATTCATGATGTATGAAATGCAATAATGCTCATATATAGCGGGGATATGACCTCAACCGACATGAGTAAGACCAAGCGAGCTTTTACTTGGAATCCCGATGAAATTTCCTCAGCGGTACAGAGGTGGGTTACTTTCCAAAGGTAAACCATACTTCACCTTACGAGGACATCACCCATTTCATATGAAGTAACCCCCTTACAGGAACATCATCCATTTCGGGTAGGATTTTCATATCATATAACATAATACTTCACTTTATGGGAACATTACCCATTTCATATGAAGCAACCTTCCTTACGCAAACATCACCCATTTCGGATAGGATTCTCATAACATATGTTAGGCACATAGTTCGAGGAAAGGGAGAGGACCCATGGGGATAGCCTTGATGCCTCCAATCGACGGTGCTAAGTCGGCATCCCACAAGAATACTTATACATATACATGCTTTCAAGAGATACAACATTCATTTCAAAACCGTTCAATGCACGTTTTGGCTCAAATGCCAAACCATATATCATAATCAGAATACTCATGCTTAGGAATAGCTCATTTACATATACAAGATGGTGCAAGCACCCAAAATGTTCAAAAAGCTATAACCATAGACATATATGTGATCACATTCTTGTCATAATCATAATTTTATCAAAATCATTTCATAAAACATAATTAGGCTTAACCCACTTCATAATATCCATAAATTCCAATGTTCATGAATGCATATGCCATGGATGATGTGAGAATAAAATGGGTAATATAGATTCAAGCTAAAATCAACGATATAATACGAAATTGAAGTAAATCCATAATTAAATCCACATTCAAATCATTATATAAATCACCCATGCATAAATCAAGCTTTAAAGGGGACATGCATCTTCATAAATTTATAATCTCAATGTAAATCATCATAATAGGGCATAAAATAACTTAAAATCACAAATAAAGTACAACTCATACATCAATTGAATCTAATAAAATCAAATAATGAAAACTCACATTTAAAGTAAACTTAATTTTATGAAAATCAATTGAAAAGAGTTTGGGTTTTCTTGGTTGAAAGGGTCCAAGAATCAATCCCACATACCTTGATTAGGAAGGTGAAATTTGAGAAGAATCTAACTTGAAGTTGAAACCCCAATTGAATCCCTAGCTTGAGTCTTGAGAGAAGAACTTAGAGAGGATTTTTAGGAATTGATTTTAGAGTGAGGTTATTTCGAATGAGAATGAATTAAATTGAAAGGATATCAGCTGACTTAGAGGTCTAGGATAGGAGAAAAGGTCATAAAATGCCCTTAGAATAAACCAAAATTAAGTAAGAGCCATTAATGACACGGAATTAAAAATTTGCATAGATTCCCTACACAGATGGGTTTTACAAGAATGGGCATAACTTCTTGATCCTAACTCGAAATGAGGTGAAACTAGATGCGTTGGAAAGATAATTAAAGATATCCGATTTGATAGGTTCTGGGTCACCCAGTTCCTTTTGTGCTAAGAGATATGCCCATTTAAAGTTGACTCTTCTATCGGTACTTGTGAAAAACTTAGCCAATGGAATTCCTTTGAACTTGACTTGATGTAGGAGATCCATTATGGCCTTAAACAACATAATTAAGCTTGAATTGAAGTCTTGAAAGTGAACTTAGCTTGAACTTGAAGATCTCATACTTATAATTTTTCAACGAAGTCATCTTCACGGGAGACCACACGTGTCGTGTAGCGTCACATGGGCTGTGACGCTGCCCGTACCCTCCCCTTAGAAAAATTCCATGATTAAGTTATAAGACGGTGATTCCTTACTTAGAAAAATTCTACTTTGGAAGCCTCATAGGTTGTCATACGGGCCGTGACACCCCACACGAGTTGTGTGCCTCGCCGTGTCACTATACATGGTCCCAAAATTGTGGGATTTCAAGCCAAGCCACCACACGGTATGTGAAGTGTCACACTGATCATGAGGGGTCCAAGTATCGTGCGCCTTAGTTTAAAACACCATATTTAAGGGCCAAACATCCTCCATAGGCCAAGGGCTACTCCGTCGAGGCTCCACACGGGCCGCGTGACCTCAAACGGACCGTTAGGGCTCCCATGAAGTGTTACCTTGGTCTAAAACTTTTCTGAAACCAAATTTTCATGCTTCATTGAGGTTGTACAAATTCTGGGTCCTTACATCATCTCCTCCTTGGGAACATTCTTCCTCGAATGTGGTAGAATAAGGCTTGATAGGCTTGACTTAGAACATGAAATATCCGAACACAAGGTACAATGCATAGCTCATCATTTGAAAATCATAAAGCTTTTAAAACCAATATTAAAATGTATTCAAATCATTAAAAACATCATAAAAAACTTTTTCGTGCATATGTATGCATGTCATGTCATGAAACGCAAGAGTGAAAGAATTAGGACCATTAATAATAGGAAGGACCTAATACCATAGGCTTGAGTAGATTGGAAAGGATAGAAGTATCATCACATCATACTTGATTCCACTCCCCACGTGTTGATTCCTCTATAGTACCTTCACCGAAGCCATATCCTTGTTAAGAAGCCGCTTCACTTGCCCATCTACATATCTCCACCGGAACTTCTTCAAAAGACAAGTTCTTCTCAACCTCAACACCTTTCAAACATACAATAGTACAAGGATCACCAACCAACTTCCTCAACATGGACACGTAGAAAAACCGGGTGAATAGAACCCAAATGTGGAGGCAAATACAACCTATAAGCCACATTCCCTATTCGCTCAACAATCTCATAAGGATAGACATACCGGGGGCTTAGCTTTCCCTCCTTCCCAAAATGCACCACACCCTTCATAGGTGAGACCTTCACATACGCCCAATCACTAACATGAAATTCAAGATCCATCCTCCCAACATCCGAATAGGACTTTTGGCAATTTTGGGCCGTCTTCAACCTCTCCCTAATCAACTGCACCTTCTCCATTGCCTCCAACACTAAATCTGGTCCAATCAAAGCCATTTCCCCCAAGTCAAACCATCTCATCGGTGACTTACACCTCCTCTCATACAAGGCCTCAAATCGCGCCATACCAATGCTAGCATGGAAGCTATTATTATAGGCAAACTCAATGAGTAGAAGGTGGTCATCCCAACTACCCTTGAACTCCAACACACAAGCCCGCAACATATCCTCCAAAGTTTGAATTGTCTTCTCAGTTTTCCCATCAGTTTGAGGATGAAAAGTGGTGCTCAACTTAAACTTAGTACCAAGTATCTTATGAAACGACCTCTAAAAGTGAGAAGTGAATTGGGTGCCACAATTCGATATGATTGACCTCGGCACACCATGCAACCTCACCAATGCTTGGATGTACAACATTGCATAATCTTCAACGCTAAAAGTAGTCTTGACCGGTAGGAAATGAGCTGACTTAGTCATCCGGTCAACGATAACCCAAATGGAGTCAAATTACATTCGGCCTAGGGCAAACAAACCACAAAATCCATATTTACATTCTCCCGCTTCCAATTATGGATCTCAATGTCTTGAGCCATAACACCGGACCTTTGGTGCTCTACCATCACTTGTTGACAACTCAGGCACTCGGGTACGAACTCGACTATGTCCTTCTTCATACCATGCCACTAATACACCTCTCTCAAATCCCGACACAGCTTAGTAGATCCCAGGTGGATCAAATAATGAGAGTTATAGGCTCCATTAATGATCGTTTTCCTAAGATCACCCACATCCGGAACACATAATTGACCTTGATACCGAAGCGCACCATCTCCCCCTTGGGAGGAACCTCTATCTCATTGGCAACCAACCTCTTCAACACAACCAATGATGGGTCTAAGTCTTGCTTAGCCTTAACATCAACAACCACAAAAGGTTCGGCCCCATTCTGAACATGAACACCAATATTACTAGAGTTGGTCAACCTAACAACCAATCTAGCCAAATGATGAACATATTTTCTCGACTATTTCTCCCCTTCATTAACAAGAGCCACACTTCCCATAGATAGCCTACTAAGAGTATCGGCTATAACATTTGCCTTGCCGAAATTATATTGTACACTCATGTCATAGCCCCTAAGGAGTTCCAACCCTCTTCTTTGTCTCAAGTTAAGACCCTTTGAGTGAACACATATTGCAACTCTTGTAGTTGGTGAAAACATCAACATGCACCCCATACAAATAGTGTCTCAAAATCCTCAAGGCAAACACCACCGCTGCTAACTCAAGATCATGAGTCGGGTAATTATGCTCACGTACCTCTAATTGCCTTGATGTATAAGCTATCACCCCAACATATTTCATAAGTACACAACCCAACCCAAATCGAGAAGCACCACAATACACCAACCAACCTATTTAAGCCATTCGGTAAAGTAAAAAAAGAAGCCAATGTAAGCCGACCTTTCAAAATCTGAGAAGTCACCTCACACTCATCCGACCATACAAACTTGACCTCCTTTCAAGTCAACTTGATCAATGGATATGCAGTAGATGAGAAACCTTTAACGAACCTTCCATCATAACTAGCCAGCCTAAGAAAACTTCAAATATCCAAAGGAGCTAGCATGTCAAACAATGCACATCCTTCACTAACTCCCTTTTTGACCTCATCTATAAGATTACTATAACATCTTCCTTCCCTGGATTGCATTACAAGCTCAGAGTAACTCTCCCTATTCGATAGGGAGGGATGGAGATAAGAAATTTTAAGATACACACCATGGCATGATAAGAATCATGGAAAGTAAAACATTTCCTAAAATGCCTTGTAGCCCCTTACTCATAGATGTGGCGCGCTTCACGCCCATGAATAAGACTCTACTTGACGCGGCATGTTGGACTCCAAGGACCATTTATAAACATAGTGTTCTGATACCATCTCTGTAACGACCCAGACCTAGGGCCTAGAAGTGACACAGCAAATGGGAACTCGAGAGTCCCCAAACAAGCCTCAAAGTATCCAAATCCACATCATCAGTTTGGAAGCGCATTCAAATAGTAAACACATAGTTCTAAGGATGGGAAATTAGGACTCACGCTATGGAAATTCGAAGGGAAATGGATTTACATGGATTCACATAGCACATAAGAACTAAGAGGCGGGTAAGTATGACTCACTCTATGGGGGGCAACACGAGGCTTATGATCTTCCACATTTCCACATCAAACATGCATATATATTATAATTCCATTAATCAATCCATGATAGTCATATCCAATAGGTAACCAAAATCATAAACTTTAAATACAACACATAACATGTAGAATCTACGAGAGTCTACAAGATGTCTAATAATGTCTTTAGTCATAAGATAGGACGGGGGCCAAGACATGTCCCAGGCTCACCCTCAATTAAGAAGATAAATAAAAAGCAAGATAGGTAGAAGGAAGGTGCTTTGTCCTTGGAAGATAGAACTCACTCCGAATTCGAGCTACCCATCAAGCGGTGGATGATCGTAACACATAGTCCCTACATGGTAAAATCATGTAGGCATAGAGTAGGGTTAGTACGTTTGAATATACTAAGTATGAGGCATGCAATGCATATGACTTATCAACCTGCATTTCAATGTTAGATGACAAGGGCACATAATATAAAAAGAATTATATATCCAAAAGAGAATAGTATACAATATGCCATGAAATTCATGATGTATGAAATGCAATAATGCTCATATATAGCGGGGATGTGACCTCAACCGACATCGAGTAAGCGAGCTATTACTTGGAATGCCGATGAAATCCCCTCACCGGCAATGAGGTGGTATACTTGTCAAAGGTAAACCATACTTCACCTTACGGGAACATCACCCATTTTGTATGAAGTAACCCCCTTACAGGACATCAACCATTTCAGATAGGATTTTCATATCATATAACATAATACTTCACCTTATGGGAATATCACCCATTTCGTATGAAGCAAAATTCCTTACGGGAATATCACCCATTTCGGATAGGATTCTCATAACATATGTTAGGCACATAGTTCGAGGAAAGGGAGAGGACCCTTGGGATAGCCCTGACGCCCCCAATCCAGCGGTACTAAGTCGGCATCCCAGGAGAATATACATATACATGCTTTCAAGATATACAACATTCTTGTTCAATGCACATTTAGGCTCAAATGCCAAACCATAAATCATAATCATAATCATAATACTCATGCTTAGGAATAGATCATTTACATATACAAGATGGTGCAGGCACCCAAAATTCTCAAAGAGCCATAACTATAGGCATATATGTGATCACATTCTTGTCATAACGATAATTTTATCAATATTATTTCATAAAACATAATTGGGCTTAACCCACTTCATAATTTTCATAAATTCTAATGTTCATGAATGCATATGCCATGGATAATGTGAGAATAGCATGGGTAATATAGATTCAAGCTAAAATCAACAATATAATACGAAGTTGAAGTAAATCAATAATTAAATCCACATTCAAATCATCATATAAATCACCAATTCATAAATCAAGCTTTAAAGGGGACATGCATCTTCATAACTTCATAATCTCAATGTAAATCATCATAATTGGGCTTAAAATAATTTAAAATCATAAATAAAATACAGCCCATACATCAATTCAATTTAATAAAATCAAATAATGAAAACCCACATTTAAAGTAAGCTTAATTTCATGAAAAATAATTGAAAAGAGTTTGAGTCTTCTTAGTTGAAAGGGACCAAGAATTAATCCCACATACCTTGATTCGGAAGGTGAATTTGAGAAGAATTTAGCTCGAAGTTGAAACCCCAATTGAATCCCTAGCTTGAGTCTTGAGAGAAGAACTTAGAGAAGATATTTAGGAATTGATTTTAGAGTGAGACTGTTTCTAATGAGAAAAAATTAAAATGAAAGGATATCTGCTGATTTAGGGGTCTAGGATAGGAGAAAATATCATAAAATACCCTTAGAGTAACCTAAAATTACGTAAGAGCCATTAATGACACGCAATTAAAAATCTGCATGGATTCCCTTCACAGATGGGTTTTACAAAAACGGGCATAACTTCTTGATCCAAACTTGGAATGATGTGAAACTAGATGCGTTGGAAAGATAATTTAAAGAGCTTCCATTAGATAGGTTGTGGGCCACCCAGTTCTGTTTGTGCTAAGAGATATGCCTATTTAAAGTTGACCCTTCTATCGATAATTGTGAAAAACTTAGCCAATGGAATTCCTTTGAACTTGACTTGATGTAGGAGACCCATGATGGCCTTAAACAACATAATTAAGCTTGAATTGAAGGCTTGAAAGTAAATTTAGCTTGAACTTGAAGTTCCCATACTTAGAGTTTTTCAACAAATTCTCCTTCACGGGAGGCCACACGGGCCGTGACACTGCGTGTACCCCTCTCCTTAGAAACTTTTCACGATCAAGTTACGAGATGGTGATTTCATACTTAGAAAAATTACACTCCGGAAGCCTTATGGGTTTTCATATGGGCCGTGACACCCCACATGAGCAGTGTGCCTGGCCGTGTGACTAACTTGGTCCCAAAATTGTGTGATTTCAAGCTAAGGCCACCACATGGTCCGTGAAGTGTCACACGGACCTTAAGGGGTCCAAGTATCGTGTGCCCTTAGTTTAAAACACCATATTTAAGGGCCAAACATCCTCCATAGGCCAAGAGCCACTCCGTGGAGGCTCCACACAGGTTGTGTGACCTCACACGAACCGTGAGGGCTCCCATGAAATGTCACCTTGGTCAAAACTTTTTTGAAACCAAATTTTCATGCTTTATTGAGGTCGTACGAATTCGGGGTCTTTACAATCAGGCCCTCCGGATCTATCCCATGCCTCGTACCACAAGATGGTGACATCACATAGTAAAAAATAAGCCAACTCCACAGCCTTGGTGACGGAGGCATGCACCACCCTCAATACTCTATACATATGGTTTATAAAGTCTTGGGATCCTCAGTGGGACTAAATCCTATTAAACATTGGAGGGGCCAAGTGAAGGAACTCTCGTACTTTTGAGCTTTTTGTTTGATCCCTTCTGGCATCTGCTCTTGCCTCTAATTGTCTCTCATGAATAAGAACCATCCTAGTTAGTAACTGAACTGCTTTCTTCATCGCCTGCTCCTCTATCTCTGGTGGGGTTGGGGGTACTAGATCTCCTTGGGCCTCAACAAGTGCTGGTGTATCTGGTACTATAGGTACTGGAGACTCATTGTGTGCCTCCATGAGAAATATATCCTCCTGACCCAACAATAAATAACTAGTACCTTCTCTTGGACCCATATCTATCTCATGTACTAACATCTCCTAAGTGTAGGCATCCCATTAAATAAGAACCATAAAGCACGATTTAGATTTCATATGTTCCTATAGCTTTACTCCATAGCACGATTTATTAAGTGAAAGAATTGTAATCATCCCTAAATGCCTCATAGCCTCCTGATTTTATGTGTGGTGCACAACACACCCATAAGCAAGACTCTACTAGGCACAACATTGTGGACTCCCTGGGACACGACTCAACTCTGATACTATGTTTGCACACCCTAAAAAGAAGAGAGGCGCCACTAGCACTCAATATTGTTATTGGCCGAGTAAGTCACTTAACATACTAGTTAACTAAACTAAGGGCCAAATTATCGGCAGCATAATTTCTTAAAAACTAATCCTGGACTATTGAGGTCATGATCTGGTCAATAATAAATCATGTACATCAAGATACATAAACCAAAATTATAAGGTACTAGCTAGCTGACAAGGCTGAAATAACAGAGTTTTAGGCACACACTATATATACATGTCAATCATATGACTGGAGACTAAGGCACAAATGAATCAACCAAAAATAATATGTCCATAACAGCCTCTAAGAGAGTCACTAACACTGCTGGGACAAGGCCCCAACTATACCCAATTATACAACAAAAAGTAAGCATCCTATGAAAGCTCGGGGAAGAGGTGGAGCTTACAAACTCACAACTGAACTGGGCTCCTAGTGAAGGGGTAAATCAAAATCCCTATCTGAACCTGCACGCACAAAATAAAATGTAGAGTCCCTAAGCAAAGGGGCGTCAGTACGAATAAACATGCACTGATATGCATGTCAGGAAGTAAAATCATAGATAATTGTAGTAAAAAGGGTATAGAAGTATCACCTGTAAGAAAAAACTCAGGTAACCTTCATAGCCAACACTCAGCCTCTTAGTGATCAAATATGCATGGTAAGCTCGAGTAATCGCATGTCGTGAATACATATATATAGATGCAAATGCATGACATACCCAACCAAATGCTAAAAATGGTGGCCCTTTCCAGTAGCTAACCGGCATCATATTTGCCAACCTGTGGCTATTTAAACCATATATATATATATATATAATCATTTGGGCAAATAGGCCTCATACCTCCAATTATAGCTCAAAGTCTATGCATAACATACAATGTATGATATGAATGTATATAGTAGGCCATAGAACGAGTTTAGTCAATCTTTTTTCATTCGTACACTCATTCTCATAACATCATAATCATTGTCATAGCATAAACACATGACTCATGGGATCTTATGTCTTTTGAACAAGTTTGGGAACTTAACCCAACATTTAAAATGAAGCCTTAACTTTGAAAATGTTCATAAAGGTGCTTAAGATAATGCTTATAATTGGTTTCATGCGAATTAGAAAATGAAATTATTTGAAAGAATCATGTGCGTTAGTAGTTTAAATAGGAGCATTATACTGGAGATTATTGGAAATCAACATGTTACTTTCTAAGTGATTCAAATATGGTTTTAGTAAGGAAGAAAGATTGATTATGAATACTACATTCCCCTGGTAATCTGCCTTATCTTTAGTGAAACCACATCAAGAAGGGCAACACCTCAGACATATGGACAGGTAGTCAAGAAAATCGATCAATTTATATAAAGATACTGAATATCCAACTTAAGCGAACGAACAGGATGCCAATCTAATATCATCATAAAAATAATTCAGCTGCAGTCCTAATGCCTTTTACAGAAGGTCTTTCTAGCAATAAAATGGAAAAATATCGCTTTTGATGTTTTAGGAATTTCCGAGATTTCGTGCATAAAGAAGGGACGGAGCTTAGCCTTAACATACCTCTCCAACGATCATCCAATTGTCCAAAGTTTCTTCATGAAAGTTGTTTCTTACATTCTAAGCTTCACAATAACTATATATATGTAGCTTACACGAACCTAAAAACCATCCATAATTAAGCATTAATGGCCGGATTCGTAAGAAGGCATTCACGCGAGGAAATGTCTGTAAAACTTCATTAAAATGATCGTAAAAGAGCCTCAAGATTATTACCTGAACAAACCTGCTTTAAAAGTAGAATAACTAGAAGAACATGAAATTATACCTACTAAAACCAGCTCCAAACACCGCTAATAGGAGGGGAAAATAATTGCAAAACGTAAGGCATGCATTTCTAGGCACGAGGGTGAATTTTAATGATAAAAACGTGAAAACATACCTAAATCACTTAGGAAACTTGTGGAAGCTCCATCTTCAGTTTCTCTACTGTTTTGGGACAAAAAGCTTTAAAAAGTCAATTTAGCCTGCATAAAAGTGGGCTTGACCCGACCAGGCCCAAGACCCGATTTCTTGCTTGGGCAATCACGGTAAAACTATCATAACTTTTTATTATGAAGTCGGATTGATGCGCGGTTTTGTGTGTCACAAGCTAGACTCACAGACCTTCAATTTGATTGTTCATGTCTCTTATAACTCCTTGTACTTTGAGAGATATGGTCTGATATATTTGATCCAAATTTAAGAAGAATTTCTTAAAAAGGCTTAAGGTAACTTTCTCCAACCTTTATCTTGCAACTTTTGGGACTCCAAAATATAAAATATGACTTTTGTGCTATTAAAATACTCCTTAACAATCAATTATTAGCAAACTATACACTCTTAGTCCCATCTAAAAAGTGAAACGTAATTTAAACCTACCGAAAAGGGCGAGGTGCCACTCGGGCTATGTTTTTAATCCCAAATATGTATTTAGGGTATTCCTTTCACTTAAAACATTAAGTCCTTGATATTACCACATATTTGCAGCCTTATTATCTTTAGAATCTATCTAAAATATATGTCTTATATAACATGCCACAATATTTATATTATGGACGACGAGAAACACGAGATCCCACATACCTAAAAAATTATATCACACTGTTTTGCCCCAAAAATTGCATGTGCCTGAGATTCGCATTGTATTAGGCCTAAAAATTATATTTTGCCTTATTTTGGCCCAAAAATTGCATTGCATGTACCCAAAAATTGCATCAAAAATTTTTTTTCCCAAAAATTATATTATTTTGGCCCAAAAGTCACATTGCATTATGCCCGAAAATTATATTATTTTGATTCAAAAATTGCATGTGCTCAAAAAATTGCTTTACATTATTTTGGCCCGAAAATTGCATTGCATTATGTCCGAAAATTACTTTTACATTATTTTTATCCGAAATTGCATGTGCCCAAAAAATTACATTACATTATTTTGGCCTGAAAATTGCATGTGCCCGAAAATATATTTTTGGTATTGGTTTGAAAATTTGGATGACATATTATTACCCTAAGGCGTCATAGTTCAAAGACATTATTATCATGGCCTACGGACATTACTTTCATGGCCTAAGGACATCATTTCATGGCCTACAGATTTAATTTCCGCTTACCATGCTCCTAAGGCATTCATAGTCCAAAGGCATCATCCTTCATGATCTACACGCATAATTTCATTGCCTAAGGAGACAACTTATGTTTATCATATTTCGAAGGTGACATCATCCAAAGGAATCATTTTTCATGACCTACGGACATATTTCATGACTCGAGAATATAATTTATGATTAGCATGGCCCAAGACATCATAGCCTAAGACGTCATCCTTATCGTTAGTATGGCAAACATCATGGTCTAAGTGGGAACATGCATCACGTTTATAATTATTTTACTATTTAATATACGTGTTATCTAGTGGTTCTTTTAGTTACAGATTGCAGATCTCGTGGATTTCTGTATATTTTTCCTTTTGCTTCAAAATGTGCCTTTCATTTTGTATATCGGGCCCTTTGATTTTTCTTTCACACTATCCGCACTATTCTCTGCTCTCACTCTTCCATCGCCATCCGAACTATATCTTATACTTCCACTTTTCATACTATCTTGTCCTTCCAACTCAAACTGCTATTGTTCCTACTTCAAGTCCCGCATAGTTAATTTCATATTTATGAATTTAATTCGTTCCTAAATCCAGAACTACACGCGGTCTGATTTTCATATAACCAGAGATATGTAGGCGACTTGGAAACCGATGTCTCGACCGTAATATTTTTATAAATCCTTTTTTATCTATTTGGTCCCTCCAATAATATTTCATCGGTGGGACAAAATTGGCTACTTCGTTAACTTTTTTTACTCGACAATTCATCCTTCATTCCCGAGCAAAGAAGGGGTAGTTGTTGACACCTAATTTTGACCGATGTATAACTAATTCTAGAATGTCATTTGATTAAAATGAGTATTTTTGAAAGCTTTTTAAATAAATGAATTCATTTTCAATTCTATCCAAATAATTAGGCATTTTTTATATATTTTTCAAAATTTGTTCGTTAATTAGTTTGCCATTTTAAGTTAGCTTTATTCTTGTTGTTGTTGTTTACTTACTTTCTAATTATTATTATTTTAGTAGTAGTAATATTTGTTATTTATTTATTTATTCATTACTTATTATTATTATTATTATTATTATTATTATTATTATTATTATTATTATTATTAAAGTTTTAATATCATATTTTAAAAGAAATTATATTTTTACTATCTTATTTTATCAATTTTTAATTTGAAAAAATAATTTTGATGCGTTTAATATCTTTACATAAAAGATTTAGCATGTATTACGTATTATCATTACATGAATATTATAATTTGAAATGTTGTATATTTACATAAATGTGTTTATTATAATTGGATGACAATCTATTCAATTTTACCCCAATTTATTTAATTCGTAGCCTTTTTAATCTAATTCATTTCAATTTTGGTCAATTTCTTTACAATTTATTTCAATTCTAACCAAATCCTACACAATTTCTTTCAAGTCCGGCTTAAATTGGAACAATTTGTGGCCCAATTTTAAATTTTTAACTTAATTCCATGTCAATTCAATCTCGTTCGCTGATTGATTGTGATCCAATGATTAATATTAATTCTAAATCTATTTTCCTTTTAATTTCCTCACACCCCCAAAATACCCTAGAACCCCCTTCATTTTTCCCCCATTAGAAATCCATGGTTGCCGCCCTCTCTCTCACCAATGACGAAACCTCTCGCCGAAAACCATATTCACTGGCGCCGCACTACCCTCACATCACCACCCTGGCAGCAACCAACGACCCCCTCTTTCTCCTTCATTTTCCTCCCCTGCCACCGGCAGCAACCTCCAATCTGCCACCCCTTATTCCGTCAAACCACCAAAATCTCTTTAGACTACTCATGCAAACCATGGAACCCCTTTGTCTCGCCACGAAATAGACCTAAATGACCCTTTATCTACATCACCGCCAAAATGTCACCCCTTTTCCTGTCGCCGTCCTCCTTATCCCCGTCAACCTTTTTTCCCATCGTCGTTCTCCCTCTCCCCGCCGACCTTGTCCACACTCCGCAGGAAATAATAGTCACACCCAACAACCCTTTCTTTTCCTTTTACTCCCTCTCGCCGAAATCCACCAAAATGGAAATCCAAACGACCCCTACCACGGCTCCGCCGATAAAAAGCTGGACAGAATCCACCAAACCTATACCACCCCTTTTCTTCCTCTTTTCTCCACCACCATGCAACACCACCAAGCAACCCCTTTCATCTCCCCGCCTCTCCGCCAGAAATCCCCAGCAATAGCCACCATGGTTTCGCAACTCTGCACCGGAGAATATTCAATGGATGTGATACTCATCTAACATACTTTCACTGTCAAATGTGAGATATGTGGGTTAATTATGCTCATATTCATGACGTCCTTTCATGTTAAAGCTTGGTATTTGTTGCTCTATATTACTCTATATGAAAAATTCATTTTTGTTAAGTTATGTTTTTGTAAGGACCTGGATTTTTTGAGTGACGTTTCCCAAATCTCTTAGAATTGTCCCAAGTGAACTTCCAGGCATCGCTCCACGGAAGGCCCACACGGGCCGTGTGAAGCCACACGGACCGTGTGGCCACCTATGAAGGGACACTTGGTCCAGTTCATGGTAGGGACAACTTTGAGACGGAAGGGGGATTTTGACCAAGTGAGGGCACACGACCACTCACATGGTCTGTGTGGTGTGTCACAGACCGTATGGATCTCCGTGTAACTCACTACGTAAATTTATTTTAAGTATGGAAGTATCGTCTCGTAACTTTGTCGTGCAAAAATTATTTCAAGTACCATCACACGGTCGATGTCACGGCCCGTGTAGAGTCATATGGACCGTATGGTCATCCGTGTGGTGCACCTTAGATCCCTGTGAATTCCCTCTGTGAAATTCTAAGTACTGGATCACAGCCACTATTCACAATCCGTGTGACCTTTCACTGACTGTGTAGTGGACCATGTGGACCTGACGGTTCTAATTTTGGTCCGTTTCATTAATGGTGTTTAGATAATTTTGGTTTATTTTAATTATGAATTATGACTGTTTACCTATCCTAAACCCCTAATTCAGCTAATATCCCCTCCCCTCTTAGTTCATTCTTCTAAAAACCTTCTACCCTCCCCCCGACAAGATCACCTCCCTATTCCTCTCTACTCTCCCCTCTCAAGGTTCAAGCTAGGGGTCTATTTGGAGGCCAATTCAACCGAAGTTCATTCCTCAAATTCAGCTCCTCAATCAAGGTATGTGGGATTGATTCTTGGTCGCTTTCAACTAAAAAGACCTAAAAATCTCTCAATTGATTTCATGAATTTAGTCTACTTTAAACATGAATTTTCATAACTTGATTTACTTAAATCTAATTGATGTATGGGTTGCATTCTACCTATGATTTCAATTAACTTTGAATATTATTATGATGATTTACATTGAGTTATGAACATGCATGTCCCCTTAAAGTTGATTTATGCATGGGTGATCTACATTACGATTTACATACGGATTTAATTATGGATTTCCTAAATTTCATTTTATATAGCTGATTTTAAACTTGAATCTATGTTACCCATGTCAACCTCACATCATGCATTACATTACACTCATGAACATTGATATATGAAAATTATGAAGTAGGTTAAACCCAACTATGTTTTCTGAAATGATTATGAGATGATTCTGATAAGATATTGGTTATGACAAGAAGGTGATCACCTACATGTCTTTGATTCTGGATCTTTGAGCATTCTAGGTGCTTGCACCATTTTGTATATGTGAATGAGTTATTCCCTACATGAGCATTACGATTATGACCTATGATTTGGCATTTGAACCTAAATGTGTATTGAACAGTTTAAAATGAGCATTGTATCTCCTAAAAGCATGTATATGTATAAGTATTCAAGTGGAATGTAATTGACTTAGCACCGATGGATTATTAGAGGTGTTAGGGTTATCCCCAAGGGCCCTCTCCCTTTCCTTGAACTATGTGCTAATATAGGAACGTTAGCCATTACCGAAATGACCGAGTTGTAAGAAATGGTTATTCGTTAATGATATTGATATGTTCTGTACGATTCTGAAAATCCTTTTGAAATGGTGAGTTTCGTAAGGAAGGTGACCATCTACCGAAATGGTGAGTTCCATAGGGTGTGATATGGATTACCTTTGGCAAGTAGACTTCTCCTACCAATGGGAGGTCTTTATCGAACTAATTCATGCAATAGCTTACATGGACGTGATTTGTCGGTTATAGTTCATCTACAATCTATATATGAGCATTATTACATCTCATGCATCATAGATTTCATGGTTGCATTAAAAAGGTAGACGCCGAGGTACTAGGGGTTTTGAGAGCAGCCTTTTGTGGATGGCAGGACAACTGGTGGTGAAATAAGGAAGTTCAGGCCAAAGTGAAAGATAATAAGGTTGCTTACACGAAGTGGTTGGAGTGTAGGGATGAAGATGGAAAGTGAATGTTTAAGGAGACATATAAGACGGCTAAGTCATAAGCAAAGATAGCGGTGACGAATGTTAAGAAAACATCTTTTGAGCGCCTATATGAGGAGCTAAGTGATATAGGCGGGGATAAGAGATTATATAGGCTCGCTAAAGAGAGAAAAAGGAAAGCTTGTGACCAAGACCAAGTGAAGTGCATCAAGGATGAGGAGGGTGTGGTGTTGTGGTGTTGGTGGATGACACTTCCATTAAACTAAGGTGGCAAGATTACTTTCATAAACTCTTAAATGAAAAAGGAGATAGAATCATTGAGCTGGGGGAGTTGACCCACTCCAAAAGTTGTCGTGATTTCGATTATTGTAGGCGGTTTAGAGTTGAGGAGGTTAGAAGGGCTATTAGTAGGATGAAGAGAAGGAGGGCAGTCGCACCCGATGGGATTCTGGTAGATTTTTGGAAGAACATGGTCAAGGATAGCATAGGGTGGTTGACTAGACTGGTCAATGCTATTATGAAGACTGCCAAGATGCCTGATAGATGGAGGAGGAGTACAATGGTTCCATTGTACAAGAACAAAGGGGATATTCAAAACTGTAACAATTACAGGGGTATCGAGTTGTTAAGTCACACTATGAAGGTCTGGGAGAGAGTAGTGAAGATGAGGGTGAGAAGGGTAGTGTCTATTTTGGAGAATCAATTTGGATTCATGCCGAGGCATTCAACTACTAAAGCTATTCACCTTGTTCAAAGATTAGTGGAGAAATATAGGGAAAGAAAGAAGGACTTTCATATGCTGTTCATTGATCTCGAGAAGGCCTATGAAAAAGTGCCAAGGGATGTCCTATGGAGGTGCCTAGAGGAAAAAGGTGTCCCAATGACATGTATCGAGGTGATTAAGAACATGTACAATGGAGCCAAAACTCGGGTGAGAACTGTGGGAGGAGACTCAGAATATTTTCCGGTTGAGATGGGACTCTATCAAGGATCTGTGTTGAGCCTTTTTCAGTTTTCCCTAGTGATGGATGAGCTAACGCAGTCTATCCAGGAGGAGGTTCCATGGTGTATGATTTTTGCAGATGACATAGTATTGATAGATGAGACTCGTACTAGAGTTAATGATAAGTTGGAGGCGTGAAGACACGCCTTGGAGTCCAAAGGATTCAAACTGAGCAGGACCAAAATAGAATACTTGGAGTGCAAATTTAGTGTTGTGAGGGATGAAGCAAACATTGATGTGAGGCGTGCCACTCAACTTATCCTCAAGAGGGAAAACTTTAGGTATCTGGGGTCCATCATCAAAAGTAATGGCGATATCGACGATAATGTCACATATCGTATTGGGGTAGCTTGGTCTAAATGGAGGCTTACCTCTAGAGTATTGTGTGATAAGAAGATACCACCTAAACGCAAAGGTAAGTTTTACAAAATGGTGGTTAGACCATCTTTGTTGTATGGGGTGGAGTGTTGGCCGATAAAAAATGCACATGTCCAAAAGATGCAAGTTGCAGAGATGGGGATGCTGAGATGGATGTGCGGGCACACAAGGAGGGGTAAGATTAGGAATGAGACCATTTGGGAGAAGCTAGAAGTGGCCTCGGTGGCTGATAAGATGAGGAAAGCGAGATTGCGATGGTTTGGACATGTGTAGAGAAGAGGTACCAATGCTCATGTAAGGAGGTGCGAGAGGTTGGGCTTAGGAGGCAGTAGGAGAAGTAGAGTAGACTGAAGAAATACTAGGGAGAGGTGATTAAAAAGGATATGGCGAGACTTGACCTCACCGAGGACATGACCTTAGATAGGAAGAAGCGGAGGTCGTGAATTAGAGTAGAAGGCTAATAGGTTTATCATATTTACATAGTATTATGTGTTTTTCATTAGTAGTCGTTCTTCCTATTCCTTTCTTGTCCTTTCATTTTTGTCATATCTAGTTTATTCTGCCTATAGGTTGTTGAGACGAGGGTTCCAAGGAAACAACCTCTCTACTTCTATGAGGTATTGGTAAGGTCTGCGTACATTCTACCTTCCCCAGACCCCACTTGTGAGATTCCACTAGGTATGTTGTTGTTGTATATATATTTCCATTGACTATATGATTCATTCTATATTATGTGCCCTTGTCATCTAATATTGAAGTGCAAGTTTGATAAGTCATATGCATTGCATGCCCGCATAATTAGTACATTCAAACGTACTAACGCATAATCTATGCCTATATGATTTTACCATGTAGGGGCCAAACACTTTGAGTACCAACAGGTTGACGAATAGTCCAATCCCGGAGTATACTTTGGTGAGTCTCGTCTTCTAAGAACGAGCCAACTACCTTTCTTTTACGTTATTTTTCAGAACGTTCCTCCTGATTTAAGGGTGAGCCCAGAACTTGTCCTGGCCCCCGCTACTTTTGACTAGAGGCATTCATTGGACATTACATAAACTCTTATGAAACCCTTTTGTTATGACTGGTATCTTTCTTCTGTATTGTGGAAATATTTATGAGAATTCTCCTTTTGACTATATATATGTTTGGTGTGGAAAATGTGGGAAGTCCCTAGCCCCTTATTGCCCCAGAGCGTAAGCCCTATTTTCCCATCTCTTAGAACTATGTGTTATTAATTGAATGCTACTCTTTAACTGATGATGTGGATATAGTTACTTGAGGCTTGTTTGGGGACCCTCGGGCTCCCATTCGCGGTGTCACATCTAGGCTCCAACCCCGGGTTGTGACAAAAGATAGTATCAGAGCCATAGGTTTATAAATGATCCTCAGAGTCCAACATGCCGCGTCAAGTAGAGTCCTATTCATGGGTGTGAAGTGCACCATGCCTATGAGTGGGAGACTATAAAAACGTTCTAGGAATTGTCTCACTTCTTCATGTCTCATGTCATTCTATGGCTAGTATATTTGGTTCCCTTATCTTGACGGTGTCGTTGATCCATTTCAGATGATGCCTCCCCGAAGACCCCTCCCACCAAGGCCGGCTCCGGCTAATGAGGATCAGGCTCCCCACGAGCCTATGAAGGAACCCATCTCAAACAGTGAGTTTCGCATAGCCTTTTCCATGCTCGCTCAGGTGGTGACTTCTCAAACAAGGCAGACTAACTTGTCATGGGATCCTATGCCTACTTCTAGGGTGAGGGATTTCACACGGATGAATTCTCCGGAGTTTCATGGGTCAAAGGCCAATGAGGATGCCCAAGAGTCCATTGATGAGCTTACTAAGATTCTAAACATCATGGGTGTCACTTTTGAAGAGAAGGATGAATTAGATGCTTATCAACTGAAAGATGTGGCTCAGGTGTGGTATACTCAATGGTCTTTGGAGAGAGTTTGCGGTGGTGATGTCAATTAGGAGGAGTTCAGGTTTTCTTTCCTTGATCGTTTTTTTCCACTTAAGCTCAGGGAGGCCAAAATGACTGAATTTATCAACTCAAGCAAGGGGGTATGAGTGTGAGGGATCATGCCGTCAAGTTCACAAAGCTCTCAAAGTATGCTCCATCACTTGTGGCTGACCCCCGTGCAAGGATGCACAAGTTTGTCTCAGGTATCTCTGATTTACTTGTGAAGGGATGTCGTATTTCTATGCTTATACGGGATATGGATATTTCTAGGCTCATGGTGTATGCTGAATAGATCGAAGGGGAGAAACTTAAGGAGAGAAGGCTTCACAAATCCAATAGGACCCACTTTGATGGTGGATTCTCTGGTTCTCGAAGTGGTGGTTTTGGTTGCTTCTAATAGGGCTTAGGTTTCGGTACTCGAGTTGCTAATGATCGGGTGCCTCCTCCTAGAGCACCGGTTCATGGCAGTCAGGGGTATCCTGTGTGCGACTAGTGAGGGAAGCCCCACACGGGAGTCTGCTGGAGAGATTTAGGTGTCCGCTTCAGATGTGGTGATAAAGATCATAAGGTTGCTAATTGTCCAAGGAATGCCCGTAGATGCCAAGGTCAGGTGGCTCAGGGTGGGAAAGGTCAACAAAGAGCTCTCCAAGGTGTTGCCCCAATGAATAATCGATTTTATGCGCTCCATGCCTGCCAGGATGTCAAGGAAGCTCCGGATGTTGTGATCGGTATGTTAAAAGTTTTTTTATTTTGATGTTTATGTTTTGCTTGATCCAGGTGCAAATTTATCATTTGTGACTCCTCTATTGGTTGTTAAATTTGGTTTGAGTCCCAATGTTTTGAGGGACCCTTTCTCAGTCTATACTTCTATGGGTAAATCTATTGTTGCACATAGAGTCTATCGTGGTTGCCCTGTTTCTGTGTTGCACAAAATTTTTCCATGTATCTTGTAGAACTTGAGATGTTTGACTTTGACGTGATTTTTGGGATAGATTGGTTGCATGCATCATATGCCTTTATAGATTGTAGAACCCGGAAGGTCAAGTTCCAACCTCCTGGTGACCCCGTTCATGAATAGAAGGGTGGTGACTCCTCTACTAAAGTTCGGTTTATTTCCTACCTCAAGGAGCAGAGAATGATTTCTAAGGGGTGCATTTATCACATTGTGAGGGTCAAGGATATGGAGTCCGAAGTGCCTACTCTTGAATCGGTCCCAATGGTGAATGCGTTTTCAGATGTGTTCCCCGAAGACTTACCAGGCATCACTCCTGAGAGAGAGGTATACTTCGGCATAGATCTTCTTCCAAATACTCAGCCTATCTCTATTCCTCCTTATCATATGGTGCCGGCGGAGCTGAAAGAATTAAAGGAGAAGTTAAAGGATTTGTTGGAGAAAGGTTTCATTCGGCCTAGTATATCACCGTGGGGGTGCTCCAATGTTGTTTGTAAAAAGAAGGATGGGTTTATTCGGATGTGTATTGATTACAGGCAACTAAATAAGGTGACCATTAAGAATTGGTACCCGTTGCCCAAGATTGATGACTTGTTTGACCAACTTCAAGGGGCTACTCATTTCTCAAAGCTCGATCTTCATTTCGAGTATCATCAGTTGAAGGTTAGGGAGTGTGACATTCCCAAGATAGCTTTTCGAACAAGGTATGGGCACTTTGAGTTTGTGGTGATGTCGTTTGTCCTAACCAATGCCTTGGCTGTGTTTATGGATCTAATGAACCAGGTGTTTAAGCCATTCCTTAACAGTTTTGTGGTGTTCTTCATTAATGACATTCTCATTTAATCTCGCAGTGAGTAGGAGCATGGGGATCAATTGAGAATGGTCCTCCAAATGTTGAGGGAGAAGAAATTGTATGCCAAGTTTAGAAAATGTGGATTCTGGTTGGGTGAAGTGGCTTTCCTTGGTCATGTGGTGTCCGGTGATGGTATCAAGGTAGATCCAAAGAAGATCGAGGCAATAGAGAATTGGCCCAGACCGTTGACTCCTTCAGATATTCGCAATTTCCTTGGGTTGGTCGGGTATTACAGGAGGTCTCTTGAAGGGTTCTCAAGTATTGCATCCCCATTGACTAAGTTGACCCAGAAGAAGGCTAAGTTTGTGTGGTCGGATGAATGCGAGCAAAGTATCCAGATTTTAAAGGATCGGCTTACACTGGCTCCCATTTTGACTTTACCCAACTGTTTGGAGGGATTCGTGCTGTATTGTGATGCCTCGCGGATTGGGTTGGGTTGTGTACTTATGCAACATGGTAAGGTAATAGCGTATGCATCAAGGCAGTTGAAGGTGCATGAACGTAATTACCTAACACACGAACTTAAATTGGCGGCGGTAGTGTTTGCCTTGAAGATTTGGAGACACTATTTGTATGGGGCTCATGTTGATGTGTTCACCGATCACAAAAGTTTGTAATATGTATTCACTCAGAGGGATCTCAATTTAAGGCAAAGGAGGTGGTTGAAGCTTCTAAAGGATTACGACATGAGTATTCTATATTATCCCGGCAAGGCCAATGTTGTGGCCGATGCTCTCATCAGGCTATCTATGGGAAGTGTGGCGCATGTTGGGGAAGAAAAGAAAGAGTTAGCAAGGGATGTTCACCAGTTAGCTAGGTTGGGTGTCAGGTTGGCTGATTCGAGCGATGGTGGTATTCGTGTTCAAAGTGAGGCAGAATCTTCCATAGTAAGTAATGTAAAGACTAAGAAAGATTTAGACTCATCGTTACTTGAATTTAAGAAGTTGGTTGCCAAAAAGAATATTGAGGTGTTCTCCCAGGGGGAGATGGTGTACTCTTGTACCAAAACCCGCTTTGTGTTCCAGATGTGGATGATCTAAGGAGGGTGATTATGAGTGAGGCTCACAACTCTTATTATTCATATTCACCCGGGGTCTACCAAAATGTATCAGGATTTGAAAGAAGTGTATTGATGGCATGGTATGAAGAAAGACATCGCTAAGTTCGTATCTGAATGCCCGAGTTGTCAACAAGTGAAGGTAGAGCACCAAAGGCTCGGTGGCTTGGCCCAAGACATTGAGATTCCCACATAGAAGTGGGAAGATGTAAACATGGATTTTGTGGTTGGGCTGCCTCGAACTTGAAGGCAATTCGATTTCATTTGGGTTGTCGTGGATCGGATGACGAAGTCGGCTCATTTCCTAAGGAGGGTGATTATGAGTGAGGCTCACAACTCTTATTATTCATATTCACCCGGGGTGATCTAAGGAGGATGATCTAAGGAGGGTGATTATGAGTGAGGCTCACAACTCTTATTATTCATATTCACCCGGGGTCTACCAAAATGTATCAGGATTTGAAAGAAGTGTATTGGTGGCATGGTATAAAGAAAGACATCGCTAAGTTCGTATCTGAATGCCCGAGTTGTCAACAAGTGAAGGTAGAGCACCAAAGGCTCGGTGGCTTGGCCCAAGACATTGAGATTCCCACATAGAAGTGGGAAGATGTAAACATGGATTTTGTGGTTGGGCTGCCTCGAACTTGAAGGCAATTCGATTTCATTTGGGTTGTCGTGGATCGGATGACGAAGTCGGCTCATTTCCTAAGGAGGGTGATTATGAGTGAGGCTCACAACTCTTATTATTCATATTCACCCGGGGTGATCTAAGGAGGATGATCTAAGGAGGGTGATTATGAGTGAGGCTCACAACTCTTATTATTCATATTCACCCGGGGTCTACCAAAATGTATCAGGATTTGAAAGAAGTGTATTGGTGGCATGGTATAAAGAAAGACATCGCTAAGTTCGTATCTGAATGCCCGAGTTGTCAACAAGTGAAGGTAGAGCACCAAAGGCTCGGTGGCTTGGCCCAAGACAAGTGAAGGTAGAGCACCTAAGGTATTAAGATTCTTCCTTTTCTAATGGTGTCATTCCTTTCCCTTTTGAGTTTCATGACATGACATGCATACATATGCACGAAAAATGATTTTGTTAATGTTTTGAGTGACTTGAATACAATTTTGATATAAGTTTGAAGGCTTTGTGATTTTTCAATAATGAACTATGCATTGTATCTTATATTGGGTGTTTCATGCTCTAAGTCAAGCCTTTCAAGCCTTGTTCTTGCACATTCGGGGATGAATTTTCCCAAGGGGGAGATAATGTAGGACACAGATTTTTCGAGTAGCGTTTCCCAAATCTCTTGGAATTGTCCCAAGTGAACTGCCAGGCATCCTTCCACGGAAGGCCCACACGAGCTGTGTGAAGCCACATGGACCGTGTGGCCACCCGTGAAGGGACACTTGGTCCAGTTCACGGTAGGGGCAACTTTGAGACGGAAGAGGGTATTCGGCCAAGTGAGGGCACACGGCCACTTACACGGTCTGTGTAGTGTGTCACAAACCGTGTGGCTCTCCGAGTAACTCACTATGTAAACTTATTCTAAGTATGAAAGTATCATCTCGTAACTTTGTCATGTGAAAATTATTTCAAGTACCATCACAAGGTCGATGTTACGGCCTGTGTGGAGTCACACGGACCATATAATCATCCGGGTGGTACTGCTTAGCTCCGTGTGAATTCCCTTTGTGAAATTCTAAGTAGTGGATCACAACCATTGTTCACGGTCCATGTGACCTTTCAATGACCGTGTAGACCTGACGGTTCTAATTTTTGTCCATTTCATTAATAGAGTTTATATAATTTCGGTTTATTTTAATTATGAATATGACCTTTTACCTATCCTAAACCCCTAATTCTACTGATATCCCCCCCCCCTTCTTAATTCATTCTCCTAAAAACCTTCTACCCCCCCCTCCCCCCCTCCCCCCCTTCTTAATTCATTCTCCTAAAAACCTTCTACCCCCCCCCCCCCAACAAGATCACCTCCCTATTCCTCTCTACTCTCCCCTCTCAAGGTTCAAGCTAGGGTTCTATTTGGAGTCCAATTCAAGCTAAGTTCATCCCTTAAATTCAGCTCCTCAATCAAGGTATGTGGGATTGATTCTTGGTCCTTTTCAACTAAGAAGACCTAAAAATCTCTCAATTGATTTCATGAATTTAGTCTACTTTAAACATGAATATTCAATACTTGATTTACTTAAATCTAATTGATGTATGGGTTATATTCTACCTATGATTTCAATTAACTTTGAACATTATTATGATAATTTACATTGAGTTATGAAGTTATGAACATACATGTCCCCTTAAAGTTGATTTATGCATGGGTGATCTACATTATGATTTACATGCAGATTTAATTATGGATTTCCTAAATTTCATTTTATATAAATAAATTTAAACTTGAATCTATATTACCCATGCCAACCTCATATCAAGCATTGCATTGCACTCATGAACATTGATATATGAAAATTATAAAGTGGGCTAAGCTCAACTATGTTATCTGAAACGATTATGAGATGATTCCGATAAGATATTGGTTATGACAAGAAGGTGATCACCTACATATCTCTGATTCTGGCTCTTTGAGCATATGAGGTGCCTACACCATTCTGTATATGTGAATGAGCTATTCCCTACATGAGCATTATGATTATGATCTATGATTTAACATTTGAACCTAAAATGTGTATTGAATGGTTTGAAATGAGCATTGTATCTCCTGAAAGCACTAATATGTATAAGTATTCAAGTGGGATGTTATTGACTTAGCACCGATGGATTGGGGTTGTTAGGTTTATCCCTAAGGGCCCTCTCCCTTTCCTTGAACTATGTGCCAACATAGGAATGTTAGCCATTATCGAAATGATCGGGTCGTAAGGAATGGTTATTCATTTATGATTCTGATATGTTTTGTATGATTCTGAAAATCCTTCCGAAATTGTGATTCCGTAAGGAAGGGGACTATCCACCAAAATTGTGAGTTCCGTAAGATATGATGTAGATTACCTTTGGCAAGTAGTCTTCTCCTAGATTACCTTTGGCAAGTAGTCTTCTCCTACTGATGGGAGGTCTTTATCGGACTAATTCGTGTAATAGCTCGCATGGATTTGATTTGTCGGTTATAGTCCATTCCCAATATATATATATGAGCATTCTTGCATTTCAAGCATCATAAATTTCATGGGACCTTGTATATATATTTCTATTGACTGTATGATTCATTCTATATTATGTGCCTTTGTTATCTAACATTGAAATGCAGGTTTGGTAAGTCATATGCATTGCATGCCCGCATACTTAGTACATTGAAATGTCCTAACACATACTCTATGCCCACATGATTTTACCATGTAGGGGCCGAGCACTTTGAGTACCAACAGGTTGACAAATAGTCCAATCCCGGAGTATACTGTGGTGAATCCCGTCTTCCAAGGATGAGCCAACTACCTTTCTTTTACGTTATTTCAGAACGTTTCTCCCGATTTGAGAGTGAGCTCGGAACTTGTCCTGGGCCCCGCTACTTTTGACTAGAGGCATTCGTTGGACATTATACAAACTCTTAAGAAATCCTTTTGTTATGACTGGTATCTTGCTTATGTATTGTGAAAATGATTTATGAGAATTTTCCATTTGACTATATATATATTTGGTGTGGAAAATGTGGAAAGTCCCTAGCCCCTTATTGCCCCATAGCGTGAGCCCTATTTCCCGGTCCCTTAGAACTATGTGTTATTGATTGAATGCTATTCTTGAACCGATGATGTGGATATAGATACTTGAGGCTTGTTTGGGGCCCCTCGGATTTCCATTCGCCGTGTCACATCAAGACCCTAACCCCAGGTCGTGACAGTTTTGCTTAATCTTTGTAATCAAATTCATAGTTTAGTGATTTTTCACTCATATTTGTTTATTATGTTTATCCCTTTTTTTCTAAATTATTTGTTCATCTCTGCTGATGTGAATGTATATTTAATTGATTTTGGATATTTTTAGGCCTGTTGGTATTTGAATATTATGAGTAATTTGGGATATGGAATTCATTTATTCATCATGTGTAATTGATTATGTAATCCATTGTATAAATTATGCATTCACCCTAATTTTACATCATTTGATAATTCTATTAATTACGGAAGGTATATTCTGTCATCTGTAGATGATTAACGTGTACTTTTTGTCCCCATATTCTTGCTTGTTTCTATAGTAGTAAATATTATTTGGTTATTTCAAATTTCTTATGTATTTTGTCTGAATTGATTTGATTTCTTTACTGGAAAATAGAATAATATTTCATTATTTAAGGTACATGTTAATTGATATTATTACCTTTTTCAATTTAGACAGATTTGTCTTTCGTTTATATTATGGTAAATTTTTACTTAATTGATCCCCTCCATAAGATTAAGGAAAGGATTTCCATGATTCTCACTTTCATTGATTCTATTTCATGTACTATGTAAAAGAGAACACTATTGCTTCTCAGAGAACACTTTGCAGATAATTCACAGAATACAATACACGATTTACTCATTCTCCTCTTTAACTTCCAGCTCTCTTTCTCTGAAAAAAATTAAAAGAAAAAGAAGGCTTCCCTTGATCATTCTCAAGGCTCTCTTGTTGTTGGTTGCACTGTTTTATCAATTTCTTAATTGGTTAGTATTTTATGTTTTTTTGGCATATACTACTTCTTTGTTTTTTAAGGCAGGAATTTGAACTCCAAGTTCAAAGATGTGAAGAATCGTCTAGGTACGAGGACGAATTTGGAGGAAGGATGGATTTGAAGATTTTATTATTTCTATCATTTTTTAATATATTTTGTAGTGTTGTAATAATCTAAATAATAGTGAAAATTGGGGATCAGTTCAAAGGGGGAAGGAAAGTATGTGCTACGTGTTTTTTTTCTTGCTTGGTTCGTGTGAATTTACTAAATTTAGTTTATGTTAAAAAGTTTTTAATATGTTTATTTTCAGACACTTTTCACAAAGTAACATATTTTAAACGTTAGTCATATTTGTAAAAAAAGAAAAAAATTATCACTAACTCTCTTTTAAATTTACATCTTTTTTTTTTTTAAAAATGTCACTTCTAAATCTTTTTTATTTTAAAAAAAGCTTTATAACTTTGTATGTTGCATGATCTATTCGTAATATGAAATTGACCAATGCTTTGATATTATTGAGAAATCATGCTTTTTAGGATTTAGTGCCATTGCCTAAATCATAATATAGTTAATTAGATATCATGTTCTAGGATTTGTTAACTAGTTTTCTTAACATGTTAATTGAATTATGATTTGCCAACTTAAAAATCTTTTTTAGAGAAGTATATCTTTCCTAGAAGCCATGCCTATAGGATTTAATAAGATAATATTTTTTTACTTTTTATAGGAAATATGTCTTTATATTGTTAGAAACCATGCATATAGGAATTTAAATAATAAATGTCATGCCCATAGTTTCATGTCTAAAAGTTTTTACTAACATTATCTTCTCTTAAGAGTTAAGTCATATTTTATTAGAAATCATGTTTATAAGATTTTCTTTTCAATTTTAATCTAGCATATAATTTAAATTATTTTTAACATGTCCTTTTTTAACGCTTTAGCATATTTTTTTTATAAAGTTTTAATATGGTAATGTCTTTTATCTTTTCAAGTTTTCAATAAAAATGTCTTAAAGCTATTTTATGATACACACACTTAATCAATCTAGGATCTTTTACATTACTTATTGTGTTTGAAGCATGTCTTGGTTTTAGAGGCTTATCTGAGAGTTTTATGTGCTAATTGACCGTCCTTCTTATTTTGTATGACGCGGGTCTAATAGGAGCCCTACATTCTCTTTTAAGTCTAGGACCCACCTAAGTTAGATGTCCAATGCCTCTTGGACTATAAGATGTGACGGTAGACATTCTAAGGAATGATTATATTTTTTTTCATTTTTCTTAGTATGCTTTTAGGTTAATAATAAACCAACCTAGGAGGGGTAGGGCTATACAGGACCCTCAAATATGATGATTAAATTCGAGCTTAATAGGGAAAAACCTTTATTTTTGTCCTTCGACTTAAACATGCCAAGTGAAACTAAAATGACAAAATCTAATTTTATCTTTCGAAAATAAAAGTTGAGTAAATTGATCCGAGTGGTATAGATCGCTTAGTTTCTAAGTAATTTGTTTATTATGTTTTTTCTTAAATGTTTGGGGTAGTTAAGTTAATTTCTGTCAAATATTTATTTGTTTACGTTATTTTTTTCCTATTTGTATAATTTATCTTTTTGTTATCACTTAGATTTTAATTAAGATAACTTTGTTAAAATCTAGAGACCTTATTTGCAAACCCCCAAATAAAATGTGAGATATGATCGGGACCTGCATTTGCGGATCTCAAAGAATGCCTAACACCCCTTACTCGTTCTCTAGTGACCTTAGGTTTAGATTTAGTTATTAGGTTAGAATGATGTTTTAATGCACCTTAAAACATTAGGTAATGACTCTTCAACCTCTTTAATCCCAAAAAGAGTTATTTGTCACGTCGTTGTCTAGGTTCTCATTTTTCGCGAGCGCAATGTCATGCTTAATAAGTATTAGAATAAAATATAAGGACTAAAATTAAAAGTAAGTAATGATTGAAGGATCAAAATGGCTATTCCATTAGAATATGGAATAGACCATTCCAAATCCAATATACAATTAGTAACGGAAGAAAAAATGAAGTCTGAAATGGAATAAGAGAATAGAGAACGTTCTATAAATAGGAAACTTAACAAATTGAATATTGTATTTTGGATTAGCAGCCCTCAACAAATAGGCTCTCCCTTTCTCACCTTCTCTTCTCTTCTCTTCTCTTCTTGTGTTTTAGGGCATGGCGGCGATGGAGAATCGAGCATGCTTTCTTGTTTTGGTCGATTTTATGTGCAATCTTGGATTGACTGTTTCTTGGAAGAATGATTCTTCCAACTCAGAAGTTGGCCCATCTTTTCTCTCGCATCATCTTTTCTTGACTTGATGATTATTTTCCTGAGTCTTGATGAGTATTTTCGTGTGATTTATTTTCTTGATAATCATAGGTGATTAGTGAATATAGAAGGACTGTTACAATGTAATCATGTTTGCAGATGGTTCTTAGCATATTTGGTATACTGGGATTAGAGGCTTGTTTTAGATGTTCATCTTCTTGATACTACAGAACCTTTTGAGTCTAGAAATCAACCTTCTTTCCACTGTTATTTTGGACTAGATGCTTATGCTCTTCGATCACAACTCAGGTTTTGTTCTACATTGTAAAATTGATGTTCGTTCTTCTTCTTTGCTTCTGCTCATGAGTCTTTGTGATGATGAGGGCTCCAAGAAAATAACCTCTCTACCGCATTGTAAGGTATGTGTACAATACGCTCCCAAGACCGCACTTTGGGTATGTTGTTGTTGTTCTTTCTTTTTTGCCTTCATTTTTTTCAATAACTTAATTTGATTCAGGAGTAGAGCGTATTGATGAATATTTTAGGACGGGTTAGGGTTGTCAACACCGAGTTAGGTCTTGCATGGAAAACTTGAGGGTGGGGGGCTGAGGGGATTGGTCAAGCTTCCTCAGTTATTATTCGATCCAGAAACTATTGGTATAGCACCTTTTCCCCTTATTAGTAGGTCGTCTTTCCTGTTCAATTCCTCTACTGGTAGTTATGGTCTAGTTTTACTTTTGAGTTAGATCTTAAGGCCAACCCCTTTTCCAGCGATACCCTACATCACTGTTTAGCTTCATTGAACTTCTCAGATTTTTGAATTGATTTATGAGGTTATCTCGCATCATATTTTCTTGACTTGATAGTTATTTTCTTGAGTCTTGATGAGTATTTTCGTGTGCTTTATTTCTTGATAATCATAGGTGAGTAGTGAATATAGAAGGACTGTTACAATGTAATCATGTTTGCAGATGGTTCTTAGCATATTCGATATATTGGGATTAGAGGCTTGTTTAGATGTTCGTCTCCTGGATAATACAGAACCTTTTGAGTCTAGAAATCAACCTTCTTTTCACTTGGACCAGATTCTTATGCTCTTTGGGGGGTGGGGGTGGGGGTGGGGGTGGGGGTGGGGGGAGAATGGTCAAGGTTCCTCAGTTATTGCTCGATCCAGAACCTATTGGTATAACATCGTTTCCTCTTATTAGTAGATTGTCTTTCCTCTTCAGTTCATCTACTGATAGTTGTGGTCTAGTTTTACTCTTGAGTTAGATCTTGAGGCCAACCCCTTTTCCAGCGATACCCTACTTCCCTGTTTAGCTTCACTGAACTTCCCAGATTTTGGAATCATATCTGCTTTTTCCCAGCCTTCTTTTCCCTTTTCGACTAGACATGGTTGTGGTTCTCTCATTTTTTTCCATATATCTAGTTTATAATGTAGTAACTGGTTATTATGTTCATATGTGTGTGTGAGATGGGGTTTCTCCGAATTTTTGAGTTAGATCTTAAGACAGCTCTTCATATCTTTATCATCTCAGAGTGAGATGGGCTTTTTCTGAACTTTGAACTCGTTACTGAGCCTTGCTTTTCATGCTTGCTATCACAGGAACTTGTGGTTCTAAGCTTCAACGTTTTGTTTCCTTCTTGGGTATGTAGTTTGGTATGTCTTCCTTCTTTTGGGGGTTATGATGTAATTTTCCTCAACATTGTGGGATGTTGGTTACCCATTTGCAGTTGGTTGGTTGGTTTTAGTGGAATCATTTGGGTACTCAACATGAGTTTCAGGTGTTGGAATTTGAAAGTTACAAGTGTTATTTTTGGTGAGAGTTGTAGTTAGAGTTTTTTGACAAAGATTATACCTAAAATTTAAACAACATCCGTTTACTGTCATAGTAAACAAAAAAACATCCTTCAATTATCATAAAATGGTAAGATTTATCCTTTTGTTAGTGTTGGTCAATAAACTAACAACTATAAACTATGAATTCCATGTTTTATTCTTTTCGTCCTTTTCTTAGCTGCATTTTGGTAATTTTAGTTATATTAGTCAACTTTATGGTGCATATGGTAGCAACTGTTCTTTTGAAATTTTTATTGGAGTGATGTTTGGATAAACATGTGGTGCCTCTTAATTCTTTTATGTGTTTGTACTTTCACTTTTTCTCCTTAGTCCACATTGTTTCTTGAATTCTTCAATAATTTTTTTAAAAAAATTGTTTTTACTAAATGTTATAATTTCTAAGACTTTCTTTTTATAAATTTATGTGTCACTTTTCGTTCTCAAGTGTCAATTTAACTGATCTTTGAAACTTAATTAGATTAGATCATCTCTAAAATTTATATTTAAATTTCCAAAATATATACAATAAATATTATAAGTTGTAATTCTTTTCATATTATTACAAGTTAAAATGTCAATTAAAAATTATATAATTTATATCTCTAAAAGCAAAAAAGTATCACATGAATAAGCACATTTTTTTCCATGTTATTTCTAAGGATATAACTTTTATTCTAAAAAATAAATTGATACTTATTGAATCTGCAGAGAAAATAGAGTAAAGTTCATAATTCAGATTCCCTCATTCTCTTAGAAATGGAGGAAAAATCGTACATCTTTCAAATAATATTTCTGTATTTATCCGATTAATAATCATATAGAGCTGAGAAATATTTTACTTGAAATATTTTTTCTCATCTATTATGGAAGCACTCTTGCTGCTTCAACGAAGTTGATGATAAAACCTCCTTCCTAGCCCATCGACTTTAACAGCTTGTTTGGATGGTGGCTTTTCATACCATACAGTCAAATCAAATCAACAAATTATCATTAAACAGTAGCAACCCATACAGTCTATCCAAACATTGTATGGTATTGTACTGTACGATACCATACCATACCATACAATATCATACATTATGAAACCATGACAAACCACCATCCAAACAAGCTGTAATTAGAATTACCTATCAATCAACTATGAGAGAGGGATGAGAGAAGACAAAATAGAGGTCTGTAGGCTTAGCAGTTAATTATTGATAGAAACTAACGGAAGGATGAATCTTGCCATTTTTGGAATAACTGAGAGATGTTTTCTGTTCACTATAATAACATAAGGATTCTGTGTGACTTTGGGGTATAATTGAAATGTGTTTTTGGCCACAAACTCGGTTTAGTCATGTGATTACTTCTGCTCAATTTGATAATTAATAGATCTGATTGGTGAAGGTATGAAATTTAGTACTTCTTGATCGTGTTTGGAGTACTTTTTGGGGTCTGGACATGCCTGCTTCATCTTCTTTTTTAAATTAATACCTACCAACGTTTCTATTGATTTTACTATGGAGGTTCTTATCCAGGTATGTTCTGAGATGTTATGAATTTATAGGTGGGTGACTCAGATTTCAAAAGCAGTTGCTCTTAGCTGTTTTATTTGATGCCAGATTTCTTGCTATAATTTCAGTGAGTCCAGAGTTCAATATTTATTTTGGAGGTTCCGTCGGACTGATATATTTTGAAGGTTATCTCAGTTGGGTAATCTTTTTCCAATCCAGACATGCTGCTTTACTTTCCTCCAGAAGTTCTTCAAATTCGTATGAGCTTTTATCAATTGAAGTCAGATGCGATAATTACAATGCAGCTCCTACTTTTGGTCTTTCTATTGTTTATCATGCCTTGAGTTTGTTTAATAAAGTGCAGTTTGTCTTTGGTTATAATGACACTGTTCTTTTGAGGTGCTTCTAGTTATCCATTATGGTGAAGAACTTGTCTGCTACTACAAAATCAGGTGATTCTCTCTCCGGTCTTTTTATGTAGTATTTTCCTACCATAAAATACAGTGCGATGAGAATCTCAGGCTCGTGACTTTGCTCCCATTATGGCCATATCTTGTCAGCTTTTAGGAAAAGCAGGCTACTCTCTTTGGTCTCTTTATGTCTCTTTATGTCTGATGAATCTCTGGTTCATTAGGTTGTGCGAACTTTCCAGTATCTATAGCTGGTCCAAGTCTCTACTTCACTATTTCAACCTTGAATTCAAGTTTTGAAGTTTCAAGTGTTTGCTTTGGTGGGAAGGTTCAGTTGTGATTGTCTGCTCGATGATCATACGTAATAACTTGATCTCGTTTGGATTCCCTAGTTCAATCATGGATGTGTTTCTGACTCCGACCTCTTTCGGTACTTTAATAGACCATATTGAGTCCCTTGGCGGTAGAAATTGACTTTTATGAGCTACTGTTATTTTGTTTTGTTACTTCTGCTCTTCGATTCCAAGTAAAGAGTTGTTCTGGGCTGCATAGACATATTACTGTTCTCGGATAAGGATGATGCCTGTGCTCTCTATGGTCTCTTTACATCCGATTATTTCGTAGGTAGGACAGGGATTGCCCCAAATTTTTGATTTATTAGCTGAGGCTTGCTTTAAGTGCTTGCAGTCTCAGGAGCTTGCTTGTTAAGATGACTCCCTTCTTTGTGGTTACATGGAAGCTTGGGCTGTGATTGTTTCAAAGACATTAATTTCTTTTGTCCTGAATGTATAGTTGCCTGGACTGTGAAGGAGGAACAATGTTCAACTGAGTTACTCTATTCCACGGGGTGATACTATTTTGACCTTATCCCTTGTATGCGGGTTTTCTAGATGTATTTTGCTGTGGAACCGGGATTGTATCTTTGTTTATATATATACTGTGTGACAATCTAATAAATGAGTCTGAGAACTGTTTACCTTGTGTTCGTTTTAGGTTATGTTATAGTTTGATTGCCCGGTGTTGGATCCTATGTGCAAATGAGCATATGCTAGCACAAATTATATTAGTATACTGGGGTTATCAACTAGGTTGCTACATCTGTCTCATCTTTGCCCATCTTTACTTGTGACCTCTTGTTGCATGTTTTTTCAGGTCACATGAAATCTGTGTGGAGTTTCAGGGGCTCCAGCTAGTAACAATTTATTGTCCCAGATGGAATTCTTGGACATTCTTCACCTCGGCTAACTTTGTTAGTTATTCTGATTTGTTTTGAACATTTAGTGGAGTTCTTCCCCTGGAAACAGATGTGGGAAGCCTTAAGTAGAATAGTAGGATATGAGATACTTGGTGGATAGCTAAAGCAGGTCAGTTAAATTAACTGTGCATCTAGATTTTCGACCTTCAATTTGGGTTAGGTACTCATTTTGCTGCAAGTGTGGTGTTTTTTTTTTTTTGAGCATTAGTGGAGTTGTTTGCGATTGTTATGGCATTGCAAATTTGATTCCATTTTGACATGTTTGGAAACTTTTTGTAGTTCTTTCCCTGGAAACAGGTGTGGGTAAAGTTAGAGGTAGAATATTAGATACTTGGAAAATAGAGGTTGTCATCTTTAACCAGTTGGATACTTGTTTTCTGCCATTCCTGTGTCTTCTCTGAGCAATAGGGGAGTTCCTTGCAATTGTTATGCTGTTGAAAGTTGGACTTCAATTAAATAGAATCAAGTGTGCGAACTGTTTCAGAAGTGAGTTTCTTGGTGCGTTATTCAGTCTTGAGCAGTTAGTTTGCTGCCTTCAAAATTAGAAGGGCTCGACTAACCTGGCTGTAGGTGTTATCAGCACCATTGTGCAACAATTGTTGGGTCTAAGATTCAATGGTGAAAATGTCTGTTTATTGCGGTCGTATCTTCTTTTCCTTGATTTCCTTGGTGATATCTGGTTTGTATATAACATTCTAGGTGCATTCTTTCCATGGTTGGGAAGCTTGGTTTACACAAGAATTTGATGCTGTTTCTGCAGTTGTTGCATGTTTTCTTCTTTCTCCTTGCAAATTGCTGGCAACAGTGTTTGTCTTTACTTTATTGTGTTTGCTTCTGGCGGTAGGTGCATCTCAACTACTAAGGTGGGGAGGAACAAGCCTTCGCCCTTCTCAAGAGAAGTTGTTCAGTGCTTTTTGGTTTAGGTTATATGTACTTCGAGTAGATCCTTACAAGGATGTCAGGAAATTCTTTCTTTCTCCTTTGTCACACTAAAATCTTCCTTTTCTGATTATAAGTAGCAAGCCATTCTATTTTGGTACACATTGTAGGTCGCTCATCAAGTCTGACATACCCGCACAGAGAAATCAAACAGAAAAAGGTCAGACATTTTTCAGTATTGTGCTTCTTTGAGGTGGTGTTGTCTGTTCTGGAAGGATTGATTGTAACTCTCTTCATGGTTCTGTTATTGTTTTACTGTTCTTATCCATTCAACTCTCTGATTGGTAGAATTTAATTTTACTTCTTATCTTCTCCTTAAGGTGTGTTTGGAATTAGGGAAAAATGCATTCCAGGAAAATGTTTTTGATGTGAAAGTCATTTTCTGGTGTTTTGGTATGACGAAGGTCATTTTCTCATCAAAAGAAGGAAAATGAAAATGACTTCCCACAATTTTTATGGGTGGAAGTCGTTTTCGTAGATTACCTTTAACTACTTTGAACTTCATATTCATCGCTTGAGTTATTACTCGAGATGTTATATTAATATCTTGTATTTCATAGCTCCCCTCTGTCCACTAAGACAGTTCACTTCTGTTTTCACCAATATTTTTTCAAAACAGCATTTGGCTGTACATTGGACTACTAGTTGAGAAATAATTTGAAGATGAGTTCAAGTTTGGGAAAGTGGTTTTGACCAGTTTTTCAAGTCCACTAATAAATTTTTCAACAGTTTTTCACGTTAAATGCATGTCCAAACACAACTTAATTTTGAAATATGCTTTTTTCAACTATTCTTCTAGTACAACTTCTGTGCAATATCAGATTTTTATGCCGAGCGCGTAATTATTTTCAAATGGAAAAGGAGTTCCATCATACAACACAACCTAGATGTACTACATTTTCCTTGGCACAAAAGGAACAATTACTCAAAATAATATGGGAGTCCTCTTGAGGTTTCTAATCTTGATTTTCTAGCCATGTCGTTCTTGAACATTCCTAGCTGTTCTGGTTACTGTAAACTGGCAAGTAGCTATTTGGTTAGGCTGTTATGGTTACTGTAAACTGGCAAGTAGCTATTTGGTTAGTTAATCTTGATCTAGTCTATAACAACGATACTAAAGTGTTAATCTAGTAGGAGGGGCCCAGGAGGGGTGGGAGATTGTGGATCAGCCTCTGACAAGTTGTAAATTCAGTTGCATCGGGGAATATAGTTTTAAGCAGGAGACTTTTGGTAGCTGTGGTGGTTTGGATATCACTATACTTCTGTGGTGATTCGTTCCAATTTGTTTGAGGTAATGCATTCACGATATGGATAAATTTTTGGTGATTAGCATTTTGGGCAGGATCCGTCTATATCCCTATGCCTTCGTGTTCATAGGAAATAAAACGCAGTCTTGGGCTCTTGCTGATTCTGCATTTGTGGTGATTAAATGTCTAGGGAGTCTTATCATGTTATCTTATTCAGATGTGCTGGAAATGCTACTATGTTTGAGAATTTTTCTCTTCTTTTCTCTCCGCAGTTCATCTATTTGGTCTTTTTTGGGGCTTCAAATTGATTTTTGTTTGTGCATTATGGGATGTAGATTAGATATTTTTAAACATTTTTTGTTGTTCAGTATAGAGTGCAGTCCCTTGTGGGGGATGAAAATTATAACGTGCATTCATGTTTTGGGTGCTTTTTGGGCTTTCTTGGTTGACAGATCCTGCTGTGTTGGGCTTGATCATGTCTTTGGTTGTTTTTTTGAGGTTTCGTCATGGATAGATGTTTATCTAACCTCTTGCTGTGATTTTGGAAAATTTTACTGTGGCTTTAGACTTGATTCCCTATCTTACCTTTGACGCTGGATTTACTTTGCCTGTTTTTTGGTTTGACCTGTTTTTTCATAGGTGCGACTAAGGGTACTTAGGTAAATCTTTGGTTGCTGCAAGTTATATTGTGAGCGATAACGGAACAAGATGGATTACTGTATCTTTTGGTGTTTGTCTGGGAAAAATTAGTACGTCTACTCATATTGGTGTCCTTTGGCTGAAGATATTTGATGTTTTCCCTGCACACTGAAGCTTCCTTGAGACTGCTTGTATGTAACATGAAGGTTCTCAACTGGCACTGTTTTCTTTTCTCTAGTGTGTCGTGCTGTTATATTCATCCTCATGCTAGTGTTCTTAGTGCGACCAGAGGCGGCCTTCTTTTAGGGGAGCATGTAAGCCTATTCTATAATGTTATGTGGTGCTCTTGAATGTGTTATTTGTTAAGTCTGCTTCTACATTTGTTTTGTTTGTAATAACACCAAAAAAAAAGGGGTCTGCTCACCAATATCTGGTATAGAAGGATTGAGCCATAATAAATGAGAAGCTATCGAACTTCATTCGCTTTTTAAGGAGACAATTTCTGTTATAATTTTGGGGATGTTCATCTCCAGTTCTGAGGTTGGTGTCTTTTTGTGCTCCCATTGTAGTCTTTCCGGCTTCTAGAAAAAGGAAGTTGTCTGGTCTCTTGTATGTGATGCTTCGCTGAACTTTGTTCAGTGTCATTTGGTGATGTTCTCCTGCATTGCAGATTGTAGAATCTTTGGATTCTTTTTACCTCTATTAAATCTGTAGCATATGTGCTTACTCTCTGGCGTGTCTAGTCTTGGCAAATATTCTTGGAGTTTTTGCCACTTGACTAAGTGGGGCTATTTTCAGTCTTGTTACAGTAGATATATTACTGAATATGGTTCTCGGAGAATTCTGAGGAATTTAGGGGTGCAATTTCAGGTTTCATGTGATATCATTTTTCCTAGTTGATCATATGTTGATGTTGCTTTTCTTTGTTCTGTATTTGCCTATTATTTTTCAGGTTTTGATCTTGGGCAGTTTGTGTTATGTGGTTGGTACTGTCTGGGCTGTTATCTTGTTAGAGTTGGACTTTAATGAGATGGGTGCTAGTATTTGAACTGGGTACAAGTTCTGGGAATTTGTATTCCAAGAAGAAATTCAGTTTTGCATGTTACTTTATTGCCTTTATTATTATTCTTCGACTGTGAATATGTTAGGAGGAAATTTATCCACTTTGATATGAGAGTTTCTTGGTAAGTCTATGGTCTTCTATGTTTGTGCTAGGTTTATTGGTAGAGCTGAATTTTGTTTTCTTTTGTTTCTCAATAGTCATAGTGATGGCTAGCGCTGGCACCGGGTTCGGTACCGGAACCACCGGACCGGCATTTACCGGTATCGGACCGGAACCGGCATTTACCGGTACCGGACCGGAACCGGTAAAATGGGGGTATTTTTTTCCGGAACCGGTACCGGCGGTTCCAGAAAAATATCCCGTTACCTTACCGGTTCGGTACCAACCGGTACGGTACCGGACCAGTCTTCTAGTAATTAAAAAAACATTTAAATAATATATTACAAAATTTACAATTTGAAGTGTAATTTTTATATGTTAAATTAATATTAATATTTTAAAATTTAAATTGAAGTTTAAAATGTTAAATATTATTAAAATAGTATTATTATTCATTAATCATTAATTCGTTATATAAATTTTTTAAAATTTAAAATGAAGTTTGAATTTACAGTTGTTATAAAATATAAGTATAAAAGTTTTATATAATATAACTAAAACATTTAAAGTGTAAAATTAAAATTTTCAATCTTTTTACTATAAAAGTTTAAATTTTTAATTTTTAACGATTAAATTTTGAATGTTTCTTTTTATATTTTAAACTTTAAAGTTAATAAAGATTTGAGAAATAAAGGGGCAAATATATTAAAAAGAAGTCAAACCTTAAATTAAGATTAAGTGAAGATAATAATATTAAAAAAAGAAATAAGGCGAATACCCTATAATTTTATTATGTAATTTTAAAATTTAAATTGTACAATGTAGTGAGGTAAGATATTAGAAATCAATCTAATTTACGCAGCCACCTTCTAGGAAGGGTTCTGTTTCAATTAGGTCTTATTTATTGTAAATTTGTAATACAATAAAATTTAATCACTAATATCTTAAACTATTTTGAAATTTTCGTCTAAGAGTTTTTAACATTTCAAGCGTGACATTTTCTGGAATTGGCTCTTGAGCTTGTTCTTCTAGAAAGTCCATGCCGTTTTCGCTTGATTTCGATATAACATTATCAATATCGGCTTCAAATTGAGAAGGCAATGTTGGACGTCCTAAATTCTTGCGCTTTGCATTTATCCAGTCTCGAAATAAGACTGAAACTTCTAAGTTATTAGTTGTTAGTGAATGCCTATGGTCTCCAAATTGGAACCTAGCAGCACTAAAAGCGTCTTTCGAAGTCACTGAAGAGTTTGACTTGCTAGGACATCACGAACCACCCGCTGAAATCTTGGAAACGTTTTTCCATGAGTATTCCACCACACCAAAAGTTGTTGCTTCCCTTCTGCATCCTTGATGCTTTCTGGTGTCTGGTTAAGATATTCATCAAAATCGTTGTTTTCGTTAGCGGTTAATCCAAGTTGAAATTCTAACATTGTGTCAATATCATCGTATCTAGGCCTAATAGGTTGTGGTTGGTATTGTACATTTTCTACTAAATTATATTGTTCTAAATCATATAGTTTTCTAGCTTTTGATATAATGTTACTTTTAATTACGTTTAAATTATGTGATTGATTTTGTTCATCGTATTCTATTTCTAAGTTTGTATATATACTATCTACCATTCTAAATACACCAAATTCTTTATAAGTAAGATTAAATAAACTAGCAGTTAAAATAAATCAAAGGGATTGGGAAAAAGTATTTCCTAAATTTTTCTATCATTTTTTAACAGGTTTTCTAAATTTTGTATTATTTTTAAACAAAACAAATTTATTACAAATAACACAAATACTGGGCAACACAGAATAAATAGTAGGATAGTAAAGACCAGATATTTGTTTAGTTGCTAAATAAAAAACTTTTAAAAAATCAATTAAATCCTTAATATCAATTCAGTTATTTTTCTCTAGCTAGTAGGTGGAATCTGCATTATGTGCATTCCAGACCATTGTAAGCGATCTTCTATATTCGTAAGCTATTTTTAACATTTCGTACAATGAATTTCACCTAGTAGCTATGGTTTTAGAAATTTTTCGAACAGGTAAATTACATTCAATGTAATGATTTTCAAATTCCTTACGCCTAGCCTTTACTTGACATTTGAAAATAAAGTGACATGCGGTTTCTACTTTATTACATCCGTTTTTAAATAAAGAAACACCATCTCTAACAAATAAATTATAAATGCTCGTACATTTAATATGAAAATTATCTTCATAAGTTAGACAAATAACAGGTCTTAAAAAATCTACAGCACGTTTATTACTACTAGTGTTATCTAAAGTTACACTAATTATTTTTTTAGTTATACCAAAAAATTGTGAAACCTCAAGAATAGTTTGCGAAATATAAGAACCTGTTTTATGCATTTCACAACTTTTATATTCTAAAATTCTTTTTTGCATATTTCAGTTTTCATTTATCCAGTGGGCGGTAATTGTAAAGTAATCGAATCGGTTATACTACGTTCCATATCAGAAATTATTGCTATCCTACAATTATTATAAGCAAATAAACATCTAAGATACTGTACATGTCGTGCTTAAATCAAAAATAGTTTTTTTAATTGTATTTCTAGAAAAATTATTAAAAGACAGGTTATAAACAATTTGAATATAATGGACAAAACCTAGATTTTCAGCAAAACTAAAAGGCAAATCAGTAACAACAATCATTTTAGAAAGCTCATCTAGGTTACGTTGTCTGTTATAAGGTCTATGTGTACTAGGATCGAAAATATTACTAGGGTTTAGTTGCGATTGCACCATATTTGAACCTCTCGCCGATTCATCGGGAATGGGAGTTCCAAATATTTTGGCGTTCGCAACGGCTTGGGCATGCAAAAATTCCAATTTACAACAATGCATTAGGTGATTTTTTAAATGACTCGTCCCGCCCCCCTTTCCCGAAGTTTTATGGTTTAAAACGTGTTTACATTTGTTACAAATTGCTTTTGTTTATCTTCATTTTGAGTTAAAAATTGCCAAACAACAGATTTTTTAGCGCGTTTCGTCTCAGGTCTATTAGATGATGAAGGTTGTACGGGGGGAGCGGGAGCGGGAGCGGAAGGGGGGGGGGAAGTAGTAGCAGTATATGGGGGTTGAGTTTCATCGTCATCAAAAATATCTTCGTCTTCATTAATTTCAAAATCATCTTTCGGTAAATCTTTGTTAAAGCCAAATGTTTGTTCAAGAAATTCATGATCTAATTCCGTATTAGAGTCAATATTAAAACATGTGTAATCTACGTGAGTAAAATCTTCGGTATTAATCTAAATGGTGGTTGTCTTGTACTTGTAGATTTAGACGAACTACCACCGGATTTTTTATCGGTTATAGCTTTTTTTATTCCACCAAAATGTACTTTTTCCCTTTCCTTTTCCATCGAAATCCATGTTAAATTTAATTAAACAAATAACGATTATAAGCAAAAATTCAAGTTATAAAATATGAACTTATAATATATGAATATAAAAAAATTAATTCAAGTAGACAAGTAATCAAATAAGTAATTAGAAGAATAAATAAGTAGGAACGAAGGTACCAAATGTCTGTGTAAAAATAGACGTAGAAGCTGAAATTGATGAAAGTTGAAGCTTGAATATGCTTCAAATTGATCCACCAAAATTTGCTCCAAATTGCAATTATGAATTAACACACCAAACTAAATAATATTTTTAAATAATAATTGAGAGAGTAAATAATTAATATATAATATATTTGAGATTAGTATGTTATATGTATAATATAATTATAAATTTGTAATAGTAAGTGGAGAGAATTGGATTGAATTGAGAGAATTAGATTGAGGGAATTGAAGTGAAAATTTATGAAAGATTTAGGGGTATTTATAGTTGAGAAATTATTAAATTTTGAAAAAAAAATGTGTAAAAAGGTCAAAAAGGCTAGAAAAACGGATAAAAAAATTGATACCGTTGGTCGGCCCCACCCCAACGGTAACAAAAATAAAAAATAAAAAATAATTTTTTTAAACCAGTATTATCGATCTGGTACCGAACAGAAACCGGTAAATCGGTACCAGTTTTTACCGGTAAAATGGGTCGGTCCCTTCCCGGTACCCCTACCGGTACCCCCCTTACCGGTACGAACCGATATAGTACCGGGACCGGACCAGACCGACACTAAACCGGTAACGGAACCGGATCGAAACTGGTATCTACCGGTTCCGTTGCCAGCCTTAGTGATGGCATAATTGGTGCAATATTTTTGTGTGGGGGACCCTTGTAACTCCGCCTGTTAAGTCAGCCGGTCCCAAGCCCGGAAGGAGGAGGGCAAGTATCAATGGTGAGGAGGTAGTCATTAATTTCTTTCTCCTCTCTGATCCGTTTCTTGCTAATTTAAGTAGTTGAGGTCTTCTATATTTTCCCTAATATCATTTGTGGAGTATTATGTTATATTCATCTCACTCAATAATCACAAAAGTGGGTACTGGTGCAGCTTTACCTATGTAGTTCTTGTAGGCCTCAAATCAGTCAGTTCGAAGCCTTGAAAAAGGAGGGGGCAAAGTGTTTAAGGAATGTTGCTTATTCCGTGCACTTAAAAGGTGGGTTTTACTACTGGCTTTAAGGGGATGGTGTGCGTCATTCTCAACAAGATATGTGTTCACTTATTTTTGAGAGACTAATTTCATGTGCAAATGGTGAGTTTTGGTGCTAGATTTAAGGACGGTGCACATCATTCTCGACAAGATATGTGTTCACTTATTTGAGAGACTAATTTCATGTGTAAATTGTGCAGACCTAAAATACTAGAAAATGAACTACATGATTACGAGAACAATGCCAAATTAATTTTTCCAGGATTATGCTTTTGCTGGGTTAGTTAGCGAACATTGTATTAGAGGTGTCAGTGGATAAAAGAAAGAATTTTTGAAGGCCACAAAAACACAGTAGCAACTTATTGCCGCTTTGCTGGTGTTTTATGTCAGTCTTACAAAAATAATGGGCGGTCTCACTTTGGATCAGCAGAAGTTTATGGTCTGGTATGTTTTTGACGTTCCTTTTGCTTGAGTTCAAATGTAAATCTTTGTGCTTTATTGTTTGCCGATCAGTTTTGTTTGTCCATGATGTCACCTGATCTACGTGATAAATTTATTATGAGAAGTGTTGGAAAGTACTATGGATAGCTTGCTTATCCTATAGGTGAATGTCTCAGAGGAGAATCATCTGAAACAATTTCAGGTTAGTTTAATAACCAGAAAAGAAAACTGGATTTGAAACAACTTCAGCTTAGTTTAACACAATAAATATTGTGTAAATGGGTCAAATTTGATAATAAGAATTCATCTGGCAATGCCATCTCAATGGACTTTCCTACTGATGACTACTCGCAATCCATAGGGATAAATGTAAGCCCTCTATGCCATGATATGCCATCTCTAGGAGTGTTTGCTTTTAAGAAAATAGCTTGTTCTGGAAACCATAGCTTAGGATAATAGCCTGATATTGACAAAACACAAGAGTGATGCTGGTGAAGAGAGATGCTGCGGACTGAAGTGAACACATATCAAGTATACTTAGAACTGAAGTGAAAAAGTGTCAACTATAAATGAAACATTGACTTTTGATACTTGACTGAACATATTTGTATTTACTTAATACGGCTTAGAACGATCTTGACAAATGATTAATGAATATAGTTACTCATCAAATCACTCAGTTTTCTATGTTGAGTGTATATCAGTTGTTGTTTAGAGGAGCAGACCTGATTATTGGTACAAGCTTAATATATAATATCTTCACTTTATTTGTAGACGGGTATATTCGCATGTAATTATTCCATTGATATGGATCACGTCATCCTATGTAACAATGTAGTAGCCATTGCATATCCTGTTGGTATGAGATGTCAGTTCTTAATTAATTGTCTTTCTTTTGCAATTATTTTTCTTTCTAGAAAAATGTCTCTTTTGTGATTTGTCTTATTGGAATAGAGATGGAAATCAATCAGGAGAGGAGAGAAATCAAAAATGTTTTGAGAACAAAAGTATTTCCTTTCCAAAGCATTAAAATGAACTCAATGACTTTTTACTTTTGGTGGACTAGGGGGATATCACCCTTTTCTTAGATGGAGATAGGTGTTTAGTTTCTTTTTGACAAATCTTTTATACTTTTGATGCAACTAATACAGGTGTTCACTATTGGCGTACTTATTTGTCTATAATACTAGTTAAGTTCCTCAAAGAAAAAAAAATTGGTCGTATATTGAATTGAAAATCGATAATGAGTTAAATCTTAATTTTGTTCTGTTACTTCAATAATCATTTTAAAAAAAATCTAATTATGTTGAGTTGATTCCATTTTCTTAATTGGATAGAGATAAAATATTGACAATGATACTTGGGACTAATCGACATCCCTTTTCAATTTCATAATAATTTAAATGTGTATTTTCCCCAAATAATTAAAGTTGGATTTTAATTAGCAATTTGGCCGTAAACTGTAGAGCAAACAAACTTCAAAACTTTGACAATTTTTGACCAACTATTTTCACCGTACTTTGAATGGAAAAGCATAAATATATCACACGACTTATTATTACAAAAAACCTAACTGAAGTTTTCACTTTACAAATTATTTATTAATTTAAAAAGTGTAATATTTATTAACAGATATATTACTTGAAATTATTTAGATAAGGAAGCATATGATACTAGGGTTCAAACAGATCAAGGAAGTTGAATCATTATTATTATTATTATATATGGTTGTCGTCCTTACGGTGGTGATGGTATATGTGCATTAAATATTTGAATTATATCTATAAATATAAATATGAATGAGAAGTGTTTAAACATAAAGAGTAACTCAAAGAAAATTATGAATTTAGGGAAATAAAATAGTAATATTGCTAGCAACATAAGCCTGTTTCATAGAAGAGGCAGGAGAAATCTACCAAAGCTAAAACACTATGACCCCTCAATGAAGAATGAGTTTTCTGACATAGGAAACTCGGGAACCACAAAAGATTACTAGTCAAAAACACATCATATGCATGCATTGGAAAGTTTTGGTTCAGTAAAGTGCTAAAAACTATTTCCTTGTAAGGGAAGTTCTCAGAGAAAGTAGTAAGCAGCAAGATGTGATTTTAACAAGTCACTATATAAAGCATTTTAACACAAGCATTTTACGAGATGTACAGTATCAGGTGCAGTTTCATTTGCCAATGTATCAACAAATAATACCCGATTCCTCTAATACCGGAGGGGTAGCTAGCTATAATCAACTTAGAAAACTACTATCAGATGAAATGTAGTCAGCACGATCCCAATTTATTATAGCTAGTATGTGATTGGAAATTGGAATCGGTCTAACTATGGTGTGACTGGCAATTTTCCGAGTTGTCAGTCATGCCCAAACATATATTGACAGACAAAAAAGAGAACAGAGTACTACTCACCTGTTGCCTGAACAACTCACAAGTAATTTAGAATCACAGTAGGAAAGGAATAGATAATTTGCACACAACGAGGGCTCAAAAAATTAGGCATCAAAGGGACCAGCTTTTATAGTATCAGGTGCATTTTCATTTGCCATCAGATCAACAAATAATACAAGGGAAAAGGAAAGAAGGAAATATGTGAGTACCGTATCGATTCACATATGGAACTATTGTTGCTTACTTAATATAATTAAACATCATAGAAAGCATCCCATGCTCTTTTCGCCAAATGTTGCATTAAACACCATATAAAGCATCCCATAGAATGAATTGTAGCTAGATTCTCCCTTCTTGTTCAAGATAAAGTAAAACTAAAATTGGTAGATAGAATGAATGAAGAATACAAAGGTATTCAAAGTTGTGCCAACAATATTAAAACTCATGAGTTATATGATGAAACTCCAGGAAAGAGTGATATAACATATACTCAAGAACATGACAAGAGTAACAGAAACTAGTTTGGATTATACCAGATAGATCTACAATAGAGGTTACATTCCTGCTAACACTTTGATGTGCCATCAAATTACGGTAGACTCTATGTCATCTACATAGACATTTCATATTACATTTTGCGGATACTTTAAGGTGGGATACCAAAAAGAGGGCAAAATCAACAAAGGCATCAAAAAATTGAACGAAGTGATGCAAATATCCCTTTAGTGGACTGCCGCAAAACTAGACTGCTCACTGCAGAATGGGTCTGTCCACCACAAAAAGACTTAAAGGACTTTGAAGACCAAACTGCGATGACCATTTTTGGTCCCATTGCTATTCTGCAGACCACATTCAGTTCCGCGATCATGAATAACATGTCATGACGCCCATTTGCTGACCGTACTCTTCATCTGCGAGCAACAGCAAGATTAGACTTTAGGACAAAAGTTCCTAATTTGAAGATGGAGTCCACTCTATGAATACTTACCTTATTTCTGGACCACAAACCAGTTCTGCAGTCGCAAAATTGGGCACACAATGACATTTTAGTAATATCGTTTGACCATTTTTGGAGACATTCAAAATTGAAATGCAAATAGTGTCTTAGTAGTTGGTTTTGAAGAGCTAGATAAATTCGCTAAATCGTCCAGAGTACTCAAAATTATTTGCAATGGGTCGTTCGTGATGATAATCAATTCCATAATTTCCATATATTCCTGTTGTTTTCCTTTGCTTGTGTGACCATTGATCATTTTACATGCTTTCTAGATAAATTTTATCTTTGTTAGTTTTAAACAAAATCAAATATTTGAAAATTATTTGGTTAGCTTAATTAGTGATAATTCCACAACTAACTTGATCTCCCTAGTGTACTTAGTTTTAAACAAAATCAAATATCTTTATTAGTTTTAAACAAAATGCTTTCTAGATAAATTTTATCTTTATTAGTTTTAAACAAAATCAAATATTTGAAAATTAGTTGGTTAGCTTAATTGGTGACAATTCCACAACTAACTTGATCTCCCTAGTGTATTGTTCCACATAGAATTCGACCCTGATTCTTAGTTTGGCAAATTTTATTGCAATGATCATGAAAACTTTGACAAAATTGTAAATAGAAGCATCTAATTGACATTGAGCCAAGTACAGGGGTCTCTAGGTTATTTCATCTTTTCTTATATAAATAATTTTTTGAGGGTGTATTGACTTTTATCAAGAATTCTTCTAGCAATAATATTTTTTGGCCCATTCAAAAGCAAAGACATTGAAGACTTCACCTTTGCCCTTTTCAGATTTGTCTAACAAAACTTTTTTAAGGTTCCACCACTATAACAAGAGTTCAGGGTTGAAGTCAAAGTTGTACCTATTCTCATCCTGGCATCTCACCTAAGGGAGTTGAAGATCCAATTGGTGACAGAAATAATGGAGCTCCTAAAAATTCTCCATCCCAATCTTCATTTCGGCTGAAAGAAAAATTTTGGGGAAGTGAAGAAATTTTTTTAATCTTAATGGAAACAAATAAAACCTAATTATCACATGTTTCTTGTCAAAAGTATCTCACCATCATTCCTAAATCTCATAACTATTCCAACATTTGTATTGATAGGGAAATTATATTTCTTGCTTCTTGAAGCAGTAACTTCATATTAATGATGAAGAAGAACAGGAAGAACAAGAAGAAGAATAGGAAGAGAATGAGGGGAAAGAATGATCAATCTTATTGATAGATGAATTATATTATTCAATGTACAAGTAACTACAAGGAATTAACTTATATACTCTTAGTTAGATAACTAACTAACTAGCTGTAAGGTTAGTTAAGTTGTTTAGTTAGTATCTACACTTAGAGATGTTTAAGTAACTCCCTTGACACTCCCCTCAAGCTAGGTACTTCAAAGATGTTTAGCTTGCTGGTTAAGAACTCATGCTGACTTCTAGACAGGGCCTTAGTAAACATGTCTACAGGTTGTTCCTTAGTGGCAATGTATTTAGTTGAAATCAGCCCTTGATTGATCTTCTTCTGGATGAAATGACAGTCTATTTCAATGTGTTTGATCCTTTCATGGTATACAAGGTTGGCTGCAATTTGTATAGTAGCTTTTCTATCACTGCATACATAATAGGAAGTGGTACTTCAATACAAAGCTCCATCATTAAACCAACTATCCAGACTAACTTTGCTACTGCAACAGCAACAACTAGACTTCTGTAATCAGCCTCAGCTAAGCTTTTTGAGACTGTAGTCTACTTCTTAGATTTCCAGATGAAAAGAGAATCTCCAACCTTCACTACTTAACTTGTTACAGATCTCCTGATATTAGGACAGACAACCTAGTATACATCAGCATATGTTGATATTCTAAAGTTGTTGTCACTAGCTAAAAGCACTTCTTGTCCTGGCTGCCTTTTTAGATATCTTACTACCCTGAGTGCAGCCTCCATATGAGACTGTTTAGGAGCTTGTAGATACTGACTTAGAGTTTGTATACAAAAGGAAATATGTGGTCTGGTCATAGTTAGATAGAGAAGCTTGCCTATGAGTCTTTGATAAGAGCTTTGGTTAGCATAGTTTCTGTATGACCATTTCCTTTTAATGGGTGATCATCATACTCCTTTAATATTAAATTTACATTTGTATCCATAGGAGTCATGGCTGGTTTTGCAGCTCCAAATCCTGTTTCAGATATTAGTTGAAATGCATACTTCCTTTGATGCATTAGAATCCCTTTTTCAGACCTTGCAAACTCAATTCCCAGAAAATATTTGAACTCTCCCAAGTCTTTCATCTTGAAGGTTTCTTGTAATGCTGTCTTTATGTCTTGTGAAAATTGAGCTAGAGGTGTCCATTAAGTCTGAAAATTACAAAAAGTGACAACTTTGACCAAGGTTAATTAATGTTGATTAAGTTAATATGGGACCAAAAGTAACATTTTTAAAACTTACCAATTTCTTTCTTCTTTAAACAAACTTATACAACTTAAAAGAAAAATTAAAAAATATACTTCCTTTCAACTCAAAATCAAATTACTCTTTTCTTTCAGTTTTCCCCTCATCCAACATCCCTTCTTCTTCTTTAAGAGCTTCAAAGTTAGGATCTTCAGATACCTCCTCTTGTTGTTGTTCTTGTTGTCACTGTTTTCCCAACATTGGAGCTTCAAATTTAGGAGGAAAAAAAATTAATTTTTGGGGCATTTGTTCGTATAGCTTTGGAAATTACTTGAAAGGTAACTTTTAATACTTATTATGACTGATAAAAGTGAACGTGCTGCTGTTTATTTGAGTTTTGTGTTTTTATTGTTGTTTCCGCCATTGTTGCAATTCTTCACTGCTGAGTTATTTTCAGCGACGATGCAGCAGCAGCTGGACTGGATGCGGTAGCTGCTGGACTGGGTGCAACAACTGAGTTTTGTGTTTTTATTGTTGTTTCCACTATTGTTGCAATTCTTCACTATTGAGCTATTTTCAGTGACGATGCAACAGATGCTTAAATAGATTTAGCAGTTGCTGCACGATATAGAATAGTAGTCAAAATATTTTTTTTGCAACTGGTTCATCACTTCTGCAGTAGTTTTCAATTACTGTTGAATGTACTGTGTATTTGTTGCATGTGATGTTTCATATGATGAAGTAACTGCTGAATTAAATACAACAGTTGTTGTATTTTTGTACAGTTTTCTCATGTTGCGCTTATAATTATTACTTATTTAGGTACCTTCAACATCATCAATGAGAGACAAAATAATATTAGGAGTTGATTGTCATAGTGAGTGGGTTGAGTCCAACAATCGTTTTATTTGGCATTGGAAAGGCAAAGAAATGATAGACACGATAGCGATGATTGTGAATCTAGATATAGCGTATGAGAATTTTGTGAATCAAATTATTTCTAGTTGTGAATTAAATTGTGAGCCGAAAGATATCGTCATTACTTACATGCATTCCTGTGGTGAAAAACAGAGAGTGGCAAAGAAGAGGCGGCCAAGTATTGGACAATCATTTCCAAGCATAAAGAACAAATGTTCCATATGCAAAAGGGTTGGGCACAAGAGAACTACATGCTTGGAGCGAAATGTTTCATAAGAACACTCGCTTTTATTTGATGTTTGTGAACTTATTTCATTTTGCATATTAATTTTATGCAAAAATTAACATTTGTTGTTATTTAATATTATCAGTATTATTGTTATTTGAATACATTTTTCATCGAATGTTTCAGGTATTAAGAAATTGCATTTAAAACTACCAACAGTTTTACAACAATTGCTACTGACCTCAAAGCAAATGCTGCGGTATTTACAGAAATATATATAACGTATATAGTATTTGCTACAGAGTTTTCCAGCAATTGTTATGCATTTTACAGCAACTGCTAGGATTTTGTTGCAGCAATTGCTACTACATTTACAACAACTGCTACACAATTCCCAACAATTTCTTAGAATAATCCAACAACTCAATAACTTGCTGAGATATTTTACAGCAATTGCTACAACTAGTTCAGCAACTAGCCAACTTGCTATAACAAATTCAAATAAAATGTTTACCATCAGCATATTTCTAGTGTTGAATTGGACTAAAATTACTATATTCATCCACAACCATGATCAAATGGACTAATTAATGAAAAAACCACTAAAATAAGTGTGATCTATAACTGTGATTATATTACCTGTGTAAGTACTATCTCAATGTATAAGATCATTACTGATTCCACCTCAATGTTTAAGATCACTACTAATATATTATAAAACATATTGACACAACCAACTAATAAACAATTTACTTAATCACCATCACTTACATATACAATTGCTCAATAGATTGTGTATTACTTGTGTAATCACCACTTCAATGTATAAGATCACTTATGAATTTAGCTTTTAATTTGAAATTGGAGTAACACAACTCAATTTATCACTAGATATGATTGATACCATCAACTTATAGTCAATTTGGTATAGCTACTAACTACCTTGCAATAGTAGAGTCCAACAATTGCTATGCATTTTACAGCAACTGCTATTACATTTACAACAACTGCTACATAACTTCCAGCAATTGCTTAGAATAACCCAAAAACTCAATAACTTGTTGAGATATTTTACAGCAATTGCTACAATTAGTTCAGCAACTAGACAACTTGCTATAACAAATTCAAACAAAATGTTTACCATCAGCTTATTAACAAAATATTTTATAGCAATTAGGTAAACATTTTTCGGCTCACAATTTAATTCACAACTTTAAATAATTTGATTCACAAAATTCTCATACACGACATCTCGATTCACAATCATCGCTATCGTGTCGATCATTTCTTTGCCTTTCCAACACCAAATAAAATAATTGTTGGACTCAACCCATTCACTACGACAATCAACTCCTAATATTATTTTGTCTCCCATTGATGATGTGGAAGGTACCTAAATAAGTAATAATTAAAAGTGCAGCATGAGAAAACTGTACGAAAATACAACAATTGTTGTATTTAATTCAGCAGCTACTTCATCATATGAAACATCAAATACACAGTACATTCAACAGTAATTGAAATCCACCGTAGAAGTGGTGAACCAGTTGCAAAAAAAATATTTTGACTATTATTCTGTATCGTGCAACAACTGCTGAATCTATTTAAGCATCTGTTGCATCGTCCCTGAAAATAGCTCAGCAGTGAAGAATTGCAATAATGGTGGAAAAAACAATAAAAACACAAAACTCAGCTGTTACACCCAGTCCAGCAGCTGCCGCATCCAGTCCAGCAGCTGTTGCACCCAGTCCAGCAGTTTCTGCATCGTCGCTGAAAATAACTCAGCAGTGAAGAATTGCAACAATGGTGGAAACAACAATAAAAACACAAAACTCAGCTACTGCACGCAGTCCAGCAGCTGCTGCACCCAGTCCAGCAGCTGTTGCATCGTCGCTGAAAATAGCTCAGCAGTGAAGAATTGCAACAATGGCGAAAACAACAATAAAAACACAAAACTCAAATAAATAGCACTACATTCACTTTTATCAGTCATAATAATGATTAAAACTTACCTTTCAAGTAATTTTCAAAGCTATACGAACAAATGCCCCCAAAATTGATTTTTTTTCCTCCCAAATTTGAAGCTCCAATGTTGTGTTGGGAAAACAGTGACAACAACAAGAAGAAGAAGAAGAAGAAGAAGCGATCCTATAGAAGAAAACATAAGAATTTCTCGCGGAAGAAGGAAAGCAATCCGTTGGGGATTTTGGGGAAATTGAAAAATTAGGATATTTTATTTTATGGGTTAAAGTGTATAAAGAAAAACTTGGGAATCTTTTTGAAAATAGTCAAATATCATTAACTCTTAATTATAATTTTGTCACCTACACCCAATTCTTAAAACTTGTGTCACTTTTTTTAAATTTTGCAACCTTTTTATCACCTTTAAATTTTGAATCAACTTGAGACTATCACTTTTTATAAGCATGTCATCTACATACACTAGAATAATATTCACTCCTTCTACGCTTTTCTTAACACACAATGAGTGATCATACTGATTTAGTTGAAACTCAAAACTTAATAGTGCCTAGTCAGTTTGGCATTCCACTGTCTTGGACCCTGTTTGAGACCATAGATATTTTGAGTCTACACACCATGTTATCCTAGAATTGATTACAATCACCCATTGTTTCTTCCACGCTCTTATGTTTAGTGGTGCACAGATCATTTCTTTCAACTCACAGGATTGAGAACTATTTAATATGGAATAGATCTATGAGAGTTGCCTTACTTGGAATAAATAAGTTGGGTTTAGTTGATGGTACTTATAAGAAAGAATCATTCCCAGAGAATCTATGGAGCAACTGGGGAAGGGTCAATGTTCTGGTGTTATCTTGTTTGATGAATTTAGTTACAAAAGAACTCTTGGGAGGCATTATGTGTGCTTCAAATGCCCAGGTTGTCTGGGATGATCTGTATGAGAGGTTTAACAAAGTGGATAGCTCAAGAGTCTTTAATGTTCACAAGGAAATTGCTACATTGACTTAAGGAACTTCTACAGTTTTTGTTTATTACTCAAAACTGAAGAATCTTTCGGAAGAATTTGAGGCCTTAGTGCCTGCCGCTTGTTGCAATTGTGAGAAATCAAGGGAGTTTACATCCCATCTACGGCTTAATGAGTGATACAATCAGGCAAGAAGTCATATTTTACTCATGAATCCAATGCCCTCCCTTAATCAGTATTATGGAATGGTGATTAGTGATGAAGGACAAAAGGCCATACCTGTTAATACAGGAATCTTGGGGTCAGGTCCAACAAATCTTGGAAGCCAGGGTATTGATGTAGCTATGTATGCTAAGGGTGGTCTCTCAAAGTTCAAGAAGAACTATGGTGTGTACTGGGAGTTTTGCAAATTGAAAGGGCATACCAAAGATGGCTGTTATAAGTTGATAGACTATCCTACATGTTACAGGTTCAAGAAGAAAAGAGCTACTCCTGGATATGGTTCAAGGGCTAGTGCTCATAATGCGGTGATTGATGTTCATCTCCAAGAACTGGACAAGGGTGCAAAAAGCATGCTGGAGTTCAGTTATAGAGATCACAGTACTAGTCAGGTGAAGAAAAATGTAGAGTAAAAAATGGGACCTTGTCCATTCACTAGGGAACAACGTAATCAAATTTTGGCACTACTGAAAGGTGAAGGAAGTGTAGAAGCCAACACTAATATAGCAACATTTGCAAGTTTAACAGGTAATGATTATCATGGAGCTTGTTTAGTTAAGAAGGTTCAGGATTGGATAATTGATACTAGGGCTACTAATCATATGGTAGCTAATATAGAATTTCTACATAAGTCAATAGTAGGTAAGCCTGAAATAACAAGGAAAGTACATTTACCTATAGAAGGAGAAACTGAGGTTACACATGTTGGATCCAGTACTATTTCTACAAGAAGCACCCTATCTAATGTGCTCTATTTACCTACATTTAAATTCAACCTTATGTCTATTTCAAAGGCAACAAGAGAGTTGGATTGCTCAGTAAACTTTTTTCCTGATTTTTGCCTCTTTTAGGATCTCTCAAATCGAAAGGTGAGGGAGATTGGTAGAGAGGAGAATGGGTTATATGTTCTTGCTGGAATGACAAAATTTGGACGCAACGATGAAGGTTGTCTACTTGTTGTAAGAAACGAAGAAAATCCAGTAAGTCTTAGTGAAGTGGAGCTTTGGCATAAAAGATGTGGCCATCCATCTGTTGAAGTATTAGACAAAATGTTAAATTCTAAATCTGAGATTATAGCTAATGCAGTTGATAAGTGTACTGTATGCCCTTGTGCGAAACAAACTAGAAGTTCTTTTCCTCCAAGATGTATCAAAACATCTCGTTACTTTGAACTGATACATATGGATGTTCGGGATCTATATAAACATGCTACATTTGATGGTAATAAGTACTTCATAAGCATAGTAGATGATTTTTCAAGAATGACTTGGGCTTACTTGCTAAAGTTAAAGTCTGATATGTGTGTGATTGTTAAACAATTCCTCAGTTATGTGCATGCTTAGTTTGGTAAGGTGGTTAAAGTCATAAGATATGATAATGGTACTTAGTTTGTGAACTCAGTATCTAGTACAATATTTAGTAGTCTTGGAATAGTACATGAAACAAGTTGTCCTTACACTCTTCAGCAAAATGGTGTTGCTGAGAGGAAACATAAACATATACTAGAAGTAATAAGAGCCTTATGGTTTCAAGCCAAAATACTTGTGCAGTTCTAGGGGGTGTGTGTTTTAGCTCCTGTATACCTGATAAACAAGTTGCCTAGTTCAGTCTTGCAACATAAGGCACCATATGAAGTGTTGTATAACAAATTCCATCTCTATCACATTTAAGAGTGATTGAGTGTTTGTATTATGCAAAGATAGTTAATGAAATGGACAAGATGAAACCAACATCCAAGATGTCTGTTCACACGGGATACTCAATGACTCAAAAAGTGTATGTCCTTATGACTTAGAGACAAAGAAGTTATTCATCAGTAGTAGAGATGTGCTGTTTAAGGAAAATGTCTTTCCTTTCAAAATCAGTAAGTATGACACCAATAGTGTGTTGTTTCTTGCTAGTGGTTATGATCTGAGCAATGATATCTATGAAAATCAAGGTCTGTTCAATGAGCCTACAGTTCAAACTAATGGCCTACCTGATACAAGATCCTTCAATGAACAAGGCATTGAGCAACATGCTGATCCTCCTAATGAAGTATCTATGAGTCAACAATATGAAAGCTCAACAACATAGACAATAACTAATGAAGTGGTTCCTGTAGTGCCTGAGATTAGAAGGTTTGTTAGAGGTAGAAATCCTCCGGTGTGGTAAAAGGACTTTGTATCCTTAAGTATTACTGATACAATATCCTATCCTATGACCAATTACATTGCTTATGACCATCTAGCACCTAACTATCAAGCCTACTTGTCCAAAATATTTGATGTGACAGAACCAAATACATGCGCGGAAGCTAGTCATGATTCTAGATGGGGGGAAGATATGAAGCTGGAGGTTCAAGCACTTCAAAACAACCATACATGGGAGCTTATACCGCTACCTATTTGAAAGAAACCTATTGGGTCTAGATGGATTTATAAAGTGCAGTACAAGGAAAATGGTGACATTGAAAGTTTCGAAGCTAGGCTTGTGGAAAAGGGGTACAGTTAGCAAGAAGGTATTGATTATCAAGAGACCTTCTCACCTGTAGATAAGATGAAAATAGTGAGAACTGTACTTACTACTGCAACAATTAAAGGCTAGCATATACATCAAATGGATGTGTTTAATGCCTTTTTACAAGGTGATTTATTTGATGAGATTTATATTGATCTCCCTTGCACCAATCCATTACCAGATCCTGAAGCAGCTCATTGGCTGATCCACGTCCAGTACCATTTTCTAGACCCTGAATGTGTATCTTCCATTTTCACTTATCAACCAAGAACCTTCACGTAAACAAGAACCAGAACTAGAATGACTTGTAACTACTTTCCTTGAGAGAATTAACAGAAGAAAGCTAGTAATACTAGCTGAAAATGCTATGATACCATGAAGCAGTAACTTCAAATTAATGATAAAGAAGAAGAGGAAGAACAAGAAGAAGAATAGGAAGAGAATGAGGGGAAAGAATGATCAATCTTATTGATAGATGAATTGTATTATTCAATGTACAAGTAACTACAAGGAATCAACTTATATACTCTTAGTTAGATAACTAACTTTATAAGTAACTAACTAGCCGTTAGGTTAGTTAAGTTGTTTAGTTAATATCTACACTTAGCGATGTTTAAATGACTTCCTTGACACTTCATGACTCGACAAAATCGTACCCTTTCATTACCCAAATAAAATAATTCTGGGTCCAAATATCATTATTGCAGTGATTTATAGCAAGTGATTTCCCAAACTCTGGTAGTTGTACTCATTTTCATAGGTGGTGCAATAGCTACGCAGTCTGGTAATTGTTATTTCATAATATTTTATTCACTTAGATCAAACGTCATAATCAAATTGTACACCCTTTTTTCCCTACTTTTTTTTACAGCAAATGCAATGGACTTTCTCATGAATAACAACTAGTTTTATGAGTGCTCCATAATGCAAATATCTAGAATAAAATCATAAATTTACTTCCATCTTCTCAAATTAAGTGCAAAAATTTCAACTTTGGGTGGTGTCAAACATGCACTTCGATTTTGAACAGCATAATTCATCTTAACTACATCATAATCTTTGATTTTCATATCAAAGTCAAAATAAAACACAGAAAAAGTCTCCTTTCCCACTACAATTAAGAGGAGGCATTGTGTTACGACCTAACCCATCGGGCCGTGCAGTTACCTACCCTAATACCTAAATAGGGGAACTCTCAATCTCCTACTATTTAAATCATGCAAAAAGGAAAGAAATAGGAAATAATTACTGAAAAGATCTTTAAATTTACCAAGGACAAGGTTAAAACTCTAATTTAAATTTTTGAAAACACATCTAACATAACAAAAGATTCTAGACTGAACAGGTACAAGAGCTTCTAAGTGTACAGTGCAAAATAACCTAGTGACATAGCTCCCACCATCAAGAAGGAAGAGTACAAGCTTCTGGAGATCTCATCCGTCTAGGAAACATGACTTACCCTACAGCTGGACTATACAAAAAAGATATAGCAATAATAGTATTAGTACAAACAACATGTACTGATAGGCATCATCAATCAACCCAAAGCCCACCATATAATATATAAGTAAACATCAAGAGTCAGGATGCCATAGGGTTATTCAGCACCAAAATTGCAACCACATATTGTAATACAGGTCAAAGCCTAACCCCTTAATTCCTCATCGTAGAAATTCTCGGCAACCCATAACCGCTAACTCAGACTATTCATTCTGCCCTTTAGTTAATTGTTATCGACAATGTCTAGCGTAGAGTATTTGGTAACTCACTTTAAAGAAGGCCACATTAAGATGGTTTGAGATTTCTTCCCCTCTACCCACATTGGCCCACCATGGTGGGACCTACCCCTCTATGGGAGCCTTGCCACAACTAGATTCCACCGCCAGGATGACCTACTCATAAATAGAACTTAGGATTTTTCTAGCATTCCCCTTAAATTTTGGCATGCTGGACGCGGACCATATCAGGCACCAAGTCATCAGGATTCTACTTAAAAACCTCAACTACTCTCCTATTAGTCCCACACAACCTCATTCATGATTATGTGAATGTAACTGATAACCATCATGTAGGGAGATAAGTAATACACAATGACATCACAACTACAATAATGCAGGTAACAACACCATAATGGAGAATTTAGTATACAACTGTCAAATTCACAAATCAGAAATGGACATTCCTCTTCTCACCCCCATCTTTACAAATCTCTCCCAAATCTTCACAACGTTCTTTAGTAATTTGATACCCTTCCATTTGTCACATTTTTGAATATCGCTTGTCCTTGTACAATAGGACCATTGTACTCCACCTCTATCATCGGGAATTTCTATTATCTTAATAATAACATTAAATGACTTAGTCGACCATACTCATACTTACTTTGTATGTGCTTTTCCAAAATACCACTAGAATGTCATCAAGTCTGGTTGCTCTAACCCTGCATATCCTGCCAATAAAATGTTTAACCTCAAAACACCTATGATACCCAAAGTCTCAAAGTCTTTTGGTAGTGCGCCAATTCACCCCGCACAATATCTTCATCCCCTTTTTATTTAAGATTTTGTAGAAGTATGCTTACCATCTTTGCTTAATGAGGATCTATTCCCCCAACACATTTCCTTTCCTCATACTTAAAGAACTTCACTTGATCTAAGTGATGAGCCTTTTTATTTCTTGCCTTCACAAGCCTATACAATTTCTTATTCTCACCTTTCCCCCCCAGATGATATATAGGCATTTGAAAGTTGTTGTCTCCGTAGCCATAACAGCTAAATTAGCTTTTGTCTTTGTCATCTTATAAACTTGCTTAAGCTCCCTCTTCTCTTACTCATCCATGCACTCCACCAAATTTGTATATACAACCTTCTTTGCTTCTATTTTTTTTTGGACTTCTTAGTTCCATCGCGAATCTTGTGAATGCCCACCAATTTATGTTTTGATACCCCTAGCACCTCTGTCGCTGCTTCGCTAAAGCAACTACCTGTCTTATTCCACACGTTGTTCACATCCCAACTACTACTCCAAGCCTCCATACCACTTAAATTCTCCCTAGTCTTCTATGAAAGAGAAAGAGTCAGGCCACCTGATTTAATCCTTGGTTGGTCTTATAAGATTTTCTTCCTCCTATCCCTCTTAATTTCCAAGTACATCACCCAAATCTTATGTTCGATAGGAAGATTACCACTCAAAATAACCTTGCAATCTTTACGAAGGCCTCTATCACCCTTCCTGAGGCATAAGTAATCTATCTTAGGTATTATGCTTTGAAAGGTGACCAAGTTCTTTCTCTTTGGAACGCATGAGTTAGAAATTACTAATTCAAAAGCTTTAGCGAAATTCATAATCAAAGTTCCATGTCCATTCATCTCCTCAAAACCAAAACATCTATGATCATCATCAAGGCCACTAGCAGGATCCCCGATATGGCCATTAAAATCTCCCCTAATGAAAATCTTCTTAATCTTCTTTATACCTCTTACAAGCTTATTCAAATTCTCCAGAAAAGCTTTTTAGCCTGCTCATCCAAGCCCATCTAAGGAGCATAAGAGCTAATAATGTTCAAAATAAGCCTACCAATGACTAACTTAATCGTCATCAACCTATTATTAATTCTTCTAGTCTCACCACTTACTCCCTAAGGTCACCGTCTACTAAAATACCTACACCATTTGTATCTTTAAGTCACCTGAGTACCATTTCCTAAATCTATCCACATCCCATGCCTTGGTATCTATGCATTGAGTTTTTTGGAAACACACTATATTAATCTTCCATTTTTTGAGAATCTTCACCAACTCTGTCGACCTTTCTGTCAGCAATCTCTATATTTCGCGACCCTAATATCGTCCAACCTACACCTCCTTTTTGAGGCAAAAATGGTCATTGTCAAGATGTATAACCTAACCATGGTTTGGGTCGAATCCCACAGAGAATAAGGTAGATAGAAGAATTCAATTGCAACTAAGGTTTATTAACCAACTTATTTCTCCAAAAGGGGAGGGGGTTTATAATAACTAGTAAGAGTAATTCTAAGCTAAGACAAGTGTTAAACCAATATGAAGAGAAACTAGGGTATTGTGTTCCCCATGATTCCCTAACTTAGTATTACGTGATAACCAAATTCTTTTCCCGTGTTTAGCAGGCAGAATGGTAAGTTAAGTTCACCAAACCCTTTTTCCTAGGCGAGAGGCGAATTTCACTAAGTGATTTGGTCCATCCCCACAGTGTGACATTACTGACCCTTACCTATTGTCCTAGTACAACTCCCGTTGGCCTAGTTTAGTTGATTAAACGAGAAACATCGATCGAATGCTATTAATTAATCTCTTTTCCTATTCATTGCTACCTTGATCCAATCGGTAACACTAGGCGGGTTCTAATGTTGGCCACCATTAGAAAGCATTCAATATGAAGGGAATTAATTAATACATGCATGCACACTTTTCAAGAATAACGAATCATCCGATTTTACCTTGTTAGTTTTTCATGGTTCCCACAACCCTACTTGTGGATTTAGCTACTCATGATTAGTGTTAATTCAAGATTTATGAATTTAAATAACATAATTGAGCACTTACACAATAGAATTAAGCACAAGAAAATCCAAGTCTTCAATGAGAATCACAAGATTGAAATTAGAAGATGAAATTAAAGTTTACAAGTGTTTCTCAAGCTCTCTAATGTTTCTCTCTTCGTTTACTCCTCCCTCCTCAAGAAATATAACCTAAAAACCTATTTATAGTCTTAAAAATACAAAATCAAAACAAATTAGGACAACTGGTCGGCAGGCTCCACGAGGTGCTCTACGGGCCGTATAATAATTTACGGCTCGTAGTCGGGCTTTCATGAACTGTTGCTTCAATTCTGGACTTGTCTTCTATAACCCCCCTTTACAGTCCATAACAGGTTCTACTGCGGTAGGGGGTTTCGTCTGATGGAATTTCAAAAAGTCCTCACCTTTTAATCCTCAGGGTACAAGACTAGGTCTACAACTCGTAAAGTCTTCTACGGCTCATCTGATGTTCGTAGACTCAACTTCATAAATACACCCTTCACTGAAATTGTACACGAAATCACCTTTACGACTCTTGGAATACTTTATGGTCATAAAGGTTCTCGTGGATCCTCAACTTTAGCAACTTCTGCATATTTTGTCCAAAAACAATGCCAACCCTGAAATCCTGCAAAACAAACAAAAAAACACATCAAACCTACAATCATCGCATTGGGAACATACAAAATTCCAAGTTTTAACCATCATGAGTGTTGTATTTTGACAGCACATCAACACCCTAAACTTAAAATTATTGCTTGTCCTCCAGCGACAAACTTAATCTATATAACCAATACAGTAACACACAGACCTCAATCTAATGGCATACATCTCATCAAATATAAGCACAAATACCCACACCACTTTTCAAAACACAATCAAATAGCTATCTAGCAAACCAACACAGATCAATCAATGCGACCATGTAACTATGACAAGCGTGGTACCCATCAACAAGCCACAATCACTGAATGAGTCTAATATTAACAATGCAATGCAAGTGCTCTCACAGAAAGAAGTCCCATATCTCACTCACAATGAATTTTTAATGTATAACCTTGGGACAATGCAAAATCACCCACTCTTACAAAACACATTTATATATCATGCTCAATACCATATGCTTGCCCCTATACTCATCACTAAGACCTTTGACTACTTGGACCGGGACCACTTTAGGACTTTATGGGCTTGTAACGTAGGCCCAAGGGGCTTTGGTGTGATGTTTTGGGAACATAGTGACTAAAGGCCCCTTTGACACTGCATTTTTCTACACTTTTGCCTTACCGACATACTTACTTTTCATTCCATTCTCCCTTTTCCCCCATTTTATGTTTTTCTGGGTTCTTTCTTTTCATTATTTAGCCATTTGCCTTGTATTTGTACTTAAATTTTCTTGTTAGTTCATAACTAAGACATTACTCATTTTTCTTGCACCCAGTACATATTTTTTCTCCTTTTCCATGTATCACTAACTTTCTCCCTTATTTTATGTTTTACCCTGCACCAACCACCCTCAACTTAGGATTTTGGCCTGAGTTGAGGTGCACATTATCTAACCTTAGAACCAGGGACACTTTTGGTAGCCACCCTCAACTTAGGATTTTTGCCTCAGTCAAGGTGCACAATGTTCAAGGAAGGACCAGGGCCAATTTCAGGATTTTACGTCTAATAAGGTTGGGTCACTTTGGTTTTTACAAAGAAAAGGTACATGTCTGACTCAAACATTAGGATCAAGGGATATTTCACACATTTTGTTAGTCATTTAGGCTAAGTGGACTATTATGAACAATGGCCTCAGATCCTTTGCTAACCAACTAATCTAAAGTCTAAATTAGAGTAACAGGGCAAGTTCTAAATTGAAACACAATACATGAATTAGCAGATTAAGCTCACAATCACATAGCACTAATTACACTATCAAAACAGACTCTCATATCATGCTTTTCATCTCAATTTTATCCTCACTTATCAGAACAAGCATTGTCAACACAATTAAATATGCATGGTTGCTATCTAGACTAACTAATCGAAAATTTGGTGGGTATCATTTTTCCACAAAAAAGCACAAAACACATATATGCCACAGATATCAGTACTATATGCTACCAATACTACCTAAACATCCTAAACATACCAGTTCAACAGAAATTAAATATCCATGGAGAAAAAGAACACAAGTAAGAAAACCCCTAGGATTCAAAATTTGGGATAGTTATAGTCCAAGGCTACTCAGACTTCATTGAGGTTTATAACTACCCACACCTCATCGAAAAAGAAGTGAATTGTCCTTAATGCACACAAAAAAGAAAAAAATAAAGTATCGAGGTCAAATGACATACCTGGGCGCCTAAGCGCCAATCTCTACCTTGGGTTGCCTCTCAAGCAACCTATAATTTATTGTCGCAACAGAACTTAGACAACTTGAGTACTCAGACTTCATCAAGTGTCCATGCTTCCTCAGTTTTTATTTCCTCCATATTTTCAAGGTATGGCTTTGGGTCATTCACTTTTTGAATGTCCCACCATTTATTTTCTCTAACTCGATAGCCCTATGATTAAAGACATGTGCTACCCTGAAGGGTCCTAACCATATGGATTTGAGTTTCCTAGGGAATAACTTTAACCTGGAGTTATATTGTAGGACTAAGTCCCTTGGTGCAAATTGGTGATTTTCTATGCGTCGATCATGTTGCAGCTTCATCCTTTGTTTGTATAGGGCTGAGCTCTCATACGCCTTCAACCGAAATTCATCACGCTTATTGAGTTAGCTCAGCCTAGAGTTTGCTGCATTATTCCAGTCTAGATTCAACTTCTTCAGTGTCCGCATCGCCTTATGCTCAAGCTCCACCAGCAAATGACATGCTTTCCCAGAGACAAGTTAGTAGGGAGACATGCCTATAGGGGTCTTGAGTGTTGTTTGGTACGCCCATAATGTGTCATCAAGCTTTCACGACCAATCTGTCCAATTTGCATTCACTGTCTTGGATAGAATTTGCTTAATTTCCCTATTAGACACCTCCACTTGCCTGTTTGTCTGAGGATGGTAAGGGGTTGCCACCCAATGCTTTACCCCATATTTTTCAAGTAAGGCCTTGAAAAATCTATTGCAGAAATGAGAACCTCCGTCGCTAATGATCACCTGAGGGGTACAAAACCTTGAGAAGATGTTCCTTTTCAGAAATGCTGTGAAACTTTTGCCTTCACCGTTGGGGAGAGAAACTTCCTCCACCCATTTTGATATGTAATCCACAGCGACCAAGATGTATTTGTTCCCATGTGAGCTAACAAAGGGGCCCATGAAGTCTATAACCCATACATAAAATAACTCAATCACCATGATGGGGTATAGAGGAAGCTCATGCTTGTGAGAAACACCACCTTCTCTTTGGCACCTATCACATGCTTTGGCATAGTCGTGAGCATCTTGGTGGATGGTGGGCCGATAGTACCCACACTACAAGATCTTATGTGCTGTATGAACTCTACTATGATTCCCACCTACCTACGACGAGTGGTATACCTCAAGGATACTCATCATCTCGACCTCGTGAACACAACATTGAATAATCCCATATGCGCATACATGAAACAAGTATGGATCATCCCAAAATAATTTTCTCACATCAGACATGAACTTGCAACGCTGGTGGGTATTCAGGTCAGGCGGCACAATATCACTAACCAAGTAGGTTGCAAAGTTTACAAACCATTGTATCAAATCATAAGATGCTGCCAATACTCTGTCATCTGCGAATGCGTTGTTGATTTCCAATCCATTATCAAAATTTGCCATGGCTCCAGCTTCCAACCTGGAAAGGTGATCTGTAACTTGATTTTCGGTCCCTTTTCTGTCGATAAAATCAAATCCAAATTCTTGAAGAAGAAGTACCCATCTCATCAACCTTGGTTTTGTATCCCTTTTTACCATCAAGTACCGCAGTGCTGAGTGGTCTGTGTGCACTACAACTTTTGTCCCCAGTAAATATGACCGAAATTTCTCGAATGCAAAGACCACCACAAGTAGCTCCTGTTCAGTGACGGTGTAGTTCTTCTGGACTATGTTCAAGGCTTTACTAGCATAGTATATGAATGTAATATCTTCTCTCGGTGCTATCTAAATTCTACACCTAGCGCAACCCGCTTGCATCACACATGATTTCAGAGGACTTTGACCAGTCTAAAACTACAATGATGGGGTTTGAGATCAGTTTTTGCTTCAATCATTCAAAGGCTTTCAGGCATGCATCATTAAACATAAATTTTAGCATCCTTCTCAGGCAGCTTGCACAATGAATGTGCAATTTAAAATAAGTCTTTCATGAAATGCCGGTAGAACCTTGCTTGCCCTATGAAACTCCTCACACCCTTTACAGAGATGGGGGGGGGGGAGCTTCTCAATCACTTCCACTTTGGTTCTATCAACCTCAATTCCTTTGATAGAGATTCTGTGCCCCAAAACAATGCCCTCCTTCACCATGAAGTGACACTTTTCCTAATTTAGCACCACATGGCATTCCTCACACTTTCTCAGCACAACATGAAGTGTTTCATGCAATCCTTGAACGAGTCACCAACCACACTAAAGTCGTCTAGGAAGACTTCAAAAGTGTCATCTACCATGTCTGAGAAGATGGACATCATGCATCTTTGGAATGTTGCTTGAGCGTTTGCACAACCCGAGTGGCATCCTTTTGAATGCAAAGGTCCCATAAGGATATGTGAACATTGTCCTTTCCCGATCTTTTGGAGCGATGGTGATTTGGTTGAGCCTGAACACCAGTCCAGAAAATAGTACCAGCCCTTTCCAGGTAATCAATCTAGCATTTGATCCATGAACAACATAGGGAAGTGGTTTTTTTCTGTCAAGGTGTTGAGCTTCCTGTAGTCCATGGACACTCTCCATCCAGTGACTGGCCGCATGGGGATCAACTCATTGTTATCGTTTGGGACCTTAGTGATACCCCCTTTCTTCAAAACACACTAAACCAGGCTCACCCATTCACTATCGGCGATCAGATATATCACTCTTGCATCCAACAATTTGATGATTTCTTTATGCATGACCTCTTCCGTAGGGGGGTTGAGATTCCTATCACAACCCAAGCCTAGAGCCTAGACATTACACAACAAATGGGAACCCAAAAAGACCCTCAAACAAGCCTCTTAAGCATGCATACCACATCCTTGGTTTTGCGGAAACATAAAAGAGAAATAAGCACATAACACATAGTTTATAAGGGAAACAAGGCTTTGGACTCACACTATGGGGATGTTATGGGACTTGGGACTTCCACCATATCTATCCACATACAACAAGAATAAAAGGGAGAAAGGGACTAAGGAAAGTCTTCATAATTATATAAAGATAATATGAGTCAAGCTCGATACAAAAGCTTCCATATCCAATAGCACCTCTAATATGAGTGGAACGGGGACTAAGACATCTCCCGGGCTCATCCTACAAGATAAAAGTCCAAAGTAAGCAAATCTCAACAAAGCATGAAAGTAATATGGATGTTGTCCCTAAAGTGGAAGACTCACCAATAGTAGTCTTCAATGGATCCAGCTAGCCACGAGGAGGAAGAGGATGAACAGGAGCTCCGGTCCCTACATAGTTAGATCATGTAGGCAAAAATATGCGTTAGTACTTGGAATGTACTAAGTATGTAGGGTTCCATGCAACAAGGAACATGAGCTATAATAATCCATATACATAATCATAATCTATAGGCATAAGCTTAATATGACATGTATAATCAATGCTTAAGTTAAAACATGCATGAAGATAGTCAAACTTGCATAATATATCATATATATGTGGGAGGAGACCCTAACCGGCATATAAGACCAAGCGAGCTACAACTTGGAACTCCGATGTTCACTCCACACCGAATGAAGGAGTGGTCTACTTGCCATGATAAACCAAGCATGCCCCACATATTGCGTAAATGACCTAGTTGGATCCACTAGTAAAAACCCATTTAGGGAAATACTATAATCCTATGGTGGCACATAGTTAAGAGGCCAAGACTTTATATAAGGACCCTTTGGGTCGAGCCCCCACCTTAAGCTTCTTTCAGTACTAGGTCTAGTCCCACGAAATAGTTGAAATAATTATAAGCTTAATAATAACTTTCATAACTTGTGAGAACATGATAACTTAGAATGATTAGCTCATTCAAATACATGACCCCTACCCGTGGGCATATACGTTATACTAGAGGGTAAAAACATGGCATAAACGTGATTTCTTCTAGTAGGCATTGCATGTCACATGATGGTGGAGATTGTAACATACATGACCCCTTCTAGTGAGCTTTAGATAGCACTTCAGGGTAAAATAGTCATCATGCGTGACCCCTTCATGCAAATATGATTTACTCTTATGAGGGTAAAAATATAGAATAAGGGTTCAACATTTTACTTGCAAATCATAGAAACTTTTTCATGAATTTAATACATGTTTGGGAGCCCATAATTTGTCGTAACATGCTTGTCTTGTAATTTATGCAATAATCATTCATTCACATAGAGATCTTGTCATGTAAATTTAGTCAAACATGGTGGGTATATGCACATGTACTTAATATTATGCATTTCTAGTGTATAAGACAAGGAGGAGTAAAATCAATTCAATTAAAGTTATTTAAATTAACCCTCCATTATTAATAGTAAAACCCTTGTTTCGGGTATCATGAAAACCAACTAAAACGCATAAGTTCTTTCATCGTTTTTCATGGAATCATAGAGTACGTGACTTTAATATCATAAAATCCATCACAATGTCAAACCCCAATCATATTTTTAGTATAATAAAATCATGCATAAGCAAGAGTTCATAAATACCCATAAAATAATCCATAAATCCATGTAGTTTGAGAAGAAGATTGGTTTGACTAGTGGGAAGGAAGGTTCCCACAATCAAACCCACATACCTTAAAGATTATGACGGAGGAAACCTCATTTGGAGGTGAAAGATTTGAAACCCTAGCTTACACCCTTTACTTGAAGGCCTTGAAGAGCTTGAGAGAGTTTTAAGACTTAGAGGGTTTTGAAATGAGGAGGAATGAGATAAATTAGGGTTGTATATGCTGATAGGGGACATAGATGGGGTCAAAACGATGTAGCTTAGGCTTAGAAAAAGAAGAAAGGTCAAATTTGCTTCTATTAAAATCATGGCCAGACAAGTCTATGAGACCCCGTTTACGGGCCATAGAACATTCTATGGGCCGTAGATGGGTTTCGTTTGATGTCCATTTTCCAAACTTCAGAGACTCCCTTTATCTGATTGCCATCCTACGAGGCCGTTTATGACTCGTAGAGGACTATACGGGTTGTCTGGTAAGTAATAGATTGAACTTCAGAAAGATCCCAGATTTCATCAAGTCTTCCAGGTTCTACGAACCTACTTTACGGGCCGTACATCATCTTACGAGTCATAAGCCCCCTTTACAAACATCAACAATTCAAATTTTCAAAGATTATTTCTTACATCACTCCTACCCCCATAAGTGGAGTCTTACAATATTTCCCCCTTGGGAACATTCGTCCCCGTATGTGCTAAGGCAAGCTCTAAGGAATGGATTCATGAACCATATGCCAATGCATCATATTCAATATGCAAACACATGCATCATTTTAAATCTTTAAACCATGTTTCAAATAGCACTTATAATGCAACCTCAAATTCACATAAACATACATGAATGTCATGAAAATGGCATGCAAGGAGAGAAGATTCTAAGATAGGAGAATCCTATTACCTCAAGATTGATCAGAATAGAAGAGATAGGGATATCACTTCCTCATATCAGCTTTGACTTCCTATGTGGAACTTTCGACTTGTTAATTCCTCAAAAGGACTTTGATGGACGCCACATCTTTATTTCTCAACCTCTTCAATTGCCTGTCAAGTATTTCCACCGGGACTTCCTTATAAGTCAAGTTATCTGCTACAACACCCACAACATCCAAGGGTACTATGGAACTCGAATCACCTACACACTTTCTTAACATAGACACATGGAAGACCAGATGAACCATGCTCATTTTCGTAGGCAACTCTAATTCCTAGGCAACTTCACCTTATTCTCTTCACAATTCTATAAGGTCCTACAAACCTCGAGCTCAACTTTCCCTTCTTGCTAAATCGGACCACACCCTTCATGGGTGAGACCTTCAAATACACCCAATCACCAACACCAAACTCAAGGTCTCTCCTTCTTGTGTCAGAGTAGGACTTTTTCCTGCTTTGGGCCGTCCTCAATCTCTCCCTTATCAACCTCACTTTTTCCAAAGCCTCCACGATGAAATCCGGTCCTAATAAAGCATTCCTCCCCGTCCCCCACCTCAAACCACCCAATCGAGGACCTACATCACCTACCATATAGGGCTTCAAAGGGAGCCATTCCAATGCTGGAGTGATAGCTATTGTTGTAAGGAAACTCAATGAGTGGAAGATATTCGTCCCAACTACCTTTGAACTCCAAAACACAAGCCCTAAGCATATCCACAAGAGTTTGAATTGTCCTTTTGGCTTGGCCATCCATTTGATGGTGAAATGTCGTGCTAAGCTTGACTTTGGTACCTAGACCCTCTCCTTTTGGAGGGATCTCCAAAAGTGAGAAGTGAATTGAGTACTACGATCCAAAATAATAGACAATGGTACCCCATGCAACTTGACCAACTCATGAATATATATCTTGGCATAATCTTCAGCACCATAAGTTGTTTTAACCGATAGAAAGTGAGCCGATTTTGTCATTCTGGCAACAACAATACAAATAGAATCAAAGTGCTTCCTAGTCTTACGCAACCAAATCGCAAAATCCATATTGATCTCTTCCCACTTCCAATTTCTATGTCTTGGGCTAGGTCACCCGGCCTTTGATGTTCGTCTTTGACTTGTTGGCAATTGTGACAAGTGGTTACAAACCTAGCAATATCTCTTTTTATACCACCCCACTAATAAACCCTCCTCAAGTCTTTATACATCTTTGTAGAATTGGGATGAATAGAGTAGGACGAATAATGTGCCTCTTGCAAGATTAAATCTCTTAACCCATCAAAATTAGGCACACATAACCTACCTTGGTATCTAAGGACACCATCTCTCCCTTTGGAGAAAACCTCATTCTCTATCTTTCACCGAAGCCTTCATTTCTAGCAAGGTGGAGTCAAGGTCTTTCTTGGACTTGACCTCTCAACCAAAGAAGATTTGGAACCATCCATAACCACCACACATCCATTTTCAACTTCATTTAACCTAACTCCCAACCTAGCTAACTGGTAAACTTCTCTAGCCACTTCCTTATTGCCATCACTAATATGAGCTACACTTTCCATGGACACTCAACTTAGAGCATCGGTCACAACATTAGCTTTGTCGGGATGGTAGTGCACACTCATGTCCTAATCTTTGAGGAGTTCTAACCATGTTCTTTGCCTCAAATTGAGATTCCTTTGTGTGAACACATATTGGAGACTTTTGTGGTCGGTAAATACGTCTACATGAACCCCATACAAATAATGATGCCATATTTTTAAGGCAAATACCACCGCCGCTAACTCAAGATCATGGGTGGGATAATTATGCTCATCACCTTCAATTTTAGAGAACCATATGCTATGACTTTGCCACTTTGAGTCAACACACACCTCAAACCAACCCTTGAAGTATCACAATAAACCACAAACCCTTCTAGTCCTTTCGGTAGAGCCAAAATAGGAGCAGATGTATGCTTGTCTTTCAAAATTTGGAAACTCTTCTCACATTCATCGGTCCAAACAATTTTGCATTCTTTTGAGTCAATTTTGTCAAAAGAGAAGCAATTGACGAGAAACCATTTACAATCCTCTGGTAATACCCCGCTAAGCCCAAGAAACTCCTAATATCAATCGGAGTCAAGGGCCTAGGCCAACTTTATATCACTTCTGTTTTCTTAGGGTCCACTTTAATTCCATCACCCGACACCACATGCCCTAGGAATGCAATTTTCTTCAACCATAATTCACATTTATCAAATTTAGCAAAAAACTTCTCATCTCTCAACGTTTGCAACACTACCATCAAATCCTTCACATGCTCTTCTTCACATTGGGAGTAAATCAATATGTCATCTATGAAGAGCACCACGAACATGTAAAGGTAGGGTTTAAAGACGCTATTCATGAGATCCATAAATATTGCCGGTGCATTAGTTAAGAAAAATGACATCACTACGAATTCAAAATTCCAATATCTAGTCCAAAAGGCTATCTTAGGAATATCACTCCCTTACCCTCATTTGGTGGTATCCGGACCGAAGATCAATCTTAGAAAAATGACTAGCCCCTTGTAGTTGGTCAAATAGGTCATTTATCCTTGGCAAGGGATAATTGTTCTTTATTGTGACCTTATTGAATTGCCGGTAGTCGATGCATATTCTAAGTGAGCCATCTTTCTTCCTTAGAAACAACATCGGTGCACCCCAAGGTGAGTTACTAGACCTTATAAAACCCTTCTCTAATATATCTTTCAATTGATCCTTTAGCTCTTTCAATTCTGCCGGAGACATACGGTAAGAAGAAATGGAAATGGGTTAAGTATCGGGGAGGAGATATATACCAAAATCTATCTCTCTTTCGGAAGGGACACCAGGAAGTTCATTGAGAAAGATATCAAGAAACTCATTGACAATCGAAACCGACTCAATAGGAGGGCTTTCAGACTCAATATCCTAAACCCTTATAAGATGGCAAATACAACCCTTAGAAATCATTTTCTGGGCCTTAAGTCAAGAAATAAACCTACCGTTGATCGCCAAGTTATGACCTTCCACTCAAGGATGGGTTCATTAGGAAATTGGAACTTAACCTTACGAGTTCTACAATCAATGGAAGAATGATATGCATGTAACTAATCCATCCTAAGAATGATATCAAAATCCACCATGTCAAGCTCAACAAAATCACAAGGCAAAACTTTATGCATTATAGACACGAAATAATCCCTATAGACCCTTCTAGCAATAAATGGACTCACCAATGGAGGTAGACACTTTAAGAGTTTCACACAACAATTAGGGACACACATGAATCTTGTTAGCAACAAAAGGAGTAATGAAAGAGAGAGTAGCACCTGGATCCAATAAAGCATACACATCATAGTCATAAACCTTTAACATACCGGTAACAACATCGGGCACCTCCTCCACTCCTTGACTCCCTTGAAGGGCATAAAACTAATTGTGATGTGGAGTATCCCCTTGTTGGCCTCCTTGTGCCCTTTCATCAACATGAGCACCTTGTCCTTGAGGATGACCATCTTTACCTTTATTTTGAGCGTAGGGACAATTAATAAGCTTGTGGCCTACTTTTCCACAAAAGCAAGCATGTGAATCCCTCAAGCATTTTCCACCATGATTTCTCCCACATTTTTGGCACCTTGGAAGAGTTATCCCATCATTTACACCTTGAACCTTAGGGTTAGGAACCCTATCATTAGCAAATCTTTTGTTTTGAGAATTGGAGGATCCTTGGCCTTGGAATTTGTTTCCTTGTTGGAAACGACCACCCTTAGCCCCTTGAAAGCCACCATCATACCGAGCCCTCTTGGACTCCCCACTCCTTCTCTTCCTAAACTTTTCCCCTTCAAGTTGCTCATCATAAGTACCGATACAGGTCCATATCACCTACAAGCATAGCGGTGCGACATTCTTCATTCACCAAGTCGGCCACCCCCAATAAAAACTTGTTCCTCCTTGCCCTAGAGTAAGCAATCAAGTGAGCATATTTTGAGAGCTTATTAAACTTAAGGGAATACTCCCTCACGCTCATGGAGCCTTTTTTGAGATTCATGAACTCCATCATCGTTTCCTCTCTCAATTCGATAGGAAAGAATCAATTGAGGAAGGCGTCTTTAAATTCCTCCCATGGGATGGGATCATCATTCTCCCTCTCAAGTTTCCATTGAATAAACCAAACTTGTGCAACACCTTTGAATTGATAGGCCACAAGTTCCGCCTTATCCTCCGAACTCACCCCATAATAGCAAGCACATTGTACACCTCATCTATGAATCCTTGGGGGTTCTCTTTTGTTTTGGAGCCATGGAACTCCAAAGGGTTTATCCTTGTGAAATCCGTCACTCTTGAAGCCAGGTTAGGAACATGAGGAGCTTGGGCTACTTGGTTCAATTGATTGGTTATTGATGTCACCCAAGTTACACCTCCTTTTTAGAGGATAAAGCGGGTGCTGTCAAGTAATGAAACCTAACCAAGGTTAGGGCCGAACCCACAGCGAATACGTAGACACAAGACAAATTCACCAATATGCAATTCGAGTAGTTAATCAACTCAATTCCTCAAGGGGATTTGAAAAAATCAATGAGAAAAATAAATTATCACGAGAGAAAGATGAATAAAGGAGAGCAACTAGGATATTGTTTTCCCATGATTCCCTAACTTAGTATCTCCGGATAACCTAATTCTTGTCTAGTATGTAGCATGCAGGAAAATTATTTAAGTTCACCAATCCCTTTGGTCAAAAGTAAGAGGCGAATTTCACTATGCGACTTGTCCCATCTCCATAGTGTGCATTACTAACCATTAGCTATAAGTCCCAGTACAACCTCCCTTTGGCCCAGTTTGGTTGATTAAATGAGAACATATCAATCAAATCCTGTTAATTAATCTCTTTTCCTATTCATTACTACCTTGATCCAGTCAATAATACTAGGCGGGTTTTAGTGTTGGTGACCATCAGAAAACATGCAAAACAAAGAGAGTTAATTAATACATGAATATACACCTTGCAAGAATCATGAATTATCTGGTTTTACTTTGTTAGTTCTTCATGGTTCAAACAACCTTAGTTGTGGATTTAGCTACTCATGCTTTGTGTAGATGGAGAAATTATGAATTTAGAAGGCATAATTAAACACTTACACAACTGAATTAAGAACAAGCAAATTCAAAGTCAATGAAAATCACAAGCTTGAAGATTGAATTAAACCACAAGTGTTTTCAAAAACTCTCTCACAATTTTCTCTCTAAGAATATTAAGTTCCCTAAGCACTAACCTAAAACTAACCTAAAGTTACATGAATTGGTGAGAACTTCCGAGAGAAAGACCTATTTATAATAATCAAAATTCAAATCTTAAACAACTTAGGAGAACTGGTCAGCACACTCTAGGACAACATTTTACGACTTGTATTGACATTCAAGACTTGTAATTGGTGTCTCATACATTGTTTCTAGAAATCTGGACTTCTTCTTTACGACACCTCTTTATGACTCATAAAATGGTTTACGGCCCGTAAAGGGGGTTTCGCCTTATGAACTTTAGAAAGTCTTCATTCTCTGCCCTCAGGGCACGAAACCTGTTCTACAACTCGTACATTAATTTATGGCTCGTCTGCATATTTGTAGACGTGACTTCAAAAACTTAACCTCTCACTGGAATTCCTCACAAACCTACCTTTGGCTCGTAGAATGGTCTACGACCCGTAAGGTGTCTCGTCTAATAGAAAATTTGCAGCAACATTATAAGTTTCCCCAAAATCATTGGCCAACGTGTAATCCTGCAAACATAGACACAAAAACACATAAAGACAACTAAAGTCACATTGAAAACATGCAAAATCATATGTTTTAAGCATCACAAGTGCTATATTTTGGCAGCACATCAACACCCTCAACTTATATTGTTTCTTGTTCTCAAGTGACGGACTTAATCTATATAGACAATACAGTCACACACAGACCACAACTCAATGGCATACAACACATACATCACATACATCTCCGATTCAGATACCCATACCAACTCTTCAAAATGGGATTAGATAGCTATTTAGCAAACCAATGCAAACTAGTGCATGTGACAAGAACTATGACACACAAGGTATTATCAACAATGTACAATCACTGAATAAGTCTAATGCTAATAATGCAATGCAAGTCTCCTCACAGAAAGAAGTCTCATATCTAACACTCAATGATATTTCTATGTTTTAACATTGGGACTTTTCAAACTCACTCACTCAAACAATAGATATTCATGCAAAATGACTAATAACGTAGGCTTTCCCCAATACTTATGACTTAGACCTTCAACTAATTGGACTAGGATTACTCTAGGACTTTCTAGGCTTGTAACGTAGGCTCAGGGGGCTTTGGTATGATATTTTGGAAAAATAGTGACTAAAGACCTTCCCTGAAACTTCATTTTTTACTTTCACCCCACCAACTTTGTTATTTTCACCTTATTCTCCCTTTTTCCTCTTTCAAGCTTTTCTAGGTGCTTTCTTTTCATTTTTTAGCTTTTTGCCTTGTTTTAACACTTCATTTTGCTTCTTAGATCTCAATTAAGGCATCTTTCATTTTTCTTGCACCCAGTACGTGATTGTTCACCTTTTTCTTTGCATTCCTAACTCACCTCCCTTATTTTTGTGCTTTACCCTTACACTAGCAACCCTCAACTTGGATTTTGGCCTGTGTTGAGGTGCACACTATCCATCCTCAAAACTAGGACTCTTTTGGTAGCCACACTCGACTTAGGCTTTTTGCCTCAGTCAAGGTACACAATGTTCAAGGAAGGACCAGGGCCAAATTCAAGATTTTTCACTAGATAAGACTGGGTTAATGAGGTATTTTGAAAGAATAGGTACATGTTAGGCTCAAACATTAGGATCAAAGGATATATCATCGATTTGGTTGGTTATTTTTAGGCTAAAGTGGACTATTTAAGAATAATGGCCTAAGATCCTTTCCTAACCCAACTAATCTACAACCTAACTTAGAGTAACTAGCTTGGGGGTGCTGCTCAATCCCTGACCGTCCAGAGGAGTGGGAACCCTTTGGCATAGGTTTGTTCCCTAAAAAAAACTTAGAGTAACTAGGCAAGTTCTGAATTAGCACAAAACACATGAATTTATCAATTAAAGCTCATACTCACATGGCACTGCATACATTATCAACGAAAGACTCTCAGGTCATGCTTCTTATCTCAATTTACCCTTATCAGAACAATTATTGTCAAACACCTAAACATGCATGGTTACTATCTAAATACTAATCAAAATTTTTAGTGGGTACCATTTTTAAAAACAAAACAAAAACATGCTATATGCCACAATTATTGGTACTGTATGTTACACATATTTTCTAAACATCCTAAACATGTCGGTTCAACAGAAATTAAATATCCACAGGGAAGAAAATAGGCAAGAAAACCCCGAGATAAAAAATTGGGATAGTTATGGACCATAAGTTACTTAGACTTCATTAAGGCCCATAATTGCCCACACCCCATCGAAAAAGATATGTATTGTCCCCAGTTCATAAAATCAAAATAAACTAGAACATAAGGGGTCAAATCCATACCTGGGCACCTAAGTGCTAGGGTTCCTTGGGTTGCCTCCCAAGCAGCGCCTGATTTATTGTCGCGACACGACGCAGATGGCTAGAGTAATAAGACTTCCTCTAGCCTTTGTGCTCCCTGATCATTAAGCTTTGCCTCATTCTGGCGCTTATCAGTGTTCTTCTGATTTAACACTTTGGCTTTTGTTGTCATTCCTCTTTGAATCTTATCTAGTTGAATTGATACAAGTCCAAATTGTTGATTGAGTCGTTCAATTGCCACAAAATTTTGTTCAACTTTATGATTTATGTTGGAATGTCGGACCTAATCTCCCTTAAAGTCTCATCTTATATCTCTGCCTTTTTCGGTGATTGGTTAAGCATCAGCTCGATTCTACAGTTTCTATTTCCCACGTCGCAACTATGAGGAGGTACATAGAGACCACCCCGTCTGCCTTCCTTGTAGCTTCCATATTGGGTGTGGTGGCCTCTCTGAATGTCCCTTGGCTCGGTTGTATGCTTCATTAACATCTCCAGATTGGCTCTGCTTCCAGCAAGCACCCTGAGGATCTCCATGTTCATTTGTGTTTGGTCAGAACTCATATCAGTAATCTCCACATGGCTAGTTGGATATTCCTTCATGGGTCTGCTAACGTGGTTCACTTTAGCCACCCTGTCTAGCTGCTCATCGATTCCTGCGAATGGTTGTTCTATGAACAAACCTCCCAATAGGCATCAACACATGCTTGGCTATTTGCATCTAGAGCTTGGTAGAAATTCTCTACCAGGATATTCTCTATAATTTTATGGTCCAGTGCAATCCTTAAGCATCTATTAAACCGTTCCTCTGTGGCAAGGATTGAGTCACCAGGGAATTGCTTAAAGTTATTGATTAGGTCCTCCACATTGAGCCTGTTTGGTTTAATGAAGTACCTTGCTAAGAAAGCCTTCTGCAATTCTGTCCACTTGGTGATCGAGCCCGGTGGGAGCTCAGATAACCATGATGTAGCATTTCCCATGAGAGACAATGGGAAGACACAAACTGCCAAAACATCTGTAGACAGATTCTGTGTTCCTATCCCACTCTTACAAACAAATGGCACATTGTGTAAGTGGCTATGTGGATCCTCTGAGGGTAAGCCCGCAAATAGCCCACGACTCTGCAGTATCTGAAGTGACCCACTCAAGACTGTGAAATTTGTGTCTGCCGATAGTAGTGGCAACATAATAGCTCCAGTCACCTCCATAGCCATGGGATTCAACTGGTACTGATTCCACTGGTAAGGATTAGTGTTGAAATCCTAAGGTTGTGGAATATCCTCCAAAGGAGTTGGGTTCTCATTCCCATCGTCATTATTATTGTTATAATTCAGAGCTACATTGGCCATATTGTTGGCGTTATCTTGGGCCATCCTTCTTATCGTTCTGTGGATCTCTGGATCAGTGGAGTTAAGGGATTACCTTGGCTCCGAGTGTTGGACATACACTACTTGTACACCCTACAAATAAACAAAAATAAAAAACAAAAGTAAAATAAAGGGAACTAAGGATGAACACTTGAAATACTAATGAATTCACTAAGTCAAGCTGTATTCCCTGGCAACGGTTCCAACGTCTTGATATCTCCCAAGTTACACCTCCTTTTTAGAGGATAAAGCGATCGCTGTCAAAAAATAGAACCTAACAAAGGTTACGGTCGAACCCAAAGAGAATACGTAGACTTAAGACAAATTCACGAACATACAATCTGAGTAGTTAATCAACTCAATTCCCCAAAGGGGTTTTTTGCAAAAATCAATGAGAAAATAAATTGACTAATTATCACGAGAGAAAGATCAATAAAGGAGAGCAACTAGGGTATTATGTTCCCCATGATTCCCCAATTCAGTATCACCGGACAACCTAATTCTTGTCTAGTGTATAGTATGCAGGACGATAATTTAAGTTCACCAAGCCTTTTGGTCAAAGGTGAGAGGCGAATTTCACTATGCAACTTGGCCCATTTCCATAGTGTGCATTACTAACCATTACCTATAAGTCCCAGTACAACCCCCCCTCCCCCCGACCCAGTTTGGTGATTAGATGAGAACATATCAATCGACTCCTGTTAATTAATCTCTTTTTCTATTCATTACTACCTCGATCCAGTCAGTAATACTAGGTGGGTTCTAATGTTGGCCACCATCAGAAAACATGCAAAATGAAGAGAGTTAATTAATACATGCGTATACACCTTCTCAGAATCATGAATTATCCAGTTTTACTTTGTTAGTTCTTCATGGTTTCCATAACCCTAGTTGTGGATTTAGCCACTCAAAATTTGTGTAGATGAAAAGATTATGAATTTAGAAGACATAATTAAACACTTACACATTGAATTAAGAACAAGCAAATCCAATTTCAATGAAAATCACAAGCTTGAAGATTGAATTAAACCACAAGTATTTGCAAAGACTCTCTTACAATTTTCTCTCGAAGATTGTTGAGTTCTCTGATCACTAACCTAAAACTAACCTAAACTTACATGAACTGGTGAGAACTTTTGAAAAATTAACCTAAAAGACCATATTTATAATTCAAATCCTAAACAACTTAGGAGAACTGGTCGGCACATTCTATGACATCACTTTACAGCCTGTATTGAAGTTCACGGCCCATAATCGGGGTCTCGTACATTGTTGTTGGAAAACTGGACTTCTCTTTTACGACCTTTACGACTCGTAAAATGGTTTACGACCCGTAAAAGGGGTTTTATCTAATGAACTTCAAAAAATCTTCATTCTCTGACCCTCAGGGCACGAAACCTCTTCTACGAATGATATATTAATTTATGGCTCATCTGCATGTTCGTAGATGTAACTTCAAAAACTTGGCCCTTCACTGGAATTCCTTATGAACCCACCTTACGGCTCGTAGAATGGTCTACAACCCGTAAGGTGTCTCGTATAACAACAAATCTGCAGCAACTTGATAACTTTCCCCAATATCATTGGCCAACCTATAATCCTGCAAACATAGACACGAAAACACAAAAAAAAAAACTAAAGTCGCATTGAGAACACACAAAATCTAATGTTTTAAGCATCAAGTTGTAGTTTTACAGCACATCAGCCATAGATTGTGCCAACATGGAAATGATGTTTCGGTATTTAGCATGCGTAATCCCTTCTTCTTGGGGAGCTTGATGAGCCTGATGGACCGGACCCTCCTCAAGTGTGGGAGCTCTTTGAGCCATTCTCCTTGGTTGTGGCATGATCTATAAGAGCAAAAGACCATTCGTTAGGGAAGGAAACCTTATTTTAAATCTAAGGCATGACATAGATCATGAAGAAGTGAACCATTTCTTAAAACGCCTCATAGCTTTCTATTCATAGTTGTCGCGCACCTCACAAACATGAACAAGACTCTACTTAACGCGGTGTGTCGGATTTCCAAGGAGCATTTACAAACCTAGTACTCTGATATCAAGCTTGTCACGACCTAAGCCTAGGGCCTAGACGTGACACGACGAATGAGAATCCGAGGGGATCTCCAAACAAGCCTCTTAAGCATGCATAGATCATCCTTGGTTTCTCAGAAACATAAAAGAGAAATAAGCACATAACAAACAACTTCTAAGGGAAACAGGCTTTGGACTCATGCTATGGGGATGTTATGGGACTTAGGACTTCCATCATATCCATTCACATGCAACAAGCATAAAAGGGAGAAAGGGACTAATGGAAGTCTTCATAATTACATAAAGATAATAGGAGCCAAGCTCGATACAAAAACTTTCATATCCAACAACACCTCTAATATAAGTGGAACGGGGGCCAAGACATCTCCCGGGCTCACCCTCAAAGATAAAAGTCTAAAGTAAGAAAATCTTAAGAAAGCATGAAAGTAAGGTGGATGTTGTCCCCGGAGTGGAGGACTCACCAATAGTAGTCTTCAACAGATCCAGTTAGCCACAAGGAGGAAGAGGAGAACAGGAGTTCCGGTCCCTACATGTTTAGATCATGTAGGCAAAAAGTATGCGTTAGTACTTGAAATGTACTAAGCATGCGGGGTGCCATGCATAAAGGAACATGAGCTATAATAATCAATATGCATAATCATAATCAATAGAAATAAGCTCAATTTGACATGTATAATCAATGCTTAAGTTAAAATATGCATGAAGATAGTCAAACTTGCATAATATATCATATATATATATGGGAGAAGATCCTAACCGACATATAAGACCAAGACAGCTACTACTTGGAATTTCGATGTTCACTCCACACCGAATGGAGGAGTGGTCTACTTGCCAAGGTAAACCAAGCATGACCCCACAGAGTCAATAACATGACCTAATTGGATCCACTAGTAAAAGCCCATTTTAGGGAAATAATATAAGCCTATGGTGGCATATAGTTAAGAGGACAAGGCTTTATATAAGGACACCTTGGGTCGAGCGTCCACCTTAAGCCTATTTCTGTACTAGCTCTAGTCCCATGGAATACTTGAAATAATCATAAGCTTAATCATAACTTGCATAAATTGTGAGAACATGATAACATGGCATGAGCAGCTCATTCAAATACATGACCCCTACACGTGGGCATATACCTTATACTAAAGGGTAAAAATATGGCATAAATGTGACCCCTTCTAGTAGGCATTGCATGTCACATAAGGGTGGATATTATAACATACATGACCCCTTCTAGTGAGCTTTAGATAGTACATAAGGGTAAAATAGTTATCATGCATGACCTCTTCATGTAGACATGATTTACTCACAAAAGCGTAAAAATATAGAATAAGGGATCAACACTTCACTTGAAAATCATAGAAACTTTTCATGAGTTTAACACATGCTTGGTAGTCCATAATTTGTCATAATATGCTTGTCTTGTGATTCATGCAATAATCATTCATTCATATAGAAATCTTGTCATGTAAATTTAGTCAAACATGGTGGGTATATGTACATGAACTTAAAATCATTCATTTCAAGAGTATAAGACAAGAGAGTAGTAAAATAAATTTAATTAAAGTTATTCAAATCAACCCACCATTATTATAGTAAAACCCCTGTTTTGGGTATCATGAAAACCAACTAAAACCAATAAGTTCCTTCATAGCTTTTCATGGCATCATAGAGTACATGACTTTAATATCATAAAATCCATCAGTATTTCAAACCCCAACAATATTTTTAGCATAACAAAATCATTACTTGAAAAACCAAAATAAAAACCATGTGTACAATTCATAATGATATCACCATAAGCAAGAGTTTATAAATACCCATAAAATAATCCATAAATCCATGTAGTTTGAGAAGAAGATTAGTTGGACTTGTGGGAAGGAAGGTTTCCACAATCACACCTATATACCTTAAAGATTATGATGGAGGAAACCTAATTTGGAGGTGGCAGATTTGAAACCCTAGCTTGCACCCTTTATTTGAAGGCCTTGATGAGCTTGAGAGAGTTTTGAGACTTAGAGGGTTTTGGAATGAGGAAGAATGAGTTAAATTAGGGTTGTATATGTTGATAGGGGACATGATGGGGTCAAAATGATGTGGCTTGGACTTAGAATAAGAAGAAAGGTCAAATTTTGTCCTATTAAATTCCTGGCCATATAGGTCTTTGAGATCCTGTTTACGGACCGTAGAACATTCTATGGGTCATAGATGGATTTCTTCTGATGGCCTTTCTCCAAACTTTTGAGACTCCCTTGCTCTGATTCCCATTCTACGAGACCGTTTATGACTCGTAGAGGAATTTACGGGTTGTCTGATAAGTCATAGATTGATCTTCAGAAAGATCCCAGATTTCATCAAGTCTGCCAGGTTTTACGAGCCCACTTTATAGGTCGTACTTCATCTTACGAGTCGTAAACCCCTTTTGTAAACATCAACAGTTCAAATTTTCCAAGCTTATTTCTTATATCACTCCTACCCCTATAAGTGGAGTCTTACAATGCCTTTGGTGTTCAATGCTTGGCTTGTAGTCCTTGACCAATTAGATTTTATATGTATATACACCAGGAGGAATACCAATGATATTTGGAATCATCCACCCAATGGCCCTCTTGAACTGTTTAAGTACTATGACAAGGGCAGTCACTTGCTCATCATTCAGGTCCACAGTAACTATGACTGGCAAGGTGTTGTTGGCGCCCAAAAATGCATATCTCAGATGTGTTGGGAGAGCCTTCAACTTTAGCACCGGTAGTTCTTCTGTGGATGGCTTGGTGGGTGGTGATTCTCGATTCTGTAATTCCAACTCCAACTTTCTTTGATGTCTAAGGGCGTAGGATACCACTAACACATTCACTGTCTCCTCATAGTCTGGGATGTCATCACTATCAAAGTTCATCAACACAACTTCCAAAGTGTCGATGCCCAGTCTCACCTCAAGTGGTATTTCTGCTCAGAATCATCAACCTTCTCAATAACAGACACCACCCTTAAATTATCCTCTTTCTTTGCATGCTGGCAAATGTTGAACACGACCTTCTCTTCTCCCAAACTGAACTTGAGTTGGCCCCTGTCCATGTCTACCAAGGTGCGTCCAGTGGCTAGGAAGGGCCTCCCCAAGATGATAGGGACTATGAAGTCCACCTTGCAATCCAGGATCACAAAATCTGTGGGGAATATGAATTTCTCAACTTTAACAAGCACATCATAAAGTATCCCCACAGGCTTCTTCACCGTGTGATCAACCATCAACAACCACATGCTTGTCGGAGTAAGGGCTCCCAATCCTAGCTTCTTGAAAACTGCAAGGGGCATCAGATTTATGCTAGCACCGAGATCACACAATGCACTTGCAAACTCCACATCTTCAATGGTGCAGGGTATGGTAAAAATGCCAGGATGTTCTCCCTTTCGAACCAAGGACCCCGTAGCAATTGCACTACAATGTTGAAGCTCTTGGGAGAGCTCTTGACTCACAGTGCACTTCGTACCAGGTCCTGCATGAACTTTGCATACCCTAGCATCTTCTCTAACACCTTAATGAAAGGGATGTTGATGGAGAGTTGTTTTAGCATTTGAGAGAAAGTGCTTGAACTTGCCCTCCTCTTTTTTAATTCTCTAATGGAAGGGGGGAGGAGGCCATGGAATAGGCTTCAACTTCTGTGGCGCCTCTGCAATATCACTCACCTCACCCTATCCTTGCAGTGATCATCTCTGGTATCCTCATCCTTGACCTCAATTTTCTCCTCTCGAACATCATCCTTATCAATTGGCATGGGAGGATCAATGGTACTCTTGAAACCATGAGTAGTAACCATTATGCACTGCCCTTCATTCTTTGGGTTCTGAACTGAGTTGTTAGGCAATGTACCTCTCTGATGTTGATTGAGTTGAGTTGACACTTGACCAAACTGTTGCTCAAGCCGTTTGATAGAAACAGAATGAGACATATTCTTTTTATTTATACTGTAGATCTCAGATTTCATTCCCTCGGAGTCTTACCCTGTGTCTGAGCTTTTGTTAATAGGCGATTAAACATCTCCTTGACTCTAGAACTACTAGCACCGGTGCCGCAATTGTGTGGTGGAACATAAGGACCATTTCTGTAGCCATCTCTGCGGCCCTAATATGCATCTTTGTCTTGGCTCCAATTCCTATCATAGTTACCTCCATAGTTGTCTCTGAAAGCTCCATCTCGATTATAGTTTGACTTTGGTTTCCTTGACCTTGGATCGAATAGTTGTGTTGGTCCGAAAAATCCCCATCTGATCAACAATGAATCAAGTGTCCTCCTCATAGTAGGGATCATCATACATGGGTTCTCACGGATTGGTCTTGACCACTCGTTCAATCCTTTCAGAAATCCTTACAAATGGTTGATCTAAGAACATATTTCCCATAATGGTATCAGTACAGGCTTGAGTATTCTCATTCGCGGCACAGTAGAAGATCTCCACCAAGGCATTATCAAAAATTTTGTGGTCTTGGACACTCCTATAGCACTTTGTGAACCGTTCCGATGTAGTACTGATTGAGTCACAAGGAAATTGCGCAAAGTTGTTGATTTTGTCTTTCAACTTGAGCTTCTTCGATCTCGCGAAGTACCTCTCCAAAAAGGCCTTCTACAACTCAGCCCAACTAGTGATGGAACTATGCAGGAGCTCAGATAGCAATAATGTTGTATTGTCTGTCAAAGATAATGGGAAGACACGAAGTCCCACAGAATCCATAGATAGATTCTGTGTTCCCATCACACTCTTACAGAAAAATGCAACATTGTAGATGGCTCCTTTGATGGTAGGCCCGCGAACAACCCACAGTTCTGCAGCATCTGAAGCAAACTACTCGAAACCATGAACTTTGTGTCAGTCTATAGTGGTGATAACACAATAGCTCCAGTCATCTCCATAGCCACAGGGTTCAATCGATATTGGTTCTACTGATAAGCTTCGACATTGAAATCCTGTGGTTGTGGAGTAATGTCCTCAAGAGGAGGTGGGTTTTCATTATTTGCGTTCTCATTCTGGTTCAGAGCTGCATTTGCCTCATTGTTTGCATTATTTTGGGCCATTCTTCTCAATCTTCTCTAGATCTCTGGGTCAAACGGAGTCAAAGGTATGTCTCGACTACGCATTTTGGGTACACACTACACCTATACCCTGAAATAAAACAAAAACAACAAAAAACTTAAAATGAGGGAAATAAGGATTAATTCCCAAATTACTTGAATTAGACAAGTCTAGCGATATTCTCCAGCAACGGTGCCAAAATTATGATGTTGCTCAAGCTACACCTCCTTTTTAAGGCTACAGCGGTCATTGTCAAGGTATATAACCTAACCAAGGTTAGGGTCAAATCTCACAAAGAATAAGGTAGACTTAGAAGAGTTCAATTTCAAATTGGGTTTATTAACCAACTTGTTTCCCCAAAGGGGGGTTTTATAATAACTAGTAAAAGTAATTCTAAGCTAAGAAATGTGTTAAACCAATATGGAGAGAAACTAAGGTATTGTGTTCCCCATGATTCCCTAACTCTGTATTACTAAATAACTGAATTCTTTTCCAATGTGTAGCATACAGAACGGTAAGTTAAGTTCACCAAGCCCTTTGGCCTAGGCGAGAGGCGAATTCCACTCGGTGATTTGGTTAATCCCCGCAGTGTGAAATTACTAACCTTTACCTATTGTCCCAGTACAACCTCCCCATGGCCCAGTTCGGTTGATTAGATGAGAAACATCAATCGAATCCTATTAATTAAGCTCTTTTCCTATTCATTACTACTTTTATCCAGTCAGTAACACTAGGCAGGTTCTAATGTTGGCACCATTAGAAAGAATTCTATACAAAGAGAATTAATTAATACATGCATTGACACTTTTCAAGAATTACGAATTATCTAGTTTTACCTTGTTAGTTCTTCATGGTTCCCAACACCCTACTTGTGGATTTAGTTACTTATGATTAGTGTAAATGCAAGACTTATGAATTTGAATAACATCCTACTCTTCAATGAGAATCATAAGATTGAAATCAAAAGATGAAATTAAAGTTTACAAGTGTTTCTCAAGCTCTCTAATGTTTCTCTCTTCGTTTTCTCCTCCCTCCTCAAGAAAAATAACCTAAAGACCTATTTATAGTATTCAAAATACAAAGTCAAAACAAATTAGGACAACTGGGTCGACAGGCTCCACGAGGTGCTCTACGGGTCGTATAACAATTTTCGGCTAGTAGTCAGGCTTTTGTGAACTATTGCTTCAATTCTAGACTATTCTTCTACGACACCCTCTATAGATCGTAAAAGGTTCTACTGTCCGTAGCGGGATTTTGTCTGATAGAATTTCAGAAAGTTCTCATCATCTGATCCTCAGGGTATGAGACTAGGTCTACGACTTGTAAAGTCTTTACGGCTCATCTGCGTGTTCGTAGACACAACTTCAGAAATACACCCTTCACTGGAATTGCAAACTAAACTATTTTTACAGCTCGTGGATACTCTATGGCCCATAAAGGTTCTCGTGGATCCTTCACTTTAGAAACTTCTGCACATTTTGCCTTAAAACAATGCCAACCCTGAAATCCGGCAAAACAAACACAAAAACACATCAAACCTACTAACATCGCACTGGTAACACATAAAATTCCATGTTTTAAACATCAAAAGTATTATATCCCTTGCTTCTAGCCTCAATTGATGACTTGAGCCTTGTCCACTATCATTCACCAATGCTACTAGAAAGATTTCAAGTATTCCAAAAAATACGTAAAACTATTAAAAAGAGGTTTATAATCTGAAAACCAGGCAACATGCAACTATATTAGGAAATCAGAGAAAGCAAAAAAAAGTAGAAGATGAAGCTCTAGTGAACTATACTATCAATAAAGGAATCAATAAAAATAGTGGTGACGCAACAGTTTGGACTATACTATAGTTCGGAAAAAACAAGAATATGCACAAGAGCTACACTAAAGTAGAAAAACCTGCAATTATGGAGATACTTGAAAACGAAATCAGCAACTACTAGTTAAAATTACAACTTCCTCATAGATGATTAAGGCAAGAGAGCAAGATAGTTAGAGAACAAAGGCATTCCTAATCAACGTAGAAAGACGGAAGAATTATAATAGAAACACAATGTAATTTTCAAGCCCTATAAGTCTTGCTTGACATGTAAAGAGGGAAGAGGCGGAACCTGGAGTACTGTTTACTACTTGAAAAATGAAATTTGGAAAGACACAACTTGGTTCATCTTCGGCTGAGCTGTGCTTGCCCAGAGTCGAAGATTGTGTGTTCCCATAGTTACTATAAAATCGGTCGCTAACAACTGTGAATAGATTGTTTCATAAACCAAACCAAGAAAGCTCTAGAGTTTGTCCACTCCTGTAGTCATGCAACGAAGATTGGTGCCTTTGCAATGTGGCCAGAGATTAGATCAAAGGTGCCGGAGATGAGATCAGTGCAAGAGAGAAGTCTTCGAAGAAAGGTGTGATTAGAAATTAGATCGAAGCCGTTGGATACGAGATCAGTGTGAAAGAGAAGTCGCCAAGAAAAGATTTCATTGGAAATAGACCAAAGTTGCCAGAGATGAGATCGGCACGCGAGAGATTTCATCGGAATAGTCTTGGAGTAATAATCTAGTCTTTCTAGAGATTTCCTTGGAAGACTACTGCAAAATCAAAAAACTTATAAATGATTCAAAGAAAATTTGTAGAATATATTAAATAGAAGAAATTAGCTATTCTTTGTACTCAGCGGGCTTAAGGGGGTTTGTTTGGATTTTTACTTTTAATGCGCATGAGTGTGCCTTCTGGGCTTATGGCGCCCAATTAGGTGTAGTTAGTTGTAGTTTTTTTTGTAGCTTTGTTCTTTCTACTCTTGTGTGCACTACTTACTTTACCTTATATTTTTACTATTGACCCTTGTTCTGATTTATTCCTTCTTTTCATATTGTGTTTATTTTTCCTGCTCAAATGGCTTAGGATACCTACTGGGTACCTATTGTCTTGGCACTTACACTGCACTCTGCATTAGTTTTTGTGATACAAGTCTGAGCACTAGTTACCAGCTGATCTATCGAGCCTACGACAGACTTATTCGGAGGAGAGGATGAGCATTTGGTGTTTTGGATCATTAGCGTCTCCTTTAGCATTTAGTGGCCCACTTTTTTGTTATTTTGAGACTAGCCTACTGTATTTATATTTTAGTCCACTTTTATGACTTGTATCTATTTTGTAGTAGCTTTGTACCAATGACTTCTTGGTTCTTTGAGGGATCAATTTCAATTGTGTATATTTTAGTTTGTTTTGTTTATTTCCTTCTGCCATTAAGCACACTACTAGCAGTTATGGGTTAGGGGTTGGCTTACCTACCGGTGGGTTATGGTAGATGTCATCATGACTCGAGAAATCGAGTCCTTATATTATTTTTTCAAAAAATAATTCAACCATCATATTTCTAATTAAGCATGATAGAGAATGATTGTTAGTTTTGTACTTTATAATGTATCTTTTTAAGTTTTTAAAATTTAACAATAATAATAATAATAACAACAACGATGACGATGATGTCCACGACAACGACAATGGTAATAATAATAATATAACTAATCAAAGTTGCGAAATTACATTAATGATCATGTGCTCTAATACTTATTTTAACATTATTTAAAAATAGATCAAATTAAGAAATTAAATTTAATGATATTCCTTTTACATTGCATTTGAAATTTCTTTAACAAAATAGATTAAATTATTAGTGTTAGATGTATTAACAAATTTACCATTATTAGATGAAGAAAAAAGATTATAAGAATCTAGACGTAGACACGTGATTTTTGATCCTTCCTAATTATTACACCTTTTTAGCATTAAATATTTTCCTTTTTGTCTAAAGTTGATTTTTCCACTTTTATTTTGTTTTAGAAGATTTTACTTGAGAAAATTGAAAACAACAAAATAGTCATATTTTTTAATAATATTTTTATTTTTGATTTATGAGAAAAAAGAAAAACTACAAAAATATATTGTTCTAATTTTCTTCTATTTAATATATTCTACAAATTTTCTTTGAGTCATTTGCAAGTTTTTAATTTGACTATAGTCTTCCAAGGAAATCTCTTGAAAGACTAGATTAATACTCCAAGTCTATTTCGACGAAATGTCTCGTATGCCGATCTCATCTTTGGCGACTTTGATCTAATATCCAGTGAGATCTTTCCTTGGTGACTTCTCATACTGGTCTCATCTCCGGTGGCTACGATTTAATTTTCGACGACACCTTTTTCCAGCAACGTCTCTCTCACATGGATCTCATCTGTAACACCTTTGATCTAATCTCTAGCCATTTTGTAAAGGTGCCAATCTTTGTTGTAGGACTATAGGAGTAGACGAACTCAAGGGCTTTCTTGGTTTGGTCTATGAAATGGCCTCTTCACAGTTGTTAGTGTTGGATTTCACAGTAGCTATGGGAACGCACAGTCTTTGGCTCCGAGGCCGGTGCAACTCAGCCGAAGATGAACTAAGTTGCATCTTCCCAAATTCCATTTTTCAAGTAGTATCTAGTACTCCAAGTTCTGCCTCTTCCCTCTTTACATGTCAGGCAAGATTTTTAGGGCTTGAAAATTGTATTGTGTTTCCATTATAGTTCTGTCATCTTTCTAAGTTAATTGGGAATGCCTTTGTTTTCTATCTATCTTGCTTTCTTGCCGTAATCTTCTACTAGGAAGTTCTTAAATTCTTAACTAGTAGTTGCTTATTTCCTTTTTAAGTATCTCCATAATCACAGATTTTTCTACTTTAGTGTAGCTCCTGTGCATATTCTTGTTATTTCTGGACCAAGTATAGCCCAAACTATTGCTTCTCTATTTTGATTGATTTCTTTATTGATAGTATAGTTCACTATGGCTCATCTTCTACTTTATTTTTTGATTGCTCTGATTTCCTATTTATAGTTGCATATTGCCTGGTCTTTCATATTATAAATTATTTTAATAGTTCTAAGTATTTCTTTTGGAGTAGTTGACATCTTTCTAGTGGCATTGGTGAATGATAGTGGACTAGGGTCATGTCCTCAATCGAGGCTGGAGGCAAGGCATAGTAGTGATAAAGGGGTTATGGCTCCTTATAAGTTGAGAGTTAGGTCACGGAATATAGGATTGTTGACAAAAAAATCCACAGAGTTTGAGAAAATTCTCAAGAGGAATATTAATATAGCGTGTAACCGAAAAACTCGGCGGGTAGATACCAAGGCACGATATGTGGATAGGTTTGAGAAATAGTACTTAGGGGGCTCAAGAGATAGAAATGGTGCAGGTATTTTGGTAGACGATGACCTTAGGGAGTGAGTAGTGGAGGTCAGGATGATTAGTGATAGGTTGATGATTTGTTTTAAACATTATTAGTAGCTGTATATACTATGTGGTGTCTCTAAAGTGATCTCTCAAAATGCAAATTTTCCATCAACTTAAAAGTCTACATGCGTGGAAAGTAATCATGCTTATAAACTTGAAAGAAATATCCTCTGCTGAGATTTTTGATGTCATAATTTTCTTCCATTTTTACATCTAGCTATTGTTCTTGTAGCCTTATTGGAAATTCTATCCACTTAGGAGTTCCATCTCGAATCTACATATAATCACGAGTTGTCAAAAAAATTGATATGCTTGGTAGTGAAGTTTGTTCATTCTCTTTTTCTCTTCAGTTTGTTTGACATATTGTTATGACTCACTCATTTTCTGTTTATTGTTATTAAATGATAAAATTGTCAGTTCCTGAAACAGTTGCTAGTCATCATACCTTGCCAAGAATGCACTCTTTTTTTTCCAAGGTAGGCAAATGGCCTAGAATGCAAGACCTCCCATAATTGAGAAATATGCAGCAACTGTAGCTAATGGCCCTTTTACTACTTATAAAAATTATTCATGTCGGAGAAACTAGTGGGAGTAAAAATAATAAGAATGGTCTGCCATCTACGGATCAAAATCTACCTGTAAGAGCCATGAGAATTAGGAACAAGAATTATCATAAGAGGTTGAAGGCAAATAGGAAAAAAAATTCTAGGCGGATGCATGGTTAAGAAAAAAAAATATTAAAAAGATAGATCCCAAAAACATGTACAAGTTGGAAAAGATATGCACGATGATATTCAAAAACAAATACCTATGGTTGTATCCTCTCAACCAATGGTGAACACCTCCCTGAGTGTTTTCAATGATTAGCACGGCATCTTGGAACATTAGAGGGGTGAAATCACAAGGTGTTTTTGAAAGATTGAAATTTTTATCCAAAGTTTATATGACTCGGTTTATTGCAATTCATCAAGGTGGTGAGAGTGTTGATTGTTGATTGTTGTGGAACTCTTGGCGAGTTACGACCTTGATGTGATTGGGTAGTTGTTTAACTTCATCAAGGTGGTGAGAGTGTAGACTTATGGTTTGTTGTGTTGCTCATGTCTTGTAACTAGGTTGTAAGCGGGAAATGATGAGGGAGTGAGGCAAATAAACAGTGTTGTATTTGACTACTTTGCTCATTCATTTAGTGGATTATTGGGTTTTGAAATTCCCATTGGACAGGTCGTGGTTGTTCTTCCCTTGAGCAAGGAGTTTTTCCATATTAAATCTTGTGTGTGCGGTTCTTGTTATTCTTCTTTGTTTATTTTTGTTGGTTTTTTAGCAAAGAAACTAAGAAAATAACTGAGAAAAATACTTTGAGAGAAAAAAATATACTGCAGTGTTGTCAAAGGGAATTGTTTTATTAATAATTCAATACATATATTTATAGTTATAATTTCTAACTAGAAAAAAGAAAAATATGCAAACTAATTTTATCCTATAAAATTCAAATAAAACAGAAAGAAACTAGAACTCTAATAAAAATAATTTTAAAAACCCTAAAACTTAGCTACTGAATAATTATTTTAATTCTGCAATATCCTGAGACATTTTCAACACTCCTCCTTGGATCAGAATTTGTTGATTGCAGTTTCATCTGAAATTGACCTCATGAATAAATCAGCCAATTCATCTTTTGTGTTGCAAGGCTTGTGCACATCTTCTGTTGGATCAAATAAGAAGTTCTTACTTCTCATTTCAACTTGTAAAATTTCCTGCTTATTGGAATCAAAGATTCGACAATATTTGTCTCCAAATAATAATATAAATCCATTTTCCATAAGCTGACCAACACTCAGTAAACTTTTATCAATATCAGGCACGTAAAAGACATCTAAAATTATTTTTGTACCTGAACTTGAATTGATTGCAACAGACCCTTTTCCTGTTGCAGGAATACAGTCACCATTTCCAATTCTGACCCTTTTATTTTCCATAGGCATAAACTCTTTAAAAAGATTTCTGTCATATGTCATGTGATTTGTACAACCACTATCAATCATCCAAAAATCAGCTTTTTTGGTTACATAGTAGGTTTCCATAAATAAGTGGTCTTCTTCTTCAGTGGTGACTTGAGCAACTGTTTCATCTTGCTGAAATTTGCTTTTGCAAATCACAGCTTCATGACCAAGTTTGCAGATCTTGCACTGTGCATCTGGTCTCTTCCAACATTTATATGGAGGATGTCCATTTTTGCCACAGTGCTGACAAGGTGGGTAATTCTTCGAGAATTTACCTTTGCTTTGAGTTTTGTGACTGGCAACTAATGCTTTTTCAGCCATGTCATCTTGCCTCATAAGCCTCCTTTGCTCTTATGCCTGGAATGTATTTAACAATTCTGCCAAGGTAATCTTGAACAAATCTTTTTGTATTTTTCAAGGTAGTTATAGATACTTCGTATCTTTCTGGCACTGTAACAAGAATTTTTTCAACAATTCTTGAATCCTTAAATTTAGTGCCAAGCAATTGTTAACAATGTCAAGAAGTCGATCTGAGTACTCTTTGACGGTCTCAGATTCCTTCATTTTTTGCAATTCGAATTCCCTTATCAAATTCAACACTTTCATGCCCCGTATTGTTTCATCTCCTGTGTATTCTTCCTTCAGATAATCCTGAATTTCTTTTGCCGATTTGAGAGCCATAACTCTCGTGAAAATTGTTGCAGACACACCAGCAAACAAAGTTGCTTTAACTTTTGATTTTTTTATTTTTTTTTCTTTTTGGTTTTTGATCTGGGCCACCGTGGGATTATCAGGCAACGGAAGAACATCATTAATCTTCTTCCATGGCCTCCCAAAGATCTAAAGCCTCAAGATAAGTCTCCATTCTTATTGCCCATATATGATAATTTTCACCATAAAAAATAGGAGGAGCAATTTGAGAAAAATTATTTTCGAAATTCATCTCACAGATCCCTCAAGAAAATGGCTCGGATACCAATTGTTGATTTTTTAGCAAAGAAACTAAGAAAATAACTGAGAAAAATACTTTGAGAGAAAAATATACTGCAGTGTTGTCAAAGGGAATTGTTTTATTAATAATTCAATACATATTTATAGTTATAAATTCTAACTAGAAAAGAGAAAAATATGCAAACTAATTTTATCCTATAAAATTCAAATAAAACAGAAAGAAACTAGGACTCTAATAAAAATAATTTTAAAAACCCTAAAACTTAGCTACTGAATAATTATTTTAATTCTGCAATATCCTGAGACATATTTTCAACAATTTTCTTGATTGCGCTGTTTTAAGGACTTGGTCCCTGACGGTGGTGGACACATATATTATGACAAGTGGTATTAGAGCAGGGATCTCCAAACGGTTCACACCTAGAGATATGCTCCACTCAATCTTGAAGAAGGACAATAATCCACTAGACCACCCAGATTCAATGGTTAGTTTTATGGTTGGTGAAAAAATTGCATGCACGACTTCCTCATGGTAGAGGATAGTGAGTTATGAGACATTGTTCTTAATAGACCCTATATTCCCACTGTTGAAGTAAAGGAAGGTGAGACAACTAGGTTGGTTCCTAAACCAAACAACAATACAGTGAGGCAGACAAAAAAGAAGATAGGAAAGAACTACAAGGCCAAGAAAATGATGTGTGTGGTATAGGTGCTGAGGAGTAAATCGAATATCAGCTTGTGAATCAGCAAAAGAAATATAGGACTGCCTGAGAAATGCTCGTGAAGGCACATAGCAGATAAAGGAATCCAAGGTAGATATGCTCACATCTCAGTATGAAAATTTCATCATGATGGAAGGAGAGTCTATACATGATATGCATGCTAGGTTCACGGCTATAACCAATAAGTTGAAGTGTTTGTGTGAACTAATAAGTTAGAGTAAGTAGGTCAGGAAGATTCTCAGGGTACTGCCCAAGTCCTGGGAAAACAAAGTAGATGCTATTACTGAATCAAAGGGTCTAAAGACTCTGACCATGGACATTCTCATTGGAAATCTTCAAACTCATGAGTTGAACAAGCAATTTGATTCTGCTAAGAGGGAAGGAAAGAAGGACAAATCTCTATCTCTTAAATCAACTCATAGTGGTGATGAGTGTGAATATGGATTATCTCACTAAAAGATTCAAGAAGATTATAAGAAGGAACCATGGGTTCATGAAGAAAAGGAATACAGGAAGATTTCAAAATAATGTCGAGTTGTGTCATGGATGTGGAAAACCAAGTATTATATCAGGGAGTGTCCTCAAGGGAAGGCTGACTTCAAAGACAAGTCAAAGTTTAGAAAAGATAAACGAAAGGACCAGGTCCCTAAAAAGTTCAGAAGGAAGGTTGTTATAGACAGGATAGTGATGAAGGCTCTGGGAGTATAAGGAAACTCATCCAGTGACTCAGAAGAGCCTGAGCAACTTGAAGATTCCTCTATGATGGCTGTGAAAGATGATGGTGAGATTTTTCACAACCTATTTGCGTTCATGGCACAATCTGATGATGAAGCAGAGGATGAGGTAACCTTGCTTGATCTAAAAGAAAATTTAGATCTTTACTCTACTAAAAAACTCAAAAAGCTTGCCTGTGTTGTGATTGACTCTATTTGTGAACTCACTATTGATAAAGATGTTAAACAATATTGATGTTTCTAAAGATGAAAAAACCACTTTAACAAATTAAATATCTGATCTTGAAGTAAAGTTTTTAGCTTTAGAAGCTGAGGAAAATGAGCTTCTGAACTTGATGGAAAGTGAGTCTAAATCTGATGTCAAATTAAAGGGTAAGGCTAGTGAGAATGAACTTATTCTTTAGGAGAAATTGGAAGACTCTGAGTTGAAATTGATGCTCTCCTTAGACAGAAATGTGTGTTAAAGAAGGACCTGATCAAGGTCAAGGATCACTTGAACAAGTCATTGAAATGGACTAATTCATCTAAACTTTTGGGTGAGATGACTAACCACAGAGGAAATGAGAAGAAGGGATTAGGATATGTGAACCAAATTGATCCTCTTTACAATCCCGATAGCAAATATGTATCTATTGCTAATAATCTCTTGTGTTTGCACTGTGGTAGAAATGGGCATTTAATAGGTGACTTTGAAGTCCTTAAATGAATCCTCAGGAAACAACATTCTCAGTACTATGGAAATAAGAAGATGTATGTGGGACCTGGTCCCGAATCAAAAGGGAGTAACAGAAAACTGCCAGCATGGACCAAGAAGAATTTGATTGTACCTTTGTCTCCTTTCTGGGAACTCGGACTGAAATGGGTTCCTAAAACTAATAAATAAGTTTTGTGCAGGAACAGTTAGGAGGAGGCAGTCAATGCTGGTTCATAGACAGTTGATGCTCCAAGCATATGACTGGAAGGACTAAAAACTTCCTCTCTTTGAAAGAAATTCAAGGGGCAGTGTGTCTTTTGGTGATAGTAAGAAAGGTTACATTATGAGAATCGGGAAAATTGGCAAGTTTTTTTAAAAACTATTGAAGATGTGTACTATGTGAATGGTTTGAAGTACAAGCTTCTGAGTGTATCTCAGATATGTGATAAAGGAAATGAGGTGAAGTTCTTGTCCGACAAGTGTATTATAACAAACTTGATGACAAAAGAAGTGATACTCACGACCAAGAGATGTGGAAAAATGTATGGGTGACAAAGGACATGAGGTGAAGTTCTTGTCTGAAAGTGTATCGTAACAAATTTGATGACAAAAAATATGATACGCATGGCTAATAGATGCAGAAACATGCATGTTGCTGATCTCAGTATCGCTAAGGAAGATAATCTAACTAGTCTCAAAGTTCACGATGAGACAAGTGATATGTGGCATCGAAGGCTGGGACATGTCAGTCCATCTCTGTTGAACAAACTGGTTTCCAAGAACCTGTTTCGATGACTACCTAAGATTAATTTTTAGCAACATCAAAGTGTGTGAAGCTTGTGATAAAGGGAAATAATCAAGAAGCTCCTTCAAGTCCTAAAATGAAGTGAGTACCATCAGGCCTATTGAACTCATCCACACAGACCTCTATGGTCCAGTAAAAGTGCAAAGTCGAGGTGGCAAGAGGTACATCTAGGTAGTTGTTGATGACTATTCCAAATACACATGGGTGAAATTTCTGAGGACTGGAGATGAAGCCACTAATATTTTGATAGCTCTCCTCAAACAAGTTCAAAATCAGTTTGGGTGCAAAGTAGCAGGGATCAGGTCTGACCACGAAACAGAGTTTGAAAACTCCAAGCTTGATCAATTTTCTATTGATGAAGGCATCCACCACAATTTCTCCGTACCAAGAACTCCACAGCAAAATGGTGTTGTAGAGAGGGATAACAGAACCCTGGTAGAGATTGGAAGAACAATGCTAATAGAGTCTGGTCTAGCCAAAAATTTCTGGGCTGAAGCTGTGAACACTACATGTTATGTGACCAATAGATGCCTGACCAGGTCCATTAAAAATAAGACTCCTCAAGAACTCTTGTTTGGACGCAAACCTAGTATCAGTCATCTAAGAGCCTTCAGATGTAAATGTTTTATGTTCATAAGTGGCAAAGAAGATCTAGGAAAATTTGACTCAAAGAGTGATGAAGGTGTTTTTGTTGGATACTCTACAAATAGCAAACTCTATAGAGTATTCAATAAAAGGACCCTTTGTGTTGAAGAAAGTGTTCATGTTATCTTTGATGAATCATGAAATCTAAAGAACCTGGGGAATAAGGATGATTCTGATATGGAAAAATTGCTTCAACTTCAGAGGGATAGCCTGATCAGTGATCCCTCAGCAGAAAGTCACTCCCAAAATGAAGACATGTATGAAGGTGGGACGCAGTAGGGAGCCCACAGAAGGGCATGGTTTTTCATCCAAAGAACCTAAAGAATTTGATGATAAAAATGATCAATCAACAAATTATGATAAAAAAAAAATTAAGAAGCAAGTATAGATGCAGCTGTTAGTCAAAATAAACCTACAGGAAGGGTATCCAGATGGAAGCATCAATCATCTCATCCCATGGACAACTTGGTTTCTCCCTTGGACTCTGGAATTCAAACCAGGTCTAAAACTAGAAATCTCATCTCATTTTTAGCATTTCTCCCATCCATAGAGCCCAAGAATATCAAAGAAGCACTCAAAGATGCTGACTGGGTAAATTCCATGCAAGAGGAGCTGCTTCAATTGAGAGAAGCAAGGTGTGGCATCTAGTACCAAGACCTTCTGATAGATCTACGATAGGGACCAAGTGGGTGTTCAGAAACATGCTGGATGAAAATGGCACCATCACTAGGAACAAGTCCAGATTAGTTGTTCAAGGATTCAATCAAGAAGAAAGCATTGATTATGATGAAATATTTGCTCTTGTAGCTAGAATAGAGGCCATTAGAATTCTTATTGCATTTGTTGCATTCATGGAGTTCAAATTATTTCAAATGGATGTTAAAAGTGCCTTTGTCAATGGATACCTAAAGGAAGAAGTCTTTGTGAAGCAACCACCAGGTTTTGAGAGCATTGAGTTTCCTGATCACATGATGAAGTTAGACAAGGCTCTTTATGGGTTGAAACAAGCTCCAAGGGCCTGGTACGAAAGATTGTCAGGATATTTGCTTGGTCATGGGTACAAGAGAGGAAAAATAGGCAATACTCTATTTTTGAAGACTAAAGGAAAGAATCTGCTGATTGTGCAAGTGTGTGTTGATGATATTATTTTTGGTGCCACTACCAACTCACTCTGTGAAGAGTTCGAGGACCTGACGAGAAGTGAATTTGAAATGAGTATGATGGGAGAACTTAGTTTCTTCCTTGGGTTGCAGATCAAGTAGATGCCAAAAGGTACATTCATCAGTTAAGAAACGTACATCAGGAAATTGCTAAAGAAGTGTCAGATGATGGAGGCCAAACCCATTGATACACCTATGGGAACCAATTCAAAGTTGGACGCTGATGAACCTAGTCCCAAGATGAATGAGACTATGTATAGAAAGATCATTGGGTCACTGCAGTACCTGACTACCAGCAGACCAAACATAGTATTTAATGTTGGAATATGTGCTAGATTTCAATCTTGTCCAAAGGAATCGCACTTAAAGGAAACAAAGAGAATTTTGAGATATCTCAAGGGCACTACCAGCTTGGCTTTATTCTATCCAACTGGTGACTTCTTTGAACTTGTTGGATATGCAGATGCAGACTTTGTTGGGTACCTGGTTGATCGAAAAAGCACCTCGGGAATGGCTCATTTCTTGGGGTACCAAGAAGCAAAACTCAATGGCATTATCCATAGCTGAAACTGAATATGTAGCTGCTGCAACTTGTTGCTCTCAATTGCTCTGGATCAAGAAGAAGCTAGAGGATTTTGGAGTTTTTCCAGATACCATACCTCTGATGTGTGACAATACAAGTGCACTAAACAAGGCCAAGAATCTTGTTCAGCATAAAAGAACAAAACAAATTGATGTGAGGCATCATTTTCTTAGAGACCAGGTTGAGAAGGGTAACATCTGCATGAAGTTTTGCAGCATAGAGGATCAAATTGCCGACAACTTTACCAAGCCACTTGGTAGGGACCAGTTTGAGAGGAACAAAATGTGGGTAGGATTGATTAAGCAAAATAAATCTGAGCTACCATGATGGTGAAATTTTACCTATTTTGGCTAAAACCCTCATGCAGGTTTGTGAGTTTGATTCATGGTATTTTGAATTCATATTTGTACCTTGCAGGTATGCATGACCGACAACATCATAGGCACTAAAGAAGTAACCTTGAAGGAAATTCAATCAAGTACCACAGGTCGTCTGGGACAAGGTTCCCTCTCAAATGGTTCGTATTCCTTGCATAACATTAATGCATTAATGAAGTCTGTCAGAGCTTTTCCATGCCTCATCAGTTTCTCTGAACCAACATCTTTTCAAACCTATCTCCAAAAGGACGCATCCAATCAGGGACCAGACACGTCTTTTCACGCTCTATAAAACAATATCAACCTACCACCTTCTATCTCTCATTTTTGTTTTCAAATTGTTCATCTCTCTACATCCTCCCTTGAACAATATCTCTAAAAAATGTCTCACTCCTCTGAAGTTTCTTCGAAACAAGTGTCATCTGGGAATGAAACTCCTTCTTTCCATAAAATTGATACCCCTCCCTCTACACCTATCCACTCTCCTGTAAGCGCTGAGGGGTTGCACACTTCAACAAAAACCGTCTCTCCTTTACCCTCCTCGCCCACTAAACACGATCTATTCAATCTTTTGGTCAGGATCGTTCTCCTAGTTTCACCACTGGGGCACCAGGTTTTACTTCTAAGGGGCCATACCCAAGCACCGTTGTAACGGCTTCCATAGTAGAACAATTGTCTTCCTCTCAACTAAGTCCCACCTCCTCCTCAATGTCATAGAAATGTTGTGATGGAGATTTACCTGTTGAAAAGGGGACTAAGTCTAACATATTGGCTGCCGGTGAAGATTGGGTTGTCAGAGGCCTAGCTGAATTGAAGGGGGATGATCTGTTCGCTCAAAAGGAGGCCAAATCACCTGATCTTCAGTTGGTTTTGGCCACTCCTATGTTTGATCAAACTCCCATGAGTGAGATCCAACCCATAACTGTTGCTGAAGATGCGGATGAGGATGATGACGAAGATAATGTACCATCCATCTAGAAACTTAGAAAAAGTGCAACTAGAGTCTCCTCTAAACCTGAGTCTGAGAGGGACCAGGTTGATACTGGAGTTGCTGGGAGCCAGTCAATGGACAAAGGAAAGCAAAGGTTAGTGAGGATGCACCTGATGTTACCAAAGTCTATCCCACTAGAGGACTCACCATAAGCTTTCGAGTGATGCCGTGGTGGCAACCAAGCCAAAGGCTACGAGAAAGAGGAAATTGAGGTCCACTTCTGTGATAGAGGAATAGGACATTCTAAGTGATAAGTTGGTGGATGTTGATGACGAGGAAGAAGATAGTGTTACAAAATCTGATGAGACCTAGTTCATCTCAAACTACATATTGAGATAACCAAGGTCTCAACAAAGCATTCAAAGGATCTAAGAAGAAGAAATCAAAGAGAAAGGGAGAAAGCAAGTCAAAAAGGGGTGAACCTGGTTCCACCAAGGGATCAGGTTCACAGGTCAAAAGGGCTAGATTGAAAATGTCATGAGCAAAGAGGAAAGAATTCAAGTTGTTGAAAAACAGAAAGTGTTGATTGGGTGTGTTTTCGAGCCCGAAGCCAAAGGGAAGCCGTGTATGAGGGACCTGGTGGATGTTGTTGTATTACAGGGATGGGACCACTTATTCGAGTGGCTTGTTCCCACTCTTCATGAGTGGGAAGAGCAACAATTCTACTACAATATTGAGTTTTTTTGGAAGATGGAAGTTTCAACACTTGTCATTTCATATTGATAAAGAGGTTGGGCACTATCCTGAAAGTTAAGAAGGAAGGGATCCATAGTGTTTTGGATTGTTCTCCTGCAAAAGGGTTTCTGGTGGAGGATGGGAAGGTGCCAAATCCGAGTACTGCTACTGTTTCTAAAATGTTTCTTAAAGGGCAGTACCAACTTTATTTTGTGTTTGTGAACAAGGTCCTTCTGCGCTGCACAGATAGCAAACAATTGCTACCACTGCTGACTTGTTCTTGATGGAGGCTCTAAGCAAGTTAGAGGTCATAAATCTCCCTGCACTAATGATAGAACACATCCATAAGGTGATGACCATGAAAGATGGAAAACATGGTCTTGCCTACGAATACTTGCTGAACCATGTGTTCGACTATTTTGGAGTGCGTCTGAAGAAGGGAGTACCGAGTACCATCAAGCAGTCTTTCTCACAAACCACCTTGGTGGAATGTGAGTGCAGTGAAGGAAGGGTAGATTACAGACTTGAATCTCAAGTTTCTGATCTCATCGCTCAATAGGAAGCATTAAAGGACAGGGTGGAAGAGCTGACTGCTGCACTTGCAGCCAGAGATGCAGAGTTTGTGACCTTGAAGACCCAATTGGCATAGAGGGACCTGGTTCTGCTGAGTTGGCTAGGCTGAAGGAAGAAAATGACCAACTAGCCTTGGAAGTCAAGTCCCTCACTCAGAAGCTTCTTCAAGCCCATCAAGATTCCAATGCTAAGATGACACTTTTTCTTCAGTCCCTAGTCGCCTAACCCTCTGGTCCCTAGATTGTCATGTTCTTTATTTTGTCCTCCTCTTATTTGTGAACTGATTCTGGCATGTTTTATTGATCATTTTTCTATGTATTGAATGCTTTTCTTTACGATATAACCTTGTTTGAATCCATCTCATTTTTATCTTTCTTATGTCTCTATAAATTTGCTCGTCTTATGCTATCTTATGGACTCTAAATTCATTACTTTAATGATGCCAAAAGGGGGAATATAGCCTATGTGGGGGGGGGGGGGGGGGGCAATTCATTCACGGGGAACATATTCACGGGGAACAGAGGTTTGATTTTAAGAGGGGACAATAGTTTGTCATCATAAGGGGGGGGGGATGTTAAGTAACTGTTTTGATTACTAACAAACTATTCATACAATATGAGGACCAGATTAGTATCTGGTAGGTTTAGAAAGGTTGTGTGTGGAATACAGCTATAAGGCTAACATGGTTAGTGAGATGTGACCCTTATTGTACTAAAAGACCAGCGGTCCCTTTTATGCCCTCTTGTGTGGTAAAAAATATTCATGTGCAAGGAACAAAAACAACTTTTGGAAGAATGAAAAAGTGAATATTCAATAGATATAAAAGTTCTCTTTTGGCACCTATTTTGAAGCGCTGCATCAACTTTCAAGGGACCTAATAGGAGTCTATAGATTTCTTTTAAGTTTGGTATTGTGTTTGGCTTATAACATTGTAAGGTCACTTCCTAATATATAAAGGAAAGCTGATCGTTGTCTACTTATTTTGTTGATTATTGTGGAACTCTTGGCAAGTTACGGTCTTGAGGTGTTTGGGTAGTTGTCTAACTTCATCTAGGTGGTGAGAGTGTGGACTTGTGTTTTGTTATGTTGCCATGTCTTGTAACTAGGTTGCAAGTGGGAAATGATGAGGGAGTCGGACAAATAAACAGTGTGTATTGTATTTGACTATTTTTCTCATTCATTTAGTGGATTGTTGGGTTTTGAAAATCCTATTGAACAGATCGTGGTTGATCCTCCCTTGAGCAAGGAGTTTTTCCACATTAAATCTTATGTGTATTGTTCTTGCTGTTCTTCTTTGTTTATTTTCTTGATTTCACCGTTTTAAGGACCTGGGCCCTGGCGGTGGTGGACACATATAATACAACAATGCACAACAAATCACTATTAAATTGTCCAACACTACCTTCAATGGGATGTTCTATTTCACCTTCGTCTATGCCAAATCAAAACACCACCTTAGAGCTCCTTTATGAGATGGCCTAAGACACTCAATGGTCTTATAAATGGACCTTGGTGTATAAATGGGGACTTTAACATGATTATGAGCCTCGATGAGAAGAAAGGTGGGGAACTCCATAAAACGGAAAAAGTTTGGATTTTATAACATGTTTGGTTGATTGTGGGATGGTAGATGCTGGTTTTTCAGGTCTCAGATTTACTTGGTGCAACACTAGAGCAAACGTCATAGAATTTGGAAGAGACTTGATAGCGTATTCTTCAATCACTAGTGGATTGAGTTGTTTTCCATTAGCGAAATAGAGCACTTGGCTAGCACTGGTTCAGGTCATACCCCTATGTTGATTGAATGTTCTAACTCCAACTTTCGAGGGATTAAATACTTTAAGATCCTCCAACTTTGAACAGAACAACCTGAGTTCAAAAATGTGGTTCAAGAAGCTTGGGATGTAGAAGTCCAGGGGAACAATATGTGGAAGTTTCAATAGAAACTCAAGAATTTAAGCAGAAAGTTGAGCAACTGGTCAAAGGAACACATTGGGAATGTATTTGATCTTGTCAAGGAATGTGAAACCAAGATGCAAAACTTGAAGGCTGATTATATTGACAATGAAATTGATGATCGCACGGAACAAGTCCACAAGGCTCAAGCTGAACATACTAAATGGCTCAAGTTTGAAGAAACCATTCTGAGACAAAAGGCTAATATTAGATGACTTAAAGAGGAAGATGCTAATACCAAATATTTTCATGCCATCATTAATGAGAAAAAGAGAAGACTGAATATTCAGAGGATCCAAAATAGTGAAGGAAAGTGGATCAAAGGTGATGATGTTATCTCTATAGAGGATATTAATCACTTTACTCAACTATTTCAACAAGATGGTGAGCCTGAGCTTCATTATATTGACTGTTTTGATCCTATTCTTAATCAACAAGATAATATTGTTTTACGTACCATGCCACATGAACTAGAGATCTGGGAAGCAGTGTTTGCTCTTAAGCCCTAACAATGCACCTGACCCCGATGGTTTCGGGGGTACCTTTTATCAAAATTGCTGGGATATTATCAAAGAGGACCTAATAAATGTTATCCAAGATGTATTTATTTGGGCAAAGCTTACCAAATTTTGTACAATCACTTGCCTCATTCTTTTACCAAAAGTGGAAAATCCTTCATATTTTAGTGACATGAGACCTATTAGCCTTAGTAACTGCTCCAACAAGATCATCTCCAGAATTTTGAGTACCAGGCTAAATCGTCTATTACCTAAAGTCAGCTCCGAAAATCAGTTAGGTTTTATTAAGGAAGATCGATCACCGATAATGTTCTTCTAGCCCAGGAAATCATCTGTCACGACCCGGGGTCGGGGCCTAGATGTGACACGGCGAATGGGGATCCTAGAGTCCCCAAACAAGCCTCAAAGTATCGAATTTTCGCATCATTGGTTCAAACAATATCTAAGCACATATAACTGAATGACGGAGATCAAATCTCAAGAACCCAATTCATTTATAGCTAAACAAAACGAGAAAGTTTTGTAAGTGCCCAACATTTGCCTCTAGTCAACGAGCGGGGGCCAGGACAAGTTCCAGGCTCACCCTCAATAAAAGAACATACATAGTAGTCATAAAAATAACTGGCAGGCCCTCGGAAGACGGGGCTCACCGCAAAAGGGGTCTTCAAGAACGGACTATTCTTCTAGCGGCTGGCACTCACACTGCTCGGTCCCTACATGGTAAAATCATGCAGGCATAGAGTATGCGTTAGTACGTTTGAATGTACTAAGTATGCGGGTATGCAATGTACGTGACTTACCGAACCTGCATAATCATGTTAAGTGGCAAGGGCACATAATATACAAGGAATATATATTCAATGGAAATTTAATATACAAGATGCCATGAAATGCGTGATGCGTGTAATGCGGTAATGCTCCTATATATATAAAGGGGATGGCACTATAACCGACAACCGAATCCATGCGAGCTATTACATGAATTGGACCGATTTGGACCTCCCACCGGTAGGGAGAGGATTACTTGCCAAAGGTAATCCACATCACACCTTACGGGGACACCCATTTCGGTGGATGGCCACCTTCCTCACGGGGACTCCCATTTCGGAAGGATTTACAGAATCAGAAATCATATACAGATAGACGAATTACATCCGTCCCTATGTAGGCACATAGTTCAAGGAAAGGGAGAGGGACCTTGGGGATATCCCTAACGCCCCCAATCCATCGGTGCTAAGTACACATCCCACAAGAATACTTATATTTATACATACATATGCTTTCGAGAGAAAGAGGGAGTCAATTAATCCTTTTCAAAATGTTAAATGCACAAGTAGGCTCAAATGCCAAATCCCAATCTATGACCATAATGCGTATGCAAGGAATAGCTCATCTACACATATACCAAATTGGTGCCAAGCACCCAAGAGTCTCCAAGAGCCAAGTACAAGATGGTGTAAACACCCAAGATGCTCAAAGAGCCAAGATACAAGATGGTGTAAACACCCAAGATGCTCAAAGAGCCAAGATACAAGATGGTGTAAACACCCAAGATGCTCAAAGAGCCAAGATACAAGATGGTGTAAACACCCAAGATGCTCAAGGAGCCTTAATCATAGACATACCGGTGATCACCTTCTTGTCATATCCCATGTCTTACCAAAATTCACATTATAGTTTCCTTTTCGGACAAAATTTGGGCTTAACCCACATTTCCAAATTTTCATATATCAATGCCATGAGTATGATGCAATGCAAAATGTAAGAATGGCATAGGTAATGTAGAGTATATTCAAATGTGGCAATAAGAGGTAAAAACTAGAAAATCCATAGTAAAATTAGTAAAAATGGTAGTAACATCACCCATGCATAAAACATAATTAAAGGGACATGCAAGTTCATAATTCCATAATCCAAATAGTTCATTTCCATAAAACCACCCTAAATCATGATAAGGAGCCTTAACTAATACATGCATGGTTCAAAATACTAAGAACAAGTACTAAAAATTCACATTTTAAGTACACAAGTTTACAAATTAGTTTTAATAAGAATTTGGGTCTTCTTGGTTGAAAGGAACCAAGAATCAAACCCCACATACCCGGTAGAAGACAAACTTGAGGTGAAATTGACTCACAACCTTGGCCCCTAGCTTGAACAACCTTAGAGAGAGGATGGAGAGTTCTTGAGAAGTGGATTTTTGAGAGAGAGAGTGAAGTGTGAAAGTGGCTGAAAAATGGTGAAGTGTAAAATATATAGGGAGCTCAGGAAAGGGTGGAAAAGACCATATTTGCACCGGAATAAACCAAAATTACAAAATTGCCATTAATGAAACGGACCGGAAAAATGGTCCGTCTGGGTCACACGGTCCAGTAAACGGACCGTCTGACTCCACACGGACCGTCTACTGGTCCGTGGCACCGGACTTAGATTTTTCGGAGGCAATATTTTTTTGACTAAGTCAATCCACACTGTCCAGTAAACGGACCATCTCACTCCACACGGACCGTGTGATGGACCATCTCACCAGACTTAGAATTTTTCAGAAAATTATTTCTTCGGACTAAGTGTCACCAAACGGTCCGTTAAACGGACCGTTTAAGGTCACACGGACCGTGCAACGGTCCGTATGAAGGTACCAAGAAAGTACACACACTTGGAACAAAGTTTTGGCAAGAAATTCGTGGGCCAAAGCAGCCTCACGGACCGTTTGATGCCACACGGTCCGTGTGGCTGGCCGTGTGGCTTGCCTGCACGAACAGTCTGAACGAAAACGAGCATAACTCCTTGGTCCGAGCTCGGAATTAGGTGAAACCAGGTGCGTTGGAAAGCTAATTCAAAGAGCTTTAATTTGATATATTGTTGGACACCTAATTCATTTTGTGCTAAGAAATATGACCATTTAAAGTTGACCCTTCTACCGAATCATATGAAGAACCTTTAGGATTAGTGTCGGAGAAGTTTAGGAATGTAAAAAGGGTTTTAAGGGTCATAAAAAGCCTTGGGGATGAACCAAAATATCAAAAACACCTTAATAAAATGGATCCTTGAATTTCACAAGGGCCTTGACACGGTTAGCTTCACGGTCCGTGAAGCTTCTCACGGCCCGTGAAGGCTCCCGTCTGGCCCAGACAGGTTTTACGAAAACGGGCGTAACGTCTTGCTCCGAACTCGGAATGAGGTGAGACCGGATGCGTTGGAAAGATAATTCAAAGGGCTTCGATTTGATATGTCATGGTCCACCCAGTTCATTTCGAGCTAAGAGATATTCTTATTTAAAGTTAGCCCATCTATCGGCACTTGAGAATAATATAGCCAAGGGAATTCCTTTGAACTTGACATGATGTAGGAGACCCATGATGATCTTAAACAACATAGATAAGCTAGAATTGAAGGCTTGAGAGTGAATTTAGCTTGAGCATAAGGTCCCGTACTTAGAAATATCCCACTCCAGAAGCTTTACGGATGACCTCACGGCCGTGATGGCTCCCATGAAGTGCCACCTTGGTCCAAAACTTTTCCGAAATCAATTTTCATGCTTTCTTGAGGTTGTACAAAATTTCGGGTCCTTACATCATCTCCCCCTTGGGAACATTCGTCCTCGAATGTGGAAGAGCAAGGCTTGAAGGGCTTAACTTAGAACATGAAACATCCGAACACAAGATACAATGCATAGTCTATCATTTGAAAATCATAAATTCTTTAAAACTGATACCAAAACTTATTTAAATCACTCAAAACATCTTGAAAAATCATTTTCGTGCATATGTATGCATGTCATGTCATGAGACTCAAGAATGGAAGAATTAGGACCATTGAGAATAGGAAGGACCTAATACTATAGGCTTGAGTAGATTGGAAAGGATAAAGATATCATCGCATCAACCTTGATTCCACTCCCCCACGTAGACTTCCTACATATTGGTTTCTCCGAAGTACGTAAACCGAAGCCACATCTTGTTACGAAACCGCTTCACTTGTCTTATCAAAATCTCAACCGGAGCTTCCTCCATAAGACAAGTTCTCCTCAACCCCAACACCTTTCAAAGTCAAAATGACACTACAATCACCAACACTTCCTCAACATAGATATATGCAAAACCTAGTAACTAGAGCTCAATTTCGGAGGCAAATCCAACCTATAAGCTACATCCCCAACCCGCTTCAACAATCTCATGTAGACCTATATACCGGGGACTTAGCTTTCCCCCTTACCCGGAATTCACCACACCCTTCATGAAATAGACCTTCATATACACCCAATTACCAATACAAAACTCAAGATCCTTCTTTCAAATATCCAAATAAGACTTTTGATGACTTCGAACCACCGCCAACCTTTCCCAATCAACTTCACCTTCTCCATAGGCTCCAACACTAAATCCAATCTAATCAATGCCATTTCCCCTTGCTCAAACCACCCCACCGGAGACCTACACATATTACTATATAAAGTCCCAAACGGAGTTATACCAATGCTAGCATAAAGGAAATTGTAGTAAGCAACCCCAAGAAGTGGTAGATGATTACCCCAATCACCTTTGAATTGCAACACACAAGCCCTCAACACATCTTCCAAAGTTCAAATTATCCTCTCAGTTTACCCCTCGGGTGGAGGATGAATGGCGGTGCTCAGCTTTACCTAGTACCAAGTCATCCTTGAGACGACCTCCAAAAGTAAGAAGCAAATTAGGTACCGCGATCAGATATGATAGACCTAGACACACCGTGCAACCTCACCAAATTCTTGGATGTACAACATTGCATACCCTTCGGCGCTAAAATAGCCTTGACTGGTAGGAAATGAGCCATCTTAGTCATCCGATCAATAATAACCCAAATAGAGTCGAATTACCTTCAGTCTAGGGCAACCCAACCACAAAATCCATATTTACATTCTCCCACTTCCAAGTAGGGATCTCAATATTTTGAGTCGCACCACCGGGCCTTTGGTGAGCTACCTTCACTGGTTGACACTGGGGCACTTAGGTACGAGCTCGGCTATGCCCTTCTTCATAGCATGCCATTAATGTACCTCCTCCAAATCCCAACACGTCTTAGTGTTTTTCGGGTGAATCAAATGCAAAGAGTTATGGGCTCCACTCACAATCTTCTTGGAGAAGACTTGAAAAAGGATTTCCCGAGCATGGTTGGGATGGATTATTTTTCCCTAAGATCACCCACATCCGGAACACATAACTGACTTTGATACCGAAACGCACCATCTCCCCCTTGGGAGAAAACCACTATCCTATTGGCAACCAACCTCTTCAACACAACCAATGACAGATCTAGATCTTGCTTAGCCTTAACATCGACAATCACTCAAGATTCCGCCCCATTCTAAACATAAACACCAACATTATTAGAGTCTGGTAGTTACGCTCGTGCACCTCCAATTACCTTGATGTATAAACTATCACCCTAATAGGTTTCATAAGCGCACAATCCCAATCCAAGCCAAGTAGCACCACAATACACCACCAACCTTCCTAAGCCATTCGGTAATGCCAAAACCAAAGCTGATGTACACCGACTCTTCAAGGCATGAGCACTCACCTCACATTCACCCGACCATACAACTTGGCCTTCTTTCTAGTCAACTTGATCAACGAAAAGACGTTAGATGAGAAACCTTCCACGAACCTCTGTAGTACCCGACCAAACCAAGGAAACTGCGAATATTCGAAGGGGGGGGGGTCAACTATCTAGGCAAAACGACATCACCACAAATTCGAAATGCCCATACCTTATTTGGAAAGCTATTTTGGGGATAACACATTCCTTAGCCTTCAACTGACGATACTCAGAACGGAGATCAATATATATATATTTTTGAAAAGCGAGTGGCACCTAGGTCAAGCAAAATGTAAGCATCAAAATCAAAAACTTTTAACATACCCGTCACAACATCTGGAGCCTCCTCGACATACTGGTGAGCATGGAGCGCACAGAATCTATTGTTCCTTGGGGAAGTAGCTTGGGGGCTCTTTTGTTGACCCTGCCCGCCTTTGGCTACTTGACCTTGGCCTCCGCGTGCATTCCTCGGGCAATCAACAACTTTATGATCCTTACTCCCGCACCCGAAGCAAAGTCCACCATTCCTCCGACAGGCACCTGTGTGGAGTTGTCTACACTTGTCACACCTGGGACGGGGTACCCGAGCCTTGGCCACCCGAACTCCCGAACCTTGGCCCTGCTGAAAGTGACCAAAACCAACATTCCCAGCACCGGAGAACCTACCATCGAAGCGGGCTTTCTTGGGAGCGTGTGTCCTAGACCTGTGGAACTCCGGTGGGTTCACCCGAGTGAAATTCCTTACCCTGGATGCAGGTGTAGAGTCCCGTGGCAAGTTAGCTTGCCTTGCCTGAGCGGTCACCGCCTGTGCAAGAAGGGCGAGAGCGGTGCGGAATTCACTGTTAGAAATAGGCTCCTCCATAGGCTCGTAAGGAGCCTGGTCTTCAACATTCAGAGCCGGCCTAGGTGGAGAAGGTCTTCCTCGAGGCATTTACTGAAATGGATTAACGACATCGATAAGTAAGAGAATTCAGAAACCAGTCACAGCACGATACAAGACTTGAAGAAGAGAGGAATTTCCTAATACGTCTTCGTAGCCTCCCACTCATAGGTGCGGTGCACTTCACACCCATGAATAGGACTCTACTCAACGCGGCATGTTGGGCTCCGAGGACCATTATAAACCTATGGCTCTGATACCATCTTTTGTCACGACCCGGGGTCGGGGCCTAGATGTGACACGGCGAATGGGGATCCTAGAGTCCCCAAACAAGCCTCAAAGTATCGAATTTTCGCATCATTGGTTCAAACAATATCTAAGCACATATAACTGAATGACGGAGATCAAATCTCAAGAACCCAATTCATTTATAGCTAAACAAAACGAGAAAGTTTTGTAAGTGCCCAACATTTGCCTCTAGTCAACGAGCGGGGGCCAGGACAAGTTCCAGGCTCACCCTCAATAAAAGAACATACATAGTAGTCATAAAAATAACTGGCAGGCCCTCGGAAGACGGGGCTCACCGCAAAAGGGGTCTTCAAGAACGGACTATTCTTCTAGCGGCTGGCACTCACACTGCTCGGTCCCTACATGGTAAAATCATGCAGGCATAGAGTATGCGTTAGTACGTTTGAATGTACTAAGTATGCGGGTATGCAATGTACGTGACTTACCGAACCTGCATAATCATGTTAAGTGGCAAGGGCACATAATATACAAGGAATATATATTCAATGGAAATTTAATATACAAGATGCCATGAAATGCGTGATGCGTGTAATGCGGTAATGCTCCTATATATATAAAGGGGATGGCACTATAACCGACAACCGAATCCATGCGAGCTATTACATGAATTGGACCGATTTGGACCTCCCACCGGTAGGGAGAGGATTACTTGCCAAAGGTAATCCACATCACACCTTACGGGGACACCCATTTCGGTGGATGGCCACCTTCCTCACGGGGACTCCCATTTCGGAAGGATTTACAGAATCAGAAATCATATACAGATAGACGAATTACATCCGTCCCTATGTAGGCACATAGTTCAAGGAAAGGGAGAGGGACCTTGGGGATATCCCTAACGCCCCCAATCCATCGGTGCTAAGTACACATCCCACAAGAATACTTATATTTATACATACATATGCTTTCGAGAGAAAGAGGGAGTCAATTAATCCTTTTCAAAATGTTAAATGCACAAGTAGGCTCAAATGCCAAATCCCAATCTATGACCATAATGCGTATGCAAGGAATAGCTCATCTACACATATACCAAATTGGTGCCAAGCACCCAAGAGTCTCCAAGAGCCAAGTACAAGATGGTGTAAACACCCAAGATGCTCAAAGAGCCAAGATACAAGATGGTGTAAACACCCAAGATGCTCAAAGAGCCAAGATACAAGATGGTGTAAACACCCAAGATGCTCAAAGAGCCAAGATACAAGATGGTGTAAACACCCAAGATGCTCAAGGAGCCTTAATCATAGACATACCGGTGATCACCTTCTTGTCATATCCCATGTCTTACCAAAATTCACATTATAGTTTCCTTTTCGGACAAAATTTGGGCTTAACCCACATTTCCAAATTTTCATATATCAATGCCATGAGTATGATGCAATGCAAAATGTAAGAATGGCATGGGTAATGTAGAGTATATTCAAATGTGGCAATAAGAGGTAAAAACTAGAAAATCCATAGTAAAATTAGTAAAAATGGTAGTAACATCACCCATGCATAAAACATAATTAAAGGGACATGCAAGTTCATAATTCCATAATCCAAATAGTTCATTTCCATAAAACCACCCTAAATCATGATAAGGAGCCTTAACTAATACATGCATGGTTCAAAATACTAAGAACAAGTACTAAAAATTCACATTTTAAGTACACAAGTTTACAAATTAGTTTTAATAAGAATTTGGGTCTTCTTGGTTGAAAGGAACCAAGAATCAAACCCCACATACCCGGTAGAAGACAAACTTGAGGTGAAATTGACTCACAACCTTGGCCCCTAGCTTGAACAACCTTAGAGAGAGGATGGAGAGTTCTTGAGAAGTGGATTTTTGAGAGAGAGAGTGAAGTGTGAAAGTGGCTGAAAAATGGTGAAGTGTAAAATATATAGGGAGCTCAGGAAAGGGTGGAAAAGACCATATTTGCACCGGAATAAACCAAAATTACAAAATTGCCATTAATGAAACGGACCGGAAAAATGGTCCGTCTGGGTCACACGGTCCAGTAAACGGACCGTCTGACTCCACACGGACCGTCTACTGGTCCGTGGCACCGGACTTAGATTTTTCGGAGGCAATATTTTTTTGACTAAGTCAATCCATACTGTCCAGTAAACGGACCATCTCACTCCACACGGACCGTGTGATGGACCATCTCACCAGACTTAGAATTTTTCAGAAAATTATTTCTTCGGACTAAGTGTCACCAAACGGTCCGTTAAACGGACCGTTTAAGGTCACACGGACCGTGCAACGGTCCGTATGAAGGTACCAAGAAAGTACACACACTTAGAACAAAGTTTTGGCAAGAAATTCGTGGGCCAAAGCAGCCTCACGGACCGTTTGATGCCACACGGTCCGTGTGGCTGGCCGTGTGGCTGGCCTGCACGAACAGTCTGAACGAAAACGAGCATAACTCCTTGGTCCGAGCTCAGAATTAGGTGAAACCAGGTGCGTTGGAAAGCTAATTCAAAGAGCTTTAATTTGATATATTGTTGGAAACCTAATTCATTTTGTGCTAAGAAATATGACCATTTAAAGTTGACCCTTCTACCGAATCATATGAAGAACCTTTAGGATTAGTGTCGGAGAAGTTTAGGAATGTAAAAAGGGTTTTAAGGGTCATAAAAAGCCTTGGGGATGAACCAAAATATCAAAAACACCTTAATAAAATGGATCCTTGAATTTCACAAGGGCCTTGACACGGTTAGCTTCACGGTCCGTGAAGCTTCTCACGGCCCGTGAAGGCTCCCGTCTGGCCCAGACAGGTTTTACGAAAACGGGCGTAACGTCTTGCTCCGAACTCGGAATGAGGTGAGACCGGATGCGTTGGAAAGATAATTCAAAGGGCTTCGATTTGATATGTCATGGTCCACCCAGTTCATTTCGAGCTAAGAGATATTCTTATTTAAAGTTAGCCCATCTATCGGCACTTGAGAATAATATAGCCAAGGGAATTCCTTTGAACTTGACATGATGTAGGAGACCCATGATGATCTTAAACAACATAGATAAGCTAGAATTGAAGGCTTGAGAGTGAATTTAGCTTGAGCATAAGGTCCCGTACTTAGAAATATCCCACTCCAGAAGCTTTACGGATGACCTCACGGCCGTGATGGCTCCCATGAAGTGCCACCTTGGTCCAAAACTTTTCCGAAATCAATTTTCATGCTTTCTTGAGGTTGTACAAAATTTCGGGTCCTTACATCATCCAAGCTATCAACAAAGAGACTTGGGGTGGGAATGCGGTAATCAAACTTGACATGACAAAAGCTTATTATTAGGTCAATTGGAATTTTCTAATCGCTGTTATGAGAAAGCTTGGGTTTTCTGAGAAATGGACCGATTTGGTTTGGAGATACATCTCTAATGTTTGGTACTCCGTGTTGTTAAATGGTGTCAGGAGAAGTTTTTTCCACTCTACAATAGGAGTTAAACAAGGAGATCCTCTTTCTCCTTCTCTATTTGTTTTTGGGGCAGAAGTACTATCAAGGTTACTCAACCAACTTCCTTTTGTTAATCAATTCAAAGGGTTTAGTATGCCATTAAAGCTCCTCCTATCACTCATCTTGATTATGCAGATGATGTGGTGTTTTTCTCTTCTGCTAACAAGAAATCCCTGGAAGCTATTATTAGTGAAATCTTGAATATGCTAAGATGGTGGAAGTTCAGAACTACATGCTCCTTATGGTCTAAATTTCTTAATACCACATATTGTAGGTTCACATCCCCTGTTGCGAAAAAAGATTATGCCTACTCAATCTCTCATCTGGAAGAAAAGATCCTGTGGAAGATTAACGGAGGAAATTCGAACCTCTGGTGGGATAATTGGACTAACATGGGAGTAGTAGCTCATATTATTCACATCCAAGACCCACTTATGAATTCTAAAGTTGTTGATATTATAAACAATGGGGTATGGAATATCAAACATATACATTTTCCATAATTCTTAGCTGAGCACATTTTTTCTTTGGAAATAGGGGAGCATGACACAATTGATATTGCTATTTGGACTCCAAAAAATAAAGGAACGTTCTCAACTTCTACTGCATGGAATCTAGCAAGACAGAGAAAAGAAATGTCCCCTTTACTTACCACTAGATCATATTCTGTTTACTATTATAGAATGATAAAGTTGTCCGTTCCTAAAACAGTTGCAAGTCATCATACCTTGCCAAGAATGCACCCTTTTGTTGAAGGTAAGCTAGCCAATGGCCTAAAATGCAAGGCATCACATAATTTGAGAGATTGAGGACCAGCTTCTTCAAGCTTTCTTTCCCTCTCGTTCCATATATTGAGTAGTACTTTTGAAGGCGTTGTTCCAATTATTCTATGATGAACTAAACCAGGAAATCTTACACCTGTTTGTAAGATTTCAATAGAGCTTATTAGGATTTGATATGTATGTTTGCCTTGGATATGGTGAATGAAGGTTTACTTGTGATCCACATTTTTTACCTGTGATCCACATTAAAAGTGCAAAAATAAAACTAGAAAAATCATGAGTTGCAAACTCAGCAAAGTAAATTTTCAGAGAAGTTGTAGGGGTAATTGAACATGTTACCACCACAAAGTGAGACATAATTTGCTTCTAACTTATTCACTTTATAAAGAAACAAGATAGAGAAAGATGACTACTAGATAGAAGAATAACAAGAAAAAGTTGAGAAAGCGAAGTAACTTACCTGTTATCTGTCAGGAGGAGCTGCACATTCTATGAGGTGTCTAAATAATCTCTCGAAAGGAAATTTTCCCATTTACTCAATATCCTACAGGCATGGAAAACAATCATGCTTGTAAACTTGAAAGCAATATCCGAGTACCTACCCAATTATTAAATAGTGTATCCTTTAAAATTACATTCAAAATGAAAAATATTTTAGTATATTTTTTATAAGGGATATTACAGCTAAGGAACATTGTAAGAGAATACAGGAAAAATATCCGAACCACATAGCCAAAACTGCAAGACGCCAACTGCTAATCTGTCAAATCCATCTGCTCGGCAGAGTGGACATTCCCTTTCTCCATGGTTTCTAATTGTTGCTTTGAGAAGATGGTTAAACACCATAATTAACTTGGCTTGACTTAACTTACAATTATTTTATGAAATTGAAAGTCAAAATCTCTAAAAGAAGATCTTTATACTATCAAAGTTCAACCTTTTTCACATTAATTAAGCATATTCATCCAATGATAGAAAATATATCTACATAGAGAAGTCCAATAAAAAAATGAATTAAGTTAAATCTCCATTGGAAAAAACAAAGATAAAATTTCAACTTCAACTAAATTAGTCAGTTCAAAAACATATTGAATAATAAATTTTAACAAAATTCACTCCAAAAGAACTGATACTATTAATGTTAATAAAAAACTCAGTCAGACATTGCACTAGGTTAGTAGTAACGTTTGCCTATACTATATCATCAATTATGTGATCTGTTGCTAAATCTACATAGTCATCACCATCAGCAAAAAATTTATCCGAGTTCTTGCTCTTGGTATGGTTCATTCTCATCTACGTCTTCTATCAACTTTCTCATATCATATAAATCTCTTGCCTTTAGATGCACAGCAACACTCCAATCTGTATTGACAATATCATTTACATAGTATACCTGTTGTGCTTGAGATGCTTCGATGTAAGGCTCATGTTCTTCAGTTCACCAGTGTGAATCAATTTACCAAAATTAACACAATTAAGATTCCTACAATCCTTTTTATACCCTCTATCTCGAGTAGTAAGCCCATTTACATTTGAAAAGAACAACCTTGAATCGTCCATTATAGTTAGTCTCAATAATATCTTCTAAATTCCCATAATATGGCAACTCCACTTGCCTTAAATTCCATCAGAACTACTAGAAATACATGATGTTTTAGAGGTTAAGAAAACTCCACTATTCTGTGTTTTCAACCCTTCTTCTCGGGCCAAAGTTCGAAATTCAGACCCATTTATGTTGTATGCAGTGAAGCTTCTTGCATTCACAGATGGACCTCGTGCTAAAAACTTTAGATCAGTAGACATTGTATCTATTGTGTCTTGATCCATAATCTAAATTAAAAAAAGGCTTAGTCAAATTAATTCATAAAGCAAATATAAATAATAACAAATAATTGTTTACTCACCCGCTTTAGGTGCCAATCGACAAATTCTTTATTAACTCTCCTCTCTATCTCTGTAGGTGAAGGTCTTCTTCTCTGTAGTCAAATTATGTGTTGCCTAAATTCTCTATGTGAAATAATTAAATTAATGTTAAGGAGCATCACTATCCTACTTCAAACATTACAACAACAAAGAACACAAAGTTTATAAGAGTTACTCACTCCACAGATGTGTGACTATTGCACAATTCAAAACAACATATTGATGAGCTTGTAGTTTATGAATAGGAGTTAAAGTGTACTTTTCCGGAGCTGATGCAGGTTTACCTAATTGAGGAAAGATAGTCGACATTCCAGAAAGCTGAATGTAGGTTAGGTCATCACGGACACGCCTAGGTCTATTGAACCTTGTCTCAGTGTCCTCAGTATATTGAGAACAAAAGGTAAGAGTCTCTTCGGCTATGTGACCCTCAGCTATACAACCTTCTGATTTCAATTTATTCCGTACGAAGGGCTTCAAATGACCTAATTCCCTGGAAAAATAAGAGGCAGTATGTTTGCAAACTATTTAAACATAACATACATATCTTTAAATTAAACATGTTAATGTTTCTGGAAACCAAACATCTTTAAAGTAGAAATGTTAATATTTCACCTCTCCACGGGATACATGTTTCAGTAAAGCACTGGACCTCCAGGTTTTGCTTCCTCTACTAGATGAACAGACAATGAACCATTACTGTAAAAATATGATGGCGGAAATAGCATCTCTAAGTGACAAAGTATGATTATAATCCACTCCTGTAGAATATCAAGCTCCAAAACATTAAAGGTTTTGCTAGACAGGGCTCTAAAAAATGAGAAAAATTCCACTAAAACAGCAACTACATGATCTGACAATACTTACGAATTGCCAATGGTAGAAATTGCTCTAAAATTATATGATTATCATGACTTTTCAACCCTAGAATTTTTTCTGTACCAAATCAACACAGCTGGAAATGTTAATCTGGTACTTTAATATTCTTCAAAGTTGTAAGAAACAACTTTTTGGTGTCCACCTTCTTTTTGACATCAATCATAAGTGAAAACACAACAAAGTTATACGATCCATTATCCGATCAGCCAAAGATCACGCCTTATGACCATTTCTCTTAGATCCTTTCGGTTACTATCGTTATATTTTGATTTTGATTTATCACGGAGCAACGTATATATAATATTGTCATATATATTCTTCTCAATATGCATAAAATCTAGGTTATGACGTAACAAGTTAGACTCCCAATAAGGAAGTTCAAAGAATATACTTATCTTGTTCCATTGTTTAGTTACTCGTCTAGAACTTTTCCTTTGGCCAACCAACTCTGCTCCTCTCCCTTCCTCAATTTGTGTCAAAATATCAGATCCTGATAGTTTTACCAGAGGATTCTGCTCTGTATTTCCATCGAAGCGTGCTCGATTGAATCTGAACCTGTGATTTCTTCTAAGGAAACATCGATGACCCATAAAACACCACTTTTTACTAAGGCAAAGACGACAAAATTTTGAATCAAAGTTGCAAGTTGGGCAAGCAAAACTAGTATGCGTAGTCCAGCCAACTAGGATACCTAATCCTGGAAAGCCACTAATTGTCCACATAAGAGCTGCTCGTATTCTAAAAGTTTCATTCAGTGATGAGTCGAACATTTCAATACCATCAATCCATAAATCACGCAATTCCTTCACAAGTGGCTGCAAGTACACATCTATATTATTTCCAAGCATCTGCTTTCCTGGAATGATCATTGATAAGATGAAAGAGGTGTGCTTCATACAAAATCCAAGGAGGAAGGTTGTATGGAATCAAGAAGACTGGCAAAATACTGTAGGTAGTACTCATTGTTCTAAAGGGATTGAAACTATCGCTAGCAAGGCCCAGCGAGCATTTCGAGGATCGGAAGCAAATTCAGGATGAGTTCGATTAAATATCTTCCATGCCTTACATCCCTTGGATGCCTCATCAACCATCTAAGTTATTGTCCAAAGCATGCCATCTCATATGCTCAGCAGTCTTGCAACACATATATAAATAACCTTTTCAATCTTGGTGTCAATGGAAAGTAATGAAAAACCTTTGCAGGTTGCTTGTTTTCTTGTTAGGATTCCATTTAGATGTACCACAATTCTAACATGCTTCCAATTCAGAATCACCTTCCCAGAGTAGGACAAAATAATTTGGACATGCTGGTATCTTGGTGTAGTCAAGGCCAAGTTTCCTAATTATTTTTTTGGCCTCATAAAAAGGAGGTAACTTCGCATCTTCAAATGGTCATTTCCTTGTCACTTATAGACAATAGACCTTTATATGATACAATTTTACAAAAAATTCTAGCTTTGTGTACTTGCTCCCTTCATACAGTGTTTCATTTCCATCTTTGAAAAAGTCATGAGTATCCTCCCTCATTTGATATTTCAGTTGAATCCAATGGTTTGAGATGTCCCTACATCAGCTGCTTACTGCCTATACTGCCCAAATGTGTCACTAATCATTGTTTCTATTGGATTTTCTAGATGAAACATCTCTTACATTACAACTCTATCTCTAGGAAGACTCTAATACCTTTTCTCACCATGAATATTCCGAATGACATAATTTTGAGGGAATGATTTGCAAATCAAATGATCTTCCACTTGCCAAAACAACACACAGGACATGGGCAGCTGATTGTATCTTCCACTGACGCATTCTTAAATGCAAAATCAAGAAATTTACAAACCAAGAAATTAGTCACTTGAGGTCTGTGGCTTTCCAATCCATGTTTTTTCCATTGATTAACATGGATAGTTTAGAGTATACCTCCAAAAGAAATCCCCAAAGTGGAGGAGTACCTTTAAATTTGATTGTACTTGCAATCTACTCCAAGAATTTCAAATCGCTCTTTCAAATCAAATGAATTCCACAAATTGACCGAGGATAGAAGAATCTATGAAGAATCCCCACAAAGGACTTCTTGTATACCTATCTATTTATTCATTCATGTTGGAGGATGGAATAAGCAAAAGAGAAAGGAACTTGAAACCAAGAAAACCTAACTAAGAAAGGATTTGGATAGTTCTATGGTTGTGCGTTGTATATGTGGAGAAGGAATTCATGCCTAAATCTGCTGAACTGTGGATGCTTATAATTATTTTAGTTGATACAAATAAAAGTTTAAAATATTTTATGAAAATTATTGTGATTATTGATAATGTGAAGTTTCCACTCTTATGATAAAGAAAATCTTACCAAGAAGGACCCAGATTCTTTTTATGTACAGGTTGGAAATTCGAAGAAAAAAGGTTTAGGAATTAAAAATGTATCTTTTGGGGCACTAATTACCTTTTTCCTATATTCATCTATTTTAGGAAAATTTCAGTGCTTACCAATTTTAGGCTAACAAACTATATCATTGTACAATATATGCAACTAAAAATTAAATGATATCATTAAGTAATACATTTAAGGTTGCGTATAAAATTTCAAAAATTAAATTATCGAACTGAATTAAAATTTTTGATAATTAAATATTTGGTATGATATTCGGGAGTAAATTTTTAGAAATACAATATTGAAGTTTGTGTTTGGTATAAGACATTTGTACCATTTGGTATTTTTTTTTGAATACCAAATTATTGAGTTATTTATTTAATGAAGATCATATATCAACATATATTTCATTACTTGTTAGTATGAGTCCAGAATTAAACATAAACAATCCAAATGTGTATGTCTTTTACTTGAGTCAATTTACCTATTTTGATGTCTTCTTACTTGTATTCTTTATATCGTGCCTCCACATAGAAAATAGAAATAATTGGAGCAAGTACTAATTTTGTAATACAATTGGATAAAACCTCGATACGGTATTACCGAATATTATATTGAACCAAGTTTTGATTTATTGATTATCGAATTATCAAATGAAAGTTTAAAAATTGGATATTTGGTATTTACTTTAACTACAAGGTACCGACTTGCTAAACTAAAAATTTTAAAATCCCAAACCAAATAGCATATGCCCACCCCTAAATACAATTGATTCATAAGATAAAAACTAAAAGAAAGTATTGTTAAGTTTATTTTTTTAAAAGGTGCAGACGTGAGGCAAGGCATTTTACGCAGCATGGTATGAGGAGGCGTAAGCCCTGAGACATGGAGCGTAAGGCCCATGAATCTATGGGGCATATATATCGCATATATCTTTAATTTAAACTTTTTTACTAGAATAAAACCTTCAATAATTCTGCAAATAAATTTATGACTAATATTTTCTTCAATAATTTTATAACGAATAAATTTTTTTTCTGAAAGGTATTAATTTGTTAGATCACAGCTTGTTGCTGAAAAATATTGTTAGGATAGCGTTATTCTACTTTGTTTTCAATTTTTTATTACTAAAGTAAAATCTTCAATAATTTTGAAAATAAATTGATGGCCAGCCTTTTCTTTAAAAAATTTATAACGGTGAAGAGTTCTATCTGATAAGTATTAATTTGTTCGATCATAGCTTGCTGACGGAAAATGTTGTTAGGATAGTATTGTCCACTTCGATCTTCAAGCTAAATTTCCCCTTGAATTTTCCTTCATATATCAAAGTTTCAAAATGAAGTGTTCTACTTTGTTTGAAAAAAATCTATTGAGTCACGTCGAAAAGTGCAAGAGGGGGGTGAATTGAATTTTTTTCCCTTTTTTTATATAAAACTGATTAGCAGTTAGTCAGCTAACTTAAGTGATAGTCGACTAAAAACAGTAAGACAATTTGCTGAAATTAAAAAACGTAAAAGGAAATTCAACACCGGATATTTATACTGGTTCGAATTCAATATAAATCCTACATCTAGTCTCTTTGGGTTGCAAGGAAATCTCTTCAAGCCTTCGAAAGTGGTGGTTACAAGAAATTTAACATTTAATCTACTACTCTCAATTATTTTCTTCTTTTCTTTTTCTTTTGATACAATCCCCTCTTTTAATTTTTTCTTCTTTTCTCTCTCTTTTTCCCTTTTACGGTAAAACTAAAGGATTACAATGAATTTCTTAAAGATGAAGAGTTTTGAAGATGGTCTTGAAGGCAGTAGGGTTGTATGCTTTGAGCTATCCTGGATGCCTCCTTTTATGTAGAAGAGATGGCATCCCAAGGAAATTAAAATAGAAGCAGTGATGAGTCCTCTTTCCAAGAATCAGGTTGAAGGCTTATTGTCAAGAATAATTCCAGACCTTTGATTTAGCTTGATTGCTTAATTTTCTGATCTTGAGGATTTCTTGCTTGATTATTTCCTTGACTCAATCTTTATTTGATTGGTGTACTAATCCTTCTTGTTTTGCATCACTTGCTTGATTCTTGATTTACTGACTTCTTCCTGATCGTGATCCTTGATTGATTCTTGATTGGTACTTGATTGATTCTCAATCTTATTAATTTTATTTCTTTCCTTCTATTCCGTAGACATAGGGCCCGGGCTGATCTGCTCCTATTGTTGGCATTGTTGCTTCTAGGTGCAAGACGTTGTATTTCCTTTTGTTTCCATCCTATGTACTGGATATCCATTGGTTTGATTCATGATCTTCCGAATTTGTTTTCCTTTGCTTGATCGATTTCCTTGATTTCTCTAGATTTGTTTTCCTTGATTGCTTCAGATTTGTTTTCCTTACTTGATTAATTTCTTTGATTGCTCCAGATTTGATTTTGCTTGAGTGATTTTCTTGATTGCTCTAAATTTGATTTTCTTGACTGGTTTTCCTTTCTTACTTAGTATTAGATTGATTCCTTCCAATAATTGTGCTCTTGGTGCCTCCAGCTTGATAGATTCTTCCAAGTCATTCCTTAGCCAGATTGGTTCCTTTTTGATGCTTTCCTATAATTAGTCATCAGTCAAAGTATATTAGCACTAACAATTTCCCCCTTTTTGATGATGACAATACTAATACTAATGAATTTCCCTGAATGTACAATCGACTTCCTGTTTTTCTCCCCTTGACTGGTAGCATAGGTGCTCCCCTGAATACTTACATAAGGTGATAGTTAACTAACGACAGATACTTAGTGTCTTTTTCTACCCCTTTGGCAAAAAAAAAAAGGAAACAATAGGAAGCAATAGGCAAAAACATGCAGAAACAGGCTAGACAATATAACACAAAAGTAGAAACAATCTTTAACAAAATACTGAAGGAGTCCAAGTAAGCAAAAAAAGAAATATTCTAACATAACAAGAAACAGTTAGCCACGAGGACATAGGAGATAGAAGATGGGAAAGGAAGCGAAAAGACGAAGAGTAAAAGGCTGACACATATGAAAATACACGCAATACAACCGTAAAAAAGAGCAATAAATGCACGTAACTATGACAGTGTAATCAATTAAGGAAAATAAATCAATTAATGTATTAAAAAGATATTGATCAGAAATTTAAAAAGATTTGGGAATACTATTTAAAGATTTTCTAAGAAAACAGAATCTTTCTTCAAGCAAAGGCTTTGTAAAATATCTGCCAATTAATTTTCAGTGTTTACAAAAACAATTTCAATATTGGCATTTAAAACATGATCTCTAATAAAATGATGCTTAATATCAATATCCTTAGCTCTAGAATGATGCACAAGATTTTTAGCCAGACAAATAGCACTAGAATTATTGCAAAAATTTGAGCAGGTTTAGCATTGATATCAAAATCACTTAATTGTTGAATCATCCAAAGAACCCTAATATAGCATAACCCGATAGCTACATATTCAGCCTCAATGGTGGACATGGATACACAATTTTATTTCTTTCTATTCCAAGAGATTAAGGAATCTCCAAGGAATTGACAAGATCCATTGGTGCTTTTTCTATCGACTTTATCACATTCCTAGTCAGCATTTGAAAATTATAAAGATTAAAAGCAGACGATTTTTTATACCAAATTCCATAGGAAGTAGTTCCCACTAAATAGCGAATAATTCTTTTTACTGCTGTTAAATGGATTCTTTAGGGGCCATTTGAAATCTAGCACATTTGCAGACACTAAACATAATACCAAGTAGACTTGCTGTGAGATAGATAAGAGATCCAATCATACCTTTGTATTTGGATTCATCAACGTTCTTACCTGTTGGGACAAGATCCAAGTTGTATGATGGACTCATGGGAATAGTGATAGGCTTTGCATTTTTCATTCCAAATTTTTGAATTAATTCCTTAGTATACTTACTTTGGTAATTGCAGATGCCTTGATTAGATTGGAAGATTTGCAGTCGCAAAAAGAATGTTAACTCACCCATTGGACTCATTTCAAACTCAATTTGCATGAGATTGGCAAAATCCTTGTAGGATCATCATTAGTAGTTCCAAAAATAATATCGTCAACATAAATTTGAATAATAATGTTATTTGAAGATGATTTTTTCATAAAGAGGGTAGTATCAATGCTTCCTCGAGAAAAATCATGATTTAATATAAACTTCCTTAGACAATCATACCAAGCTCTAGGAACTTGTTTGAGTCCATATAAAGCTTTAGAAAGTCTAAAAACATGGTGAGGAAATTCAGGATGTTCAAATTTTGGAGGTTGTTTTACAAAAACTTCTTCTTCTATAAAACCATTTAAAAAAGCGCTTTTGACTTTAATTTGAAATAGTTTAATACCTTTAAAAGTAGCATATGGTAAGAAAATACGAATACATTCTAACCTTGCAACATGAGTGAAAGTCTCATCGTAGTCAACTCCTTCTTGTTGAGAGTACCCCTGGACTACCAGTCTTGCCTTGTTCCTGATCACTTTTCCATCTTCATTCAACTTATTTCTAAAAACCCACTTCGTTCCAATGATGGAAGTATTTTTAGGTTTGTGAACTAAGGTCTAGACTTGATTCTTCTCAAACTGATCGAGTTCCTCTTTCATTGCTTTGACCCACTCGTTATCCTTTAGAGCTTCTTCAACTTTCTTAGGTTCAAGTTGAGATATAAGTTATCACGATCCCGGGCTAGGTCCTAGATGTGATACGGCGAATGGGAACCCGAGAGTTCCCAAACAAGCCTCAAATATCTAAATCCACATCATCGGTTCAGGAAGGACATTTAAATAGAAACACATAGTTCTAAGAGACGGAAGAATAGGACTCACGCTATGGGAGAAACACGGGGCTTGGGACTTACCACACTGCCACACAAAAATATACATATAGCCAAATAAGAATATTCCATAAATCAATCCAACGAATACATAAGCTAGATACCACACATAGCATAAAGAGTCTAAAACAGTCTATATACTATCCAACAAATGCCTCTAGTCAAGATGGAACGAGGGCCAGGACATGTTCCGGGCTCACCCTCAAGGGAAAGGACATCAGAGATAACATAGGTAAAGAAAGATGGCTTGTCCTTGGAGGATGGGACTCACCACAAATACTTTTCTGGATTGGACTACTCGTCAAACGGTTGATAATCGAAGTGCTTAGCCCCTACATGGTAAAATTATGTAGGCATAGAGTATGCGTTAGTACGTTTGAATGTACTAAGTATGCGGGCATGCAATACATGTGGCTTACCAAACCTGCATTTCAATGTTAGATGCCAAGGGCACATAATATAGAAAGAATCATATATCCAATGGAGAAATATACAAGATGCCATGATATTTATGATGCATGAAATGCAACAATGCTCATATATAATGGGGTGGACTATAACCGACAAATCAAATGCGGGTTATTACATGAATTAGTCTCATAAAGGCCTCTTATCGGTAGGAGAAGATTACTTGCCAAAGGTAATCCACATCATACCTTACGATCACGCTTTTCGGTAGATGGTCACCTTCCTTACAACCACTCTTTTCAGAAGGATTTTCCATAATTATATCATATCATATCATAAACAAAATAAACAAATAACCATTCCTTACGACCCAGTCTTTTCGATAATGGCTAACGTTTCTATGTTGGCACATAGTGTAAGGAAAGGGAGAGGGCCCTTGGGGATAGCCATAATGCCCCAATCCATCGGTGCTAAGTCAAAACATCCCACATGAATACTTATACATATACGTGCTTTCAAAAGATACAATATTCATTTCAAAACCGTCCAATGCACATTTAGGCTCAAATGCCAAATTATAAGTCATAATCATGAAGCTCATGCAAGGAATAACTCACTCACATATACAAGATGGTGCAAGCAGCCGAGATGCTCAAAGAGCCATAATCATAAGACATGTATGTGATCACATTGTTGTAATAACTAATGCCTTATCAAAATCATATCATAATTATTTCATAAAACATAATTGGGCTTAACACACTTCATAATTTCCATATAAACTAATCTTCATGAATGCAAATGCAATGCATGATGTGAGAATAACATGGGTAACATAGATTAAATTTAAAATCATCCACATATAAATGAAATTGAGGAAATCCATAATTAAATCCAATGTAAATTGTAATATAGGTCACCCATGTATAAATCAACTTTAAAGGGGACATGCATGTTCATAAATTCACAACTCAATGTAAAATAATCATAATAGTGATCAAAGTGAATTGAAATCATAGGTAAAATACAACCCATACATCAATTGGTTTTAATAAAATCAAATAATGAAAACCCGTATTCAAAGTAAACTAAAATACATGAAATCAATTGAAAGGAGTTTTAGGTATTCTTGGTTGAAAGGGACCAAGAATCAATCCTACATACCTTGATTGAGGAGTTGAATTTGGAGAAGGACTTAGCTTGAATTTGTACTTCAATTGAATCCTAGCCTTGAATCTTGAGAGGGGAGAGTAGAGAGTATTTGGGAGGTGATCTTATGAGGGGTAGAAGGTTTTAGGAGAATGAATTAAGAGGGGAGGGATATCAGCTGAATTAGGAGTTTAGGATAGGTAAAAGTTCATAATTGATAATTATTATAAATCAAAATTATGTAAATGCCATTAATGAAATGGGAAAAAATTGGAAGCGTCAAGTCCATACGATCACCTACATGGTCCGAGTTAGACAATTTTGCAGTGCCAACACTTGGAATTTATTCGAGGATAAGGGGTACCATACGGACGGCTACACGACCTGTGTGATGCTACACGGGTTGTGGCATGGACCATGTGATAGTACTTAGAAAAGTTTTGCACGACAAAGTTACGAGATAGTACTTTCATACTTAGAAAAATTCCATATTGCGAGCCACACGAAGGGCCACACGGCCCGTGAAACATCACACAGACCGTGTGGGTAGCCGTGTTCCCTCACTTGGTCCGAAGTCCTCCGTCTCATTCCACCTGTTGAAATCTTGGCCAAGTGTCCCTCCACGGGGGGCCACACGTTCCGTGTGGCTTCACATGGCCCGTGTGGGCCTTCTGTGGAACGAGGCCTGGTAGATTTTCACTCGGGACGATACCAAGAGGTCTAGTAAAGCCGCTCGAAAAATCCGGGTCCTTACATAAGTGCGATGTTAGCACTTTTGTTGCTTGAAGCTCTAGTTCTCATTCCATTGTTTACATTTACAATGATAAATGTATTTGGGTAATCAAGTTCACTCCTCTATTCATTTGGAATTATTTTTGTTGACAACCGACTTTCATTTTTCATTAGTTGACCGACTCCTTTCTATGACTTCTTTGGAAGAGATAACTATACTTTGAGAGTTAATGACTTCTTCATCATTAGAGCTGCATCTTTTTTCAAAGGATAGATTAGATTCATCAAAGACAATATGAATAGACTCTTCTATAGAAGACATACGCTTATTAAAAACTCTATAAGATCTACTAGAATTTGAGTGACCAAGAAAGATACCTTCATCACTGCGTGGATCAAACTTACTCAAATTTTCCTTACCATTATTGTGGATGAAGCATTTGCAGCCAAAGGGATGGAAGTAACTAATATTTGGTTTCTTCCCATTCCATAGTTCAGATGGAGTTTTCTTCAAAATGGGTCTAATAAGGCACCTGTTGAGAATGTGACATGTAGTGCTTACTGCTTCAGCCCAGAAATGATAAAGGAGGCCATGTTCATATATCATGGTTCTGGCCATGTCTTGTAGAGTCCGATTCTTTCTCTCGACAACTCCATTTTGTTAAGGGGTTCGTGGAGCTGAGAAGTTGTGATCGTATCCTTCTTAATTACAGAAATTCTCAAAAGCTTTGCTTTCAAATTCTCCTCCATGATCACTTCTAATAGAGGTAATATAGTATCCCTTTTCTCTTTGAACTTTCTTACAAAAAAACTCAAAATTCTTTAAGGTATCATCTTTGTTAGCCAAAAATATTACCCAAGTAAAACGAGAATAATCATCAACAATAACAAAAGCATACCTTTTTCCTCCAATGCTAGCAGTTCTGGTGGGACCAAAAAGATCCATATGAAAGAGTTGTAGGGGTTTTGTGGTAGAAACAATATCTTTAGATAGAAAGGAATTTCTTGTTTTCTTACCTAGTTGACGTGCGTCAGAGATGTGATCCTTGGTGTAGTCTATCTTTGGTAGACCAATAACCAGATCGAGTCGAGCATGTAATTCAATGAGCCTCTTGCTAGCATCACCCGATTTCCTATGCCAGATCCATGGATCGTCGGATGTGTTTAGTTGGTCCTTTGACGGAATCAAGGATTTATACATTTTTATCTCTTCTTCCAGGAGGAATTTCCTTTCCATTGTTGTCTTCAATAATGCATCCATTCTTTTTGAATCTTAGTTCTAGATCAGAGTCATATAGTTGACTGATACTTTGCAAGTTGAACTTTAGTCCTTTCACAAGGTAAACATTTCTGATGTCACATGACTCATTGAATGGGATAGTACCAATACCAATTACAATTCCAGTAGAGTTGTCTCCAATGCAAATTTTTCCACCCTTCTAATCCGCAATGGTTTTGAACAATAATTTGTTGCCCGTCATGTGATTTGAACATGCACTGTCAAGATACCACTTCCCTTTAGATCTAGTGTTGCGTTCCTACAAAACAAAATCAATTTTGATTTTTAGGTACCCAAATATTTTTGGGTCATTTTTGGTTAGCAACACATTTAACTTTCCAAACCATGTTAGATGGCTTTGAGTGACGAAATCGGCATCTGAAGTAGGTGACCGGTGTTTTCACAATAATAACAAGATATTTTACTAGATTGATCAAAACCAAAATGACTAAAAAGTTCACTTTCAGAATTAGTCGACTTGAGAGATCTGTTGGGGCTAAAATATTTTTGAATATTTTTCAAACGATTTTTTAGATCAAAATTTTCTTCATCAAGTAAATCTCTTTCAATAGCGCAAACTTCAAGCTTAATTTCTAAAGCATTTTTCTCGTGTTGAATGTATCTAAGATTCTCAAAGGAGTTTTTTAAGTGTATAATGGCTCGATCTAGAAGGGATCTTAACTCAAAACAGTTTTTGCAAAAATCATTGTTTACCTGGCTAGTTTCACCTATTACCATGAAGCAGACATTTGCAATATCTTCTTGATCATATTCAAATGTATCTTCATCACTCCAGCTGCTATTTTTGAATTATCCTCGAGGATGTTTTCTTTTGGCTTCAGGACATTCACTTGCAAGGTGTCCAAACTTACCACATTTATAATACCTGCCATCATTCCTGTTGTCGTTAGTAATTTGCTTGTTTCTGGGATAGTTTTACTTACTTACCTCTCCTTTGGTTTCTGTTGCACCTGAAGGTTTTCATCATTGATTTTGTAATCAGTGCAATTTCATCTTCATTTAGATCTTCTTCATCATCTTGATTCTCATCAGTGGCTTTAAATGCAATAGAGTTTTTCTTATCATCCTCCTTTTCCTTTTTATTTAGGTGTGTTTTCTCAAATGCAATCAGATCACCTCTGACTTTATCGTAAGTGAGGCTTTTTAAGATCCATGCTTTCAAGAGTCGCCACTTTTGCATGCTATTGAGGGGGTAGACTTCTGAGGATCCTTCTGCTGTGCTCAATGGGAGGATATTCTTTGCCTGCAGCTTTGAGTTCACCAATAATCTTGTTGAGGCGAGAAAACATAATTTCAACTAATTCACCTTCATTCATTTGAAATAGCTCATATTCATAAACTAGTAGCTTGACAATTTTTTCCTTGACTTTGTCAGTTCCTTCATAGGTGACTTCCAGTTTGTTCCACATTTCCTTGGCAGTTTTACAAGTAGAGAGTTTTTCATATTCATGTCCGCTGATGGCATTGTAGAGGACATTCTTTTCCATGGAATTTGTTTGAATAACTTCCATTTGCTCGTTTGTGTAGTTCTCCAGACTCGATATAACTGGTGGTGCTTGGCTGCCTTCAGTGCTTGGTTGACCTTCAGTTGTTGGTTTAGCCATAGGAATGGGGATGTCACCTAGCTTAATAACTCTTCAGACCTTCACATCATAGGACTTAATGGATGTTTCCGTTCTTATTTTCAAATGAGAGAAGTGCTTCCCATTGAAGTATTCCCTCTTGAAACAATGCTCCAATTGTTTGATGTTGATTTGCCATGATCTTTTCTCACTTGTGGTTAGATAGAAAATATAGTGAGACCAGGCTCGATTGAAAGTGCAAGGGGCGGGGGGAGGGGGGGTGAATTGAATTTTCCCTTTTTATATAAAGCTGTTTAGCAGTTGGTCAGCTAACTTAAGTGATACATTTCAAGAAAAAAGACTTTTAACGACGATTTCTTAACGAAGGAAAATGAATCTGGTCGTTATAAATATACATATGGTGACCAAATATTTTTCCAGTCGTTATAAATACACTTATAGTGACCAAATTTTTTTCCGGTCGTTATAAATATACTTAGAGTGACCAAATTTTTTTCCGGTCGTTATGAATACACTTATAGTGACCAATTTTTTTTTCCGATCATTATACATACAATCATAGTGACCAAAAGTTTTTTCGATCACTAAAGACAAATTTTAATCCAACATTAACGAGGGGATAAATTAATCGTTTAAAATCATATCATCCTATCATTAAAACATATTAGTTGGTGTAAAAATATATTTTAGTTAATATGAGTGCAAAGAGATTAGACCAAATCATGTTATAAGTATAACAAGTGGTGTTTTGTTAATCATTCCGTCATTCTGATAAGAATTCTCCATCTTTTATAATTTTGCTTATCTCATAAAAAAGTTTATCAAAAAGAAAACATATTAATGTATTATTTCTAATAACTCTATCCATCATTCTTATTATAATCAACTATATAAAATATTGAAACATTATAATATTTAGTTAAATTCTTTTTGGCACAATGTTCTTTAACTTACATATTTTCTTGATATAGTTTCTATATATGTTTTTATTTTGAGAGACAGTTTATTCATCTTTCCTTGACCTTTTTAAAAATACAAGATACAGTAGGTCAAAACAAAAAATGTAATGAAACAAAAAATTAAAAGTAGAAATAATATTAAATATATAATTATATGCTTATGAGATTAATTAAGGTAGAAAAATTATATAAATTTGATAGTGAGTAATTTTCTCAAGAGAATAGATGTTTTTCCACTTGCAAATTACCTCGATCAATAGACTTAAGAATCAGTATTCAGTAATAATGTTTCTTCTAATAAAAAAATATTTTGTGTTAACTTTTTTTTCATTATTGGTTGTGAAACTAACAAGTCTATACAAAGAAAAAATATTCGTTTGAGTTAGAAAACTATAAAGTGAAATTTTATAAACAGAAAATTTAAAAAACTTTATATGACATATAATCAAGTACTAATTAATTAAGAAATTATGATTTTTTTTATTATTTAAAACTTAAGATGATATAGTTGATTTGTATCTCATAATCATTTTAATGAATTGAATTATTTATATCGGGTGAATACCATTAGTATAAAAAGTGAAACTAAAAGAAGTTAGGGTTTTATCCATGAAGCAAGGTGCAAAAAGTCAATAACTTGAGGTGCAAAATACAAAACAAACAACTTTATGTCTAGAACTAAAAAATCCAACTTTCTTTTTACTTGGTTGTGAGAACAGAAACAAATTTTATATTTCATTGTGGTTAATCTTTGATTTTGCAAAAAAGGAAAAAGAATATAATAATTATTGATATTAGGAGTGTTATTAATAAACTTACATGAAGTATTTATACTTATGACAGATCATGTAGTTTGAAGAACTCATCCTTAGAGAAAGTGTAAAGAAGTATAAGCAACGAAAAATTTTGAAGCACAGGAAGAATGCATTTCATATTAAAGAATTTGTTTAAAGATATTCTAGTTTTTCTCTTACTAAGAGTTAAAAAATAAAATATTATACAATTTGTACGTTATCTTTTTATAACGTTACGCAATATCATTCTTTATAGTTAACTATGAAATTTTATATGAACATACTCAATTTGTATATTTTTATATGTGCACGTATTTGTGTGTGTATATGCACTTTTATTGATCTTTACAATTTGTATGTCTTTCTTTTTGCAACGTTACGCAATATCATTCTTTATAGTTAACTATAAAATTTTATATGAATATAATCAATTTGTATGTTTTCATTTGTGCATGTATTTGTGTGTATATGTATATATGCATTTTTATTGATCTGATTTGTGATTATAATTAAGGTTTTAACAACTAGAATTGAAGAGAGCCTTGGAGTAACGAGTAAGTTGTTGCCATGTGACCAGAAGGTCATGGGTTCAAATTTTGGTAACATCCTCTAACAGAAATGCAAGGTAAGACTACGTACAACAGAACCTTGTGGTTGAGTCATTCCCCAAAAGTGCACAGGGCTTGCCCTCCCCCCTCCCCCTTTTTTAACAACTAGAATATCAATTAGTGAAGGAAAAATTTGGTTGTTGAAAAGAGGTATAACGATCGGATATTTATCGCCGTGAAAGTTTTTTAACGATTGGATTTAATTCGATCCTTAACTTTTAATGACGGAGCTTTTAATAACCGGTGATGATGGGATTTTTACTGGTCATTATTGACTAATAATGACCGGATTTATACTATTAATGACTAAATTTCCTCTAGTTAAAGACCTATTTTCTTGTAGTGATAGTCGACTAAAAATAGTAAGACAGTCTGCAAAAAATTAAAAAGAGTAGAAGGAAATTCAACATCAGATATTTATACTGGTTCGAATTCAATGTGAATCCTATATCTAGTCGAATTGGGTTGCAAGGAAATCTCTTCAAGCCTTCGAAAGTGGTGGTTACAAGAAATTTAACATTTAATCTACTACTCTCAATTTTTTTTATTTTCTTTTTCTTTTGATACAATTCTCTCTTTCAATTTTTTCTTTTTTTCTCTCTGTTTTTCTTCTTCACAGTAAAACTAAAGGATTACAATGAATTTCTTAAAGATGAATACTTTTGAAGATGGTCTTAAAGGTAGTAAGCTTGTATGCTTTGAGGTATCCTGGATGCCTCCTTTTATGTAAAAGAGATGACATCCTAAGGGAATTGATCCTTGGATAGAATAAGTGTTCTTGGTTGAGGGTTTATTGTTAAGAATCCTTTCAGATCTTTGATTTAGCTTGATTGCTTGATTTTTCTGATCTTAAGAATTTCTTTCTTGATTATTTCCTTGACTTAATTTTTGTTTGATTGATGTACTGGTTCCTTCTTGTTTTGCATCACCTGATTGATTCTTGATTTGCTGGCTTCTTCCTAATCGTGATCCTTGATTGATTCTTGATTGGTTTTTGATTGATTCTCAATCTCATAAATTTTATTTCTTTCCTTCTATTCCGTGGACATCGGGTCCGGAAAAATCTACTCCTAGTATTGGCACTGTTGCTTCTAGGTGCAGTCCATTATATTTCCTTTTTGTTTCCATCCTATGTACTGGATATCCATTGGTTTGATTCATGATCTTCCAGATTTGTTTTCCTTTGCTTGATTGATTTCCTTGATTGCTCCAGATTTGTTTTCCTTGATTGCTTCAGATTTGTTTTTCTTACTTAATTGATATCTTTGATTGCTCTAGATTTGATTTTGCTTGATTGATTTTCTTGATTGCTCCAGATTTGATTTTCTTGATTGATTTTCCTGATTCCTTCAAATAATTGTGCTTTTGGTGCCTCCAGCTAGATTTCCTTGATAGATTCTTCTAAGTCGTTCCTTAGCCAGATTGTTTCCTTTTTGATGCTTTCCCGCAATTAGTCATCACTCAAAATATCTTAGCACTAACAACGTCTTGCACAAATGTAATCAACTAACAGATCTACTCATGAATGTGTCATATGAAGGAGAAGTAGATTTTAACTCTTTTAAAGAACTTCCATCACAAGTAAATAAAACGGAACGATCGTCATTTCATCCAAGAATTTTAAAAGGTTCATACATTTCAAAATGATTAACAATCGTGTGATACATTTTCCCAGTATCATGACAAGGTACTGTTTTGGATGGACTTTTTAGTGCAATGGCCAGCTGGCGTGATTTTTAATACCGGCTTGTTGATCGTGTTGAGGCGTGAGTAACTGTTTTCCTGTGTCGATAGGATACATAGCTGTTGGCCCTGTTTATTGTTCTGTTTGGTTAGACAAGCTGTTCAAGGTGTGTGGAGCAGCTATGGGTTTTCCAGGTGAGAATTGGGCATTGAAGCAATGTTAAGAAATTTACATGAAATACAGAGCATAATATGGAGCAAGAAAGAGATTGTGTTTGCAAATCAAGCAGAAAAGATAAAAATACAAATTTTGCAAAATTTATCAAAGAGTTATTAAAGTGCTCTAACTTGACATTACAATCAAAATATCCAGTGTAAATTGCAACAAGCTAAAGAAGAGACAAAGATTAAATATGCCATTGTCAAATTCTCCTAAAAGGGACCCCTTGTTGCTCCATCTAATGACAATATGAAACTGCAATTCTTTAAGCCCGACTTAATGTGCAGGTTCTCTACAAATCTGAGCAGATTTTTGTATTTCATCTCGCTTTTTAGCTCCATAGACAACATCTGAGATGTAACATCTTGTAATAAGATTAGAGGCAAAGCACCTCTCTAAATCATCGGCCTCGGCTACTAAAAAATGTAACAAACAACTCAGGATACAATCCAATAATGTACATCATCAGTCCTATATATGTTGTGCATGTACATAGAGACATAAGATAACATGATTCAAACTAGAAGACTCCTTCAAATACTAGACTAGGATATTGGACTAGAAGTCCTAATATGCCCCCTCAATATGGCGAGATGACGTCGCAACAGATTGTCACATAAAAAGCAAAATTAAGATGACGGTAAGCCCTTTGTAAAGACATCAGCTAATTGCAAGCAAGGTAGCACAAACCGAACAACTAAATCTCCTTGAGCTACTCTGTCACGAACATAATGAAAATCAACATCAACTATATGTGGAGCAATCATAGAATAGATAAGGAGACATGTAGTCACGACTCAAAATTCAGTGTGATGGCACTCATATAACCCACCAAGGCGAGTCATTCCAAACCCTAAACAACTCAACATAATGATAAAGCAAAAAAGAATGAAAGCCCAATTACGGACCGTAAATCACTTTACGACTTGTAGTGTATCTCGTGGAGTGTGCCAACCCAGTTATCCTATTTTGTCTAGGACTTGTATTCTAAACATTATAAATAACTTTTTTAAGTTATTTTTCTTAGGGAGTTCAAAGAGTTAGCCTAAAAAAAGTGAGTTAGAGTAGAGAAAAACATTGAAGAGTTTGAGAAACACTTGTACACCTTGATTTAATCTTCTAATTATAATCTTGTGATTCGCATTGAAGCTTGAGTTTACTTGTGCTTAATTCAATTGTGTAAGTTCTTTATTATGTTATTCAAATTCATAAGTCTTGCATCTACACAAATCATGAGTAGCTAAATCCACAACTAGGGTTGTGGGAACCATGACGAACTAACAAGGTAAAACCGAATTATTCATAATTCTTGAAAGGTGTGCATGCACGTATTAATTAATTCTCTTCGTTTTGCATGTTTTCTAGTGGTGACCAACATTATAACCCACGTAGTGTTACTGACTGGACCAAGGTAGTAATGAATAGGAAAAAAGATTAATTAATAGGATTCGATTGATATGTTCTAGTCTAATCAACCGAACTGGGCCAACGGGAGGTTGTACTGGAACAATAGGCAAGGGTTAATAATGTCACACCGCGGGATTGGACTAGGTCACGTAGTGAAATTTGCCTATTAACTGGGCCAAAGGGTTTGGTGAACTTATCCTATCGTTCTACATTCTACTCACAAGAAAAGAATTAGGTTATCCGGTGATACTGAGTTTTGGAATCATGGGGAACACAATACCTTAGTTTCTCTCCATATTGGTTTAAACACTTGTTTTAGTATAATGTTACTTTCATTAGTTATTATTAAACCCCCCGAGACATAAGTTGGTTAATAACCCCAAACTGCATCATTGAATTCTTCCAAGTCTACCATATTCCCTTGGGTTCGATCCTAACCTTGATTAGGTTCTATTTCTTGACAACAACCACTTTAGCCTAAAAAAGGAGGTTAGCTTGGGCAACATCAAGATTTTAGCACCGTTGTCGGGAAATAAAGCTAGACTTGTTTAATACAAGTAATTTGGGAATTAATCCTTATTTCCCTTATTTATTATTTTTGTTGATGCCTAACACGCGAAGTCGAGGCATACCATTGACTCTGTTTGAACCAAAAATCTAGAGAATACTAAGAAAAATAGCCCAAAATAATGCCAACAACACGACTAATGCAGATCTGAACTGGAATGAGAATGAAAATGCCAACAATGAAAATCCACCTCCTCTTGAGGACATTGCTCCACATCCACAGGACTTCAATGTCAATGCTTATTAGTGGAATCAATATTGGTTGAATCCTATGGATATGGAGGTGACTGGAGCCATTATGCTGCCACCACTACTGGCTGAGACAAAGTTTATGGTTCAAGTGGGTTGCTTTAGATGCTACAGAACTGTGGTTTGTTCACGGGTCTACCATCAGAGGATCCTCATAGCCATCTACATAACATTGCATTTGTCTGCAAGAGTGTAATGGAAACATAGAATCTGTCTATGGATGCTGTGGGACTTCATGCCTTCCCATTGTTTCTTACAGGCAATGCATCACTATGGCTATTTGAGCACCCACAGAGTTCGATCACCAGTTGGGCTGACATACAGAAGGCCTTCATGGAGAGGTACTTCCTGAGATCGAAGAAGCTCAAGTTGAAAGATCAAATAAAAATCCTTGAGAAACCTCATCGTGACTCGATCAGTACTACGTGGGAGCGGTTTACTAAGTGCTTCAGGAATGTCTCGGACCACAATTATCAGGAATGTCTCGGACCATAAAATTGTTGATGATGCCTTGGTGGAGATGTTCTATCGTGACCTTGATGAAAATAGTCAAGCATGTGCTAATACCATTACGGGGCATGTTCTTAGATCAACCACTCGCAAGGATTGCTGAAAGACTAGAGAGAGTGGTTAAGACGAATCGTGCATGGGGGCAGAGAGATAGAGCATCTACCTAAAGTTCGTCTGCTGTCAGTATAGACTCAAAGCAAGCTAAGATAAATGGAAAGATTATGCAAGAGCTTGCCCAAATCCATACAGGTATGGAGGTGATGATGAAGAAAAATCAAGAACATGTTAATGTAGATGCCCATCTGCCTCCACAACACCTATATATGATGATCCCTACCATGAGGAGGACACTTGTTTTATTGTTGATCAGACGGGGTGTTTCCAGACCAATGCCCAAGGGTCTAATCAGGACTATTGGTGCCAAAGTCAAGGAAACCAAGGTTGGAACTTCAATCGACATGGAGCTTTCAGAGACAACCGTGGAGGGTACTATGACAGGAATCGAAGCCAAGTTAGAGATGCAGATTGGGGCCACAGCGATGGTTACAGAAATGGTCCTTATGTGCCACCACATAACTACGACACAGGTGCGAGTAACTCAAGAGTTGATAAGATGTTTGACCACCTGTTGAAGAAAGTTGAGACATAGGATGAGACTCTAAGGGGGATAAAATATAAGATCACCAGTATAAATGAAAAAATAGTCTCATTCTGTGGCTATCAAACAACTTAAGCAATATTTTGGTCAAGTGTCGGCCCAACTCATTCAACGTCAGAGGGGTACACTGCCTAGCAATACAATTCAAATCCCAAGAATAAAGGGTTGTGCATAGTGGTTACTACTCGTGGTAGTAAGAGCACCATTGATCCTCCTATGTTAGTTGATGAGGATTATGTTTAAGAGAAGATAATTGAGGTCAAAGATGCAGATGCCAGAGATGATCATGGCAAGGATGGGGTGAGTGAAGCTGCAGATACACCACAAAAGCTGAAGCCCATTCCTAGGCCTCCTCCCCCCTTCCCTCAAAAAATTAAAAAGAAGGAGGAGGAAGGCAAGTTCAAGCACTTTCTCTCTTTGCTGAAACAACTCTCCATCAACATCCCTCTCATTGAGGCATTGGAGAAGATTTTAAGGTATGCAAAGTACATGAAAAAACTAGTTATGAAGAAGCGCACTGTGAGTCAGGAGCTCTCCCAAGAGCTTCAATATTGTAGTGTAATTGTTACGAGGTCCTTCATTCAAAAGCGAGAAGATCCCGACGCTTTTACCAAAACATCCCTCTCATTGAGGCATTGGAGAAGATTTCAAGGTATGCAAAGTACATGAAGGAAATGGTTTTGAAGAAGCGCACTGTGAGTCAGAAGCTCTCCCAAGAGCTTCAATATTGTAGTGTAATTGTTACGAGGTCCTTCATTCAAAAGCGAGAAGATCCCGACACTTTTACCATACCCTACACCGTTGGAGATATAAATTTCTCAAGGGTATTGTGTGATCTCGATGCCAGCATTAACCTAATGCCCCTTACAATCTTCAAGAAGCTAAGATAGGGAGCCCCTACTCCGATGAACATGCAATTGTTGATGGTTGACCGCACGATGAAGAAGCCTGTGGAGATAATATATGATATGTTTGTCAAGGTGGATAAATTCATATTCTTCACGGACTTTGTGATCCTGGATTGCAGGTTTGACTTCGAAGTCCTTATCATCTTAGGGAGGCCCTTCTTAGCCACTGGGCACACTTTTATGGACATGGAGAAGGGCCAACTCAGGTTCGGGTTGGGAAAAGACGAGGTCATGTTCAACAGCTACCAACATGCAACAAAAGAGGATTCTCTGAGAGTGATCTCTGTTATTAAGAGTGTTGATGATACTGAACCAGAAGTACCACTATAGGTGAGACTGGGTGTTGACACTTTAGAAGCTATGTTGATGAACTTTGATAGTGAAGGCATTCCAAAATATGAGGAGACAGTAAATGCGTTGGAGTGTCCTACGACCCTAGGTGCCAATCTGTGTTGGAGCTAGACTTCTAGAATCAAGAGTCACCACCCACCAAGCCATCCATAGAAGAACCACTGATGCTAGAGTTGAAGGCTCTTCCAACACATCTGAGATATGCATTTTCGGGCGCCAACAAGACCTTGCCATTCATAGTTTCTATGGACCCGAATGATGAGTAGGTGAACGCCCCTATCATGGTGATTCAATAGTTCATGTAGGCCATTGGATGGATGATTGCAAATATCATTTGTATCCTTCCCGGATATGCAAACATAAAAGCCAGTTGGTCATGAAATACCAGCTGCGCATTGAGCATCAAAGGTGTCTCAATCCCCTTATGCAAGAGGTCGTGCGCAAAGAAATCATCAAGTGGTTAGATGCAGGAGTAATCTATCAAATTACTGATAGTGAATGAGTGAGCCCAGTTCAGAGTATTCCAAAGAAAGGTGGTATCACTGTGGTACTTAATTCCAACAATGAGTTGATTCCTATGCGGCTAGTCACTGGATGGAGAGTGTGCATGGACTACATGAAGCTCAATGCATCGATAGAAAAGGACCACTTCCCTATGTCATTAATGGACCAGATGCTAGATCGATTGGCTGTAAAACTGATGTGCTGCAAAAATATGTCACTTTTGATGCTTAGAACTTGGAATTTTGTGTGTTCTCAATGTGATGTTAGTTGGTTTTATGTGTTTTTGTGTTTATATTTGCTAGATTACAAGTTAGCCTTGATTTTGGGAAAAAGTGCAGAAGTTGCTGATTTTTGCTGTTATCGAGACCCTTTATGGGCTGTAGATCAAATCACGGGCCATAGGGTGGTTTCATGAACAATCCCAGTGAGCAACTATTTTCTGAAGTTTATTCTAGGAATATGCAAATGAGCCGTAGAATATTTTAGGAGTCGTAAAAGATGGTTCGTGCCATAAGGATAAGAGATTGGGACTTTCTGAAGTTCATCAGACGAAACCCCCTTTTTGGGTCGTAGACCACTTTATGAGTCATAGAGGGGTGTTGTAGAGTTGAAGCCTGAAATTCCAGTAGTGGAGTACGAGATCCCAATTACGGGCCGTGGAATGCAATACAGCCTGTAAACCCCTTCGTATGGTGTGCCGACCAGTTCTCTTATTTTGTTTAGGACTTGTATAATACTTATTATAAATAGGTTTTTTTTAAGATTATGTTTAGAGTCTTCGGCTAGTATTCAGAGAACTCAGTAACTAGTGAGATTACATTTGAGAGTCTTTGAGAACACTTGTAATTTAATTTCATCTTTAAGCTTGTGACTCTTTTATTGAAGTAGGATTTGTTTGTTCTTAATTCTATTTTGTAAGTGTTCAATTATGTTTTCTCAATCCATAATTCTTGCATCTACACAAAGCATGAGTAGCTAAATTAACAACTAGGGTTGTGGGAACCATGAAGAACTAACAAAGTAAAACCGGATAATTCAAATTTCTTGAAAAGTGTATATGCATGTATTAATTAACTCTTTCATTTTGCATGTTTTCTGATGGTGACTAACATTAGAACTGGCCTAGTGTTACTAACAGACCAAGGTTGTAATGAATAGGAAAATAGATTAATTAAGAAGATTTGATTGATGTGTTCTCGTCTAATCAACCAAAATGAGCCAAGGGGAGTTTGTACTCGGGTTAATAGGTAAGGGTTAGTAATGCAGATTATGGAGATGGGCTAAGTAGCATAGTGAAATTCACCTCTCACTTTTGACCAAAGGGATTAGTGAACACAACTTATCGTCCTGCATGCTATACACTAGAAATAAATTAGGTTATCCAGTGATATGGAGTTACAGAATCACGGGGAACACAATACCCTAGTTTCTCTCCATATTGACTTCTCTCTTGTGTTAGTTTAGTTATATTTTCCATCGATTATTGCAAGAACCCACCTCCTCTAGGGAAGTAAGTCGGTTGTCTATTCGAATTACGATCATTGAATTCTTTTGAGTCTATGTATTCCCTATGGGTTCGACCCTAACCTTTGTTAGGTTCTATTTCTTGACAGTGACCGCTTTATCCTCTAAAAAAGAAGGTGTAACTTGGGCAACATCATGATTTTGTCATCATTGCTGGCAATATGGCTAGACTTAGTACATTCATAAGTAATTTGGGTGTTAAACCTTAGTTCCCTTATTTTACTTTTGTTTGTTGTTTTTGTTCTTTTTTAGGGTGTAAGTGTAATGTATGCCCAACACTTGGAGTCAAGGAAATCCCTTAACTTCATTTGACCCAGAGTTCCACCGAACGTTGAGGAGAATGGCCTAAGAAAACACCAATAACGCAGCCAGTGCAGGTCTGAACAGGAATAACAATGAGGATGTTGAGAATGAGAACCCACCACCTATGGACGATATTGCTCCATAGCTTCAAAATTTCAATGCCAACCGGTGGAATCAATACAGGTTGAATACTATTGCTACGGAGGTGACTGGAGCTATTGTGTTGCTACTACTGCTGGCAGACACAAAGTTCACAGTCTCGAGTAGGTTACTTCAGATGCTGCAGAATCATGCAGCAACTTGCCTAGATTCGCACAGGTATAGAGGTGATGATGAAGCAGAACCAAGAGCAAGTGAATGTTGTAGTTCATCAACTTCCACGTGCACCCATGTATGATGAGCCATATTATGATGAGGATGCGTGATTTGTTGCTGATCCGATGAGGGATCTCCATAAAGGATTTTTAACCATTTGATTATCCTATAACACTATAATATAGACCAATTAAATGAAACGAAAAAAAGATGATAGAGAATCCATTGAGAATTTTACTTGTATCCAAGGTACCTATTCTTACTACAATACTTTGTTTTAACTGTATCACACTATGTATCATTTGATAACCCTCAAAATCATCCATTTAGGACTATTAGCAGTAAGGTCAAGGAAACAAAGGTCAGAACTTTAACAGAGATGGAGCTTACAGGGATAATCACAGAGGTTACTATGATAGAAATAAGGATCTGGAGAGAGACGCAGATTGGGCCGTAGAGAAAGTTTCAGAAATGGTCCTTATGTGCCATCACATCATCGTGACGCCGGTGCAGGTAGTTCTAGAATTGAGGAGATATTTGATCTCCTATTGAAGAAAGCTGAGACATAGGATGAGACTCTGAGGGGCATGAAATCAGAGATTTCAAGTATGAATCAGAAAATAGAGTCCCACTTCGTATCTATCAAACAACTTAAACAACAGTTCGATCATGTATCGACTCAACTTAATCAGCACCAAAGGGGTACACTACCTAGTGACACAATTCAGAATCTGAAAAATGAAGGGCAGTGTATGGCGATTATTACTAGGGGTGGCAAGAGCACTATTGATCCTCCCATGACAATTAATGAGGAAGATATTCAAGAGGAGATGGATGCGGCCAAAGATACGGATATAGGAAATGATCATGGCAAGGATGGGGTGAGTGAAGCCGCTGATGTGCCACAGAAGTTGAAGCCCATTGCTAGGTCTCCTCCTTGTTTCCCTCAAAGAATCAAAAAGAGGGAGGAGGAAGGAAAATTCAAACACTTTCTCTTCAATGCTGAAACAACTCTCCATCAACATCCCCCTCATTGAGGCATTGGAGAATATGTCAGGGTATGCTAACTACATGAAGGACTTGATCACTAAAAAGAACACTACAATCTGGAGCTCTCCAAGATCTTCAACATTATAGCTATTGCTACGAGGTCCTTGGTTCAGAAGAGATAAGATCCAAGTTCTTTCACCATATCTTGTACCATTGGAGATGTGGAGTTTGCAAGGGCAATATGTGATCTAGGTGCCAACATTAACTTGATACCTCTTGCGTTCTACGAGAAACTTAGATTGGGAGCCCCTACTCCAACTAGAAGGCGATCATTAATGACAGATCGCATGGTGAAGAAGCCTATGGGGATACTATATGATATGCTGGTCAAAGTGGAAAAGTTCATATTTTCCACAAACTTTGTAATTCTAGATTGTAAAGATGATTTCGACGTCTCAATCATCTTGGGAAGACCGTTCCTAGCCACTGGGTGAGCACTAGTGGATATGGAAGCCGGTCAACTCAGGTTTAGATTGAATGATGAAGAGATCATCTTCAATATCTGTCAGTCCATGAAGCATCCAGATGATTTGAAGGTTGATGTCTGAGTAACCAATTTGTCCACATCATACCACGACAATAAATCAGGCACTGCTTAGGAGGCAACCCAAGGTGTACACCGGCGCTTAGGTGCCCATGTATGTTTTTGACCCCTATATGTTCTATTGTGCTTTGATTTTGTGCATTGGGGACAATGCACATCTTTTTTGATGAGGTGTGGGTAGTTATGGGCCTCAGTGAAGTCTGAGTAGCTTGGGTCCATAACTACCCCAATTTTTTATTTGAGATTTTCTTGCATGTGTTCTTTTTCCCTGTGGATATTTAATTTCTATTAAACGGGCATGTTTAAGATGTTTAGATAGTATTTTTAGCATATAGTGCCAATACTTGTGGCATATAGCATGTTTGTTGTGTTTTGTTTGAAAAATGATATCCACCAAAAAATTATTTTGATTAGTAGTTAAATAAGAACCATGTATGTATAGGTGTGTGACAATGTTTGTTCTGATAAGTGAGGATAAATTGAGATAAGAAGCATGATCTAAGAGTCTTTTATTAATGATGTATGCAGTGCCATGTGAGTGTGAGCTTAATTTGCTAGATTCATGTGTGTTTTTCTAATTTGAAACTTGCCCAGTTACTCTAAGTTAGATTGCAGATTAATTGGATTAGGAAAGGATCTTAGGTCATTATTCTTAATAGTTCACTTATCCTAAAATGACCAATCAAAACTATGATATATCCCTTCTTCCTAATGTTTGAGCCTAACATGTGCCTATTATTTGAAAACGTCTAATTAGCCTAGCTTTGTTAGTTGTCGAATCCTGAAATTGGCCCTGGTCCTTCCTTCAACATTGTGCACCTTGACTGAGGCATAGAGCCTAAGTTGAGGGTGTCTACCAAAAGTGGCCCTGGTTCTGAAGATGGATATTGTGTAACTCAACACAGGCTAAAATCCTAAGTTGAGGGTGGCTGGTGAAAGGGTGAAACCCAAAAATGAGAGGGTGAATTAGTGATATAGAGAAATCATGTACTGGTGATGGTATTCAAGTAGATGCTCAAAAGATTGAAGTGGTTAAAGACTGGCCCAGACCGACCTCTCCGACTAACATAAGAGGTTTCTTGGGGTTGGCAGGCTACTACCACAGATTTATTGATGGATTTCATTCTTTATCCGCACCATTGACTAAATTTACTCTAAAGAAGATTAAGTTTCAATGTCCCAACAAATGTGAGAAGAGTTTCCAAGAGTTGAAGACGAGGTTGACTACTATACTAGTTCTAACCTTGCCCGACGGGACAAAGGACTTTGTAATTTATTGTGATGCTTCGAGGGTTGGATTGGGATGTGTGCTGATGCAGAGGGGGAAAGTGATATCCTATGCTTCCAGGCAGCTCAAGGTCCATGAGAGGAATTATCCAACCCATGATCTTGAGTTGGTAGCAGTGGTGTTTGCACTTAAAATCTGGTGCCACTACTTATATGGAGTGCATGTGGATGTGTTCACTGACCACAAGAGCTTGTAGTATGTCTTCAGTCAGAAAGAGCTCAACCTACGACAGAGGAGATAGTTAGAGTTCCTCAAGCATTATGACATGAGCATTCTATACCACCTAGGTAAAACTAATGTTATTGCTGATGCTTTTAGCAGGTTGTCAAAGGGTAGTACAACCCATGTTGAGGAAGGAAAGAAGGAGTTGGCCAAAGAAGTGCATCAATTGGCTCAATTGAGAGTTCAACTTGAGAAGAATAATGAGGGAGGAGTTGATGTTCAGAATGGTTCTGCTTCATCCTTAGTGGCTAAGGTGAAAGAAAAGCAGGACCAAGATCCTGTCATACTCCAATTGAAGGAGGTTGTCCATACATAGAAAGTGATCGTTTTCTCCAAAGGGGGAGATGGAGTGTTGAGCTACCAGAGTAGATTGTGTGTCCCAGATGTTTATGGTATTCGAGACAGAATCATGGCTAAAGCCCATAGCAATAGATATTCCATCCATCCTGGCTCCATCAAGAGGTACCATGACTTGAAAGAGGTCTACTGGTGGAGTGGAATGAAGAGGGATATTGCTGAGTTCGTTTTAAAGTGCCCAAATTGCCAGAAACTGAAAGTTGAGCATCAAAGGCTATGTGGATTGGCTCAAAACTTTGAGATTCCTGAATTGAAATGGGAGATAATTAATATGGAATCCATTACTGGTCTACCAAGGTCTCGAAAGCAATATGAATCGATATGGGTAATTGTAGACAAGATGACCAAATCGGCTCACTTTTTAGCAGTCAAGACAACCAACACTGTGGAGGAGTATGCCAAGTTATACATCAGAGGATTGTGAGGTTGCATGGCATTCCCTTGTCTATCATCTCAGTTAGGGGAGTTCAATTCACCTCCCGATTTTGGAGATTATTCCAGAAAAGATTGGGTACTAAAGTAAACCTGAGTACCGTCTTTCATCCACAGACAGATTGTCAGGCAGGGCACATAATTCAGACGTTAGAGGATATGTTGATAGCCTGTGTTCTTGATTTCAGGGAAAATTAGGATGATCACCTACCATTGATTGAATTTGCATATAACAATAGTTATCATGCAAGCATTCAAATGGCTCCGTATGAAGACTTGTATGGAAGGAGATGTAGATCTCCAATTGGGTGGTTTGAGGTTGGAGAAGTGCAATTGATTGGGCCTAATCTTATCACAAATTGATGGAGAAGGTTAAGGTCATTAGAGAGAGATTAAAGACTGCCTAGAGTCATTAGAAATCTTATACAAATGTGAGGAGAAGAGACTTAGAGTTTGAGGTGATGAATGATTCCGTATACTTGAAAGTGTCACCTATGAAGGTGTCATGAGATTTGGGAAGAACAAAAAGTTGAGTCCACACTATGTGGGACCATATCAGATTGTGAAGAGGATTGGGAAGGTTGCTTATGAGTTAGAGTTGCCTTCCGAGTTAGATGAAATTCATCCGATATTCCATGTGTCGATATTGAAAGAGTGCTTGGGAGATCCTACCTTGGTGATCCATGTTGATAGCATTGGAGTGAAGGATAGTTTGTCCTACGAGGAGGTTCCAGTTCAAATCCTTGATCGTCAAAGTCCTGTGGAGAAATCAATTCATTGAGGAAGCCACATGGGACGCTGAGGAAAAGATGCAGGACAAATATTCACACCTATTTGTGCCAAATAATGAGAATGTCAAAGGTAAATTTCTTACCCTTGACTAAATTGATTGATCTATTCTCGAGTTGATTGTCTATTCCTGAGTCCGAATAGAATTGATTGAGATCTCTAAGAAGTTGAGAGTTTGATTGGTTGAGTTGGATGTTGAGATGAGTCTTTAGTCTATTCATTCCTTGATACCCACCTTTACTCATCATTCGAGGACAAATAATCCCAAGGGGGAGATGATGTAATGCCTGGCAAAATTATGAAAATACCCTTAGAGGAGAGGTATGCGTGTAACACATCTTCCCGTGCTTGTATGAAAAATTTGAGGCCAGATTTGTGATCAGCACGAAAAATTGAGTGGGGGGAAATGGTCTCGATCAATTTTTAGAGCGACCGAATCAAAAGATAATTTTTCGACCTGAAAATGAAAAACAATGTTGGTGCGCGATGGAGGCACGTCGCGCCTCTGTAGCGGACCCACACTTGTAATTTTTTCAAAAATTTTGACGGGATTAGAAAACTCATTCAAAACCTTTTTGGAGAAAATACACTTTGCATGACCAGTCCACGTCGCAGATTGGGCTATTTTGAGGTTGAAAATTTTCTAAAAGGGATGCCGAAAGGAAGGGTGGAATCCAATTAGATTATCCACTTGGGCTTAAACATTCTCATCTGGACGAAACGACCTACTCCGGACTAGGTTGCCAATATACCAATCTCTCTTGTCTAACCACTGAGAGCAATTCTACACGGGTTCACCCCACCTGTGCTTCTCGATCGATCTAAAATCTCAATAAAGAAAGGTGGGCTTGGCTTGCTCTCCATAATAGAATAGCCTTCTAAAGAATGGTTGGATGTATACTCATTATTTATGATGACGAATCCTATCTGTCTCTCGGGACGGAATCTACTCTAATTAATGAACTAGCTTCTGATTGGATGCCAACTTTCTATTAATTCCTATCCTGCACTTACATACAAATCTATAGGTAATTCATCTCCTTCTAAGAAAAATACTTAAAGTTTTCGCTTTTGATTGTATTCCATGTAGTAAGCTTTGGGATCTTACAGATGTTGTTGAGAATCATCATTAACAAATTAGGTATCTTACGGATGTTGTTGAGAATCATCATTAACAAATTAGGTATCGGACACACCATCCCTTGAAGTAAGTAAAGGGCGCAAAGATGCGGATTTGAACTGTACCCTCTTTCTTTTTCTTTAAATAGAGAAAGTGGTGGCTAGATTTGCGTTCCCTTTCCAGACTATCAAGGATTTCAAAGATCTTTCATACTATACCTAATCCCATAATTGGTTCTGCACATATGACTAGCAACGAGCAAAATAAATGCTATAGCTAAATGGCGATCGGCAATATCACTCAGCCTTAGACCCCAGTTATAGGATCTAATCCTCCACGAAAAGTAAGAAATTTCACATATTTTGACCAATTCAAGGTGAAAAATGAGGTTGCTCCCTCGGTGGGGTAAAGTTGATCTTTTGGTGTAAAATGAGCGGATTCTGGGATAGAAGGTCTTGTCGGTATGAAACCTACCCTTCCGGAGTGAAGGATTGTCATCCTATAGCCGAGTATTTTTAATTTAGTTTAGAGTTGAGTGATGAAGCTCATGATTCTATTGCAAGTAAACTCTATAGCCCTAAACTAAAGGAGCAGGTCAAGTTTGTCCAGCTTGAGGGATAAATTAAGTGGTTGACCTGCCAGTCCATCAAATATCATAGTTTATCCTTATGAGGAGGAGGTTCCTTGTGTGAGACTTACATGTTGAAGCACGTACCTCAATCACCCTGCATGTGTAAATTGAACGAACTTAAAGGTACAACCACCTTAAGATGGTTTTCCACTGATTCTTTAGTGTTCGGCCATTTCTAGCAAAGTCTAAAGGACATATTCGTCGCTGATTTTGGGTTCTGATGGAAGATATTGCTGAAGTTATACACCAAGTACATACGTAATTCTACTCTAGTAGAAGTGCACGTGCAATGCAACTCTGGAAAAACTCCCTGAGGTCCAAAGAGAGATGAAGTTTATAGTCAACCTCTGCTTCTCAGATAGATTTCTTTTCCAACACTTCTATGTGGAGATAGATGTAATATTAATATAAGGTATAGTTTCAGTTTACTATTTGAAGATTTCCAAAGTCTCAAATTGGTTTCGCCTTGTTTCATAGTGAATTTACTGATTTGAATGCTTCTAGCCCTGAATTTATTTTTGTAAATTCTACTTGACTTGTACCTGGAACAAAGAAAATGGGTAACTAATTGAAATCCAGACACTTTTTTCTATTTTTCTCTTGAATGTGCTTGCGAGATGCTAAAGCCAGAGCATGATGGCAAGAATTGATCAAGCGTAGAATCACAGTTCTCAGCTATCACATTCAGAAAGACTACTGGCCTAATTTCACTAAATTAAATAAACTATACCCTTAAAAAACTTATTAGTACTCCTACACAATTGTTCAATTTTAATGTCATTCTCAACTCTATTACTGACTAGGTCTTTGATTTCAAGCCCTTTTGAGGAGGGTATCTTTTCGGTTAATATTAGCCCGGCTCGCATGGACTTCTGGTCTTTCTTAATTGACAACTTTTTTCATTGAAATTTGAAGTTCTCTAGTAACTCCTACACAAGCAACAACAGTTATGGATTTGAATGAGGAGCCATGGGAAGAATGGATTGGGGAGATGCCCTTGAAGATCACTTACCCAGCTCTAGAAGGACATGAGTGGATAATTGTCACCGGATTTGATCCAAAAAACACAGGGCAGAGTTACCTTATTGGTGAGTCTTGGCCGGGTTAGTGTTTAAGGAAGAAAACCTTATTGTAGGTTATTTTTTATTTAAATAGTGCCAAATTCCAAAATAAAAGGAAAGGGATGCTTGTACACACATTAGATTTGCTAACTAAATTGATCCTACTGTAGCTAGATTAGGGTTCCCATTTAAGAAAGTTTGTGAGCTTTGTATTGGCTCCCATCTTACTTAATGGGGCCCTTAGTTGAATACCCATCAAAGTTGTTTGCAATTTTGAGAATTTTCCACCATAGAATTATTCGTTATGTTAAACACCCAAAAGCTGAAACATCTTTTTCCAGTCCTTAGAAAAACTACAACTAGTCAAGAATTGTATAAGAGAAGAGACGACGTAAGTAACAATAGCACAAAAGCAAGCGGTGGAGATCAGCAAAGCCTGGGGCTTAGGACAAGGAAGGTCTGAAGTCTCTTAAGAAAGGACAAAGACAAATTAATATCATGTTTACACCGATTGGATTTCAAAAAGTACTTCCCCCCTTATCTCCTCATCTTCCTTTTTATAAGCCACAACTTACTTCGATGTTTTCAATTTCCCATAGATTCTCCATAGTTTCCCTAGCCACTATCGTTTTCTTTTTTTATCTTCTTTGTCTGAAAATAGGTTTAATTTGCTTCACCTATGAGAATTTCTCAATTATTCTTTTATTCATCAGAGCTCATCCTAATCTCCGTTGAGATTACTGCCTTAGCCCTTGGCACGAACCTATCGCCTTTTGAGGATAGCACTTTATTGGTTCACATCCACATAAATGGGAAAGCTCTCTGTGCATTCAAGAGAAAGTGCAACTCTTGTGGAGGTGACACCTACCATATGAGGATAAATGATGACATTTGATCAATAAGTAGCTACGAGCCTCTCAAAATCAGTGTCAGCCCAAGGGTAGGATAGGCAAGCCGTTGAATGATCATGATGCACTTGCGGTTGAGGAAGAGGGTTGGTGGCACTTTCGCCTAATAGGAATACCTTTGTTCCACTCTCTTCTTGCACATCTAAAATTCCACCCTAACCTGGATGAGTTGTAAAATTTTGTAGAATGGTCTTGCTTTTTCCCATTGTGGCCTCCACATGATTAGATTGACCAATTGATAGAGTAGAAGTTGAATCCTGATCTTGGAACTCAGATTCTGATTTCTTGATATCAGAGTGATGTTTCAATGAAGATTCCACTCCAGTCTTCTTAGAGAGAGCATGTTCTAGTTGGTCACTGGAGTTCCACATAGATGAGCAACTCACGAATAAAGGAGCAAAATATTGACCTTCTTTTCCATGGCCACCTTTCTTCGAGAAATTTAGCATCCTCTTTGAAACCGGTGCTCTAGAAGCTTTAGACCAAATATACAGAAAACCTCTATGCTACTGTAATACACTAGAGCTCTCTAGACTGGAGTTACCTTTTGCTTTGGGTAATGGATGACTTCAGAAACATCTGGTAAGCTTTGGCTCTTGTGCTGTTTTCTCTCACGGGAAAACTACTACTATATTACCTATGGAGTACTATATACTAGTATTTCCTTTGCTTTCCCCAATTCTCATATACAAAGTTCTCCAGAAAATAGAAAAGGAAAAAACCTCATTTGTGTTGTGGTTGAGAACGAGTCTTTTCTTAGGTCAGGTTTGACTTCGCTTTTCCTCACCTTATCACCTATCATCAAGCCTCCTACCCCAGATATTTCAGTCAATTTGGAATAGACTCATATCTAGGCTTTGCATCTTTATAAGAAAGACTCATGCCTCTACTTATGGCTTTCATACCACCGATACGTGCTCCCCTTCTGTTTCCCTCCCTGACATTGCCTTTGCATCACAAGGAGGAAGAAGGGTCTATCCCGAATTATAAAAGGGTGTTGCATGTATAAGTCCAAAAGAGCTATGATGACTCTCGAAATGGAATTGGAAGAGCAAGACACGCTAGGGATGGCATATTAACAGGATATTCAATTTGTGATAATGATGGCAGATAAACCTTTTAATAATCTTACTTGTCCCCAACGCTAAAGTACCGGGCATTTTTGGGGACTAGCCCGCTTCCACTCTTTTTTTTTTATAAAGACATGGAGGATTAAAAAGGGCATCATTAAGGAAAACGAGGCAATAGCTTTGGTTAAAGAAAATCCCAAAATATCTTAACCAAATATTGTTTTGCCAATGAATGATTTCTCGTAAAACAGAATAAAGGAGCTGAAAACATTTCCAATACCGGCAACAGCTCCTGCTGAAGCAATTGTAGCAGCTCCTGTGCCAATTCATTTTGCACCTTCTAATCTTACATAATAATAAAGAAAGTTAGATCTTTATTTGTTTATCTCGCCCTTCGTTCTTTTCTTCGATTTTTTATGGTAAAAAAGGAGAGCAGGCAGCAACTTTGCCATTTTAGCTTGATGAAAAAATACAAAAAAAAATGTTCGATTCTTCGATAAGAGCAGAAGAAGGCCTATAGCTCATTAATCCATACCAGTAGGTGGAGGTGATACACCTAGATCGAGGAATATAGTCCATTATATACTAGGTCCAGCCCATAAAAGAAAATCTCGTTCTATAATAAATGAATTGTCTCACACGCTCTGAAGTCTTGGGACTGATCTTACCATTGGGACTGTGCCTAAGATCAATCCTAACCTACTTAAAAGACATTAATAACTGATTGAATTTCTTAGGACAAGCAGCCAATGAGTGTAGTTATAGGCCTTACCGACGTCCTCTTCCGCTAGTAGGCATTGCTGCATATAAATCCCATTTCCTAGAAGAAATTCTTATGCTAGGTTCGTCCTCTTCTCTTGAGCCTTGCAAAATTTTTCCATTTATTTCTGTTGAAGAAATAGGTACGCTTGTAATATAGATATGATGCCATTGTGTTCGGGACTTGTTCCTATCAAGGATTGTTCCTAAGAAATCGTACTTTTTAGATGATTATTTCTAAAATATGAGAATGTAGTCATGAATGAAGCAGAAGGTGATGTTTTTGGATGTTCCTTCGGGGCCAGAGGTGAAATTACAATTCCTAGTTCTCTTCTCTCTTCATTTAGTAAGAAAGTCGATTTAGAAAACGAAAGGCCTAAGGAGCTTAGCCATGTGTAGACCAAAATGGTCTCATGAAGTCGGTCACTTTAGATGGCGTACAATCCTTCCTTACAAATGAAGAGCGGGGGAGATAAATAGGTTTTCTTAAATAGGTTATCTAATCATGCAATTGAGACTAATAGCCCACAGGCACAAGGAATAACCAATGCCTAGTCCTTTCCAATAGATTGAATGTCGATTATATGGATCATTTGGCGAATGTCAAGGATGGATCAAAAAGAGAAGCATTCACCCATATTAAGTATAATTACATTCTTGAAAGGATCAATGTCTCGACCCTCTCACATAAACTCTTACACTCTTATCGCCAACCATCGTGGCTTTTTGCTCGTTTGGTCTCGCTATTTCATTCCTGGTTCTCTCTTTCAAGCTTCTTTCCATCCTGGGGATTCCTTCTCATTCCATCTGTTCTACTAGCTGGTGTCACCCTCTCTCTTACTTATCTATTCCCATCTATCTTTACCTCTCCTACTCCATTACTTCCCTCCCTCAAGGCGTGATTAATGTGCCTCAAACCTCTCTATTGTAAAAAGCATTTTTAGTGGAGCCTTAGCACATGAACCCATAGGAATGGGGAGTTCTTTCTTTGCAAAAGAGCTTCTAAATTATCATAACCAGGTCATTTTGACGTTAAAAGGGTCTAAAACCCCATTCTAAATCCTTCCTAAACAATTAGACAAGACTATGGTTTGTGGAAAGAGGAGAAGGGCTTGAGATTGAGGAATCCAAGAGGGATTCTTGAAGGTGATTGCAGATAGCTTCATTTCAGGTATGTAAGGCTAAACTAGAAGCATGAGATTGTCCTCTCATATGCCCCATAAATGGTCATAGAGGAGCTGAGTATTCATGAGACCTCATGCATGTTCTTAAATTGATTTTTGAATATCGTCTTATAAATTATGTCTATTTATACTTCCATATTATGATGGTCATCATAAACTTACTTCCTTGAATTGAATATTTTCATGAGAAATTGCATAACCCTACATGACTACTTTGAAAGCATACATGAATGGACATAAGAATTGAGTCTAGAGCCTTTATTGAATGTGATGAGAGAATGATGATGAGTTGATAGAACTTTATAGTCTTATGAGTCTCCATAAATGAACTCCACTAATTTGTCTATTCTATTGTCCCCTTAAGATTGTTCTAAATCTTGAGTCATTGATTGAAATGTTCATTGATGGGAGGGTTAAAACCCCTATGAGATTGATTGATGAAAGGGTTAAAGTCCCTATAAATTGATTTGTGATAGGGTTAAAAGTCCCTATGATTTGATTGGATTGATTATCTTATGAGAATTGAGTAATGGGAGAAGTATCGAGCACCGAGAGAGTAAGAGTTAGTCCGACTTGCACTCGTCAAACTACGTCACCAAACGTAGGTGAGGATTAGAACCATCATACCATATTGTTGTTCCCTCTTGATTAGAAGTCCCTAAAAGCAATAGAGGACTTAGTTGATTGTTGTTTCCCTTAGTGGATTCGATTCATTTCCTACCTGGAAAGTTTGGAACGGCTGTGGCAACATCAGCTTGACTGTTGTACATTCCCTGGCTCATAAGTTATTGTTGTCAGATAAGAGAATCTCCCAGAAAGTTCCTACTCTGAGTCGAGATGAGATGAGATGAGTTCCATGAGATGAATCTGACTTGATTGTTGAGGTTGATGGGTCACTAGTTTACTCTTGATTCTTGCATTGATAAACATTTGACATTTGATTTGATGATTGTTTTGAGTCATTGAGTGTATCATATTATTCTACCAGTTTCTGTTTCATTTAGCTATTTTACATACCTTACATTCCACGTACTAACGCCACTTGAAGCTGCATCATTTTATGATGTAGATACAGGGATTAGGGATTATCAATAGGTGCATCTTTGAAGATCCAGGATGTTCAGCTGATTGGTGAGCCTCCCCTACTCTAGAGGATCCACTATTTATTTTATGATGCTTTTGAGTTAGGATAGACTAGCCTTATATTTTGATTTCGATAGCCATGGTTCTATCATTGGCACCACTTAATTAGTGATAGAGACTTCATAGATGATAGTTGAACGTTGATGTGAAGATTGTGAGCTAGTTCTTTCTACTAGCCTTCTACTATTATATATATTATTTGAGACATTAGATGAGATGAGCCCATTTATTTTCTTTTACTTCCACTGGTCTATAGAGTTGTTAGATTGAATGGATGTGATGAGGCCAAGTGGTTCGCTTCGGGACTAACAATAGTCTCTAGGTGGCGGCCACGTCTTCGGTACCCTCTCGGGGCGTGACAGAGTGTTTATGGTGGTTTTTTTGGATTTTTACCTTTAATGTGCATGAGTGTGCTTTTGTGCTTATGGCGCCCAATTAGGTGTAGTTAGTTGTAGTTTTCTGTAGCTTTGTTCTTTCTACTCTTGTGTGCACTACTTACTTTACCTTATATCTCTGTTATTGATCCCTATTTTGATTTATTGGGTACCTATTGTTTTAGCACTTACACTTCAATCTGCATTAATTTTGTGATGCAGGTCTGAGCACCAGTTGCCAGCATTGATCTATCGATCCTACAATAGTCTTATTCGGAAGTGAGGATGAGCACCTGGTGTTTTGGATCATTATCGTCTCCTTTAGCATTTTGTGGCCCATCTTTTGTTATTTTGAAACTAGCCTGATGTATTTATATTTTGGTCCACTTTTATGATTTATATCTATTTTGTAGTAGCTTTGTACCGGTGACTTCTTGATTCTGGGAGGGATCAATTTTTATTATGTATATTTTATTTTGTTTTGTTTATTCCTTCTGCCTTTAAACACTTTACTAGCAATTCTGGGTTAGGGGTTGGCTTAGCTATCCCTGGGCTATCGTAGATTTCATCATGACTCGAGAAATCAAGTCTTGATATTATTGTCTCAAAAAATAATTCAATCATCATATTTCTAATTAAGCATGATGCATGATAGAGAATGGCTGTGAATTTCTTTTACTGTATAACGTATCGTTTTTAAGTTTATAAAAGTTAATAACAACAACAACAACAACAATGACGACGACGACGACAACAACAATGACAACAATAGTAATAATAATATAACTAATAAAAGTTGTGAAATTACATTAATGATCATGTAATCTATTACTTATTTTAACATTATTTAAATTTTATAGATCAAATTAAGCAATTAAATTTAATGATATTCTTTTAATATTCCATTTGAAATTTCTTTAAGTAAATAGATTAAAATTATTAGTATCAAATGTATTAAAAAAATTTCCATTGTTATATGAAGTAAAAATTTATAAGAATCTAGACGTAGACACGTGATTTTTGATCTTTCCTAATGTTTACACCTTTTTAGCATTAAATATTTTCCTTTCTATCTAAAGTTTTTCACCTTTATTTTGTTTTAGAAGATTTTACTTGAGAAAATTAAAAACAACCAAATAGTCATATTTTTTAATAATATTTTTATTTTTGATTTATGAGGAAAAAGAAAAACTAAAAAAATATATTCTAAAAGTTTTCTTCGAGTCATTTGCAAGTTTTTAATTTCTCTGTAGTATTCCAATGAAATTTTCCGAAAGACTTGATTAATACTCCAAGACTATTCCAATAAAATCTCTCATGTGTCAATCTCATCTCTGGTGGCTTTGATCTAATTTCCAGTGACATCTTTCCCTGGAAACTTCTCTCTCGTAGTGATCTCATCTTCGGCAGCTACGATCTAATTTTCGGTGACACCTTTATCCGGGAACTTCTCTCTCACATGGATCTCATCTATAACACCTTTGATCTAATCTCTGGCCACTTCGTAAAGGCGCCAATCTATGTTGGGGGACTACAGGAGTGGACGAACTCTAAGGATTTCTTGGTTTGGTCTATGACATGACCTCTTCACAGTTGTTAGTGACAGATCTCACAGTAGCTATGGGAATGCACAGTCTTTGGCTCCGGGGCCAGTACAGCTCAACCAAAGATGAACCAAGTTGCATTTTCCCAAATTCCATTTTCAAGCAGTATCCAGTACTCTAGGTTCTGCCTCTTCCCTCTTTACATGTTAGGCAAGATTTTTAGGGCTTAAAAATTATATTGTGTTTCTGTTATAGTTCTTCCAGTTTTCTAAGTTGATTGGGAATGCCTTTGTTTTCTACGTATCTTGCAATCTTGCCATAATCTTCTACTAGGAAGTTCTAAAATTCTTAACTAGTAGCTGTTGATTTCTTTTTACGTATCACAGGTTTTTCTACTTTAGTGTAACTCCTGAGCATATTCTTGTTTTTTCTGGACTATAGGATAGTCCAAACTATTGCTTCACTATTTTAATTGATTTCTTTATTGATAGTATAGTTCATTAGGGCTCATCTTCTAACTTTTTTTTTACTTGCTCTGATTTCCTATTATATTTGCATATTGCCTGGTCTTTCAGATTATAAACATATTTTAATAGTTTTAAGTATTTGTAGGAGTACTTGACATCTTTCTAGCAGCGTTGGTGAATGATAGTGGACTAGAGTCATGGCCTCAATCGAGGGTGGAGGCAAGGAATAGTAGTGATAAGGGGGTTATGAGTCCTTATAAGTTGAGAGTAAGGTCACGGAATATAGGATTGCTAATAAAAGAAAGTCTGCACAGTTAGAGAAGTTTCTCAAAAGGGGAAAAATTAATATAGCGTGTATCCAGAAAACTCGATGGGTAGATACCAAGGCACGGGATGTGGATAGGTTTAAGAAATGGTACTTAGGTGTCTCAAGAGATAGAAATGGTGTAGGTATTTTAGTAGACGGTAATCTTAGGGAGTGAGTAGTAGAAGTTAGAAGGATTAGTGATAGGTTGATGATGATTAAGTTAATCATTGGTGGGCTTGTTTTGAACATTATTAGTAGTTGCGTATAATGTGTGGTGTCTCTAAAGTGATCTCTTAAAATGAAATTTCCTATTAATTGAATAGTGTAGAGGATTGGAAAGCAATCATGCTTATAAACTTGAAAGCAATATTCAAGCACCTATCCAATTATAAATTAACTTATCCTTGGAAACTATATTCAAAATGAAAAATATGTTAGTATGTTTTCGATAAGGGGGTTTCACAGTTAAAGAACATTGTAAGAAAATACATGAAAAATGTCCAAATTGATATTCCCCCCACAAAATAATATTTCACCATCACTTCAGGTTCTGCTTCCTATCTCTTTACAGGTCAAGCAAGATTTTTAGGGCTTGACAATTGTGTTGTGTCTCTTTTAGTTCTTCCTTCTTTCTAAGTTGATTGGGAATGCCTTTGTTTTCTACGCATCTTGCTTTCTTGCCGTAATCTTTTACTAGGAAGTTTTAAAATTCTTACCTAGTAGTTATTGATTCCTTTTTATGTATCAAGGTTTTTCTACTTTAGTGTAGCTCCTGTGCATATTGTTGTTTTTTTTCTGGACTATAGGATAGTCCAAACTATTGCTTCACTATTTTGATTGATTTCTTTATTAATAGTATAGTTCACTAGGGCTCATCTTCTACCTTTTTTTTTTTGCTTGCTCTGTTTTTCTATTATAGTTGCATGTTGCCTGGTCTTTCAGATTATAAACCTATTTTAATAGTTTTAAGTATTTTTTAGAGTAGTTGACATCTTTCTTGTGGCATTGGTGAATGATAGTGGACTAGGGTCATTGCCTCAATTGAGGCTGGTGGCAAGGGATAGTAGTGATAAAGGGGTTATGGGTCCTTATTAGTTGAGAGTAAGGTCATGGAATATAGGATTGCTAACAAAAAGTCCACATAGTTAGAGAAGATTCTCAAAAGGAGGAAGATTAATATAGTGTGTATCTAGAAAACTCGATGGGTAGATGCCAAGCCACAGGATGTGGATAGGTTTAAGAAATGGTACTTAGGTGGATCAAGAGATAGAAATGGTGTAAGTATTTTAGTAGATGATGACCTTAGGAAAATAATTGTAGAGGTTAGAAGGATTAGTGATAGGTTGATGATGATTAAGTTAATAATTAGTGGGTTTGTTTTGAACATTGTTAGTAGTTGCTTATACTGTGTGGTGTCTCTAAAGTGATCTCTCAAAATGCAAATTCCCCATTAACTGAATAGTCTACAGGCTTGGAAAGCAATCATGCTTATAAACTTGAAAGCAATATCCGAGCACCTATCCAATTACTACATAACGTATCCTTTAAAACTCTATTCAAAATGAAAAATATTTTAGTATGTTTTCGATAAGTAATTTAACAGTTATGGAACATTGTAAGAAAATACAGGAAAAATATCAAAAATGATATTTCCCCACAAAATGATACTTCACCATCATCTTGAGAAAAATGCATATCACCAGTACTGAGGTTTGCTCCTTCTACGAAATACTGGAAGGTATATTTTTTATCCTCTGCTGAGATTTTTGATGTCACAATTTTCCTCCATTTTCATGTCCAGGTATTGTTCTTGCAGCCTTATTGGAAATTCTGTCCACTCAGGAGTTTCAGCTTGAATCGACATATAATCGCGAGTTGTCAAACAAAATTGATGTGCTTGGTAGTGAAGTTTGTTTGTTCGTTCTCTTTCTCTCTTCAGTTTGTTTAATATATTGTTATGATTCACTCATATTCTATTTATTATTATAGAATGATAAAGTTATCGGTTCCTGAAACAGTTGCAAGTCATCATACCTTGCCAAGAATGCACTATTTTGTTTAAGGTAGGCTAGCCAATGGCCTTGAATGCAGGACCTCCCATAATTGGGAAATATGCAGCTACTGTAGCTAATGGCTCTTTTACTAATAAAAATTATTCATGTCGGAGAAACTAGTGGGAGTAAAAATAATAAGAATGGTCTGCCATATACGGATCACAACCTACCTGGAAGAGCTATGAGGATTAGAAATAAGAATTATCATAAGAGGTTGAAGGCAAATAGGAGAAACAACCAACTAGGTGGATGGTTAAGAAAAAATTTGAAAAGACAGATCCCAAAAACATGTACAAGCTGGAAAAGATATGCACAATGATATTCAAGAACAAATTTCTGTTGTTGTATCCTCAACCCATGGTGAACACCACTGATGCCAACAGGGGAAATGACATTCATGATGAAAAAGAAATACCGAATAAAAGTCCCATTCAACAGCGGTTGGTTTCTCAAGGTAAAAGTACTGCCAACACGATAAATCAGCTTCAAGAAAATTATATACAAGTTAGGACAATGGATAATCTGAACAAGTCCAACATCAATAGAAACATGGCAAAAGAGATTAATTCTCCTTTATTCAATCATGACATCAGTAATCCTCAAAAGGAGCTCGTAGAATCCACCAATTCACAGAATCTCAATTCTATAAGTGGACAAGGAAGGGAAAAGGACAAGTTTCAAGAAAGTTTTATACAAAAATCTATAGAGAAAGTGTTGAAAATATGTCTCAGGATATTGCAGAATTAAAATAATTAGCTATATTTTCCTTTAAAAGAATTTTTTTAAAAGATATTCAGTAGCTAAGTTTTAGGCTTTTTTAAATTATTTTTATTAGAGTCATAGTTTCTTTATGTTTTATTTGAATTTTATAGGATAAGATTAGTTTGCATATTTTTCTATTTTCTAGTTAGAAATTATAACTATAAATGTATGTCTTGAATTATTAATAAAATAATTCCCTTTGACAACACTACAGTATTGTTTTTTCTCTCAAAGTATTTTCTCAGTTATTTCCTTAGTTTCTTTGCTAAAAAACCAACAATTGGTATCCGAGCCATTTTCTTGAGGGATTTGTGAGAGATGAATTCCGAAAATAATTTTTCTCAAATTGCTCCTCCTATTTTTGATGGTGAAAATTATCATATATGGGTAATAAGAATGGAGGCTTTAGATCTTTGGGAGGCCGTGGAAGAAGATTATGATGTTCTTCCATTGCTTGATAATCCCACGGTGGCCCAGATCAAAAACCAAAAAGAAAAAAAAAATAAGAAAATCAAAAGCTAAAGCAACTTTGTTTGCTGGTGTGTCTGCAACAATTTTCACGAGAGTTATGGCTATCAAATCGGCAAAAAAAATTTGAGATTATCTGAAGGAAGAATACACAGGAGATGAGAAAATACGGGGCATGAAAGTGTTGAATTTGATAAGGGAATTCGAATTGCAAAAAATGAAGGAATTTGAGACCGTTAAAGAGTACTCAGATCAACTTCTTGGCATTGTTAACAAGGTAAGATTGCTTGGCACTAAATTGAAAGATTCAAGAATTGTTGAAAAAATTCTTGTTACAGTGCCAGAAAGATATGAAGTATCTATAACTATCTTGGAAAATACAAAAGATTTGTCCAAGATTACCTTGGCAGAATTGTTAAATACATTACAGGCACAAGAGCAAAGGAGGCTTATGAGGCAAGATGACATGGTTGAAAAAGCATTAGTTGCCAGTCACAAAACTCAAAGCAAAGGTAAATTCTAGAAGAATTACCCACCTTGTCAGCACTGTGGCAAAAATGGACATCCTCCATATAAATGTTGGAAGAGACAAGATGCACAGTGCAAGATCTGCAAACAACTTGGTCATGAAGCTGTGATTTGTAAAAGCAAATTTCAGCAAGATGAAACAGTTGCCCAAGTCACCACCGAAGAAGAAGACCACTTATTTATGGTAACCTACTATGCAACCAAAAAATCTGATTTTTGGATGATTGATAGTGGTTGTACAAATCACATGACATATGACAGAAATCTTTTTAAAGATTTTATGCCTATGAAAAATAAAAAAGTCAGAATTGGAAATGGTGACTGTATTCCTGCAACAGGAAAAGGGTCTGTTGCTATCAATTCAAGTTCAGGTACAAAAATAATTTCAGATGTCCTTTATGTGCCTGATATTGATAAAAGTTTATTGAGTGTTGGTCAGCTTATGGAAAATGGATTTATATTATTATTTGGAGACAAATATTGTCGAATCTTTGATTCCAATAAGCAGGAAATTTTACAAGTTGAAATGAGAAGTAAGAACTTCTTATTTGATCCAACAGAAGATGTGCACAAGCCTTGCAAGACGAAAGATGAAGTGGTGTATTTATTCATGAGGTCAATTTCAGATAAAACTGCAATAAACAAATCCTGATCCAAGGAGGAGTGTTGAAAATATGTCCCAAGATATTGCAGAATTAAAATAATTAGCTATATTTTCCTTTAAAAGAATTCTTTTAAAAGATATTCAGTAGCTAAGTTTTAGGGTTTTTAAAATTATTTTTATTAGAGTCATAGTTTCTTTATGTTTTATTTGAATTTTATAGGATAAGATTAGTTTGCATATTTTTCTATTTTCTAGTTAGAAATTATAACTATAAATGTATGTCATGAATTATTAATAAAATAATTCCCTTTGACAACACTGCAGCATTTTTTTTTCTCTCAAAGTATTTTATCAGTTATTTCCTTAGTTTCTTTGCTAAAAAACCAACAAAAAGAGGAACAAACTACTATCGGCATGATTCAAGTAGGAGGTTCTAAACATCTCAAGAATTTAGAAAGAGCTATTTCTACTTATAATTGCATAGAAGTTGATTATCTATTCCAATAAGTAAGCACCATATAAATACAATACATTAGGTGCTAATTTAGGAAAGAAAGTAAAGAGGGATCCCTACAAATCTCCTATAAATCTATCACCTAATTATAGGGGATTCCTAAAAAGATGCTAGCTAATTATGACTATGTACATCACTAAGAATGATATCTATATACATTTTGCAACACTCCCCCTCGAGTTGGAGCATAGATATTGATCATGCCAACTTGTTGCAAAGGTAATCACCCGAGATCCACTCACCGCCCTTATAAGCAAATCAACTATCTGCTCTCCTGTCTTCAAATAGCTAGTAGAAATCAAGTTTTCTTTAATCTTCTCATGAATAAAGTGACAGTCAACTTCAATATGTTTAGTTCTTTCATTATACACTGGGTTTGAGGCAATATGAATAGCTGTTTGAGTATCACAATAAAGTTCTACCGGCATATGATGCTTCAACCCAACTCTATACTCAAATTCTGCACTTGATCGAGATACAACACTTAGCTTCTTACTCCTCCATGATACCAAGTTTCCTTCAACAAAGAAACAATAGCATGTAGTAGATCTTCTGTAAATTTTTGAATCAGCCCAATCACCGGAAAACACTCATTACGATTATGGTTGTGATTTTTATACAGTATGCAAGTCTCGGAGCTCCTTTCAAGTAATATAAAATCAGTTCCAAAGCTGTCCAATGTTTCACCATAGGTGTAGAATGAACTAACTTACAACGCTTACCGCAAGAGCAATATTCGGACGAGTCACTACGAGGTAGTTTAACTTCCCAACTATCTTCCTATATCTCTCTGCGCTATCAAAAGCCTCAATATCATCTTTCATAAGATGTACACCAGGAACCATCGGAGTTCTACAAGGTTTGGCTGCCAATTTTCCAGTTTCTGCAAGTAGGTCAAGAATATACTTTCTTTGTGATAGAAGAATTCCCATCTTGCTACTATTTACTTCTACTCCCAAAAAGTATTTCAAATTGGCTTATGTCCTTCTTATGGAACCTAGTATGCAAGAAGAACCTAAGGGAAGATATCCCGTCAGAATCACCAATTATGATGATAGTGTCATCAACATATACAACAAGAAGGATATTGCTAGCTGCAGATAGTTGGTAGAAGACCAAGTAATCACAGTTGCTCATTTTCAGCCCAAACTCCTGAACTACCTCACTGAACATGCTAAACCAAGCCAGTGGACTCTGCTTTAGTCCATACAAGGATTTTTTCAAATGAAAGACTTTCCTACACTCCCCCTGAGCAATAAACTGGGTGGTTGCTCCATATATACTTCCTCTTAAAGATTACCACGAAGGAATGCATTCTTGATATCTAGTTGATGTAAAAGTCAATCTCAGAGGCAGAAAGAGAAATGAACAAGCCTATAGAAGTGAGTTTGGCAATCAGAGAAAGAGTGTTTGAATATTCTACTCCATAAGTCTGAGCATTTCCTATAGCCACAAGCCTGGCCTTAAGTCTTGCCATGAAACCATCTGGATTAACTTTCACTATGAACACCCACTTATATCCTACTGGTTTCTTCCCGTCGGGTAAATCCACTGAATCCCATGTGTGATTTTCCTCCAATCATATATTTCCTCAAACATCGCATTTGACCATCCAAGATGATGCAAAGCCTCTTTCACACTTTTGGGCATAGAAACAGAGTCTAAAGAAGCAATCAAGGATCTAGACATAGGAGACAAGCGATTATAGGAAACAAAGTTAGCAATGCAATATATGGATTTGCAAGTCCGTGTACCTTTACAAAGAGAAATAGGGAGGTTAAGATTTTCTAGAGGATCTAATGAAGGAGGATCAAATAGAGAAGGAATTAGTACAGGGCATGTAGCATTAGTCTCTTGTCTCCTCGAATAAAATTGAAGAATGGGCAGTCTTGCTGGAACATGTGTTGAAGGCGTAGTAGTCGAGTGGCGCTCAATAGAGTAACTAGGAGATGGAAGAGTAACATCACTTCACTTCTCAACATGAGTAACTTGATAAACTAACCACTCATCTTCCTTCCCTTGATTTGTAGAACTGGGAAGGTTATTAAAGAATGGTTTAGTCTCTGAAAATATCATATCGTTTGACACTAGATATTTGCCAAGTTCAATAGAATAACCTCAACACCCCTTTTGAAGATGAGAATAACCCAAGAAAACAGACTTCAATGCGTTAGGTCCAACTTAGTAATAGATGGTCGTACATCTCGAACATAACATGTGCTTCCGAATACTTTTGGTTCCACCAGGAATAATGTGTTGTTTAGAAAAAGAACATTCTATGGTGTATTACCAACAAGCACTGTCGATGGCATATGATTAATCAAAAAATAAGCTGTAGAGACTGCATCAACCCAAAATTACTTCGGAACTTTCATTTGAAAAAGAGTGCTCGAGCTATCTCAAGTAGATGCCCATTCTTCCTCTCAACAACTCTATTTTGAGAAGGCGTATCAACACATGATGACTGATGGATAATATCATGTTGTCTTATGTAGGATTGAAACAACTCTGACATGTAATCTTTTGAATTATCAGTAAGTTTTGACTTCAGCACAAAAGACACAAAAGTGAGTAAACACTTTAGAGCGACTTTTCATAAAATAAATCCAAATCATCCGAGAGAAATGATCCACAAAAGTTCCAAAATACTTATATCCAGTATAAAAAACAACAGGATATGATCGCCAAACATCAAAATGAGTTAACTCAAAAACTGACCCAACTTACTTATTAACCCTTGGAGCTAATGTGATACGGTGATGTTTTGCAAATTGGCTTGATTCACACTCCAAAGAAGGAATATTTTGAAACTGGGGATGAAAATTCTTAAACAAAGGTAAAGAAGGATGTCCAAATTTACAATATGCTTCAAATGGATACATGACACTTGAGTAGACAACAAATCGAGGCTCATACTCATCAAGGATATATAGACCATCAATGACATGTCCTTTACCAATAACCTTATGCATTGCAAGATCACAAAACAAATAATGATTTGGAAAAAAGGAAATATAACAGTTAAGATCTCTAAAACGTTTATTCACAAAAATCAAATTGAAGGCCAACATCGTTAGATTTAATACAATAGAGGTTGCTTTGACTGTCCCAAATCTCACAATGTTACATGTTGGCCTGTCAGCTACTATGATAGGAGAGGGTGCTTTGTGTGATCGAGAGGTAGAAATTATATTAGGATTGCCTGTCATATGATTTGTAGCACCTAAATCAATCACCTAGTTGTTCAAAGAGGAGATTAAACATGCTTTTCTTGAATTCAACAAGGGTAGTAATTGAAGTGAATTCTTTGAGGGATTTCTGATACTAAGAGACTTGTGCGAACTCATCTACCGAAACAATAATGTGTAGTCATACTTCCTCCTTAATGAAGAACTTAAGAATACCTAAGCTTGAGAAGGTCCCCAATAATATTTGATTCCAAGAAAAATTAGAAGCCAATTCACCCAGCAAAATAATTATAGCCAATGCTCAAAATCAAGAACAATATCCACAAAACAGTATTTATTCAATTTTGAACAGAACTTGACAGTCACTGCAACACCAAATAAAAAACCAGATCTGAATTACTGAAGTTACAGAGAAAATATGATCCTGGAAGTTATTTTTAGAAACATAGGAACCTGGAAGTGATGAAGTGTTCTTCAAACACTGAATCCACACTAAATAAAACTCGGGGTATGTCGATACTGACTAGATGACACTAGATGTTGAATTTCGAAAGATTCTAATAGAGTATGCGCCGGTGCATGACTCACAGATGAGAGGTGCAGGTGGCACGTGGCCTCTTGCTTCATATCCCAAAGAAATGTAATCCAGTTAGAAAAGGTATCAGTCTCCTCCTATTGCAGCAGTGAAACAAATTGACCACTTTGAAAGTGATAAAATCTGAGACAATTTCTCTAAGACAACAAAACAAGATTGAGCTGCCTTTTAAGCAGAGCCAAAATAGGATCAAGAAGCCTATAGGCTCTGATACTATGAAATCGCATTGAAGTTGATTGTCTATTCCAATAGGTAAGCAACATATAAATACAATACGAGGTTAAAACACTAATTTAAATTTTTAAAAACATATGTAACATCCCAAAAGATTGTAGATTGAATAGGTACTAGAGCTTCTAAGAGTACAATGCAAAATAACCTAGTGACATAGCTCCCACCATCAAAAAGGAAGAGTACAAGCTATTGGAGATATCCTTCATCTAGAAAACACGACTGACCCTGCAACTAGACTATACAAAAAAGATATAGCAATCATAATATTAGTACAAACAACACATACTGATAGGCATCATTGATCAACCTGAAGCCCACTATATAATATAAGTAAACATCAAGAGTAAGCATGCAACACGGACATTCAGCACTAAAATTACAACTACATATTGTAATACAGGTCAAAGCCTAACCCCACTATTCCTTATAATAGAAATTATCGGCAACCCATAACCGCTAACTCGGTCTATTCATTCTGCCCTTTAGTTAATTGTTATGGACAATGTACATAGAATATTTCGTAACTCATTTTAAAGAAGGACACATGAAGATGGTTTAAGACTTCTTCCCCTCTACCCCCACTTGCCTACCATGGTGGGACCTATTTCTCTATGGCAACCTCGCCATTATAGGATTCCACTCACCAGGATGGCCTACTCATAAATAGAACTTAGGATTTTTCTAACATTCCTCTTAGACTTTTGGAGTGCTAGATGCTGACCATATCAGACTCCAAGTCATCAGGATTCTACTTAAAAAATAAACCCTAACTACTCTCCTATTGATCCTGCACAACCTCATTCCTGATTATATGAATGTAATTGATAAAAATCATGTAGGGAGACAAGTAATACACAATGGCATCACAAATTCAATAATATAGGCAACAACACCATAATGTAGTATTTCGTATACAACTGTCGAATTCACAGATTGAAAATGGACATTCCTCTTCTCACCCTCATCTCTACTAATCTCTTCCAAATCTTCATAGTGTTCTTTAGTAATTCTTCATAGTGTTCTTTAGTAATTCTTCATAGTGTTCTTCAGTGATTTGATATCCCTGTAATTGTCACATTTTTTAATAAAACCCTTGTTCTTGTATAATGGGACCATTGTATTTCACCTCCATCGTCGAGCATTTCTATTATCTTAAAAATAACATTAAATAACATAGTCGATTATATCCATACTTACTTTGTATGTGCTCTTCTAAAATACCACTAGAATCTCATCAAGTTTTGTTACTATACCCCTGAACATCCTGCCAATAGAATGGTTAACCTCTTCAACCTCAAAACATCTACAATACCTAAAGTCTCAGAGTCTTTGGGAGTGCACCAATTCCCCTAACATAATATCTTTGTCCCCTTTGTTTAAGATTTCGTAGAAGTACGCTTACCATCTTTGCTTAATGGGGATCTCTTCCATTTACACCTTTCATTTTCTCATCCTTAAAGCACTTCACTTGATCTAATTCATGAGCCTTTTTATTTCTTTCCTTCACAATCCTATACAATTTCTTATTCCCATCTTTTCTCCTTAGATGATATATAGACATTTGAAAGTTTTTGTTTTAGTAGCCGTAAGCGCTAAATTAGCTTCTATCTTTTTTATCTTATAAACTTTTTTAAGATCCCACTTCCCTTACTCATCCATGTAGTCCACCAAATTTGTATACGTAACCTTCTTCGCTTCCATATTTTCTTGGACTTCTTAGTTCCATTGCGAATCTTTTGGATGCTCACCAATTTACATATCAATACCCCCATTACCTCTGTAGCTGCTTCGCTAAAGCAACCATCTATCTTATTCCACATATTGTTCACATCTGTTCTACTACTCCAAGCCTTCATACCATTCACCTTCTCCCCAACCTCCCATGGAAGAGAAAGAATCAAGCCACCTCATTTAATCCTCGATCTGTCTTATAAGAACTTCTTCCTCTTGTCCCTCTTAATTTCGAAGTACATCACAAAAATCTTATGTTGGATGGTAAGATTCTCACTCAAAATAACCTTGCAATCTTGAGGCAAAAGTAATCTATCTTAGATACCATGCTCTGAAACATAATCAAGTGGTTCTTTCTCTTTGGAAAGCATAAGTTAGAAATTACCAACTCAAAATATTTAGCAAAATCCAAAAGCAAAGCTCCACGTCCATTCCTCTCCCCAAAACCAAAACCACTATGAACAGGATCCGTGATATGGCCATTAAAATCTGCTCTCATGAAAATATTCTCAACCTTCTATATACCTCTTACAAACTTATTTAAATTCTCCCAGAAGAGCTTTTTGGCCTGCCCATTCAGGCCCGCGTAAGGAGCATAAGAGCTAATAATGTTCAAAATAATCCCACCAATGACTAACTTAATCATCATCCACCTATTATTAATCTTTCTAACTCCACTACTTACTCCATAAGGTCACCGTCTATTAAAATACCTACACCGTTTCTATCTTTAAGCCACCTGAGTACCATTTCTAAAACCTATCTGCATCCTATACCTTGGTATCTACCCATTGAGTTTTTTGGATGCACACTATATTAATCTTCCTCCTTTTGAGAATCTTCACCAACTCTATCGACCTTTCTGTCAGCAATCTTTATATTCTGTGACCTTACTCTAAACTTGTAAGGATCTGTAACCCTATACCACTACTATCCTATTTGGGGACCTGACCCTGGTCCATTCTTATTCACCAAAGCCACTAGAAAGATGTCATCTAATCCAAAAAATACTTTACACTATTAAAATAGGTTAATAATCTGAAAGGCCAAGGCAATATGCAATTATAATAGGAAATTAGAGAAAGCAAAGAAAAAAAAAGTAGAATATGAGCCCTAAGGAACTATACTATCAATCAAGAAATCAATCAAAATAGTGAAGCAATAGTTTGGACTATACTATAGTCCAGAAAAAATAAGAATATGCACAGGAGATACACTAAAGTAGAAAAACCTGATATTATGGAGTTACTTAAAAAGGAAATCAGCAACTACTAGTTAAGAATTTTAAAACATCCACTACAAGAAAAGAGACTTTTAACGACCATTTCTTAACGACGAGAAATGAATCCGGTCGTTATAAATACACTTATAATGACCAAATTCTTTTCCGGTCGCTATAAATTTACTTATAGTGACCAAATGTTTTTCCGGTCGTTATAAATATACCTATAGTGAACAAAATTTTTTTCGGTCGTTATAAATATACTTATAGCGACCAAATTATTTTACGATTGTTACAAATACACTTATAGTGACCAATTCTTTTTTCGATTATTATAAATACACTTATAGCGACCAAATCTTTTTTCGGTCATTAAAAATAAATTTTAATCTAACATTAACGAGGGGACAAATTTGATTTTTAAAAAGCATACCATGCCATCGTTAAAACATACTAGTTAGTGTAAAAATATGTTTAACTAATATGAGAATTAATAGATCAGACCAAATCATGTTATAAGTATAACAAGTGGTGTTTTGTTAATCATTCTGATAAAAATCCTCCATCTTTTATAATTTTGCTTATTTCATAAAAAAAAAAAACTTTAATAAAAAGAAAAAAAATATTAATTTATTATTTTCTAATAACTCTATCCATCATTTGTATTATATTCAATTATATAAAATTTTGAAATATTATAAAAATATTTAGTTACAATCTTTTTGACATAATTCTTTTAACTTAAATATTTTCTTAATATAGTTTTTATATATGTTTTTATTTTGAGAGACAATTTATTCATCTTTACTTGACATTTTTAAAGATGCAAGATGAAGTAGGTCAAAATAAAAAATTGTAATGAAACAAAAAACTAACAATAAAAGTAATAATATTAAATATATAATTATGAGCTTATGAGATTAATTTAAGGTAGAAAAGTTAAATAAATTTTGTCCTTAGTAATTTTTTCAAGAGGAAAGATGTTTCTCCACTTGCAAATTACCTCGATCAATAGACTTAAGAATCAGTATCCAGTAATAATGTTTCTTCTAATAAAAAAATATATATTGTGCTGATTTTTTTTCCATTATTGGTTATGAAACCAGCAAGTGTATACAAAGAAAAATCATTTGTTTAAGTTAGAAAAATATAACGTGAAATTTTACAAACAGAAAATTTAAAAACTTTACATGACATATAATCAACAACTAATTGATTAAGAAATCGTGATTTTTTTATTATTTAAAATTTAAGATGATATAATTGATTTGTATCTTCATAATAATTTTAATGATGTTGAATTATTTATATTAGGTGAATGACATTAGTATAAAAAGTGAAACTAAAAAAAGTTAGGGGTTTCATCCATGAAGCAATATGCAAAAAATCAATATCTTAAGGTGCAAAATACAACACAAACAATTTTAAGTCTAGAACTAGGAAGCCAAACTTTCTTTTTATATGGTTGTGAGAACAGAAACAAATTTTATATTTTATTGTGGTTAATCTTTGATTTTGCGAAAAAGAAAAAGGAAGATAATAGTTATTAGGAGTGTTATTAATAATTTTACATGAAGTTTTTATACTTGTATTTTGAAAGGTCATGCAGTTTGAAGAACTCATCCTCAGAAAAAGTGTAAAAAAGTATAAGCAACAGAAAATTTTGAAGCATAGGAAGAATGCATTTCATATTTCAAAAATTGTTTTAAAATATTCTAGTTTTTATTTTAAGAGTTAAAAAATATAATATTATATAAATTTGTATGTCTATATTTTTGTAACTTTACGCAATATCATTCTTTGTAGTGAACTATGAAATTTTATATGAATATAATAAATTTGTATATTTTCATATGTGCATATTTTTGTATGTTTCTGTGTGTAAATCCATACGTAGTTTGTACTTTTGCTGATTTGATTTATGGTTATAATTAAGGTTTTAATAACTAGAACTGAAGAGAGCCTTGGAGTAACTGGTAAAGACGTTGTAATGTGACCAGAAGGTCACGGGTTCAAACCTTGGTAACATCATTTGGTAGAATTGCAAGGTAAGACTACTCTACAATTCATTCTTGTGGTTAGACCCCTCCTCGGAAGTGTATCGGGCTTGCCTTTTTTTTAATAACTAGAAAATCAATTAGTAAAGGAAAAATTTGGTTGCTACAAAGAAGGTATAACAACCGAATTTTTGTCGTCATTAAAGCTTTTTTAACGATCAAATTTAATTCGGTCGTTAACTTTTAACGACGGGATTTAATCCGGTCATTAACTTTTAACGTCGGAGCTACTAACAACCGGTGACGACGGGATTTTTATCGGTCGTTATTGACTAATAACGACCGGATTTATACTTTTAACGACTGAATTTTCCCTCGTTAAAGACCTATTTTCTTGTAGTGATCTTAGTAGAAGATTACGACAAGAAAGCAGGATAGGTAGAAAACAAAGGCAGTCTCAATCAACTTAGAAATATGGCAGAAATATAACAAAAACACAAAGTAGTTTTCAATCCCTAAAAATCTTTTCGGACCTGTAAAGAGGGAAGAGGCGGAACTTGGAGCATAGGATACTTCTTGAAAAAAAAATTTGGGAAGACGCGACTTGGTTCATCTTCGGCTAAGTTGTGCTCGCCCCCGAGTCGAAGACTGTGGATTCCCATAGTTACTGCAAAATTTGTTACTAACAACTGTGAATAGATTGTTTCATAGACTAAATAAAAAATGCTCTAGAGTGTGTCCATTCCTGCAGTCATGAAACAAAGATTGGCGCGTTTGTGAAGTGGACAAATATTAAATCAAAGGTGTTGGAGATGAGATCAGTGCAAGAGAGAAGTCGCTGGAGAAAGATGTCGCCAGAAATTAGATTAAAGCCGCTGGATATTAGATCACTACAGCAGTCACCAAGAAAAGATGTCGCTAGAAATTAGACTAAAGTTTCCAGAGATGAGATTGGCACTGTAAGTACCCGCACTTTGTACGACCTCAATGGAGCATAGAAATTTACTTTCGAAAAGTTTTAGACCAAGGTGATGCTTCATGGAAGCCTTTATGGTTCGTGTGGTGATATACAAATCGTGTAAAGCCTCCTTGAAGTGGCCCTTGACCTTATGTGGGGTGTGAGTAACTTGGTTTGGAGTTTAAGACCAAGGCATATCACACTTGGACCCCATACAGATTGTATGAGACCATAAGGACCGTGTGGTGGATCGTATGGTAGCCTTCGGATTGAGACTCTATATTTTTAGGCCTATGTGAAGTGGTACGGCCAAGTATATGGTTTCCAGAGTAAAATTTTTCTTAGTATTGGATCACCGTCTCGAAACTTTAGGTGGAGGAGGCACATAGATAATATGGCTTGGTATGGTCCGTACCACCCTCCATATGGATGCCTGTATTAGAATTTTTTTTTTAAGTATGGGATTATCATTTCGGACCTCTGTCAAGTGAAAATTTGCTAAGTGTAGGATCACATACATGTATACAATCCATATGACATATCACGGACCGCATGGATCCTCCCTGAGACAAAGATTTCAGTTTTTCAACTCGTTTCATTAATGATATTTTTGTAACTTTGGTTGATTCTACGGGTCTTTTTGTGACCTTCTATGCTATCTAAAGACTTTCAAATGACCTATAATTTATTCCTTCTATTCAAATTCATTCCATACACTTAAAATTCTCTCAAGTCAATCTTAAAAACTCTCTCACAGAACTCTTGTGTATCTAAGTTTGGGAATCAAGGGAAGTCTCATTCTTCTTCAAATTCCTTCTTGAATCTTGTTCATTAGCTAAGGTATGTGGGATTGATTCTTGGTCCCTTTCAACCAAGAAGACCCAAACTCTTTTACACTCAATTTCATGGAAGTTTAGCTATTTTAAATTTGGTTTTCAATATTATAATTTATTTGATTCAATTGAAGCATGGGCTATGCTTATTTGATGGTTTTAAGTATGTTGGAAGCCCTAATATAATAAGTTGCATTGATGTTATGAAGTTATGCATGTCCCTGTTAAAGCTTGATTTGTGCATGGGTAATCTATCTTATGATTTAAATCTGAATTTTATTTATGTCTTTACTGGAATTTCACAATATATTGTTGATTTAAGTTTGAATCTCTATTACCCATGCTATTTTCATCTCATTCATAACATATGCATTCATGAGCATTATATTTTCTGAAAATTACGAAGTGGGTTAAGCCCAATTATGTTATTATAAATGATTTTGACAAGATATTGGTTATGACAAGAATGTGATCACATAAATATCTATTGTTATTGGTTCTTTGAGCATATTGGGTGCTTACACCATATTTTCATGTGCATGAGCTATTCCTATGCATGAGAAGCATTATTATGAATATGATTTGGCTTTGAGCCAAAATATAAATGATTATGAAGAATATTTGGCCTTTAAGCCTAAATGTGCTTTGAAATGATTTGAAATGACTATTACCTCTTTTGAAAGCATGTGCGTGTATAAGTATTCTTGTGAGATGTATGACTTAGCACCAATGGATTGGAGGTGTCAGGGCTATCCTGAAGGTTCCTCTCCCTTTCCGTGAAGTGTGTGCAAGCATAGGAATTGTAGCTATCACCTAAATGCCAAGGTCGTAAGGGATGGTTATTCATTTATTGATATAATATGACAATGGAAATCCTTCTAAAATGACTAGGTCATAAGAAAGGTGTCCATTAACTAAAATGACTGGGTCTTAAGGTGTGATGTAAATTACTCTTGGCAAGTAATCTTCTCCTACTAATGGGAGATCTTAATCGGACTAATTCATGTAATAGCTCGCATGAGTTTTATTAGTCGGTTATAGTCCATTCCCACTATATATGAGCATTTATGCATTTCATGCATCATTGGTTTCATGGCATATTGTGTACTATTTCGCTTGCTATATATCTCCTTCTTTATTATATGCCCTTGTAATCTGACATTAAATGTAGGTTTGGTAAGTCATATGCATTGCATGCCTACATACTTAGTACATTCAAACGTACTAACGCATACTTTTGTCTACATGATCTCACTATGTAGGTACCTAGGACTACCTTCATCCGTCGTACGACGTCTAGCTTAGATCTTGAGATTTGCTCGTTGTGGTGAGTCCTATCTTCCAAGGACAAACCACCATTCCTCTACCTATGGTGTTTTATTTATGTCGTTTACTTTAAGGGTGAGCCTGGGGTATGTCTAGACTCCCATCCTATCTTATGACTAGAGGTATTATTGGACATCCTGTAAACTCCTTTACGTTTATATGCTAAGTGATGTATATGGAGATTTTGTTTATGGATATGGTTACCTATTGGTTATCGTTATGTGATTGGCTATGAGTATTGTGATATGTCTATATGTTATGATATGAATAATCCTAAGTCCTGAATTGGCCCCCATAGAGTGAGTCATACATTCCCTCCCCTTAGTATTTATGTGCTACGTGTTATGTGATTCCATGTTACTCCCTTTTCCTGTGGCATCCCCATAGTGTGAGTCCTACTTTCTCGTCCCTTAGAACTATGTGTTTAGTATTTGTTACGTTTCCAAATTGATGATGTGAATATGGATACTTGAGGCTTGTTTGGGGACTCTCGGGTTCCCATCCGCCATGTCACTCCTAGACCCTAACTCCGGATTGTGATAAGCTTGGTATCAGAGCAATAGGTTTGCAAATGATCCTCGGAGTCCAACATGCAGTATCAAGTAAAGTCCTATTCATGGGTATGACGCGAACGTGCTGCTCTTCAGTTCATTTTTTGACTAAAAACTTAAAACACGTAGAAAAACTATTTTTTTATAAAAATACACATAAATTGCATTTGTGAAATGCATTTAAGTGTAATTTTTTGTAAATCATTTTTTGACTGATTTTCTGATCCGGTAGAAATAGTAGGACCAAAATTAAGTGCAAGTCCATGATAAGTTCGCGATGCGGATATGTCGCGCACTTTTCTAGAATTGTATTTTTGCACCGAAAAATATTTTTTCAATCTGGTTGCTCTATATACCAACCAAGACCATTTTCGCACACAATATTTCATGTTGATCGCATTTCTGGCCTCGAATTTACCAAAAGAGTTTGGAAAGATGCGTTATTCGAGAAATCTTTTGTCTAGGGGTACATTAGTAATTTCTAGGGTGCTACAATGGTTTACTCAAGGCATTAACTTTGCTCAAGAATTTGGACATGCAACATTACTCAACTGAAACAAATATCAACCTCAAGGATAGAGGTGAGGATTTACCTTCAAGATCATCATAAAAAGGGACGAATAGAATACAATAACTCAAATACTCAAATAGTCAACTCAAGGATGAATATCAACTTAAGGTAGGAACTCAACTAGCTAATGGACATCATATTTGTATTTAGAAGAAGGTTACCATATCAACAGTTTCATCAAAATTTCTGAACACTCTAAAAGAAGGATATTGGCCTAAGGATAGAACTACTATGTACTAAAGATCCAGCTATTAGCCTTTAGCGCAACCACTTCCCCCCCCCCCCCTCCTCCCAACTATGCTCTTCTTTTTGAGTTCTGCACTTCATCAATTGAAGCTTGTAATACCCATCATCACCTAAGTCTATTGCATACTCTTATCATGTTCAAGCCTATTTCAAAGTGACAAAATGCTACCCATAAGATGATCCTACTTATACCAATCTAATCCTTAAGGATTATGTTTTGCACTTCCATCGAGACTTCCTTTAGAGAATACTACTCCTATATATCTACTTGGAATCCATTGTAAAAGTTATCAATAGCCTACAACTATCACTCACTTAACAACGATCACATATTCAAGCTTATCATTCTAATCACTTTATAGCTTCTTAGAGGGCAACATCATTTAAGAACTTTTATACCTACTTTAGCACCTCTACACCCGCAATTACATTAACTCCTATCAGGAGGCATACCAATATACTCTTACCTATTTGTTACATACAACAAGATCTCATCCTTTTTCCCCCCTGTCTGTAACCTTAAACGGAATAAGCATACTATAACTATCACCATAAGTGACACCTATTCCATTTCATCCGTCACAATGCGTCTACTATCATCAACATCACTATCAATACCAAAGGAATGAATTATTAGAAGGGCTTAGGGTAAAATAACATATGCATGACTCATTCAAGAAATTTGATCTAAGCATATTCATAACATAATATGATGCCATTAGTGTATTAGGGCCTATCATGCATTTATGGAACTATGTACACTGTGAAGCTCAAGTCGTGTCTTGTGTAATATAAGGCTAGAAATTATTACTTCATGAGATACGATCATAATTGTTGAATGAAGTTATCACTTCTCACTTTAAGAGGAGCATGAACATGGATCAACATAAAGTACACGGGTCAAGATCATGGGCATAGTGCCCTGCATATGATAGTAACAAAGTATCATCATGATGAAGTATAAGGAATATATAAGATAGAAAAGCTTTGGTGTCTCATTCTGATCAACTCATCACTATCAAAAGCTCAAGATCTACCTTGGTTTATTACCTAAACATATCCCCTTTAGCTTAAAGGTCACCTTTCTAAGTCTGTGAACTGATTCTTCACCAAGCTATAAGCACAACCCTCCACATGATTGGAGCACCACTATACATAGAATGCTTATATCCTCCTGCTATTTAATACTCAAAGATATGAAACTATTGCTAAAACTTTCTCCTGAGATACCATCGTTTAACTTTCTTCTATCTTTATAGGCATCTTTCATTACTTGTCATTGTTATTGTCATAATAGCCACTTTCTATGACTCTTATGATCTAGCATTTTCTTTTTTTTTTTCTTTGTCTGCTAGCACTTATATTCTACATTCACATATATCTAACTGAAGAAAACTTGGACTATACGGGAGACTCTTCATTGTCTATAACTAACCCCTTTGACCCAACTCTTCAGGGTATCGAGTATGTATACATTAGCCTATTCCAAATTGACATCTCAAATACACTATCTAGGTATCCATACTAAATCATACACTTAAAGTCTCTCGCAGTTATAGACTATCTCTGATATACATCTTAGGTCCTGTTCTTATCTAATGACTTAGCCTTAATCCACTATTTTTATCTAAGGGTCACATGAGCCATACTCGTAACCACACACTTCTTTCAAGTCAACATCTTAATTTCTCACTTATGCTATGTCAAGCCTACTAGATCAAATCGCCAACTAATAGTGTCACTCTCATCCTGTTATCCCCTTTTTCAAGATGCTCACTTAAAGCTCAAACTTAAGGTTTAGTACTAAACATGTCCGCACTCCTCATATACTATACTAACTCTAAACTATTAGATAAATTCAAGAAATACTAAACCACTATATCCCATGATAAGAAATCAATCCTTATCTCATGGTCTATTTAAGTATAGTCAATCATCACACTCTCTTTTATTAGTTAACTAATATTTACTCATCTAATATACCTCCTTACCTAGCTAAGCTCATAACTCTATAAATCTCATATAACTCTTCTTTCAAATTCATGAACCTAGTTTAGATCTACCACTTTATGCCTTATGCTCTTTTATTCAATACCTATACTTATCATTACTAACACAATGTTATGTTAATATCAACTCTTCTCTTATTCGAGTGTGCACCATCTCATATTAACTAACAACTCTTCCTCTACCTTATCATGGAAGCTAGATGACACTTACTATTCTATAACCAAAACTTAGAAGGAACTCGACTTTCACCATATGACTCTTAGCTACCAACTTCAAGTAGTTACTATTCCTACTTTTTGTGATTTCTACATCTTTCTAGCTCTAGGATCATTCTATCACATTTGGATTACAAAGTCCTTCTATCACTTTCTCTTAAAGAGAGAGATACTACTAAGTATTTAGAGGCATAACTTAACTTTCCTCTGAAGAATAACATCAGAAGAATGATTTAGGGAACAACGTCTAGAAATACATCATATCTTGCTCTAGCTCAAATGCACTATTCATATGAATAAGAGTGTATTATTTTAGATCGATAAGCTTAAACACGCTAGTTGGCTCCTTTCAAGCCTGATGCAGTCTCTTTACTTTCTAGGTACTTAATCTGAAGGTAACTCATTAATAAGGATCTAAAATTTTCTGTTCCAACCACCTTAAGTATGAAAGGTAGTAGAACGAATCTGGAAAACGCACGAATCTGGACAAGTTTCTTAGGAAGTAACTCTATTACACGATAAAGAGTGTGAAAGAAGGGAAACTTTTCTTATATGCCAATAGTCCCTCATTTATAAAAGTGGGGCCCTCACAACCATAAATAAGATCATACAAACATGGCTTCATAGACACCCTAGGATACTTGACCTCTGGGCTTTGATACCAAATTTGTCATGCCTCGAGACTACACCCTTGTAAGGACCTGGATTTTTTAAGCGACTTTACCGAATCTTTTTGGACTGTCTCAAGCGAAGCTACTAGGCATCTCTCCACGAAAGGCCCACACGGGATGTGTGAAACCACACAGACCGTCTGCCTCATATGGAGGGTCACTTGGTCCAGCTCACGACAGGGAAAAATTTAAGATGGAGGAATTTTGGACCAAGTGAGGGCACACGACTGCTCACACGATTCGTATGATGTGGCACAGGCCATGTGTCCCCCCCTGTAACTCGCAACGTAAAGTTTTTCTAAGTATGGAAGAACCGTCTCGGAACTTTGTCATGTAGAAATTATTTCAAGTGTTATCACATGATCCATGTCACGACCCGTGTAGAGTCACACGAACCGTGTAACCATCCATGTGGAGTTATACAGTCCATGACACAGTCCATGTGGAGTCATACAGACTGTGAGGTCGTCCATTTGGTACCCCTTAGCCTCGAATAAATTCCTAGTGTTGGCTCTGCGAAACTTTCTAAGTGACAGATCACGGTCACTGTTCATGGTCCGTGTGGCAACTCACAGACCATGTAGACAACAGTAGGGACCTGATGGTTCAAATTTTTGCCCATTTCATTAATGGCGTTATGTAATTTTGATTTATTTTAATTATAAATTATGACATTTTACCTATCCTAAATCCCTAATTCAGCTGATATCCCTCCACTCTTAATTCATTCTCCTAAAATCTTCTACCCCTGATAAGATCACCTCCCAATTTCCTCTCTACTCTCCATTCTCAAGGTTCAAGGCTAGGGTTAATTGAAGTTCAATTCAAGCTAATTAAGTCCTTCCCCGAATTCAGCTCCTCAATCAAGGTATGTGGGATCGATTCTTGGTCCCTTTCAACCAAGAAAACCCAAAAATCTTTTTGAATTTATTTCATCAGTTTAGTTTACTTTAAATGTGAGTTTTCATTATTTTATTTTATTAAATCCGATTGATGTATGGGCTGTACTTTACCCATGATTTTAATTTATTTTGATCACTATTATGATGATTTACATTGAGATATGAACATGCATGTCCCCTTTCAAAGGATATTTATGCATGGGTGATTTATATTATGATATAGATGTTGATTTAATTATGAATTTATTCAATTTCATATTATAATATTGATTTACATTATGCATTACATTTGCATTCATGAACATTGATTTATATGGAAACCATAAAGTAGGTTAAGCCCAATTATGTTTTATGAAATAATTTTTGTAAGGAATTGGTTATGACAAGAATATGATCACATACATGTCTTATGATTATGGCTCTTTGAGCATCTCGGGTGCTTGCACCATCTTGTATATATGAATGAGCTATCCTTGCATGAGCATCATGATTATGATTTATGATTTGACATTTGAGCCTAAAATGTCCATTGGACAGTTTTGAAATGAATATTGTATCTCTTGAAAGCACGTATATGTATAAGTATTTATGTGAGATGTTGTTGAGTTAGCACCGATGGATTGGGGGCGTTAGGGCTATCCCCAAGGGCCCTCTCCCTTTTCTTGAACTATGTGCCAACATAAGAACGTTAGGACTGCATCGAAAGGAATGGTTATTCTTTGATGATTACGATATGATATGTATGATTATGGAAAATCCTTCTGAAATGGTGAGTTCTGTAAGGAAGGAGACCATCCACCGAAATGGTTTGTTCCATAAGGTGTGATGCAGATTACCTTTGGCAAGTAATCTTCTCCTACCGATGGGAGGTCTTTATCGAACTAATTTATGTAATAGCTCGCATGGGTTTGATTTGTCAGTTATAGTCCATCCCCACTATGTATGAGCATCGTTGCATTTCATGCATCATAAATTTCATGGCATCTTGTATATATTTCCATTGGATAATGACTCTTTCTATATTATGTGCCCTTGTCATCTAACATTGAAATGCAGGTTTGGTAAGTCATATACATTGCATGCCCGCATATTAGTAAATTCATATATACTAACGCATACTCTATGCCTACCTGAGTTTACCATGTAGGGACCGAGCAGTTCAAGTACCAACCGTTTGACGCGTAGTCCAATCCAGAAGAGTACTTGTGGTGAGTCCTATCCTCCAAGCACAAGCCATTTTCCTTTACCTATGCTATCTCAGATTTCCATTCCTATTTGAGGTGGGCCTGGAACATGTTCTGGCCCCCGTCCCACCTTGGCCAGAGGCATTTGTTGGACAATATGTAGACTCTTTTAAAATCCTTATGCTATGCATGTTATTTGGCTTATGTATTCATTTGGTTTGGTTTATGGAAATGTAGTATTTTGATTATATGTTTTGGGTGGTAGTGTGAAAAGTCCCAAGCCTCCGTTTGACCCCATAGTGTGAGACCTATTTCCCCCCGTCCCTTAGAACTACATGTTACTATTTGAATGTTTTGTTGAACCGATGATATGGATATAAATACTTGAGGCTTGTTTGGGGACTCTTAGGTTCCCATTCGCCGTGTCACAATTAGGCCCTAGCCCCGGGTAATGACAAAAGATGGTATCAAAACCCTAGGTTTATAAATGGTCCTCAGAGTCCAACATGCCACATCAAGTAGAGTCCTATTCATGGGTGTGAAGTGCACCATGCCTATGAGTGGGAGGCTATGAAGGCGTTCTGGGAATTGCCTCACTTCTTCATGCCTTATGTCGTGCTATGACTAGTATACTTTGTTCCCATATCTTGACGGTGTCGTTGATCCATATCAAAAGATGCCTCAAGGAAGACCCCTCCCACCAAGGCCGGCTCTGGCTAATGAGGATCAGGCTCCCCACGAGTCTATGGATTACCCCATCTCAAACGGTGTGTTCCGTACAACCTTCGCCATGCTTTCCCAGGTGGTGACCTCTTAGACTAGGTAGGCTAACTTGCCAAGGGATCATACGCCTGATTCTAGGGTGAGGAATTTCACCCGGATGAGTTCTCTGGAGTTCCACGGGTCAAAGGCTGATGAGGATGCCCAGGAGTTTATTGATGAGCTCACCAAGATATTGAATATCATGGGTGTCACTTCCGAAGAAAAGGCTGAATTGGCTGCCTACCAACTAAAAGATGTTGCTCAAGTGTGGTATACTCAATGGTCTATGGAAAGAGTTTACGGTGGTGATGCTAATTGGGAAGAGTACAAATTTTCTTTCCTTGATCGCTTCTTTCCACTTTAGCTTAGGGAGGCCAAAATGTCTGATTTTATCAATCTCAAGCAAGGAGGTATGAATATGAGGGACTATGCCCTCAAATTCACAAGGCTCTCCAAGTTTACTCTGTCCCTTTTGGCTGACCCGGTACAAGGATGCACCAGTTTATTTCGGGTATCTTTGATTTGCTTGTTAAAGAATGTTGTATTGCTATGATCATATGGGATATGGATATTGCTAGACTCATGGTGTATGCTAAACAGATTGAAGGGGAGAAACTCAAGGAGAGAAGGGTTCACGATCCCAAGAGAGCGTGTTTTGATGGTGGATTCTCTGGTTCTCAAAGTGGTGGCTTCGGTTGCTTCCAGCAGGGCCAAGGTTTTAGTGTCAGGTCACTAATTCTTGAATACCTCATCCAAGGGCACCTGTTAGGGGTGGACAGGAGTAACCTCTATGCGACAAGTGTAGAAAGCTCCACACTAGATTTTGTTGGATGGATTTGGGTGTTTGTTTTGGGTGTGATAATAAAAATCACAAGGTTGCTAACTGTCCTAAGAAAGCCCGTAGAGGCCAAGGTCAGGTGGTTCAAGGCGGGTAGGGCCAACAAAGATCTCTGCAAAGTTTTTCCCCAAGGAACAATCGGTTCCATGCACTCCTCACTTACCGAGATGTTGAGGAAGCTCCGGATGTTGTGACCGGTATGTTAAAAGTCTTTGATTTTGATGCTTATGTTTTGCTTGATCCGGGTGCAAATTTATCTTTTGTGACTCCTCTGTTGGCTGTTAAATTTGGTTTGAGTCCGAGGTTTTGAGGGACCCTTTCTCAGTTTATACTCCTATGGGTGAATCTCTTGTTGCATATAGAGTCTATCATGGTTTCCCTGTTTCTGTGTTACACAAAATATTTCCGTATGATCTTGGAGAACTTGAGATATACGACTTTGACGTGACTCTTGTGATGGATTAATTGCATGCATCATATGCCTCTATAGATTGTAGAACTCGAAATGTCAAGTTACAACCTTCCAGTAAGCCCATTCTTGAGTGGAAGGGTGGTGAATCCTCTGTTAAAGGTTGGTTTATTTCCTAACTCAAGGCGCGGAGAATGATTTCTAAGGGGTGCATTTATCATATTGTGAGGGTCAAGATATAGAGTCCGAAGTGCCTACTCTTAAGTCGGTCCCTGTAGTTAATGAGTTTCCGGATGTGTTCCCTGAAGACTTGCTGTGCATTCCTCCTGAAAGAGAGGTAGACTTCGGCATAGATCTTCTTCCGGATACTCATCCTATCTCTATTCCTCCTTATCGTATAGCGTCGGCGGAGTTGAAAGAATTAAAAGAGCAGCTAAAGGATTTGTTGGAGAAGGGTTTCATTCGACCCAATATATCGCCATGGGGTGCTCCAGTGTTGTTTGTAAGAAAGAAGGACGGATCTCTTTGGATGTGTATTGATTATAGGAAACTGAATAAGGTCACCGTTAAGAATAAGTACCCGTTACCCAGAATTGACAACTTGTTTGACCAGCTTCAAAGGACTACTCATTTCCCAAAGATTGATCTTCATTCCGAGTATCATTAGTTGAAGGTCAGGAAGTGTGACATTCCCAAAATAGCCTTTCGGACAAGGTATGGGCACTTTGAGTTTGTGGTGATGTCGTTTGGCCTAGCCAATGCTTCGGCTGTGTTCATGGATCTAAGGAATCGGGTGGTTAAGCCATTCCTTAACAATTTTGTGGTGGTCTTCATTGACGACATTCTAATTTATTCTCAAAGTGAGCAGGAGCACAGGGATCACTTGAGGATGGTCCTCCAAACTTTGAGGGAGCAGAAGTTGTATGCCAAGTTTAGAAAATGTGAATTTTGGTTGGGCGAAGTGGCTTTCCTTGGTCATGTGATGTCCGGTAATGGTATCAAGGTGGATCCGAAAAAGACCGAGGCCGTGAAGAATTGGCCTAGACCGTTGACTCTTTCAAATATTCAAAGTTTTCTTTGGTTGGTTGGATATTACAGAAGGTTTGTTGAAGGGCTCATTTATTGCATCTCCATTGAATAAGTTGACCCCAAAAAAGGTTAAGTTTGTGTGGTTGGACGAATGCTAGCGGAGTTTCTAAACTTTAAAGGATCGGCTTACATTGGCTCCTGTTTTGACCTTACCAAGCGGCTTAGAGGGATTCATAGTGTATTGTGATGCCTTGCGGATCGAGTTTTGTTGTGTGTTTATGCAACGGGATTCATAGTGTATTGTGATGCCTTGCGGATCGAGTTTTGTTGTGTGTTTATGCAACATAGAAATGTAATAGCATATGCATCAAGGCAGTTGAAGGTGCATGAACGTAATTACCCAACACACGACCTTGAGTTGGTAGTGAAAGTTTTATCCTTGAAGATTCAGAGACATTATATATGTGGGGTTCATATGTATGTGTTCACCAATCACAAGAGTTTGCAATATGTGTTCACTCAAAGGGCTCTAAATTTGTGGCAAAGTAGGTGGTTGGAACTCCTAAAGGATTACGACATGAGTGTTCTGTATCATCCCGACAAGGCCAATGTTGTGGCTGATGCTCTCAGTATGCTATCTATGGGAAGTGCGGCACATGTTAGGCAGGAAAGGAAGGAGTTAGCAAGGGATGTTCACCGGTTAGCTAGGTTGGGTGTCAGGTTGGCTGATTCAAGCGATGCTGGTATCTGTGTTCAAGGCGGGGCAAAATCTTCTGTGGTGAGTGATGTAAAAGCTAAGCAAGATTTAGACCCATTGTTACTTGAAATGAAGAAGTTGGTTGCTGAAAAGGCGATCGAGATGTTCTCCCAAGGGGGAGATGGTGTGCTTCAATACTAAGACCAGCTTTCCGGATGTGGATAATCTTAGAAGGGTGATTATGAGTGAGGCTTACAACTCTCATTGTTCTATTCACCCGGGGTCTACTAAAACGTATCGAGATTTGAAAGAAGTGTATTGGTTGCATGGTATGAAGAAAGACGTCGCTAAGTTCGTATTCGAATGACTGAGTTGTCAACAATTGAAGGTAGAGCACCAAAGGCCCAATTTCTTGGCCCAAGACATTGAGATTCCTACATGGAAATGGGAAGATGTGAACATGGATTTTGTGGTTGGTTTGCCTTAGACTCGAAGGCAATTTGATTCTATTTGGGTTGTCGTTGATCGGATGGCGAAGTTGGCTCATTTCCTACAAGTCAAGACTACCTTCGGCACCAAGGATTATGCAAGGTTGTATATCCAAGAGTTGGTGAGGTTGCACAGTGTGCCTAGGTTTGTTGTATCGGATCGTGGTATCCAATTCACTTCCCACTTTTGGAGATCTTTTCAGAAGGGGCTTGGAACTAAGATTAAGTTGATCACCACTTTTCATCCTCAAACTGATGGACAAGCAGAGAGAACTATTCAAACCTTGGAGGATATGTTGTGGGCTTGTGTGTTGGAGTTTAAGGGCAACTGGGATGACCACTTTCCATTTATTGAGTTTGCTTATAATAATAGCTTCCATGATAGCATTCGTATGGCGCCGTTTGAGGCCTTATATGGGAGAACGTGTAGGTCACCGATGGGGTGGTTTGAGATGAGAGAGATGGCACTAGTTGGCCCAGATTTAGTGATAGAGGATATGGATAAGGTGAAAGTAGTTAGGGAAAGGTTGAAAACGGCACAAAGTCGTCAAAAGTCTTATTCGAATGTTAGTAGGAGGGATTTTGAGTTTCGTGTCGGTGATTGGGTATATGTGAAGGTTTAACCCATGAAAGGTGTGATGCATTTTGGTAAGAAGGGCAAGCTAAGCCCCCGGTATGTTGGCCCTTATGAGATCGTTGAGCGGGTTGGAGGTGTGGCTTATAGGTTGGAGTTGCCTCCCGACTTGAGTTCCATTCACTCGGTCATTCATGTGTTTATGTTGAGGAAGCTAATTGGTGATCCTAGCACCATTGTGCCCTTGGACGGGATTGAGGTTGAAGAAAACTTGTCTTATGAGAAAATCCCGGTGGAGATCTTGGATAGGCAAGTAAAGCGACTTCGTAACAAGGACATGGCTTCGGTGAAGGTGTTTTGGAGGAATCAACATGTGGAGAGTGTTACTTGGGAGGCGGAGCTGGACATGGTGAAGCGGTACACTCATCTTTTCCAATCTACTCAAGCCTAAGGTACTAGGTTCTCCTTTTTTCTAATGGTCCCATTTCTTTCCCTCTGGAGTCTCATGGCATGACATGCGTACATATGCACGAAAATGATTTTTTTGGGATATTTTGAATGACTTGAATACGAATTTTATTATGATTTTAAAGGCTTTACCATTTTTCAAATAATGGACTATGCATTGTATCATATGTTTGGGTGTTTCATTCTCTAAATCAAGCCTTTCAAGCCTTGTTCTTGCACATTCAGGGATGAATATTCCCAAGGGGGAGATGATGTAAGGACCCGAATTTTTCAAGCAACTTTACTAGATCTCTTAGGACTATCCCGAGCGAAGCTGCCAGGCATCGCTCCACAAAATGCCCACATGGGTTGTGTGAAACCACACGGACCATGTGGCCTCCCGTGGAGGGATACTTGGTCCAGCTCATAAAAGGGGAAAATTTGAGACGGAGGAATTTTGGACCAAGTGAGGACACACGGCCACTCACATGGTCCATGTGATGTGACACGGGCCATGGGCCCTCCATGTAACTCGCTAAGTAAAATTTTTCTAAGTATGAAGTACCATCTCATAACTTTGTCATGCGGAACTTATTTCAAGTGCTATCACACGGTCCATGTCACAGCTCGTGTAGAGTCACACGGATCGTGTAGCCGTCCGTGTGGAGTCACACGGTCCATGTCATGGCCCGTGTGGAGTCACACGGACCGTGAAGTCGTCCATGTGGTACCCTTTAGCCTCAAATAAATTCCCAGGGTTGACTCTATGAAACTTTCTATGTGATGGATTATGGTCATTGTTCACGGTTCCTGTGGCGACTCACGGATCGTGTAGACGACCATAGGGACCTGGCGGTTCAAATTTTTCCCCGTTTCATTAATGGCATTTATGTAATTTCGGTTTATTTTAATTATGAATTATGACTTTTTACCTATTATGAACCTATAATTCTGCTGATATCCCTCCCCTCTTAATTCCTTCTCCTAAAACCTTCTATCCCTCATAAGATTACCTCCCAATTTCCTCCTTACTCTCCCCTCTCAAGGTTCAAGGCTAGGGTTAATTAAAGTTCAATTCAAGCTAAGTTCTTCCCCAAATTCAGCTCCTCAATCAGGGTTTGTGAGGTTGATTCTTGGTCCCTTTCAACCAAGAAGACCCAAAAATCTTCTCAATTGATTTCATGAATTTAGATTACTTTAAATGTGAGTTTTTACTATTTAATTTTATTAAATCCAATTGATGTATGGGCTGTACTTTACCCATGATTTTAATTTACTTTGATTACTATTATGATGATTTACATTGAGATATGAAGTTATGAACTTACATGTCCCTTTTTAAAGTTGATTTATGCATGGTTGATTTATATTATGATTTGGATGTTGACTTAATTATGGATTTATTCAATTTCATATTATAATGTTGATTTTAACTTGAATCTATGTTACCCATGTTATCCTCACATCATGCATTGCATTTGCATTCATGAACATTGATTTATATGGAAATTATGAAGTGGATTAAGCCCAATTACATTTTAAGAAATGATTTTTGGTAAGGCATTGGTTATGACAAGAATGTGATCACATACATGTCTTATGATTATGGCTCTTTGAGCATCTCGGGTGCTTTCACCATCTTGTATATATGAATGAGGTATTCCTTGCATGAGCATCATGATTATGATTTATGATTTGGCATTTGAGCCTAACATGTGCATTGGACGATTTTGAAATGAATATTGTATCTGTGGAAAGCACGTATATTTTTAAGTATTCATGTGTGATATTGTTGACTTAACACCGATGGATTGGGGGCATTAGGACTATTCCCAAGGCCCCTCTCCCTTTCCTTGAACTATGTGCCAATATAGGAACGTTAGCCATTACTGAAATGATCGGGTCGTAAGGAATGGTTATTCGTTTATGATTATGATATGATATGATATGATATGATTATGGAAAATCCTTCTAATATGGTGAGTTCCGTAAGGAAGGTGACCATCCACCTAAATGGTGTGTTCCGTAAGGTGTGATATAGACTATCTTTGGCAAGTAATCTTCTCCTACCGATTTAAGATCTTTATCAGACATTCATGTAATAGCTAGCATGGGTTTGATTTGTCGGTTATAGTCCATCCCCACTATATATGAGCATCGTTGCATTTCATGCATCATACATTTCATGGCATCTTGTATATATTTCCATTCCCACTACATATGAGCATCATTGTATTTCATGCATCATAAATTTCATGGCATTTTATATAAATTCATTGGATATATGACTCTTTCTATATTATGTGCCCTTGTCATCTAACATTGAAATGCAGGTTTGGTAAGTCATATGCATTGCATGCCCGCATACTTAGTACATTCAAATGTACAAATGCATACTCAATGCCTACATGACTTTACTATGTTGGGGCCGAGCAGTTCGATTACCAACCGTTTGACGCGTAGATCAATCCAGAAGAGTACTTGTGGTGAGTCCTATCCTCCAAGGAAAAGTCTTTTTCCTTTACCTATGCTATCTCAGATCTCCGTTCCTATTTGAGGGTGAGCCCAGAACATGTCTTGGCCCTCGTCCCATCTTGACTAGAGGTTTGTTGGACAACATGTAGACTCTTTTAAAATCCTTATGCTATGCGTGTTATTTGGCTTATGTAGTGGGTTGGTTTGATTTATGGGAATCTCGTATTCCGATTATATGTTTTTGGGTAGTAGTGTGGAAAGTCCCAAGCCCCCATTTTGCCCCATAGCTTGAGACTTATTTCCCCCCATCCCTTAGAACTATGTGTTACTATTTGAATGTTTTCTTGAATGATGAGGTGGATATAGATACTTGAGGCTTGTTTGGGGACTCTCGGGTTTTCATTCATCGTGTCACATCTAGGCCCTAGCCTCAGGTCATGACAACCCTGGACGTAGCTGGCACTCAAAAACCATTGTTGGTCCCCAAGCGAACCCTTGGGTTGGCTGGCTTACTCAACTGGAAGCTTTAACATGTATGCCGATGCTTTACAAGATAAACCTTTTAAAATATTTAATAAAACTCAAATAATCTCAATCATGCTTTATACAAAGTCTGGAAATATCTCTTTAAACAAATAGAAATAATGCTTAAAATGTCTGAATGAAAAGACTAGACTGACTCACTAACTCTGTCCATAAAAGCCTCTACTATACTGAAGATAGGGGCCACAAAAAGACCCACAGCTACCTAACTGTAAAATAAAATACATAAACCAAACTAACTAGAGTCCTCTGAAAGCGAAGAGGTCTCACCAACTGCTTCTGGAAAGCTGTCTTATTGAAAGTCTTCTATCATATGGATACCTGAATCTGCATCATAAAATGATGCAGCGCCAAAGAGCGTCAGTATGTAGAATGTACGGTATGTAAAATGGCCAAAACAGGAAAAAAGTCAGGATTCACTTCTAAAAATCATAGGCTTAATGCTGAAAATAATTTAATATTATAAATAATGCCTTATAGCAAAATAACTGATTTAATGCATAAATAAATGCAACTCTATCTGTGTACGAAAATTATGTATAACCGAGAACCATCACTATGAGTCTCGTGATGATACAACGTCTGGCCCACGTTTCCATGGCCATCCCATACCTTGCCGAGATAAGAGATGAAGTGCTGGGGATCCATATAAACTGGGCCATCTCAGTGGCAAATGTGGAGTTGTACATCTTGTACAATCCTATCCTACGCTGGCTATGTGGTTTATAGGGTTGGAGTTCTCTGAACTCGTACCTACATTGGTGCTCAATACTACTCCCTACACATGTATTGTGCTAAATAATTGTGAAAATGTCCCACTTTAGGGGAAAACTGAAAATTAGTTACTTAGAGCCTTAGCTCAACATATTTTCTATAAACTGGCTTTTCTTTCTCAAAACTGATAACGCTTTGTCATAACTGGTAATGCCTTTTTTAAAAAAAATTATGTTCTTTACTGATAAAATAATGCATTTAAAACAAGTTTTCTCAAACTCTGAAATTTATGCAAGATGCATAGTAATGCAAAATACCTTAACTGACTGAATTGCTCTTTTAAAACTGACATGCTATGCTCAAAATATAGGATAGTAAATAGACTACTTGCATAACTCATGCTAAGGTACTTCTTTAATCAACTCATACTTTGAACTAAATGACTTTTCATGAATTCCATAGAGTTATAATCATATAAACATAATGTCTTATTATTCAAATCTTAAATTGATAATAGAGTAATAGTAAAACATAATAGGGAAAATAATTCTCGAACTAGTTAGGGTTCCTATAACTGTAGTAATACTTCAAGAATTTAAATGGATGTACTCAATACTGAAGTTTTTTAGCATGACAATGATAGAATAACAAGAATTTCTTGATAAGGTTCTAGAATTTCTCCATAAAATCATAGGAATATAATTGGCTTGACCAGAAGTCTTGATATAGGCATGAAAATATAAATTTAGGTAGCCTTACATACCTGGAATGAAGATTGAAGAATCAAACAACAAAGATTAGCCTTGAATCTCTTGAACCCTAGCCTCCTCTTTTCTCCTTAACCTTGTCCTTAAGATGAATAGCTTAAATGGCTGAAAATTCACGCTTAGTAACTGATATAGGGTTGAAAACAACTTTAAAACGACATGGGTTTAGTCTAGGATGGGCGGAGAAAAGAATATAATGTCCTTGCTTTTAAAACTAAATGTCTGCGACGCGGACTTGTCGGGCTTCCGTTCATTTTTTTGACTGAAAACTTAAAATGCATAGAAAAACTATTTTTTTCATAAAACTACACATGAAAACATTTGTCAAATGTGTTTTATGTATAATTTTTCATAAATCACTTTTTGATCAATTTTCTGATCCCATAGAAAATAGTATGACCAAAATTAAGTGTAAGTCTGCGACAAGTCCGCGATGCAGACATGTTGCGCACAATTCCAGAATTGCGTTTTTGCCCCAAAAAATTATCTATCGATCTAGTTACTCTAAAAATCAACCAAGACCATTTTTCCACACAATTTTTCAAGTTGATCGCATTTCCAGCCTCATATTTACTAAAAGAGTTTGGAGAGATGCTTTATTCGAGCAATCTTTAGTCTAGGGGTCTTTTAGTAATTTCTAGGGTGTTACAGGGTCGTAAGGGATGTTCTTCATTTATTGATATGATATGATATTGAAAATCGTTCTGAAATGACTGGTCATAAGGAAGGTGTCCATCCATCGGAATGCCTGGATCGTAAGGTGTGATGTAGATTACCTTTGGCAAGTAATCTTCTCCTACCTATGGGAGGTCTTCATCGGACTAATTCATGTAATAGCTCGCATGAGTTTGATTTATTGGATATAGTCCATTCCCACTATATATGAGCATTTGTGCAATCCATGCATCATTGGTTTCATGGCATATTGTATACTATCTCTCTCATTATATATCTCCTTCTATATTATGTGCCCCTTTCATCTGACATTGAATGTAGGTTTGGTAAGTCATATGCATTGCATGCCCACATACTTAGTATATTCAAATATACTAACGCATACTTTTGCCTACATGATCTCACCATGTAGGGACCAAGGACTACCTTCATCCATCGTACGATGTCTAGCTTGGATCTTGAGATTTTCTCATTGTGGTGAGTCCTATCTTCCAAGGACAAACCATCATTCCTCTACCTATGGTGTTTTGTTTATGTCATTTACTTTGAGGATGAGCCTGGAGTATGTCTGGCCCCCATCCTATCTTATGACTAAAGGCATTGTTGGGCATCTTGTAAACTCCTTTATGTTACCTATTGGAGATTTTGCATATGGATATGGTTACCTATTGGTTATCATTATGTAGATTGGCTATGAGTATTGTGATATGTCTATATGTTATGATGTGAATGATCCTAAGTCCCGAATTGTCCCCATAGAGTGAGTTTTACCTACCATCCCCTTAGTATTTATATGCTACATGTTATGTGATTCCATGTTACTCCCTTTCCCTATAACATCCCCATAGAGTAAATCCTACTTTCCCGTCCCTTAGAACTATGTGTTTACTTTTCGTTATACTTTCGAAGCGATGATGTGAATATAGATACTTGAGGCTTGTTTCGGGACTCTCGGGTTCCCTTTCGCAAGAGATTTCATTGAAATAGTCTTGGTGTATTTATCTAGTTTTTCGAGAGATTTTCTTGGAAGACTACAGTGAAATAAAAAACTTGCAAATGATTCCAAAATAATTTGTAGAATATATTAAATAGAAGATGTATTTAATATATTCTTCAAATTTTCTTCGAATTATTTGAAACTTTTTAATTAGCACAATACATAGATTAGCCCTTTTACTTGGCTTCAAATCACAAGTTGGAACTCCAACTTTCAAAATGTACAAACATGCATTCCAACTAAACCATTTTCAATTATTTATGCACAACTGTTCTAGGTGGCAAAACGCGTGTGTTGCACGATTTTAGCACGTGGTTACCTTTCTTAGGCCAAAAATGGTTTTAAAAAAGGCTGAGATGACCATTTTATCCTTAATAACTATATATATGTATATATATATATATATATATCTAGTTTTTGACATGAACATATTTCATAATTTGGAATATCTTTTAAAAATAAAGAGGATAGGGGTAGGGGGTGGGGTGATGTAAAAAATTAAAATTTTCAAAAAATTTAACATTTTTGTAAAAAATAATTTTTTTATTTTTTTGAATGGGGATGAGTGGTGGGGCAGGGGGCTAGGTGTGGGGGGGGGGGGGCTGGGTGGGGGCCCTAGGTGGAGTAAAGAATTAAAAATTTTTAAAATTTTATTTATTTTATAAAAATAAATTTTAAATTTTTTTGTATGAGGTTGGGGCGGGGGTGGGGGGCCCGAGGCGGAGTAAAAGTTAAAATTTATAAAATTTGAATTTTTTAAAATTAAATTTTTATTTTTTTGTATGGGAGTGGGGGATGGGAGGCTTGGAGCCCGAGATGGAGTAAAAAATTAAAAATTTCAAAATTTGAATCTTTTGTAAAAATATTTTTAATTTTTTGTATTGCGTAGGGGGGGGGGAGGGGGAGTGGTGGTCCTTGGGAGAGCCGTATGGTGTCCAGACCCGGGGTCGGAGCCTCTATGTGACACGGCGAATGAGGACCCGAAAGCCCCCAAACAAGCCTCAAGATTTCGGAACTTGAATACAAGCATAAAAGGAAACATTCCAAATCCAAAGGAAGAACATATTTTTTTATAGATAGATCAAAATGACTTAGTCTTTACAAAACACCCAATACATGCCTCTAGGTAAGGGACGGAGGCCAGGACAAGTCCCGGGCTCACCCGCAGCAAAATAAATGTACATAAGGGGTACAAGAAACAAAGTTTGCCCTCGGAAGACGGGGCTCACCACAACAAGGCTGCAAGGAGGGACTATTCGTCCTGCGGATAATGCTCAAACTGCTCGGTCCCTGCATGGTAAAATCATGCAGGCATAGAGTATGCGTTAGTACTTTTGGATGTACTATGTATGCGGGTATGCAATCTATATGGCTTACCGGACCTACATATCAATTTTAGATGACAACGGCCCATAATATACAAGGATCATACATAAGCAAAGGAACTTAGTATACAAGAATGCCATGGAATGCATGATGCGTGCAATGCGATAATGCTCCTATATAACGGGGATGGACTATAACTGACAAACCGAAACCATGTGAGCTATTGCATGAACTGGACCGATTGGGACCTCCCATCGGTAGGGAGAAGATTACTTGCCAAGGGTAATCTACATCACACCTTATGACCCGCTTTTCGGTGGATGGACACCTTCCTTACGACCCGCCTTTCGGAAGGATTTGCAGAATCATATCAAGCCAAATCATAATCATATACAGATAGATGAATTACATCGGTCCCTATGTAGGCACATAATTGGGCTTAACGCCAATTTACAAGATCATATTCAAGATGCCAATGCAAGGAATAGCTCATCTACAAGTACAAGGTGGTGCAAGCACCCAAGATGCTCCAAGAGCCAAAATTCTAGACATATCGGTGATCACCTTCTTGTCATATCCCAAGTCTTACCAAAAATCATATCACAATTCCTTTTTAGGACAAAATTGGGCTTAACGCCACATTTTCAAAATTTCCATGTGTCAATGTCATGAATGTGATGCAATGCACAATGTTGGAATGACATTGGTAATTTAGAGAATAGTTAAAACATGAAATAATGTAAAAACTAGGAAATTCAATAAAATTAATAGAAATGGTAGTAAATATCACCCATGCATAACAACACAATTAAAGGGACATGCAAGTTCATAGTTTCATAGTCCAAATAGTTCATTTCCATAAAACCAACATAAATCATAATAAGAAGTCTTAACTAACACATGCATGGTTCAAAATACCAAGAACAAGTAGTAAAATTTACATTTTAAGGAGTCAAGTTCATAATTTAGTTTAAAAGGGAATTTGGGTTTTCTTGGTTGAAAGGAACCAAGAATCAAACTCCACATACCTGACTTGAAGACAAACTTGAGGAGAAGATAGGCTCAAAACCTTGACCCTTAGCTTGAATAATCTTAGAGAGAGGATGGAGAGTCTTGAGAGATATACTTTTAGAGAGAGAGAGAGAGTGTGTAAATGCTGAAAAATTGAGGGTGTTTACTTATATAGGGGGCTTAGGAAGGGTGGGGAAAAGACCAAATTTTCGTTGGAATAAGTCAATATTTCAAAAAATCCATTAATAAAACGGAGCAGAAAATGGTCCGTCTAAGGCATAATACGGACCGGTAAAAGGTCCGTCTAAGGCCACACGGACCGTCTGTCGGGCCGTGGCCTTAGACTTAAATATTTGCTCCTGAAAATTTTTCGGACCAAGTACCACTACACGGTCCGGTAAACGGACCGTCTGGGGTCACACACGGACTGTGACCCCGCCCGTTTACCTGCCACACAGACCGTGTGGCTTCACATGGACCGTGTGGTGGCCCGTCTACCCTCCACTTTCCCAGGTGCCACTTTACGGGAGGCCACACGGTCCACGTGCCTTCACACGGGCCGTGTAGGCCCTTCCGTGAGGTGATGCCTGGCAAAATTTCTGGGCAGTTTCGGGGACCTTAAAGTGACGTCAAGGATCCGGGGCCTTTTATCATCTATCCCTTGGGAACATTCATTCCGAATGTGCAAGAACAAGGCTTGGAAGGCTAGAGTCAAGACAAGATACATCCGATACAAGACACAATGCATGATTCAACTCAAATTACAAGGCTTGTACATAAAAGCTTTTTGTCACAAATCAAATTATAGTTCAAAACCAACTCATGTCAAAATTATATTCAACTCATTTGCCAAGAAAAGAGAATCCTTTAATGTACACATACGTATGTCATTCCATGAGACTCAAGAGGGCAAGAAAATGACACGATTGATAGGGAAAGAATCCTAGTACCTTAGGCTTGAGTAGATTGGAAAAGATGGGGGTATCGTTTCATCATCTCCAACTCCGCCTCCCAAGTAGCACTCCCCACAAGCTGATTTCTCCAGAGTACCTTTACCGAAGCCATATCCTTGTTGTGAAGCCGTTTAACTTGCCTATCCAAAATTGCCACCGGCACCTCCTCATAAGTCAAATTGTCCTCAACCTCAACCCCTTCCAAAGGCACAATGGAGCTAGGATTGGCAACAAACTTTCTCAACATAGATACATGAAAGACCGGATGGATGGACCCCAAACCCGGAGGTAACTCCAACTTATAAGCCACATCTCCAATCTGCTCAACAATTTCATAAGGGGCAACATACCGGGGGCTCAACTTGCCCTTTTTGCCGAAACGCATTACGCCCTTCATAGGAGAGACTTTCACATAGACCCAATCCCCTACATGAAATTCGAGGTCCCTCCTCCTACTATCCGCATAGGACTTTTGGCGACTTTGGGCTGCTTTCAATCTCTCCCTAATCACCTTTATCTTCTCCATAGCATCTATCACCAAATCGGGGCCAAATAAGGCAATTTCCCTTACTTCAAACCACCCCACCGGGGATCTACACCTTCTCCCATACAAGGCTTCAAACGGCGCCATGCCAATACCAGCATGGAAGCTATTATTATAGGCAAACTCGATGAATGGAAGATGATCATCCCAATTCCCTTTAAACTCCAACACACATGCTCTCAACATGTCCTCCAAGGTTTGAATAGTCCTTTCCGCTTGGCCATCGGTTTGGGGATGAAAAGCGGAACTCAACTTAATTTTGGTCCCAAGGCCTTTCATGAAAGACTTCCAAAAGTGGGAAGTGAATTGAGCACCTCGATTCGATATGATAAATCTAGGTACGCCATGCAACCTCACCAACTCCTGAATAAACAACCTTGCGTAATCCTCGGCACTGTAGGTAGTCTTGCCCGGTAGAAAGTGAGCTGATTTCGTCGTCTGGTCCACGACAACCCAAATGGAGTCGAATTGCCTTCGGGTCCGAGGCAACCCAACCACAAAGTCCATATTCACATCCTCCCACTTCCATGTTGAAATTTCAATGTCTTGGGCCAAACCACCAGGCCTCTGGTGTTCAACCTTTACCCGCTGACAACTCGGGCATTCAAACATGAACTTGGCAATATCCCTCTTCATACCATGCCACCAATAAATCTCTCTCAGATCCCGTTACATCTTAGTAGACCCCGGGTGAATGGAGTAGTGAGAGTTGTGGGCCTCACTCATAATCACCTTCCTAAGGTCATTCACGTCGGGATTACAAAGCCGATATTTTGGTACTGAAGCACACCATCTCCCCCTTGGGAGAAAGCCTCGATCTCTTTTGCAGCAACAAACTTCTTCAACTCGCACAACGATGGATCTAGGTCGTGTTTTGCTTTCACCTCATTCACCACTGACGATTCCGACCCGTTCTAAACTCGTATAACACCCATGATGGAATCAGTCAACCTGACACCCAACCTAGACAACCGGTGAACATCCCTTGCTAGCTCCCTTTTCTCATTTTCAACATACGCCACACTCCCCATAGACAATCTGCTAAGAGCGTCGGCTACGACATTGGCCTTTCCCGGATGATACAACACACTCATGTCGCAATCCTTTACAAACTCCAACCACCTCCTTTGCCTGAGATTAAGATCCCTTTGGGTGAAGACATATTGCAAACTTTTGTGATCGGTGAATACATCGACATGGACCCCGTACAAGTAGTGCCTCCAAATTTTCAAGGAAAAAACCACCGCTGCCAATTCGAGGTCGTGAGTGGGGTAGCTTCGTTCATGCACTTTCAACTATCTTGATGCGTACACTATCACCTTACCATTCTGCATAAGCACACAACCGAATCCGACCCACGAGGCATCGCAATACACCACAAACCCTTCTGAACAGCTTGGCAAGGTCAAGACAGGAGCCGGCGTGAGTCGATCCTTCAAGGTCTGGAAACTCCGCTCACATTTATCCAACCATATAAACTTAGCCTGCTTCTGGGTCAACTTGGTCAATGGAGATGCAATAGAGGAGAAACCTTCTACAAACTTTCTGTAGTACCCGGCCAACCCAAGAAAACTGCGAATATCTGACGGAGTCAACGGCCTAGGCCAATTTTTCACGGCCTCTGTTTTCCTTGGATCCACCTTGATACCATCCCTGGACACCACATGCCCGAGAAAAGCCACATTGCCCAGCCAGAATACACACTTGTTAAATTTGGCATACAATTTCTTTTCCCTCAGAGTTTGGTGGGCCATCCTCAAATGGTTCCTGTGCTCTTGTTCACTTCGGGAGTAAACGAGGATATCATCAATAAATACCACCACAAAGCTGTCCAGGAAAGGCTTAAACACCTTGTTCATTAAATCCATAAATGCGGCTGGAGCATTAGTTAGACCAAACGACATCACCACAAATTCAAAGTGCCCGTACCTTGTTCGAAAAGCTATTTTGGGGATATCACACTCTCTAACCTTCAACTGATGGTACCCAGAGCGGAGATCAATTTTCGAGAAGTGGGTGGCACCTTGTTGCTGGTCAAACAAATCATCAATCCTCGGCAACGGGTACTTGTTCTTAACTGCCACTTTATTCAACTGCCTGTAATCAATACACATACGGAGAGACCCATCCTTCTTCTTCACAAACAACACGGGAGCACCCCACGGCGATGTACTAGGCCGAATAAAGCCCTTCTCTAATAAGTCCCTTAACTGCTCCTTCAACTCTTTCAATTTTTCCGGGGCCATCCGATACGGAGGGATAAAGATAGGCTGAGTATCTGCAAGAAGATCCATGCCGAAATCTATCTCTCTATCCGGAGGAATGCTCGGTAAGTCCTTGGGGAACACATCCGAAAATTCATTCACCACAGGGACTGACTCGAGAGTAGGCACCTCAGAATTTGCATCTCGGCCCCTTACCATATGGTAGATACACCCCTTAGAAATCATTTTCTGCGCCTTGAAGTAGGAAATAAACTAACCTTTAATCAAGGAATCACTACCCTTCCATTCAAGAACTGGCTCACCGGGAGGTTGGAATAGGACCTTCCAGGTTCTACAATCTATGGAAGCGTAAGACGCATGCAGCCATTCCATTCCAAGAATCACATCAAAATCAAACATTTCAAGTTCCACAAGATCACATGGAAAGATTTTATGCAACACAGCAACTGGATACCCATTATAGACCCTATGAGCAACAATAGATTCACCCACGGAGGTGTAGACCGAGAAAGGCTCTCTTAGAACCTAGGGTTTCAAACCGAACTTAACGGCCAATAGCGGAGCCATAAAAGACAAGTTTGCACCTGGGTCAAGCAAAACGTAAGCATCAAAATCAAAAACTTTTAACATACCCGTCACAACATCTGGAGCCTCCTCGACATCCTGGCGAGCATGAAGTGCATAAAACCTATTGTTCCTTGGGGCAACACCTTGGGGACCCCTTTGTTGACCTTGCCCGCCCAGGGCTACCTGACCTCGACCTCCGCGCGCGCCCCTCGGGCAATCAGCAACATTATGGTCCTTCCTCCCACATCCAAAGCAGAGTCCGAATTCCCTCCAGTACAATTATCACACATCAAATATCCTGATCCGCCACCTACCTGAACTCCGGGAGGGGGTGCCCGAGCATTAGCCAACCGAGCTCTCGAGCCTTGGCCCTGCTGGAAGCGACTAAAACCAACATTCTTAGCTCCGGAGAACCAACCATTAACGCGAGCCCTCTTGGGATCCCTCTTGGGATCATACGCCCTCTTCTCCTTGCGTTTCTCCCCCTCAATCTGCTCGGCATACACCATGAGTCGGGCAATATCCATGTCCCCAATCAGCATAGCAGTCCGACATTCTTTCACTAGCAAGTCAGAAATACCTGAAACAAATTTGTGCATTCTTGCACGGGGATCGACCACCAGCGATGGAGCATATTTAGACAGCTTGGTAAATTTGAGGGCATAATCCCTCACACTCATACTCCCTTGCTTGAGGTTAATAAACTCGGTCATTTTGGCCTCCCTCAGCTCAAGTGGGAAAAAGCGGTCAAGGAAGGCAGTTTTGAACTCTCCCCATTTAACATCACTATCATCAACCCGCTCCATAGCCCACTGCGTATACCATACCTGGGCCACATCTTTCAACTGGTAGGCAGCCAACCCAGCTTTTTCCTCAGAAGAAACGCCCATAATATTCAGTATCTTTGAAAGCTCATTAATGAACTCCTAAGCATCCTCATCAGCCCTCGACCCGTAGAATTTTGGAGGATTCATCCGGATAAAATCCTCACAATAGAAACGGGTGCAAAGTCCCGTGGCAAGTTGGCCTGAGTTGTCACCGCCTGCGCAAGCATGGTGAAAGCGGCATAAAATTCGCCATTAGAAACAGACTCCTCCATAGGCTCAGGAGGGGCCTGATCCTCGGCAACCAGAGCCGGCCTAGGGAGTGGAGGTCTTCCTCGAGGCCTTTTCTGAAAAGGGATCAACGACACCATAAGTCAGGGAATTCATAAGCTAGCCATAGCACGCTATAAGACACAAAGATGGGAGAATTTCCTAATACGTCTTCGTAGCCTCCCATTCATAGGTATGGTGCACTTCACACCCATGAATAGGACTCCACTCAACACGACATGTTGGGCTACGAGGACCATTGAAAACCTAAGGCTCTGATACCACCTTTTGTCACGACCTGGGGTTGGGGCCTAAATGTGACACGGCAAATGAGGACCCAAAAGCCCCCAAACAAGCCTCAAGATTTCGGAACTTGAATACAAGCATAAAAAGAAGCATTCCGAATCCAAAGGAAGAACATATTTTTTTATAGATAGATCAAAATGGCGTAGTTTTTACAAAACACCCAATACATGCCTCTAGGTAAGGGACGAGGGCCAGGACAAGTTCCAAACTCACCCTCAGCAAAATAAATATACATAAGGGGTAAAAGAAACAATGTTTGCCCTCGAAAGACGGGGCTCACCATAACAAGGCTGCAAGGAGGGACTATTCGTCTTGCGGATAATGCTCAAACTTCTCGGTCCCTGAATGGTAAAATCATGCGGGCATAGAGCATGTGTTAGTACTTTTGAATGTACTAAGTATGAGGGTATGAAATGTATATGGCTTACCGGATCTACATATCAATGTTAGATGACAAGGGCCCATAATATACAAGGATCATACATAAGCAAAGGAACTTAGTATACAAGATGCCATGGAATGCATAATGCGATAATGCTCCTATATAACGGGGATGGACTATAACCAACAAACCGAATCCATGCGAGCTATTACATGAACTGGACCGATTAGGACCTCCCATCGGTAGGTAGAAAATTACTTGCCAAAGGTAATCTACATCACACCTTACGACCCATTTTTCGGTGGATGGACACCTCCCTTACGACCCGCTTTTTAGAAGGATTTGCAGAATCATATCAAGACAATCATAATCATATACAGATAGACGAATTACATCCGTCCCTATGTAGGCACATAGTTCAAGGAAAAGGGAAAGACTCCCAATCCATCGGTGCTAAGTCTTACACATCCCACAAGAATACTTATATATATATATATATATATATATATATATATATATATACACACACACACACACACTTATGCTTTCAAGAGAGTCAAGTGCAAGTTCATAACGTTCAAGACATAATTGGGCTTAACGCCAATTTACAAGATCATATTCAAGATGCCAATGCAAGGAATAGCTCATCTACAAGTACAAGGTGGTGCAAGCACCCAAGATGCTCCAAGAGCAAAAATTCTAGACATACCGGTGATCACCTTCTTATCATATCCCATGTATTACCAAAAATCATATCACAATTCCTTTTTAGAATAAAATTGGGCTTAACCCCATATTTCCAAAATTTTCATGTGTCAATGTCATGAATGTGATGCAATGCACAATGTAGGAATGGCATGGGTAATTTAGAGAATAGTTAAAACATTAAATAATGTAAAAACTAGGAAATTCAATAAAATTAATAGAAATGGTAGTAAATATCACCCATGCATAACAACACAATTAAAGGGACATGCAAGTTCATAGTTTCATAGTCCAAATAGTTCGTTTCCATAAAACCAACATAAATCATGATAAGGAGTCTTAACTAACAAATGCATGGTTCAAAATACTAAGAACAAGTAGTAAAATTTACATTTTAAGGAGTCAAGTTCATAATTTAGTTTAAAAGGGAATTTGGGTCTTCTTGGTTAAAAGGAACCAAGTTTCAAACCCCACATACCTGACTTGAAGACAAACCTGAGGAGAAGATAGGCTCAAAACCTTGACCCTTAGCTTGAATAATCTTAGAGAGAGGATGGAGAGTCTTGAGAGATATACTTTTAGAGAGAGAGAGAGAGAGAGAGTGTAAATGCTGAAAAATTAAGGGTGTTTACTTATATAGGGGGCTTAGGAAGGGTGGGAAAAGACCAAATTTTCATTGGAATAAGTCAATATTTCAAAAATGCCATTAATGAAATAGAGCAGAAAATGGTTCGTCTGAGGCGTAAACGGTCCGTCTAAGGCCACACGGACCATCTGTCGGGTCGTGGCCCTAGACTTAAATATTTTCTCCTGAAAGTTTTTCGGACCAAGTACCACTACATGGTCCAGTAAACGGACCGTCTGGGGTCACACGGACCGTGACCCCGCCCGTTTACCTGCCACACGAACCGTGTGGCTTCACACAGACCGTGTGGTGGCCCGTCTACCCTCCACTTTCCTAGGTGCCACTTCACGGGAGGCCAGACGGTCCGTGTGCCTTCACACGGGCCGTGTAGGCCCTTCCGTGAGGTGATGCCTGACAAAATTTCTAGGCAGTTTTGGGGACCTTAAAGTGACGTCAAGGATCCGAGGCCTTTTAATGGGGCTTCGAGGTGGAGTAAAAAGTTAAAATTTACAAAATTTGAATTTTTCGTAAAATAAATTTATTTTGGCAAAGCACAAATATTTCTTTTACTTTTTTTTTATTTAAAAAAATATAAATAGGTGGAATAATTTGGTGACGTGGCAGCACAGGATTGGGCATAAAATACACATCATCGAGGGTGTAACACACGCGTTTTGGCTACTGGACAGTTGTACTTAAATGATTAAAAATGGGCTAGTCTGAGTGTCTGTTAGTGCATTTTTTAAAATTTATAGTTCAACTTATGATTTGAAAACAAGTTAAAGGGATAATTTATGTATTGTACCTTTTTAAATTCACTGTAGTCTTCCAAGAAAATCTCTAGAAAGACTAGATTAGTCCTCCAAGACTATTCCGACAAAATCTCTCGTGTGCCAATCTCATCTCTAGCGACTTTGATCTAATTTCCAGCAACATCTTTCCTTGGCAACTTTTCTCTCGCACTGATCTCATCCCTGGCTTCTACAATCTTATTTTCAGCAATATGTTTCTCCGACAACTTCTCTTCACATAGGTCTCATCTCCGACACCTTTGATCTAATCTCAGGCCACTCTGTAATGGCTCCAATCTTTATTGCAGGACTACAGGAGTGGACAATCTCTAGGGCTTTCTAGGTTTGGTCTATGAAACGACCTCTTCACAATTTTTAGTGACAAATTTCACGGTAACCATGGGAACACACAATCTTTGGCTCCGGGGCCAGTGCAGCTCAAATGAAGATGAACCAAGTTGTTTCTTCCCAAATTCCATTTTTCGAGTAGTATCCAGTACTCCAGGTTCTGCCTCTTCCCTTTTTACATGTCAGGCAAGATTTTTAGGGCTTGAAAATTGAATTGTGCGTCTGTTATAGTTCTGCCATCTTTCTAAGTTGATTGGGAATGCCTTTGTGTTCTACCTAACCTGGTTTCTTGCCGTAATCTTCTACTAGGAAGTTCTAAAATTCACAACTAGTAGTTACTGATTTTTTTTAAGTATCTTCATAATCACAGGTTTTTCTACTTTAGTGTAGCTCCTGTGCATATTCTTATTTTTCTAGACTATAGTATAGTCCAAGCTGTTGCGTTACTATTTTGATTGATTTCTTGATTGATAGTACAGTTCACTAGGGCTCATCTTCTTCTTACTTTTTTTTTCCTTGCTTTGATTTCCTATTATAGTTGCATGTTGCCTGGTATTTCTTATTATAAACCTATTTTAATAGTTTTAAGTATTTTTTGGAGTAGCTGGCATCTTTCTAGTGGCTTTGGTGAATGATAGTGGACCAAGGTCATGTTCTTAATCGAGGCTGGAGGCAAGGGATAGTAGTGATAAAGGAGTTATGGGTCCTTATAAGTTGAGAGTAAGGTCACAGAATATAGGATTGCTGGCAAAACAGTCCACGGAGTTAGAGAAGACTCTCAAAAGGAGGAAGATTAATGTATCTTGTATCCAGAAAACTTGACGAGTTGATACCAAAGCACGAGATGTGGATAGATTTAAGAAATGGTACTCAAGTGGTTCAAGAGATAGAAATGGTGTAGTTATTTTAGTAGATAGAGACCTTAGGGAATGAGTAGTGGAGGTTAGAAGGATTAGTGATAGGTTTATAATGATTAAGTTAATCATTGGTGGGTTTGTTTTGAACATTATTAGTAGCTGCATATACTATGTGGTATCTTTAAAGTGATCTCTTAAAATGCAAATTTCCCATTAACTTAATAGTCTACAAGCTTGTAAAGCAATCATGCTTATAAACATGACATCCGTATCCCAGTACCTATCCAATTATTAAATAATGTAATCTTTGAAACTACATTGAAAATGAAAAATATTTTAGTCTATTTTCGATGAGGGATTTCACAGTTAAGGAACATTTTAAGGAAATACAGGAAAATAATCCAAAATGATACTTCACCCTCATCTTGAGAAAAATGCATATCACCAGTACTGAGGTTTTCTTTTTCAAGAAATACTGGAAGGTATATCCTCTACTGATATTTTTATGTCACAATTTTCCTCCATTTTCACGTCCAATTATCGTTATTGCAGCCTCATTGGAAATTCTTTCCACTCAAGAGTTTCATCTTGAATCTACATATAATCACGAATTGTCAAAAATAAATCGATGTGCTTGGTACTGAAGTTTGTTTGTTCATTCTCTTTCTCTCTTCAGTTTGTTTAACATATTATTATGACTCACTCATATTCTGTTTATCGTTATAGAATGATAAAGTTGTTAGAACCTGAATCAGTTGCTAGTCATCATACCTTGCCAAGAATGCACTCTTTTGTTTAAGGTAGGCTAGCCAGTGGCTTAGAATGCAAGACCCCCTATAATTGGGAAATATGCAAGTACTATAGCTGATGGAACTTCTACTACTTACAAAATTATTCATGTCGGAGAAACTACTATTCATGGGAATTCACAGAATCACAATTCTATAGGCAAACAAGGAAGGGACAAGGACAAATTTCAAGAAAGTTTTGTACAAAAATCTATGGAGAAAGAGGAAAAAGTTTAGCATGATATCTGGGAACATTAGAGAGGTAAAATCACGTAGAGCTTTTGAAAGATTGAAATTTTTATCCGAAGTTTATAAGACTCGATTTATTGCAATTCAAGAACCATTTGTAGAAGCTGCAAAATAGAGAAATATAGAAGAAACCTGGCATCTTAGGATGTTTGACAAATTGTAATGGTCAAATTTGGTTCTTTTAGGCTACGGGATATACGACTGTAGAAGTCATGGATGATGCACGACAAATCACTATTAAGTTGTCCAACATACCTCCAATGGGATGTTGTATTTCATCTTCGTCTATGCCAAATCAAAACACCACCTTAGAACTCCTTTGTTGGATATCCTAAGACACTGCAGTGGTCTTATAAATGGGCCTTGGTATATTAATGGGGACTTTAACGTGATTATGATCCCCGATGAGAAGAAAGGTGGGAAACTCCATAAAATGGAAAAACAAAGTTGGGATTTTATAACATGTTTGGATGATTGTGGAATAGTAGATGTTGGTTTTACAGGTCTCAGATTTACTTGGTGCAACACTTGAGAAAACGTCATTGAATTTAGATGAGACTTGATAGAGTATTCTTCAATCACTAGTGGACCGAGTTGTTTTCCATAAGCGACATAAAGCACTTGGCTGGCACATGTTCAGGTCTCCTATGTTGATTAAATGTTCTAACTCCAACTTTCGAGGGATTAAATACTTTTAAGTTCCTCCAATTTTAGACAGAACAACCCGAGTTCAAAAAATGTGGTTCAAGAAGCTTGGGATGTAGAAGTCCAGGGGAACAACATGTGGAAGTAATTAATTACTTTACTCAACTATTTTAACAAGATGGTGAGCCTGAGCTTCATTATATTGACTGTCTTGATCCATTATTAATCAACGAAATAATATTATGTTATGTGTCATGCCTCATGAACTAGAGATTTGGGAAGCAGTGTTTGCTCTTAGCCCTAACAATGTACCTGGCCCCGATGGTTTCGAGGGTTCCTTTTATAAAACTTGCTGCGATATTATCAAGAGGACCTAAGTGTTATCCAACATATATTTAATGGGGCAAAGCTTACCAATTTTATACAAGCACGTGCCTCACTCTTCTACCAAAAGTGGAAAATCCTTCATCTTTTAGTGACATGAGACCTATTAGCCTCAGTAATTGCTCCAACACGATCATCTCCAAAATTTTGAAAACCAGGCTAAATCGTCTACTACCTAAAGTCATCTCAGAAAATCAGTGAGGTTGTATTAAAGGAAGATCAATCACCGATAATCTCTTCTAGCCAAGGATATCATCCATGCTATCAACCAAAAGACTTGGGGTGGGAATATGGTGATCAAACTTGACATGACAAAAGCTTATAACAGTGTCAACTGGAATTTTCTAATCGTTGTTATGAGAAAGCTTGGGTTTGCTGAGAAATGGACTGATTTGGTTTGGAGATCCATCTCTAATGTTTGGTACTCAGTGTTGATAATGGTGTCAAAAGAGGTTTTTTCCCACTCCACAAGAGGGGTTAAACAAGGAGATCCTCTTTCGTCTTCTCTATTTGTTCTTGGGAGTACTATATATACAACTTCTTTTCCCTCAATCTCTGAAGTACAGTCCTCAAGTGTTAATATGATCTGCCTCGCTCTTGGAGTAAACCAAGATATCATCTCAAGTTACATGTTGTTAACTTGATTTGGGATTGAACCCAAATAATTATCCTACTTTATGTTGAACGATGATCATAGCCTATTGAGGACCCCATGCATGCTTTTTAATAATGATGAACTAAGTTTCTAAATGATGTTTCTCATGATGAATGAAGGCTTATAAAATGATTTATGGAAGTCTTTATTGAATTTTTGGATGATGGTGATGGAGGATATATCTCCAAATTATGAAAGGATCTATCTTAAGATTATCACTTTATGATAACAAAGACTTCGAAATTAGATAATTTCCCTCTCACATGACATGATACAATTTTGTAAATTATAATTTTCTATTGTGAGAGTACTACCTAGCACGTGTTGGACTAGAGACGAATATCCATATCCCAAAACTACATGCCATTGGAGGTAAGAAGATATTAGGGGTGAATAACCAAATCCTTAAGAGGTGAGTACCTAAAGCATGAAAGCTTGGAAGTGAGTATCCGAGTCTAAGAGCTAAGTGTGAGCACCCAGTTCACGCAATTGCTTAGTGGATCCACTTAGGCATTACGAATTCTACCTTGGAAAGTAGCTTCCTCCTTTTCTCTGGTGTATGGGTAAACATCGAGACTTCATGGATTGGCTCACATGGTTTCATGTTGTTTATGATCTCTTTCATTCATGACCTACAATTTCTCACTTATGATATATGACACCCCTCATGAATTAAAAGTTTCACTACAACTTATGATCTTATTAGTTTTTCAAGATTTCCTACTGTGATTTATGATTATCCATGCATTATACAAGCCCTTCTCAAAATTATATAATGATTCTTCAATGATATTAGCCTTACTCATGATTTAGTATCATGATTAAATGATTTACTTACCATACTTTCTACATTGGTCATGTCATTGCTTTTACGTCATGCATTGTATTGCTTACATACTTAGTACATTCAAATGTACTAACACATACTCTTGCCTGGATTATTTTATGATGTAGTGGTGGACTTTCACTCTGAATCTCACTCTATCCGTGATTTGCTTGGAGTTTCTTTGGAAATTGATTGATTGTTGAATCTTCATGATCCAAGAGCAACCTTTCAAGGCCTTTCTTGTTATTTCTATTTATGTTGAGACTATCCATTTCTTTTATTTTGTTTGGGTGAGATAGTGGCTTGTTGTATGCGTCCACCTATATTAGTATATAGCAGAGGCATGTCTAGATAGAGAAATTTTGTAAGTCTGTTTAATTCATCCTAAGCTTTACCTATGTCTTTAAACCTTATTTTGAGATTTTCCTATCACTTTGCTTCCTATGTTGATTTACTTACATTATGTATGCTTGATATATTAAGATAGCTTGGTTGATGTCCTTCAGGATCTCAATTGTCATGTCACACCTAGGTTCTAATTTGAATTTTGACAGATGTCCTTTTATATAAATTATCGTTCTTAAACTTTCTTGCTCCATTGTGAGCGATTTTCTAATTTTTTTAGAAGTATTTCGCCCCACAATGAGCGAGTTTCATATTTTTCTTTTACTTTTAAGAGAAGTACTAAAAACAACCTCGAACTTGGCATGAATTATTAGTTTCATCCCTAAACTATTGGTAGGCTTAAAAGCACCCCTCAACTTGGCGAACTAAGCTTAAATACACCCTCGATTTTGGCATGAATTACTAGTTTCGTCCCTAAACTATTGACAGGCTTAAACACACCCCTCAACTTGGCAAACTAAACCTAAATACACCCTCGAGCTTGGCATGAATTATTAGTTTCGTCCCTAAACTATTGATAGGCTTTAAAAACACCTTTTAAGCCCCTCAACTTGGCGAGCTAAGCTTAAATATACCCTCGAACTTGATATGAATTATTAGTTTCGTCCCTAAATTATTGATAGGCTTAAAAACACCCTTCAACTTGGTGAACTGGGCTTAGATATCCCCCCCCCCTCTCCCATGCCACAATGCATAATAAGTGAGTATAATTTATATAAAGCGCGTAAAACGTTAAAAAAACACATCAGCCTTAACTTTTCCTTTTTTTAAAAAAAAAAGAAGAAGAAGAAAATTTCCCTTCAATTTTTAATTACCAACTACTAGAATACCCTTCTTCTTCCCATTTAACATTTCCTCCGTTAATGATAACCTCAAAGCAAGATCTATTTTTTCATTCTCATTTTTAATTGCTTGATTCTCTTTCTTTTCCTATTTTATTTGTGATTATTTTTTGTCAATGTAGACTTCCAATAACGTTAAAAATTTCATGGTCAGATGATAATCTCGTAAGAAGATTTTGGGATTATAAAAATATGGCAACAAATGAAACTCTACAAAATTTCAAATCAAAATTTAATAAGTTACAAAATCATGAAGTTGAGGGGTGTTTTGAAGCCTATCAATAATTTAGGGACGAAACTAATAATTCATGCCAAATTCGAGGGTGTATTTAAGCTTACTTCATCAAGTTCAGGGGTTTTTTAAGCTTATCAATAGTTTAGGGACGAAACTAATAATTCTATCATGACTCGGACCTAAAGTCTAAGAGTGACATGGGGAATGAGGACCCTAGAGTCCCCAAACAAGCCTCAAAGTATCTCAATTCACCTCATCGGTTCAGAAGCGCACTCAAATAATAAATACATAATTCTAAGGGACGGGAAAGTAGGACTCACGCTATGGGGATAATTCGGGACATGAGATCTTTCACATCATATCATACCATCAAGTCATAAGACTCATGACCAAACCACATAATAATATTCGATGGGTAACCAAGCCATAACATAATCTTCAACATAGCACTTAGCATATAAATGTAAAGGAGTTTACAAAATGTCCAATAATGCCTCTAATCATAAGATAGGTCGGGGGCCAAGACATACCCCGAGCTCACCCTCAAAGTGAATAAAATAATTAAAACATTATAGGCAAAGGAATGGTGGCTTGTCCTTGGAAGATAGGACTCACCACAACATGCAAAACTTGAGATCCGAGCTAAACGTCAAGCGGTGAATGTAAGTAGTCCTTTGCTCCCACATGGTGAGATCATGTAGGCAAAAGTATGTGTTAGTATGTTTAAATGTACTAGTATGCGGGCATGAAACATGAAAGAAAGATGATGTTAACCTGCAAAATATGTCACATGCAAAACCATTGAGCAACCATAACTCACAAATACTAGCACCGAATGAGTCATTCCTTGCTTGAATTATGTAAAGGGAGGATCGTACCCATCCTCATGAATACACATGTAACTCATGACATAACCTTGTATAGGGAAGGTTGTACCTATCCTCATCTATACATTATGTAAAGAGAGTGTTATACCCATCCTCATCAATACACGCTTAGCTCATATAACCATGTGCATAGGGAATGTTGTACCTATCCTCATCTATGCCTTGTGTAAAGGGAGGGTTGTGCCCATCCTCATCAATACACACTTAGCTCATACATACATGTGCATAGGGAAGGTTGTACCTATCCTCATCTATGCATTGTGTAAAGGGAGGGTTGTACCTGTCCTCATCAATACACACTTAGCTCATACATACAAGTGCATAGGAAGGTTGTACCTATCCTCATCTATGCATCGTGTAAAGGGAGGGTTGTGCCCGTCCTCATCAATACACCCATGTGATTCCATACTCATGTGAGATGTCATATCATATGCACACTCATATAATTCGTATTCATGTAGAAGTCAAGTTCATATTACTATCAATTCATATCATAATGGTGTTCAACTTATATCATGCTCATGTTCATGGATTCTTACTCAATTCTTGTTCATAACCATAATTTCATCTAAATCGTATACATAAACATGTTTGGGTTGTAATCCACTTCATAATTTTTATATAAACCAACGTTCATGAATGCAAATGCAATGCATGATGTGAGGACAGCATGGGTAACATAGATTCAAGTTAAAATCAACATCATAATATGAAATTGAGTAAATTCATAATCAAATCAACATCCAAATCATAATAAAAATCACCCATGCATAAATCAACTTTAAAAGGGGACATGCATGTTCATAACTTCATATCACAATGTAAATCATCATAATAGTGATCAAAGTAGATTAAAATCATAGGTAAAGTACAACCCATACATCAATTGGATTTAATAAGATCAAATAATGAAAATCCACATTTAAAGTAAACTAAAATTCATGAAATCAATTGAAAAGATTTTTGGGTCTTCTTGGTTGAAAGGGACCAAGAATCAATCCCACATACCATAGCTATGTCACGACCCAAAAATGAACGTGATGGCACTCGTCTTATCTCACCAAGACAAGTCAGCCTAAAACCCAATTATAACTATAAAATATAAAAGGATAATACAAAGTGAAAATTTTAACTACCAATAATAAGTCAACTTAATTAAAATCTTCCAAGACCTGGTTGTCACGTGCACAAGCCTCTAATGTGTTACAATAGATTTGAAAAAAAAATGCAAGTCACAAATGATATTGTCGCTAAAGTAGAACAAGATCATTGATAGGAGGTTGAGGCTCGCTGAGATGACAAATAACTACCTCACTAATCCCCAAGGAAAAGCCTCAGATTAAAAAGAAGAGAGAGTATCACAAAGATCCGAGCGCATAACCTACAAAAATGTAGTAGCAAGGGGTGAGTACCAAACAAATGGTACCCAGCAAGTGAACTACTAAACACAAAATTAAATAATATGGAATGCAAGTACTCCTAACACTCCAATAGAACCTCCACAACTACCACCCGCATAAAGTCAGCTCAACCTAACAGTTCACAATATACATAGCCTATAGCTCAATACCCACACCAATATTTATAGTTCAACAACATAATGATCAAGTTTATCCATCACAAGTTCCATAAAAGACACTCGCAAGTTCATAGATAATAATGATGTGTGATGCAATGCAATGCAATGTCAAATATCATGATGCATATCTGACCTAGTGATACACACCCGTTGTCTCGCAGTCCGAGACCCATGGGGGACTTTTAGTTCGTGCATCCATCGCGGCATGCGACACGACCCTCAAATCATATATAGTATCCGTCACAGCGTGCGACACGTCCCTCGAATTATAATATCCGTCGCGGCGTGCTACACGTCCCTCGAATTGGTACTTCCTTTTTAATTCTTATTCTTTCTCAATTCACATAACACTTGTCACACAGGTCAATGTAAATAGGCAATGCTTACATGATAATAGGAAAATGACTAATTTTAACAGAATGCACAACTCACAACAACATGGTCTTAATACAACATCAACACTAACTCAATATGTCAAAATCATTCACAACCTTCACCCAAGGAAGCACGAGATTCTATATACTTAATAAGGATTAAGAAATTCACTTGCCTCAATTAATAGAATAACACTCCAAATCTTGAGTCTTTTGTAACACTTTCAGATGATCAAAATCTATTCAAATACATAATCTACATAAGAATACGAATCCAATGACACCCATATTGCTATATTTATTTTTGGCTCAAAAATCGGGTCAAAAAGTCACCCCGAACTCTTAAATTTAAATTTGAAATTTTCTTTCAAATTATGTTTACCATCATATAATAAACTCATATGTTAAATTTCAGCTAAAACGGATCGTTATTCGACCCTCAAATCAAAATTTTACTCTAAGAACCTAGGGCTATATTTTCTTAATTAAGCATAATTTATATACGTTTTACCCTAGAATTTGTTCCTAATCCCATAAAAACTTAATAAAAATAATGAGAATATTACCTTGATGATTTAGGACGAAAATCCTAATTTTTCTTCTCCTCTTTTTATTTCTTTTTCCTTCCCGTAATTTTTTATTTCTCCGTATATATATTGGTCACTCTCTCGTTTTGCTTTCTGTTTCTTTGTTTTAATAGGGCTGCTGCGGCAGCCCTTCAACTTACGTTCTTTCTCTTTTTTTAAAAAAAAAAATTCTTTATTTTTTTCTTTCTTATTTATTTATTTATTTTTTATTTCGTTCTAAATTAATTAAGTATTAAAAGTGATTAATTTTACTAATTTTTTTAACATATATAGAATAAATGGTATAGGTTATTAAGTAAATTATCAATTTAAATCCATCAATTAAATTATTTATTCAAAATTACCCATTAACTAAATAATCGTAATTATCAAATAGTCCAAAATTTTCAATTTAAATTTACGGAAAGCGTCTTTTATTTATATGTGAGGACTCGTTCTCAAAATGACCTAACGGGTCATTACATTATCCACCACTAAAAATCATGTTCGTCCTCGAACAAAAGAAGGAGAAGGAAGAATAATCGACATTACCAAAATTCAAAGTTATGAACTTTCAAGATCAGTATTTCATCTCTCCAAGTAAGCTCCTTCTTTAAGACCATTCCATCAAAATCTTCTATTAAGAACTGAACCTTCGAATCAAACCTTGAATGATTTTCAAATCGATAGTGATTCTCAAGTCACTGGCTAACTCATGAATTCTATATGAATAACAACTCACTAGTCCATAACTCAATAAATCTTTTCTCACATAATCAGGATAAAATTCTAAACCAATACCAGCCATAATCAAAAGCAAACCTAAATCAACCATCTCACACTTCGAATGCACAAACCCTCATAAATTTTGTTAAGATTACATTCTCATAGTCAAATCTTCCCACGATCTTAGGTTATAAAATGCGATCTTTAGACATTGAACACTCATCATAGAGAATCAAATTCTTTTCTGACCCAACGAAGGGGAGGATCAAGTAATAACTTAGCAAATGATTCATTCAAATATACAAAATCTCTAACAACACTATCAGGAATACTATATCAATAGCAGTTGTTATAAACAACTCTTAAGAGTGGTAGAGCTAGACCCAATATGCCTCACATTCATTCATACATAGCCAGTACATAACCTCAATGACAAGATGAGCCTTAAAACTGTTGGGCATCTATAAGTATTCATGGTAGCTCCTATAAATTCACATAAGAAAAGTTATGTGTAGAACCACTCGTATACTTCAATTATCCCAAACAATAGTAAATCTATCATAATTGAAATAATCAAATATGCACAACATCCTATCTTACTAAGAGAAAATTATAGGATCGATTCACCTGATCCACCACTAAGGATTCGTCTACAAAAGTGAAAACATGAGTGGAAATAGGCAGGTATTCCCATAATAAAGTAGGTGGCTACACTAGAATACACGGAATCAAGGTTGAATGATACAAGATACTCTTTTCATAGTGCTCCTATCAAACATTTTTATTCATCAGACCCTATCTTTTTTTTTTTGAATTCCATTTTTAGCAACACAATAATCAACGTGTCTGGTCCCAATACAATCGTATACATACTTAATTTATCAAGCTTCATATACTTTTCACAGTACTGCATCAAAGACAACGCTCTTAATACTAACAGAATATCATAACCATACTTGTCATGTACCATTCTCTTAAATTATTACTAGTATTAAAGTCTTCTTAGCTACACATTATCTCCTTCAAATATTTCATACTATGGTTTCCTCTCTTTTTATTCAAGTAGTTTTTTTTTACATAAATCACACACAAAGCTGATAGCGTTAATTTCAAATTTGGTAGTACTTTTCTCATCGAGGTAAAGTTATTAAATTATACCTAAAGTCGATTTCATGTAATCTTTCACATACCAAATTTTAACTACCATTCAAATCCTCATATACCTCATGCCAAAACTTAGAGAGATTCTTGGTCACCTTAATAGCTTTGCACACCATAAGATTATCATCAAGTGTCTAGGTAGTGCATCACAATAATCTATGTCGTCCCATTAACAAAGTAATTTCAACCCCCCTCAATATCCTCAATAAGCTTGTAGAGCTATAAGTCTATATCGTAGCACCCTCATAAGTCATCTATCATAATTGGACAATCTAGACCAATATAAAAATGTAATATATTTCAAACATCATTATTTGTCACTCGGATCAAAACTCAATCTTCATAAAAGTCAAGAGTAAATCCTAGAAAATCTGTGTTAAACAAGTACGCATTGCACTATCATGTTTGAGCTAAACAACAAAAATAAGTAAAACCTTTAATTCCTAACCAAGGATCTATATTGGAGGTCTTATTCCTTCACTTTCTTAAATTCTTCCTATGACACAAATTCCAAATACCCTGGACTCTTCAATATATTAGATTCTCGTTCCTTCACTAACTCACTTGTATACTTTATTCTCTGACCAACAACACACAACATTTTACCTCATGTTCTAAGCTAAAACTTTAAGTGGAGCGCTTTTTTAGGTCCTTCAACGATAAAAGAAAACTAAATTTATGACCCAAATCACATGCAGTTTCTTCCAAATGTTGAATACTCATTGCTATCCATTATTTCTTATCTTATTGATAATTATCTTGGCAAGATATATATACTACCAAAAATATACACAAACAATGAAAAACTCGAATCTTTTTTTTTTCAACTTGTACCCCAATTTCTTTATCTATTTGCATTAGCTCATACTTGAGATCTTTATGAATTCATATATCTTTTATGATTGATGCCCTCTTTATCGACCCTACAATATCCTTTATAAATTTTTAATGTACTAATTACCATATTCAAACTCACAAAAAGAGAATATCACCATATTCAAGCCCAACATTGTAGATTTATTTTTCCTCAAATTTTAATAAACAGTTTTCTAGACAAGACAAATGATACTTAACACTATCACCATAACCAAAGCAAAATAAATCAAACTGGGTGGATTTAAATTCAATTCTCTACTCTCTCGAAAGATATATTCTTGACCTTTACCATCAAAGTGAATATCCCTACATCTCGCTAATTTATTCATTTATGACTCTAGCTCATTTCAATTGTATCGAAGCAGTATCTCAACACATTTTACATCTTTCTTATGATCATGTTACTCATCAAATAGTAGCAAATGTAACTTTTGATACCTGCAGATTGTGTTTACCTTACTGAATTCACCCAATAAAAAATTCTCATCATATTGTAACTTTTGATACCTGCAGATTGTGTTTACCTTATTGAATTCACCCAATCAAAAATTCTCATCATATGATTGCATCTTGATCATTATCCATCACGAACTCTTATTACTATTATGCTCTATAGCCATTGCCATCATCTCAAGGTTACCCTCATCATTGATATGACAGCAAAACTATATCGGTCAAACATAAAGAACTAACTCCCTTGGACCTTATTATGGAGTAATAGTCCTCATTTAGAATTCCCCGAATACACCTCACAACTTAAATGATCCACCACTAGAATTTTCCTTATAAATAATACTTAACCCAAGCATCCAGAGTAGCAAACTAGTTGATTTCTCGAATATGAACACAACATTAAACCTTATTAAATGAGCCCATGATACACTAATAATCTCTAAAATAGTTTGTATTCACGCTTGACAATTGACATATCCGTTTTCATATACCACTAATACTATATTGTGAAAGTCCATTAGATCCACCACTAGAACACATCATACCTATCACAAAAGTAGTACCAAACTCGCCTGCATACTTCTACCCATCAAGTAGATGCAAAACGTTATCCAATCCATCATAACTCTATCCTAAGTAATAAACATTCTTTTCATAAATTCAGTCGCTAGCAAAAGTAACATACTCCATAACTCTAACCAAGTAAGCACGGTTCGTTGTGATAGTCGTATCATGACCTTCCTTACTATCCACTCGATCTATGAAACCATAAGAAAGATTCTGACCTCAATTGGAAAAAGATCATCTTTATCGTTATCTAAACAATCCATACATATTATGAAAATTTTAGCAGTATTAGTTTACAGAACAAAATTTGTGATCCACCTATCCTTTTAACATCCCAGCTTAAATTGTTAAACCATTTTCGATATCATACATACCACATTAATACTGTTTGTATTGCTGGACAACTAACCCCCAAAAGGATAACACATTCATAAAATCCCTCAATCTATTGTTGGCCTTACCATTCAAATATCCTCAAACTGCATCATCGCCTTACTTAATATTTTCTAATCGTCTAACATTTTAATTCTTATAAGTATACCACTTATCCTTTAGTACCAGATTTAGCGTTCAAGTCATATACAACCCACTAACTACTTATTTAAAGAACCAAGCACGAATCATCTCTATAAATGAGAGAGAATGAATAAAATGATAAGAATCACATTGAATCAGGGACACACGATGGAGAAAGAATAAACAAAAGGAAGTTTCCTAACGGTCTTCATAGCCTCTCAAAGATAAATATAGACGTCTCCATACTGATCCTCGAGACTCTACTAGACTCGGCTTGTACACACGTGACACCTATGAACCTAGGGCTTTGATACCATTTTGTCACGACCTAAAAATGGACGTGATGGCACTCGTCTTATCCCACCAAGACAAGTCAACCTAAAATCCAATTATAACCATAAAATATGAAAGGATAATACAAAGTGAAAATTTTAACTACCAATAATAAGTCAACTTAATTAAAATCTTCCAAGACTTGGTTATCACGTGCACAAGCCTCTAATATGTTACAATAGATTTGAAAAAAAATGCAAGTCACAAATGATATTGTCTCTAAAGTAGAACAAGATCATAGATAGGAGGATGAGGCTCGCTGAGATGACAAATAGCTATCTCACTAATCTCCAAGGAAAAGCCTCGGATTAAAAAGAAGAAAGAGTACCACAAAGATCCGAGCGCCTAACCTACAAAGATGTAGTAGCAAGAGGTGAGTACCAAACAGACGGTACCCAACAAGTGAACTACTAAACACAAAATTAAATAATATAGAATACAAGTACTCCTAACACTACAACAGAACCTCCACAACTACCACCCACATAAAGTCAACTCAACCTAATAATTCACAATATACATAGCCTATAGCTCATTACCCACACCAATATTTATAGTTCAACAACATAGTGATCAAGTTTATCTATCACAAGTTCCATAAAAGACACTCGCAAGTTCATAGATAATAATGATGTGTGATGCAACGCAATGCAATGTCAAATATAATGATGCATGTCTTACCTAGTGATACACACCCGCTGTCTCGCAGTCCGGGACCCATGAGGGACTTTTAGTCCGTGCATCCATCGCGGCGTGCGACACGACCCTCGAATCATATATAGTATCCGTCGCGGCGTACAACACGTCCCTCAAATTTGTACATCCTTTTAATTCTTATTCTTTCTCAGTTCACATAACACCTGTCACACAGGTCAATGCAAATAGGCATGCTTATATGATAATGGGAAAATGACTAATTTTAACACAACGCACAACTCACAACAACATGGTCTTAGTACAACATCAAACTAACTCAATATGACAAAATCATCCACAACCTTCACACAAGGAAGCACGAGATTCTATATACTTAATAAAGGTTAAGAAATTCACTTGCCTCAATAAACTCCAAATCTTGAGTCTTTTGTAACACTTTCAGATAATCAAAATCTGTATAAATACATAATCTACATAATAATACGAATCTAATGACACCCATATTGCTATATTTATTTTTGGCTCAAAAATCGGGTCAAAACGTCACCCCGAGCCCTTAAATTCAAATCTGAAATTTTCTTTCAAATTATGTTTACCCATCATAAAATTAACTCATATGTTAAATTTCAGCTAAAACGGATCGTTATTCGACCCCCAAATCAAAATTTTACTCTAAGAACCCTAGGGCTATATTTTCTTAATTAAGCATAAGTTATACACACTTTTACCCTAGAATTTGTTCCTAATCCCATAAAAACTTAATAGAAAGGATGATAATAATTACATTGATGATTTAAGACGAAAATCCTAATTTTTCTTCTCCTATTTTTAATTCTTTTTTTTTTCCGTAATTTGTTTCCTCTCCGTATGTATATTGGTCGCTCTCTCGTTTTGCTTTCTGTTTCGTTGTTTTAATAGGGCTGCTGCGGCAGCCCTTCAACTTACGTTCTTTCTCTCTTTTTTTTAAAAAAAATTTCTTTCTTTTTTTCTTTCTTATTTATTTATTTATTTTAAATTTTGTTCTAAATTAATTAAGTATTAAAAGTGATTAATTTTACTATTTTTTTTTAACATATATAGAATAAAGGGTATAGGTTATTAAGTAAATTATCAATTTAAATCCATCAATTAAATTAATTACTCAAAATTACCCATTAACTAAATAATTGTAATTATCAAATAGTCCAAAATTTTCAATTTAAATTTACGGAATGAACCTTTTATAAAAAAGTAAGGACTCGTTCTCAAAATGACCTAACGGGTCATTACAAGCTAATAGAGAAGATTCGAGAAGAAATTTGGTGAAGAAAGAGTTCTTCCTTGATCCCAAGCTTAATTCCCACTAGAGTTCTTTGAGAGAGACTTGAGTGAATTTTTAAATGTGAGAAATGAATTTTGAATGAGAGGGATGAAGTTTAGTTCATTATGAGGTCTTTAGGTAGTATAGGAAATCACAAAAGACCCTTAAAATAAACCATAATTACGAAAATATCGTTAATGAGACGAGTGAAAAATTGACTCGTCATGACTTTACTGGCCCTTACACGGCTCGTGAAGCACTTCACTGTCCGTGTAAGTGCCCATGAAGCCATACTTAGACAAATTTCAACAAGTTTCTTTAAGGAAAGGGTGTTTCCAATGAAGGTCGTACGGACCGTGTGAAGCTTCACGGGCCGTACAAGAGTCCGTATGAAGGTACCAAGCTACGAGACGTGATTTCACACTTAGAATACAATATTGCAAAGAAATTTCGTGAGTATACCCACACGGTTCGTGAGAAGCCACATGGCCCCTATGGGTGCCCGTATGGCTTGCCTTAGAAAAAAGGAAGGAATACAACACGGGATGGCTTTACAAAAACGGGCATAACTTCTTGATCCGAACTCGGAATTGGGTGAAACTAGGTGCGTTGGAAAGCTAATTCAAAGATCTTTAATTTGGTAGGTTGTAGGTCACAGAGTTCGTCTTGTGATAAGAGATATGACCATTTAAAATTGACCCTTTCACCAAATCATATGAATAAGATTTAGAAATGGAACAAATTTGAACTTGGCTTGATGTAGGAGACTCATGATGACCCTAAAACACTTAATAAGTTTGGATTGAAGGCTTGAAAGTGAACTTAGCTTGAGTTTGAAGGTTCTATTATGAGTGCAAAACTTGCGGGGTATTGCAAATTCGCGCCAAGTTCGAGGGTATATCTAAGCTTAGTTCGCCAAGTTGAGGGATGTTTTTTAAATCTATCAATAGTTTAGGGACGAAACTAATAATTTGTGCCAAGTTTAAAGGTGTTTTTAGTACTTTTCTCTTTACTTTTTAAAGATCTCGCTCCATAGTGAGCAATTGGCTCTTCGAATTATTTTTTGTGTTTTTTAAAGTTGCAAAAACCCATAGTGAGCAATTTGAAAAGTGAGCAACTTTTAATATTATTTTATCTTTTTTTATTGTTACTTTGTCTTTTTTAATAATTATTCCACTAAAAAAATTAATAATTTACTTTTTCTTTTAAAAAAAAACAATTGAGCATTTGATAATAAGAATTTTTATTCATTTATGTTGTTGAATGATTTGCACTATATATTCATAATCAGTTTCATTCATTCCCTTTACTGAAAGAAGATCACTCAAACTTGAGCAAGATTAAAAAACAAAAAGAGTGAGAAATCGGTCAAAGTTGAGCACTAACAAATTAAAAGAAGGAAAAAAAAAAGATTGCTCAACACTAAGCAAGTTAAACATATTCATTCATGTTCTCTTTTCATGTTTACAGAAAAATGCATCGTATAAGCATAATCTTTTACAATTGCTCACTATGAATTTTTGCAACTTTTTTGGAAAAAACAATTGAAATAGCAAATTACTTACAATGGAGCGAGACCTTTAAAAAAAAGGGAAACTCAGCTCATTGTGGAGCGACATATCTTAAAAATAATTTTTTTTTTTTAAAAAAAAAAAGATCACTAAAAGTGGAGAGAGAAAGTTTTTTAAAAATCTATTACTATATTAAAAGTGATCGTCTTTTCACCATTTTTTAAAAAATATTATTTTTATTATATTTATAATATTGACTTTTTAAATATATGGAAAGAAGTGATAAAATAAGGACTTCTAGCCGTGCAAAAACTCCTAAATCTTCCTTATTTGATATACTTTTACTTTTTTCTTATTTGAATAAAGAAAATAGTTGCAACCGTTAAGGCTTTGTATATGTATATATATGTAGGACTTTTATAAATAAATAGTTTATAAAAATTACTTTGTAGTGAATTATTTACCTTTTTATAAGTTCATAATTAAATTAAATTTTTCACTATAATATTTGTTTACAAATGAGGTACACGCTTTGATCATGCGTTGGCACGACCTTGACGTTGGATCTAGGAGTAATATGGTGAATAGGAACCCGAAAGTCCCCAAACAAGCTTCATAGCATCTATCCATACATCATCGATTTGGAAGTGTACATGGAGTAGTGAACACATAGTTCTAAGGGATGGAAAAGTAGGACTCACGCTATGGGACATCATAGGGAAAGGGATTAACATGGATTCATGTAACGTATAGACTAAGGGGCATGTAAGTATGAATCACTCTATGGGGGAAATGCGGGACTTAGGATTTTCCAATCCATAGCATGAATCCATAACACAAGCTCATAATCAATCCATAACAACATAACCATTAGATAACCATATCCATAAGTAAAATCCCCAAATAAGTACACAAGATGTCCAACATTGCCTATAGACATAAGATAGGACGAGGACCAAGACATTTCCTGGGCTCACCCTCAAAGAAAATAACATAACAAAAACACCATAGGTAGAGGAATGGTGGGTTGTCCTTGGAAGATAAGACTCACCAAACAAGCAAATCTTAAGATCCAATCTATCCGTCGTACGGTGGATTAAGATAGCCCTCGGTCCCTACATGGTTAGATCATGTAGGAAAAAATATGTGTTAGTACATTTGAATGTACTAAGTATGCGGGCATGCAATGCAAATGACTTATCAAACCTGCATTTAACGTTAAATGGCAAGGGTACCTATGTAGAAAGAATTATATAACAAGTGAATAGTTTATATCAATATGTCATGAGATATATGATGCATGAATGCGAAAATACTTCATATACATTGAGGATGGGACCGTAACCAACATAAGACCATGTAAGCTATAGCTTAGAACTCTGTCGTCTACCCTACAATGGATAAAGAGGTGACCTACTTGCCAAAAGTAGATCCATAATAATTATTCCCCCGTGGGGCATAAACATACCTATGTTAGGCACATAGGTATTGGACAATAAGATTCTTTTCTAATGGGTCATGCCTCAACTAACAGGATGAGCCTCAATCTCAAGTTCCTCTCGATGTTAGGTCTTCATCCCACTAGAATACATATATATACATGCTTGTAAAAGAGACATAAGACTTTCAAATCGTTTACATGCATTCTTAGACTTAAAGGCCAAATCATATTCTTCATAATCATGCATAATAGGCTAAAAAGCCAAAACATTCTTTATGAATACTTTTCAGGCATATGAATAGCTCCTTAGACATAGTGGTGTAAACACCCACACTTGCTCAATGAGCCTTAATCATAGACATTTATGTGATCACATTCTTGTCATAACCCATAGTATATAAAAATCATATACATAAACATAATTGGTTTAACTCACTTCATAAACTTCATAAAAACCATAGTCATGTATGAATGAGATTAGATTAACATAGGTAGTAGAGATTCAAACTTAAATCAACAATACATCACGAAATTTCAAGTGAAACAAAAGTAAAATTCACATTTAAATCATAATATAGATTACCCATGTATAAATCAAACTTTAAAGGGGACATGCACTTTTATAACTTCATAACTTCAATGTATTTCATCATATTAAAGCTTAATTCACTTTAAAATCAATAAATAAACATAGCTCATATATCAATTGAATTTAATTAACAATAATATTGAAAATCCATATTTAAAGTAAGCAAAATTCCATGAAAATTGAGTGTAAAAAAGTTTGGGTCTTCTTGGTTGAAAGGGACAAAGAATCAATCCCACATATCTTAGCTAAAAGAGAAGATTCAAGAAAGAATTTGGTGAAGAAAGAGCCCTTCCTAGATCCCCAAGCTTAAGACCCACAAGAGTTCTTTGAAAGAGACTTGAGAGAATTTTAAATGTGAGGAATGAATTTGAATGATAGGAATGAAGTTTGGGTCATTAGAAAGTCTTTAGGTAGCATAGGGGTTCACAAAAGATCCTTAGAATAAATCGTATTTACGAAAACACCATTAATGAAACGAGTTGAAAAATTGAACATCATCACTTCAAGGAGGACTATACGGTTCGTGACACACCACACAGACTGTATATTTGTCCGTGAACCACCACTTAGAAAAAATTTCACTTGACGCAGGTCTGAAATGGTAATCCCATACTTAGAAAAATTTGACGAAATCATCCATACGGAAGGGTGTCGCGGGCCGTACAAGCCACATGGACCGTGTGGTTTCCCGTACCCCTCTCCTTAGAAAAATTTCCTACAACGAAATTACGAGATGGTGATTCCATACTTAGAAATGTTTTTACTCTGGAAGCCATACGTTAGGCCAACTGGCCATACCACTTAGCACGAGCCGTGTACTTGGCGTGACACCACACTTGGTCCCAAAATTGTTGGATTTCAAGCCAAGGCCACCACACGGCCTACCACATGGTCCGTGAAGTGCCACACGGACTGTGAGGGGTCCATGTGTGGTGTGCCTTACTTAAAATTCCACGCTTAAGGGCCAACACTCCTCCATAGGCCCCTTAACTCTATGGAGGCTCCACACGGGCCGTGCGACCTCACACGGACCGTGAGGGCTCCCATGGAGCATCATCTTGGTCTAAAACTCCTCGAAATCAAAATTTTCAGTCGCCGATGAAGTCGTACAACATCCGGATCCTTACAATTGCAAAACACATAAAACAAGACTAGTAATTTATATATATGGGTATCTCATTCTCGTGTGAGTGAAATGCAAACTTTAAAAAGAAATAAATTGAAACATGACAACTCAGGGTTGGTTATGTTGGAAAACCATATGCGCAGCAGAAGCATATAAGGATCGTACTGCTTACATGAATAATAGATAAACACATACGTTTATGCTAGAACACAAATAATCATGCTAGAACACATAAACTTTACGAAATTTAATTAGATAAATACCTCTTGAAGCGTGAGCATATACCTTCAAGCAAATCCACGAGTTAGACTGCAGTTTTGTGGTCTTCTACAGTGATCCCAAGTTCACATCCAAACTCTCTCAATGATATTTGGGTGGGCAAGCATTGTATAGAAAACCTAATTTTCTTTTATCCCAATCCCTCTTTTTTCTAGATTAAGAAAACCCCTATTTATAAAGGACCTTTTCAAATTCAAAAGGAAGAAGAAAACCTACTTTTCTTGAAAAACAAGAAACTAATATGTGTCCTTCTTTTATTAGAAATAGGATTCTGAGTTCTAGTTAAATATGAGCACTGTAGGGACCACAAAATTAATTACTGAGGCTCCCTATTATGGAAATAATTCAAATAATTAATTTGAAATTATTCTTACCATAATAAATTACAAATCATTCCACTAAAAATTCGTAATTGCACTCCTCTATTTATATTTCAAATTCTCCATTAAACACTTATGTAATTTTACATATTAAGATTACAGATACTAATCAATAAATTAAATTACTGACAAATTTAATTTAAAGATTAATTTTCTTTAGAGCACTGCTTAACTTATTTCATGTGTCGGATTCATAAATCTTCTTGCAAGATTTGACACGATGAAAACTTATAAGCTTCTCAAAAGGCATATATATCATCAATCTCTATATTGGGATATGGATTCTGTCAACTAACTTATTATTTGACCAATATATATTATTATCATCCAACCTACCAGGCATATTGACCCATCTTAGAATCTCACCTTTTAATAAATCAAAACGATAAATAATATATACAGATCATAATAGTTATATCGGGATTGAGAATATAAGTACATTTAACAGTTTAGAGAATATGTTTTTATAAGTCAGTCTAAAATAACTATCTCTACTCGGTCCCGTTCAATACATACAATATGCACTAGCACAAGAAGTTGGAACTACACCGTTCCCATAATCAAGATAAATTATACACAATCTTGTGCTACAATTATACCGATGGCTTGTCCAATTTCCATCTTAGATTGTGAACGAAAAATTTTATACTTATAAGAATTGATGATTTAATCCTCTGTGTATAAGCTAAAACTCTATACACTAAATTATCTACTATATAAGTAAATGGACACATAAACAATTATATGATCTATTAAAACTTTTCTTGAAATTGGATGAATAATTTTTCTATAATAAATACTATATCTAATCTCATGGTTAATAGTATATATTCTATGGTTAATAGTATATATCCCTAAGAGGTTAAATGAAAAAAAAGACAAAATGCTCAGTACCACGCTATATGTCTTTTTTGGTTAAATGGATAAATAAGTGTCCCTTTGTACATTTTAGAGGAAAAAAGTGGCTCTTTTAGCTCCGGACTCATTTAAATTTTGTAAGTTCATGTTGGTTTATGAAAATTTAATACAAAAGTCAACAATACTGTATACAAATTTAACACAATTACAACTGCATAGAAAACTTAAAATATCATTTTCATACAACTTTAATATAGTTGTGATAAAATTTGATTGCAACCTGGAATTTCAACGAGCAAGAACTGAAGTTTAGTCAAAAACTAACTCAAACTTACCTAAATACAGCCCCAAATTTTATATGGGGCTCCCCTCAACGTTTCAGTTCTTTTGAAATATTATCCACTCAAAATGAAGTATGTTTGTGATATATAAATCTATTTTTAGAACTTGAGCTTCAAGCTCCTTTAATGGCTGACAGAGTTTGAGATTGGGTGTAATTATCGGTTGACCAATCATTACTGGCCCCTGCCCTCGGTTTTGTTGAAAAGAAAATCTTCAAATTCGCTAAGCATGAAAAATATACTTGTGTTTAGCAATTTATTGTGGGTGATTTTTCCATAATATAAAGCTGTTAAAATTTTGATTTGTCAACAGGGATCACCTGCTCCATGTGAAAGATTTCTGTAGAGTGTAGTGATGGAGGATCTTGCCAACTAAAATGAATATGAAATATTACCAGTCACTCTCTAACTAAACCCTTTGATTAAATAAGTCATAGCTAGGCAGCTACTGCTATCCCAAATATACAAAGTGTAGAAAATGATTTCCCATCTTTCATACAACCCCTCTACCCTTAACTTAGAAGCCAAGGGAAAATCATAGCTATGTGGAGATCCTACCATCAATTTCCACGTTACTTTTACCTCAAACCATCAGGCTGTAAAGGGACAAAAAAAATAGACAATTTGACCATCACTCCAAGTTAAGCAAATCTCCTAAGTTTGATGTAATTAAATTATAACCATAAATTTGACCATCAATTTTAGACGTAGTTACGTTGTGTAAAATGAAATGTGACACCAAGAATTATGTGTGGAAATTAAAAAAGAAAGAAGACTCATGCATGGTTTAAAACGATCATTATTTTATTGACGAAATATGTATGTATTTGGTGGAATCATATTATTATTACCTAAACTGAATATATAAAATGAACTCAACTACTAACTACGTTGCTCAAATAGTGTATACCCTATATATTATTCCACAGTTTTGGTAGTGCCCTTTACTTTATCAATTTTGCTTCAAACCTAATATAACAATGATGATAACACAATAATAATAATAATAATGATTAGAATGGTAGTAAGTAACAAATTTAATAAATTAAGATTTCAAACAATAAATAATATACTACCTTTAATTGCTGGAAAGAAACCTCTTGTCAAGGTCCTTCAAATATAACCGATATTGTTTCCTGTATTTAATCAGCCGTAGACTACCTAACTAAAACCAAGAACAAAAAATAAAACAAAAACAGTCACTCAAAGCAATGAAGCCACCTCCCTCTTCTTCTTCTTCGACGATTCTCCGAAAGACTCGTCTTTCTCCTTTTCTATTCACTCTTTTAGCCTTCATTGTCTTCGTCACCATTCTTTATAGTGAGGATTTCAGCTGCATTTTTAGCCAGCTTGAGTATTCTGGTCTATCTGCTCCTCCCAATTCAATCTCAAGAATCAGTGAGTAACTTTTTCGTATTGATTTGAATGCAGAAACATTATTCACTGAGCAACTAACTAATCTCCACTATCTATCTTGTTATGATAAAGTAAAACTTGTGCACATATAAATTGAGATTTATTAAAATAGAATGGATAATTTTTGTAGAGAAGAACAAGAAGTTGCCATTTGCCATAGGAGAGACAGAGGACGGCTGTGACGTGTTCAGTGGTAAGTGGGTTCGTGATGATAGCCGGCCATTGTATGAGGAAGAAGAGTGTCCTTACATACAGCCACAATTGACTTGCCAAGAACATGGCCGTCCAGACAAAGATTATCGGCAATGGAGATGGCAGCCTCATGGCTGCTCTCTTCCAAGGCACGTTAAGTTTTAACTCTATTTTTCTCATAGTTTCTGTACACATCAACACTGCATTGGACATTAGTTAGTTACAAGTAAGTGTCACTTGCAATATAATTCTTTGTCAGGATGATGTAAATACTATTACAATACATGAGTGTGAAAAATAAGTATTTTAGAATCCGAACTTTCAACACATAACCTCTAAGTTTCAGATCCATCACAGACATGTGACATAAAGAGCTTGGCCATGAGAAAAACTTGAATTAATTCCGACTTGCCGCTAGCTATTTTTGGTTTTGGGAAATGATTATTACCAATTAATTTCTCTCTTGTCTTTATTTGATAATGTTGGTTTACTGTGTAGTTCAACAACTCTTACCTGTCAGAACGCAGGTTGCACTTTAAAATAGCATGGAAATTTAATAATTCCAATTTCTCTGTTTTAAATTCTGATTTAGAAGGCAAAGATTTTGTTACTTCAATAATATGATCAATGATTTAGCTAGACTAAGTATTTATGATATTGCAGTTTCAATGCAACACTAATGTTGGAAACACTTCGCGGGAAGAGGATGTTATACGTGGGAGATTCCTTAAACAGAGGACAATACGTCTCCATGGTTTGTCTTCTCCATAGACTCATACCTGAGAATGCCAAGTCCATGGAAACTTTTGGTTCTCTCACTGTTTTTACTGCTAAGGTGCTGTCCTTATAAATTTTTTTGAGTAGCTAGGTTGATTTATTGAATGTTTCCTAGGTTTAATTAAACCAATACTGCAGGATTACAACGCAACAATTGAGTTCTACTGGGCACCATTTCTTCTGGAATCAAATTCTGATGATGCAGTTGTACATAGAATATCTGATAGAGTAGTACGAAAAGGCTCAATCAATAAGCACGGAAAGATTTGGAAAGGGGCTGATATAGTCGTTTTCAATACTTATCTTTGGTGGATGACCGGCCTAGAATTCAAGATTTTGTAATTATCTCTCTCTCTCATATATATTTCTTTTGATTTTGTTTCTTGCTTCTAGTTACTAATGATATGATGCAGGCAAGGGTCTTTTGAGGATGAAGTGAAGGATATAGCAATAGTATCGACGGAGGATGCATATCGAATGGGAATGAAAAGTATGCTGAGATGGGTGAAAAAGAACATGGACCCGAAGAAAACCAGAGTCTTTTTCACTAGCATGTCACCTTCCCATCAAAAGTAACACATCAATTTTTGGTGGAAAAGTTAATTCTCATTTTAAAGTTTGGGGGAAAATAGAATGTATATATATTAATCTGTATTTTTGCAGGAGCATAGATTGGGGAGGAGAACCAAATAAGAACTGTTATAATGAAACAAAAATAATAGAGGATCCAAATTACTGGGGATCAGATAGCAGAAAAAGCATAATGGAAGTGATTGGACAAGTGTTTCGTAAATCAAAGGTGCCTATTACATTTCTCAACATTACACAGCTGTCCAGTTACAGAAAAGATGCACACACATCAATTTACAAGAAGCAATGGAATCCATTAACAGCAGAGCAATTAGCAAATCCAGTTAGCTATGCTGATTGTGTACATTGGTGCTTGCCTGGCCTTCAAGATACTTGGAATGAGCTTTTATTCGCCAAACTTTTCTATCCTTGACATCATATATTTAGCTACCACTAGTATAGTACATCAACTTGGTTACCTAGTATTTTCTCTCTTCTTTTGGGTGATTTCCCCCCATAAAATTGGTTTAAAAAGATGGAGAAGAAAATATCTGTATATTGTAATGCTTCTGCAAAGATTGGGAAGATAAAGTCGTGCAAAGATGTGAAAAAGAATTATTGCAAAGAGAATTATTTGGAAATACTACCAGGAACTGGAGCATCATAAAGTATCCTATTTAAATTTCCTTTATCTTTTTCCCACAAGGAACTGTATGGAAACTCTACTATTTCCCCTGGCAAATTGTCAATTAATGAAATATATTGTTGAAGCACTATCAATTATGATCTATATTAAGTTCATATGGTATTTTGATAATTGACAAACTATGTAAAAAAAGAGACAATATATATGAATGAGGATTGGAGATTCAAGAACTAGATCCTAACAGATCTCTGAGAAAAATATGAAGTAGTTAGCCACATTGCTTGAGAAACTCAACAGAGAACCTACTCTCATCTGAGCAAAACATGAAACTGTAAGATGAAGTTGTTTCAGGTGTACACCGAGATTCTTTGAAAAGTTGTAATGCTGGAAAATTCAATTCGACAAGGAATCGGAATTCTACATAAGGAAAGTTACCATACATTATGAACATGGAATTAGCTCGAACATGGGAGAAGTCAGATGTGTGAAAGAAGAAATTAAGTAAAACTAGGATGGAGTTATGGATAGACTTGGACCAATTCTACGTTAGATTGCAGAACAGTAACGCGACTATGTATTCCTATATAAGCAACATGGATTACACTTTAAGGTTGGAGTATACACAAAGACAAGGACATTAGAGTGAGAAAAGTTCTTCATAAAGAGTCCTGAAGAACAAGATGTTGTAACAAAAGAACCTATTTCTATCAAATTTATCCGTATGTCTCTAGTACTTTTAGTAGTTAGTTTCTTGTGTTGATTCCAAAATTAATAATACATTAATTACATTCTTAGCTGATTGTAGTAGGTATTATTTTGTATATGTAAGGGACCTCATTGATAAAGCAGAGTCACTAAAGAAGAAGAGTAGAGAGGGTAGAGGTTGGGATTCTTGGGAATAATTCCTTATGTGTTGCACAGACGGTTGTAAGCCTAGAAGTTTGGGTTCGAGTTTAGTGGAAATTTTGAAAAAATTCTACGGACTCTCTTGAGCAAGGAGTTTTCCATGCTAAATATTTGTATTGATTTATTATTTTGCAATTAATCTTCTTGCATAATTTTTAAGTAACCTGATTCTTCAAGTGCTTAGGACGCAGAAAACTAATAATCCTATCAGATCCAGATTTTTAAATAATAGCTAACACTTTGAAAAACTGGAAATGGTTGCACCTGTTAGAGTTCAGGAAGGCCAATCAACAATAAGGCCACCATAATTAAATGACAAGTACTAGGAATGATGAAAAGCAAGAATGCAAGACTTCATCATATGAGACGATCTTGAGTTATGACACATCATCATGAAAGGCCCCAAAGTCCCTCATGCCATTGACGATAAGACAAAGAAGACCATTTCCAAAAAAAGAGATGAATACAATGATAAAGACATCAAGGTCATTCAAAAGAATGCCCAAGCAATGAAGTTGCTCATTAGTGGCATAATAGGTCCTTATGAATAAAATAAAATCTTCTTGATATATATGATAAACAAGAGGGAGGGGGCGGGTGAATTGAATTTTACCGTAGTTGACTTCACTTAAAGATAGTCGACTGGGCTGCAAGTTTGTTTTACAGAAGGAATAACGATAAAATTTGCAGAAATAATAAAAGAGACAGAATTTTATACTAGTTCGAAACACAAATGTGGTGCTTACTTCCAATCCGCTTGGGTCGCAAGGGATTCCTTTAGAGCTCAACAGAGAATGATAGTTTGCAGACTACGAATTTCACTCGATCTTGTCTGATGAGCAGATCAGATCTCAAACACACCTTGGTTGTGCAACTAGATTAGAATATTTTATCTCTCCTTTTTACTATTGTTCACACATGTAGTACATTATTTTGTAGTAATTAAGTAGAAGGACAATTCAAAGCTAGTTCTTCACCAAGTGTTCTGCCTTTCTGGAGAGAGAGCGAGATAGACTATATAAGGCTTTTCGAAAGGTAGACGTTGGAGCTTTTTCTAGACCCAAGGGAGTTCTTCTAATCAAGGATTTGTAAGGTTCTTTAATTAGATATTTTTATAACACGACTTCGATACATTTCCTTGTATGTCTTGATCGCATCATATTCGTCCTTAATTCTTGAGTAGGATCTTGGCTGATTGACTGATATTCATTTTCTTTTCTTGTTTCAAGGGATCTTCTTTCCTTTATACCTTGAGTGCTTCTTGGTATCTACCTTTTTTATGTTGAGCAGTCATGCAAATTTAATAAACAAAATCATGAGGTGCGAACAAGCTCCCCCTTTTTCAAGATGATATTCCATACTACGTGACAAGTTTCATGAGATTTCATTGTTCAAGGAGTCAGCTACTACCCCTGTCTTTGAGCTTGCCCGAGTTGATTGCTCTCCCTATATTTGTGCACTCTTTGAGTAACCTATCGAGTATAGTATTCTCACCCTTGGAAAATAAAAAAAACAACATAGCCACAAACAATGACACGTAGAATATGCAGGAAAAATCTATACATGCAAAAATAGTCGAGTGTCTTCCAAGTCAGAAGGATAAAAGTACAGGGAGAGCAAGTCCCAGTATTATATGCCAAAAGAAATTAAAAGAGAATCTAGATAAAATAGCCATTAGCGATGCCCTAGAAAGTATTTGAGAGTATTGAGAACATTCCTACAGAAGGAATCATTGGAATGCTCAATATTCTTATAGAAGGATGAGTAGGAGGTCTGGACAGAGATAGTGAGATCATAATTGGAGGAATTGACTCTAGTATTCATTGAGTCAACCTGCTTGATGAGCATGTTCACAGTGCGATACCTTCCTTCTTCAGACCATCTACATCTAGGCAAAGCTTGCCTACCTTAGCTGAAGGATTTTTTCTAGATTATCCTACAAACCCTGCAAATCACAGTTCAGAAAAGAGAGCTGAAACTTAATTTTTTCTACCTCTTTGATAAAATTCTCTTGCAAATCCTATTTTGACCTTGACAGAATCTCTCTTAGGCTATCTTTTCTCAATCAGAGTGTAGCTCATACTTGCAAAGATTCGAGAATCATAAGTTGCAGAGACTTCAGTGGCCTGAAATCTAGAGAGATTAACTAATGACTCTATCAGAAAGGTTAGATATGAGCAAACCATAGGGAAAATTGGCAGAAAGGTTAGAATCCTCGGCCCTTGCGAGCATATATTCACAGATCCATACTCCTCTGTTTATGTGATACTTCTTTCAAAGATAATAAAGTATGAACATATCACTTTTGGAGATGCTGCTACGAGAGCCTTTCCTAGGCACCAAGGTGGTTGCAATAATGTGGGCCAAAATTCTATTTTCGAAGCAAAGCGACAAAGGACAAAGATAAACTAGGTCTGAATTATCTTTAGCAATGGCAGCCTTTGCTGGTTCTGGAGAAATCTCAAAATCATCAGGCGAGGTTCCACTCATGTTGGGTACATCCTCTGAGAACTCAGAACCATACATATCCTTAAAGAGATGTTCATTAATCACAATGTGAATGCCTAGAACAAGTGACTCTAAATCTTCTCCATCCTAAGATAATCGAACATTGGCATAGAACAAGCAGGCAGTTTCTTTATAACACTCAAGTTCATAGAGTCTCAAGAGTAAGGAAAGATTTTGGGCTCGAAGAAAGGTACTAACTCGCCAATGAGAGTCTTCCAATTGCTATAGATTCACCACGCGCCTAGAAACCACAGGGCATTTCTTGAAAAGTTTACATCTCTTGTTTTTCTTTTCTATACTCTAGAAATTTTGCATGTCATCCGTATAGAAGGGTTCAGAGGGGCAAGGACGAGACTTTTAGGGTTTTTTTATTTTAGGTGGAGGAGTTGTCTCTCGGAGGAAGAGGGATGAACGTAAGACTCTGCCTTAGAAGAATATGATGATAGAAATTCGATTTCAAGGGAGGACTCATTTATGGGGCTTTTTTGAGAAACCCTGGAGCTAGTGCGGATCATGCTTCTGGATGGGAAAAAAGATGAACATGTATAGGATGAATGAGAGGGATAAGAGTGAGATAGGAGATGCAATTTAAATAAGCAGAGAGGTGCAGGGAATAGGGAGAAGAAACAAAAAGGCAATGGGAAACGAGGAGGTCTCTAACGAAGAGGCACAATAAGCTCAAGAGTAATAATTACATTTATATGGATGAAAACATTTGATAAGAAAGGTAAGAAAAGATGTTACATAAGGCATTAATGAAGGGTGAAAAACAAATGGACGATATTAATTTTGGAGAATTCTAGCATTTAGTTTTTCACAAAGAAAACAAAATGTATCTTCATGCAAAGGTTTTTGTAAGAATATCAATAAATTAATTTTCAAAATCAACAAAATTTAGTAAAAAAATCTCCTTTTTCCACATGATCTCTAATAAAATGACGTTTGATATCAATATTCTTAGCCCTTGAATAATGCACTGTATATTTAGAAAGACTAATAGCACTAGTATTACCACATGATATAGGAACTTGATTAAAAGATTAGTTGAAGACCTCATGTTGATGCATTATCCACAATAATAGAGTATCACAACTTCCAAAGACCATGTATTGAGATTCGGTAGTTGATACAGAAACAAAGGTTTGCTTTTTCGTGCTAGAAAATCAGTGATTCTTCTAACAATTGGCAAGACCCTTTTGTGCTTTTTTCTGTCCTTTTTAACACCTGCAAAGTCTACATCTAAATAACCAGTTAGTGAGAAAGAAGAGGAGTTTGGGTATCATAATCCCATTTCTGACATCCCAATTAAGTATCATATGATCCTTTTACAACAATCAGATGAGATTCTTTGAGAGTCGACTAGAACCTTGCACATTTGCATATGCTGCACATAATATCGGGTTTGCTGATACTAAGATAAAGTAGAAAGACAATCATGCCCCTATATATTTTTTCATCCACATCTTTTCTAGTATTATCAATTTTCAGACACGTTGAGAGACTCATAAGAGTCCCATTTGCACTTCCCTTCTCCGTACCAAAGCATTTGATTAGTTCTTTGGTGTATTTGCTTTGGCAGATAAAAATGCCTTTAAAGGGGTGTTTGATTTGAAGTCTAAGTATGAAAGTGATCATACCTATAAGTCTCATTACACACTCTCCTTTAATAAAATTTGCAAAGTTTCCACATAAAGCAGTGTTAGGACCATCGAAAATAATGTCATCCACATAAATTTGCACAATGAGAAGATTTAAATTTATCTTTTGAATAAAAAGAGTAGTGCTAGTAGTTTACCTTTTCAAATCATTTTTGAGAAGAAAATAGCGGCTTGGTTTAATCCATAAAGAGCTTTAAAAAAATGGAAAACACGATTGGGAGAAGAAGGATTTTCAAAGCTTGGAGGTTGTTTGACGAAAACTTCTTCTTTGATAAAACCATTTAGAAAAGCACTTTTCATGCCCATTTGAAAACGTTTGAAACAATGGAATGATGCAGAAGCAAGCAATATGTGAATGGATTCTAGCCTTGCCGCCAAAGCAAATGTCTCATCATAATATGTACTTCTTACTAGGAGTAACCTTGAGCCATAAGTCTTGCTTTACTTCTGACGACTTCACCTTTTTCATCCATCTTGTTTTGAAATACCCATTTTGTTCCCATGACAAAACAGTTTTCTGGTTTCTCACGGAGTATCCACACCTGATTTTGTTCAAATCAATAAGCTCTTCTTTTATGACGTTTATCCATAATTCGTCATTTAGAGCTTCATCAATTTTCTTTGACTCCATTTGAGATACCAAGGCTATTGAGACTTGTTTCTTTTGTGGTACTTTGGTTTACATTCTGTCAAAAGGATCTCTAATGATAAATTCATTAGGATAACTTGCGATGTGCCTCCATTCCCTAGGTATGGTAACCTTTTCCTGAAGGGTAGTTGACTTCTTAGGATTCTCAGTTGGCTCTTCAGGGAAAGGTTTTGTTGTGAGACATTTGTAAGAAGGAGCTTTGAGGAGAATTTTCTTCATCAGGCACCTTCATCACTTTGGAGATAAAACTTACCAAAATTGTTCTTACCGTTATTGTGGATGTAGCACTTCAATTCAAAAGGATGAAAGTAGCTGATGTAAGGCTTCGTACCCTTCCATAGTTTATAAGGGGTCTTACTAAAGATTGGTCTGATCATACACATCTTTAGTATATGAAATGTTGTGCTCACCACGTCTGCTCAGAAATGGTTTGGAAGACTCTTATCAAGTAGCATGGTTCATCCAGTGTCTTGAAGGGATCGATTTTTCCTTTCTACACTCCATTTTGTTGAGAAGATCGCGACGATGAGATGTTTTGAGTAACACCATTATTGTTGCAAAATTACTCAAAGAGCTTGTTCTCAAATTCTCCTCCATGATCGCTATGAATAGTGGTGATAAAATAACATGCTTCTTTTTTAATATTGTTACAGAAAACTTCAAAATTTGTGAAAGTCTCATGCTTGTAAGATAGAAAAACAACCCAGTTAAAATAAGAATAATCATAACCAATAACAAAAGCATATCTTTTACCACCGATACTGGTTGTTTTTGTGGGCGCGTGGAACAATTATAGAGGTTTAGAAGTCCTTGCAGAGTCATGAACTTTGAAGGATAATCGATTTTTTTTCAATTTGACATGCATCACTAGGTTGATCCTTCTCAAATTTTAGCTTTGGTAGACCAATAACTAATACCAGCCAGAGTTTCTCTAGTGTATATGCCACGACTTGAACCTAGGGTCTAACCGTGATACGACAAATGTGGCACCCGAAGGCATCCCATCCAAGCTACTTGTTCATATCATAAGCATAAATAAGGTAAAATCAGCAATTTATAAGAGAGTAAGCAAGTGGAACATAGCAACATCATAGTCATAGCTTTCCCTTTAGGGGGAATTACAACATCATAATTTGAAAACATGTGTCTAAATTATAAAATCTTAGCGGGGTCTTGAACATGCTACTAGCTCACCATTAAGATAGAATAGAAAAATATAACCATAAGGTCTCAATATTTGAAAGAATAACTTGAACAAGACTTGTCCCTGAAGCATGGGAACTCACCAATAATTGTCAAAGCACAATCTGAATCTAGCCATAAAATGGATGAATAGTCTCATCATCGCCCGTCTGATGAATTCAAATCTTGCACTCATTTGGAGCTTAAAAGAGTAAGAAATAATTTTCTCAATGTACTATTATGCCTCATATGTTTAATAATTTGTGTGTTTGATGCCAGAATTAAGGATAAAAGTACATGGGAAGACAATACTCAATAAAACAAGACACAAGTGCAAAAAGTGCCTAAAAGGTGGTCAAAAGTGGTGTCGCTGAATGGAGACACTGATAGACTAATGTTAGAATGTTCAATCCCTTATGAGGGAGTAAAAAGGCGATGCTAGTACAATTTTGGCGAATCACTAAACAGATTGGCGATGCATAGGAGCATTGCCAAAAGTTGCAGAGACCTAGGTTTTCATAGGATACATTAAAAGGTAGTAAAGCGCACATTCGATATACCACCGAAGTGCTCAACAATGGTCGATCTTGATCACCAAATAGTGAAAATATGCTTAAAGTCAGAAATATATGCACGAGGATAAATAGAGTTTTGGAAAGCCTACAATACACATTGGAGATACATCATGTTAGACATTGATACAGAGAGCGTACAACGAACTTTCCTTGAGAGAAAAGTACGTTACATTTTAGAAGAAGGGTTTTGCAATTAAAGCTTGGGAAGAGGATGCTAAGGATTAGGAGAAAAAATTCTTTCTTATATCTTTTAATTTCTCTTACACACATCTATGGCTACAGACATTGGTATTTATTTCTTAATTTTAATTATAACTAGCTAAAACCCAATTATTGGGGGTATTATGGACATGGGTAGTAGATTTATATTATGGGTCATATATAATTTGAATGTTTTGCTATTTATTTGAGTGAGTTCATACTCTTATCCATGTTTAACTTGTAATATTGAGGTTGCAAACTCTGGCTTATCTTTTGATCTTTAGTTATTGCATTAACTTGAATAATTAGAGTGGACACTGAGTGTGATAGCCTAAATTCTTTTGGGGTTTTGCATGAATGCCTTAATTTGGGTTCAATGGCTAAAGCATTAGAAGGTTTGCTGATAAATTGCTTAGGCCAAGCATGTCCTATAGTTATTTCGCATGCTTAGACCAAACATGTCCTATAGTAATTTCACATGTGAAGTTGTAAATAGTTCCCTTATTATGGATTCCTTTCTAGTTGATGGAAACTGACTGCACCAGATCCGTTCATTATGTATTAGTTAGTATTATCATGGGCAAGAATGAATTAGTTATTTCCACTATTTTTATGCTACTTCATTGATGAATTGGCCCTTAGTCCATTATCCCTTACTCTTCAAAAAAATGTTTTACTTAATGCCTATGAATTCTTAAGATGCTTAAGATGGATTGAGTAAGGTTACTTTGGGTATCTCATTCGCCCTGTGATGGCTACACCCCTAGGCGGGTCGTTACAAATGTTATATCAGAGCATGAGGTTTTAAAATATTCCTCAGATATCCATGCATGCCCCGTAGCATAGAGTCTCGATCAAGGTTGTGAAGTGAGCCACTATCTTGAGTGAGAGGCTATGAGACGGTTTAGGAAAGTTTTCCCTTATTTCTTATTCATATCATGCCTTAGAGATGGATATGGTTTTCTTCTAACTAACAGTGGGCTTTTCCTTGTTTCCAGATCATGCCGCCACGAAGCGCTCCCTATCAATGAGGCACTCCAGAACAACAAGTCTCCCCACTACAATAGGATGATGGAGTGTCTCATATAGAGTTCATAGTTGCGTTCACCCCATTGGCTTAAGCATTGGCCAATCAGGCCAACTAGGAGATAGCGGTACCTCCTCAAGTACCTACTCTAGCCGCCAAAGTACGAGAGTTTATATGAATGAACCCACCAGAGTTCCATGGGTCAAAGATGGATGAAAACCCAATTGACTTCATATAGGAGGCCTACCGGGTGGTTACGCTGATGCATTCCATCAGAGGAAAAGGTCGAGTTGGTCACTTATAGCTCAAAGGAGTTGCCAAGATTTGGTATGAGCAATGGGCCGACAAGAGAGGCCAAGGAGAGGGTCCTATTGGCTAGGAAAAATAAAAATGTGCCTTTTTGGACCGATTTTCCCCCATCAAGCTTACAGAGGCAAAGGTCTGAGAATTCATCAACTTGGAAAAAGGGAGCATGAGTGTGAGAGAGTATGCCCTCAAATTCATTAAATTATCAAAGTATGCTCCATTTATGGTCATGGATCAGAGGGATCGCATGAGCAAGTTCATTTCGAGTGTCTCCGAGTTGGTATCCAAGGAGTGCAAGATGGACATATTGGTCAAGGAGATGGACCTTTCCCACTTAATGGTGTACGTGGAGAAAAGTGAAGAGGAGAAGCTTCAGAAAAGGGCAAGGAAGTCCAAGAGGTCTCGACTTGAAGATGGGAACTACTCTCACCAAAGGGGTGGTGGTCACAAATTTCAAGGTGGCAAAAAGCAAAGTGTAAAAGGATCTAGCAACACCTCCTCCTCCTTTGAAGGACAAAAGAGTGTCTACCAAGACCCAAAGCCCAAATTTCCCTAGGTGCGGGAAGCCTCACAAACAAGAATGCTTAGACGGGTCAAATGCTTGTTTCACTTGTGGGAAGCCCGTCCACTATGCTAAGGATTGAAAGAGCGGAGGCACAAGGCCTCAAGGCCAAATAGGTATAGACCAATTTTCCCAAAGGACCAATCGGTTCCATGCTCTTCATGGTCGCAAAGAGGTCAGAGAAGCTCCAAATATGGTTATCAATATGTTATGAGTTTTTGATTATGATGCATATGCACTTTTAGATTCGAGAGCAAATTTGCCTTTTTTAACCCCATTCGTTACATATAAGTTTCATGCATATCTTGATATCCTCCATGAGCCCTATGAGGTGCGTTACCCTGTAGGTGAGTCTATCATAGCTCAAAGAGTCTATAAAAGTTGTCCCATTTCTATCTTGCATAAAGTGATTCCATGTGACTTAGTCGAGCTTTCTATAGTAGACTTCGATGTGATTCTGGAGATGGATTAGTTACATGCTTCTTATGCTTCCATTGACTGTAGAACCCGTAAGGCTAAATTCAAATTCCTTAATGAGCCAGTTCTTGAATGGGAGGGTAGGGGTTGATTAATTTTTGTAAAGACCCGCAAAATAATTTCCAAGGGGTGTATCTATCTCTTGGTGAGGGTTAAAGATGTATCCTCCAAAGTCTCTTCTCTTGAGTCACTCCTCATTGTAAGTGAGTTTCCCGATGTCTTCCCAGATGAGTTACTCGGTGTTTCTCCCGATACTCAGCCCATCTTAATCCCTTCTTATGGAATGGCTCCCATAGAATTGAAAATTTTAAAGGAGCAACTAAGGGATTTGTTGAAAAAGGGTTTGATTAGACTAGTCAGTCTTCATGGGGTGGCCCAGTTCTATTTGTAAGAAAGAAATATGGGTCACTCCGCATGTGCATTGACTATTGGAAACTCAATAAGGTCACCATCAAGAATAAGTATCCCTTTCTGATGATAGATGATTTGTTTGATCAACTACAAGGGGTTACTCATTTCTCCAAAATTGATTTGAGATCCGGTTATCACCAGTTGAGGGTTAGAGAAAGTGACATCCATAAGATGACTTTCTTGATTAGGCATGGACATTTTGAGTTTTTGGTGATGTCGTTTGGCCTCACTAATGCACCGACGATATTCATGGACCTCATAAATAGGGTGTTCAAGCCTTATCTCAACATGTTTTTATGGTGTTTATTGATGACATCCTTATCAGTCCCCGAGGTGAGCAAGAGCACATGGAGAACTGGAGGGTAGTATCGCCAATCCTAAGGGAACAAAAGCATTATGCAAAGTTTGATAAATGCAAGTATTGGATAGATAAGGTTGCCTTCCTTGGGCATGTGGTATCTAGAGAGAGCATTAAATTTGATCCCACGAAGACAAAATTAGTGAGAAATTGGCCAAGGACATTGACTCCTACTGACATAAGAAGTTTCTTCGGTCTAGCCGGTTACTATAGAAGGTTTGTGCAAGACTTCTCTACTATTTCATCTCCACTCACCAAGCTAACTCTAAATAATCCTATGTTTGTGTGGATAGATGAATGTGAGAGGAGTTTCCAAACATTAAAGGATTGATTGAGTTCAGACCCAATATTGATATTGCTAGAAGGGAATGATGGGTTTATCATGTAATTGTGATGCATTAAGGATTGGGTTGGGTTATGTGTTAATGCAAAATGGTAATGTGATTGCTTATGCTTCAAGGTAGTTGAAAGTGCATGAGAAGAATTATCGGACTCATGATCTCAGAATTATGGAGGTGGTATTTGCCTTAAAGTTTTGGTGACATTACTTGTATGGAGTTCATGTAGTGTTTTCACCGACCACAAGAGTCTCTAACACGTGTTCACCCAAAAGGATCTCAACTTGAGGCAACGGAGGTCGTTAGAGCTACTCAAGGATTATAATATGAGTGTGAAGTACTACCCAAAAACTCCAATGTGGTAGCTGACACCCTTAGTAGAATTTCCATGGGTAGTGTGTCCCGTATTAAAGAAGGTGGAAGAAGAGAGTTAGCCAAAGATATTCATAGGTTTTCTTGATTGGGAGTGAAATTGAGTGAGTTCGAAAGTGGTAGTGCAATGGTTCTTCATGGTTCCACATCTTCCTTGATTGATGAGGTTAGGGCCATGCAAGATCTTTATCCTACCTTGGTTGAGGTTAAAACCTTAGTAAAAGATGGAAAGATAGAAGTCTTCTCACAAGGGGGAGATGGTGTACTCCCATATCAAGGGTTCTTGTGTGTGCCCAATAAGAGTGAGTGAAAGACGTTGATCATGCAAGAAGCCCATAACTCTTCATATTCCATTTATCTGGGTACTACCAATATGTATAGAGACTTGACGGAAATTTGTTGGTGGAACATAATGAAGAAGGACATTGCTCAATTTGTGTCCGAGTGTGCAAAATGCCAACATGTCAAAGTTCAATACCAAAGGCCAGGCGGCCTAGCACAATATGCTAACATTCCTACTTGGAAGTGGGAAAAGTTTAACATGGACTTCGTAATTGGGTTTCCAAAGGCAAAAAACATTTTAACTCTAGAAGGGTGATAGTTGACCACATGACGAAGTCGGCTCATTTCCTACAAGTCAAGACTACATTTAGTGCCGAGAACTATGTGTACTTGTATATACGAGAGTTGGTGAGGTTCCATGGGATTCCATTGTCCATCATATTGGATCATGGAGTTCAATTCACTTCTCACTTTTGGAAATCATTTCAAAGAGGAGTTGGTATTAGGGTGAAGTTAAGTATGACTTTTTATCCCCAAATCGACGAGAAAACTGAAAGGACCATTCAAACATTAGAGGATATGTTGATTGCTTGTGTGTTGGAATTTAAGTGAAGTTGGGATGAACACTTGCCACTTATCGAGTTTGTTTACAACAATAAGTTCTATGCAAGTATTAGGACGACATCATTTAAAGCTTTGTATAGTAGATAATGTAGATCACCTATCGGGTGGTTCGAAGCCGGTGAGGTGGCATTAATAGAACTAGACTTGTTGATGAATAATATGGAGAAAATTTAAAGCATAATGGAGATATTATGAACAACCCAAACCCGAGAAAAGTCCTACTCTGAAGAAGAAGGGAACTCAACTTCCAAGTTGGTGATTGGGTTTACATGAAGGTATGTCCTATGAAAGGTGTGCTCCAATTCGATAAGAAAGAAAAATTGAGTCCTAGATATGTGGGACCCTATAAGGTGGTGAGAAGAGTAGGGAAAGTGTCATATGAGTTAAATCTACCCAACGTGTTATATTTTATTTATCCGGTCTTCCATTTGTCGATGTTATGGAAATTCATGGGTGACCCAAGTTCCATACTTCCTTTGCATGATGTGATCATTGAAGAGGATTCGAGTTATAATGAAGTAGCGGTTGAAATCCTAGACCGGCAAGTCAAGAAACTAAGGAACAAGGAAGTTGCATCCGTTAATGTGCTTGGAGAAACCAACAAGTTGAGGGTGCTACTAGGGAAGAAAAAGAAGATAAGATGAAGTGTTATTCACATCTATTCCACTCTACTCCAGCCCAAGGTATTAAGAAATTCTTCCTAAAACCTCAAACTCCATGCATTTTAGTTTTTCATGATGTATGCATTTATTTTGATGTCTGGGGTCACACTCACGAAACAATATACGGGTTGTAAGGTATCCTACAGGCCATCACTTGGTCTGTGGGTTACCCCATACTTGGAAATCTTTTCTCCTTCTAGAAGTTCTATGTTTATTGACGGAACCTACGGGCCGTTCCTATGAGTGACCAGACGGCCTATAAAATGGGATACGACCCATAGATATTCTTCATGGAATGAGACAAAGAATAAGGTGAAAATGGTTAAGTGTGGAAGGACTCTATGAGTTCAACCACGACCTGTGAGTGATTACACGACCCATAGCATGTGTCTGTGCTTTTGAGTCTAGCAAAGTTAGGTTTTAGGAAATTTCAAATGTATTATTAAACGAAGGGACTTATGGCTCGTAGATTGACTTACAACTGTAATCTGGGTCTCGTAGGTCGACATGATAGTTTTAATGAGGGGTAATTTTTTCATTTCAATCCTTTCTATTCCTAATCTATGTCATTTTGGGGATGAAAAAGGGGCCCTATATTAGTCTCAAATCCCTAATTCTGTCATTCATTCCCTCATTCTTTACTCTCAAAATTCTAAGGCAAGAAAGAGGCTCTCAAGGGAAGGCAACACAAGAACTAAGGTTTTTTTAACTCTTCTTTAATCCTACAAGTTTGTTTCTCTCCAGTTACCGCAAGGTATGTGAGTTGATTTTTGGGTATCCTTTCACCCATAAAGTTCCCTGTTAAGCATTTTACCTTTTCTTTAATTTTCTCAAATCAATGTGCATGCTTATAATGATTTCATGATATTTATGTTATTAAATGATACTTATGAAGTTCAATTAATTTTTGCTATGTTTATACACATATTTGACAAATGGTGACATGATGTTTTTTGATGAGATAAAGGTTTGGCATTTTTTTGATGTTCCTTTTAAAGAGAAATTTCTTTATGACTTATGTGATTTATGATTGTTCCATGATTAAAAACTAGACCCACCTAGTTTTCAAGTAAATGTTTCTATAATTTATGATGATTGTTAAGTCATTAATGAAGAGTTTCAAAGTTAAGTATATCAAAGATATGAATATAATGATAATTTCACTAAAAGATGTTTAAGAAAGGTGTCTAAGATGAAAGGAAAATTTTCACTTGGTGGTTCTTAAGTTTGAGTAATTCTTATGATTGCTACTTATATTTCTAAGTTGAAGTTTAAAGATTCTGTGTGATGACTTAGCACCACATGTGGCATTGTGGTGGGGTTCGATAAGGGAGCCTTAGAAGCAACCCTTTGTCACATTAACTATGTGCCACTATAGAAGCCCTTGTAGGCTAGGCTAGTAGATCCACATAAGCCATTTATTTTATAATGATGCATGGAAAGTTGACGGAGTTTTACCTGGCATGTCGTCTCCCTGTGCTAATGTAGGGGGTTATGTTGGATTCCATATAGTAGCTCACATGGTCTTACATGTCGGTTAAGGCCCATTCCCACAGGCTTATGATCTCATGTAATGTTTTTACTATGTCGGTTAAGGTCCATTCCCACAGCCATATTCCTTGTGCATGCTTAAGCTTACTTTGTGTGATTTTTACTATTTCTATCATTATATGTTATTTTAATAATGATGGCATTACAATTTCATCCATGCATTGCATCTCACATACATAATATATTCAAATGTACTAAAGCATATTTTTCCCGCATGATTTAACTATTTAAGGACAGACACTCCTCCACCAGCTCATGGCTAGTACTTAACATTCAAGGGTAACTTTATTGTTCATGGTGAGCCTTAGTTTGGGACTCCTCCACTTTATCGTTTATCTTGTATCTTTGCTTTGTTTTAAGATGAATGTAGTTGTAGCCATTTTGAGGCTTTTACTTTCTATGTTCCCTTTTTATGGATTCCTTTCTAGTTGATGAAACCCGACCGTAACGATTCTATTCATTATGTATTAGTAGTTATTATCATGGACAAGAATGAATATTAGTTATTTCAATGGGTTTTTATGTTGCTTCATTGAAAAATTGGTCCTTAGAGTCATCGAATAGGCTAAATGTTAGCTTGAGTAGAGTAGAGTACGTAACTCACAATTTATCATGAATGCAATAATGCATCATTAAAACATCTTTAGTAATCATTTCATGAGTATGTAGGCATGTAATTTGATATAATGAGATTGACCCTTGGGATCTTGAAGAGATTAAGCATGAGTGACAAAGTATTTTAGGCTTGAGTAGACGGAAAGAGGTAAGGATATCATTTCATTATATCTGCCTCCGCTTCTTATGTTGAACTTTCAACTTGTTGATTTCTCCACAAAACATTGTGTAAGGACCCAGGTTTTCGAACAGCTTTATCGTATCTCATAACGTTGGTTGGTGAGAAAATTTGACCAAGTGTCACTCCATGGGAGACCCACACGGCCAGTGGAGAGGTACTTGGCCATAATTTTGATTACGGGTATTCGACAGAGAATTTCAGACTAAGTGAGGTCACACGACCACCCACATGGTCCGTATAGTGTGTCACGGGCCGTATGGCCTACCGTATAGCTTACAACGTGAAATATTTCTAAGTACGAAATTACCGTCTTGTAACCTTTTTGTGTAAGAACTTTTAAAGTGTCATCACACTGCTCCTAACACGACCCGTGTAGTGTCACACGGGCCGTATAGCTAACTGTATGGCACCCCTTTGCTTCGAAAAAATTCTAAGTGTGAGCATTGAGAAATTTGTTTAAGTGTTGCCTCACAGGTATTATTTACAGGCTGTGAAGTATCTCACGGACTGTGTATTTGCCCATCTATCCTTATCGGCCTACTTTTCCATCCATTTCATTAATAGCATTTAGGTAATTACATTTCATTTTAATTGTGTTTTATGACCTTTTGCCTATCCTAAACCCCCTAGATCATATGATACCCTTCTATTCTAATTTATTCTCATTAGAAACACTCTCAAACTAAAATCAATTCCTAAAATACTCTCCAAGTCCTCTCAATACTCAAGCTAGGATTCAATTGGGGTTTCAAGTTCAAGCTAAATGCTTCTCAAATTCATCTTCCTAATCAACGTATGTGGATTGATTCTTAGTCCCTTTCAACCAAGAAGACCCAAAACTCCTTTCAACCGATTTCATGAATTTTAGCTTACTTTAAATGTGGGTTTTCATTGCTTGATCTTATTAAATACAATGGATGTATGGGATGTACTCTATTGATCCTTTTAAATTACTTTAAATCTCTATCATGATGATTTATATTGAAGTTATTAATATTCCCTTTAATGTTGATTTATGGATGGGTAATTTATATTATGATTTAGATGTTGATTTAATTATGGATTCACTCAATTTCATATTATGATGTTGATTTTAGCTTGAATCTATGTTACCCATGCTATTCTCATACCATGCATTACATTCGCATTCATCAACATTGATCTTTATGAAAATTATGAAGTGGCTCAAGCCCAATTACATTTTATGAAATGATTTTGATAAGATATTGGTTATGACAAAAATGTGATCACATATATGTCAATGATTATGTGTTTTGAGCATTTTGGATGCTTGCACCATTCCATAATTATAATCGAGCTAGTCCTACGCATGAATATTCTAACTATGAGCTATGATTTGGCATTTAAGCCTAAATGCGCATTGATCAGATTTGAAATGACTATTGCCTTTTTGAAAGTATGTATATATATACTATATGTATTCTCGTGGGATGTTGACTTAGCACCGATTGATAGGGGGCTTTAGGGCTATCACCAAGAGTCCTCTCCCTTTCCTCGAACTATGTGCCTAGCATATGTTATGAGAATCTTATTCAAAATGGGATATGTTCTCGTAAGGAAAGCTTCTTCATACGAAATGGGATATGTTCCCATAAGGTGAAGTATTATGATATGATATGAAAAATCCTTTCCGAAATGGGATATGTTCCGGTAAGGGGGTTACTTCATACGAAATGGGATATGTTCCCGTAAGGTGAAATATGGTTTGCCTTTGGCAAGTAGACCACCGCTGTACCGGTGAGGGGATTTCATCGGGATTCGAAGTACTTTCTCACTTAGTCTTACACATGTCGGTTGAGGTCACAACCCCACTATGTATAAACATCATTGCATTCATGCATCATGAATTTCATGGCATATTGTATACTATTTCCTTGGATATATACTTTTTCCTATATTAGGTGCCCTTGTCATCTATCATTGAAATGAAGGTTTGATAAGTCATATGATTTTCATGCCCGCATACTTAGTACATTCTAACGTACTAACACATACTCTATGCCTAAATGATTTTACTATGTAGGAGCCGAGTTCTACGATTATCAACCGTTCGACGAGTAGCTCAATTCTGAAGGTTGAACTTGTGGTGAGTCCCATCTTCTAAGGACAAGCCACCTTCCTCTATCTATGTTATTCTATGTCTACTTTCTTATTTGAGGGTGAGCCTGGGATATGTCTTGGCCCCCATTCCATCTTATGACTAGAGGCATTGTTGGACATCTTGTAGACGCCCGCAGATATATATATATATATATGCTATGTGATGTATTCGGAGCATATGTTATTGGTTACCTTTTTGAAATTACTATTATGGGTCGATGAAGGACGTATGTCATGTTTGCATATTTGGTGTGGAAATATGGAAGTACCTAAGTCCCGTTCCCCCCCATAGCATGAGTCCTACTTAACCGCCTCTTAGTTCTTGTATGCTATGCGCTATGTGAATCCATGTGAATTCCTTTCCCCTCGATGGTGCCATAGCATGAGTCTTACTTTACCATCCCTTAGTATTATGTGATTATTATTTGATTTCACTTCCGAATCGATGATATGGATTTAGATACTTCGAGGCTTATTTGGGGACTCTCGAGTTCCTATTCAGTGTGTCACATCTAGACCGTAGTCTCAGGTTGTGACAAAAGATGATATCAGAGCCCTAGGTTTATAATGGTCCTCGGAGTCTAACATGCCGCGTCAAGTAGAGTCCTGTTCGTGGGTGTGAACTGCACCATGCCTATGAGTGGGAGGCTACGAAGACATTCTAAGAATTGCCTCACTTCTTCATGTCTTACGTCATGCTATGACTCGTATATTTTGGTCTCCCTATCTTGACAGTGTCGTTGCTCCCTTTCAGAAGATGCCTCGAGGAAGACCCCACCCACCAAGGCTAGCTCCAGCTGATGAGGATCAGGAACCTCAAGATCCTATGGATGAACCCATCTCAAACGGTGAATTCCATACAACCTTTGCCATGCTTGCCCAGGTGGTGACATCTCAGACAAGGCAGGGTAACCTACTACGGGATCATACACTAGCTTCTAGGGTGAGGGATTTCACCCAAATGAATCCTCCGGAGTTCCATGGGTCGAAGGCTGATGAGGATGCTTAGGAGTTCATTGATAATCTCATCAAGATATTGAACATTATGGGTGTCACTTCTGGGGAGAAGGTTGAATTGGATGCCTACCAACTAAAAGATATGGCTTAGGTATGGTATACCCAATGGTCTATAAGAGGGTTTGCGGCGGTGATGTCAATTGCGAAGGGCTCAGACTTGTGTTCTTGGATCACTTCTTTCCGCTTGAGCTTAGGGGGGCAAAGATGACTAAATTTATCAACCTCAAGAAAGGGGGTATGAGTGTGAGAGACTATGCCCTCAAATTCATAAAGCTCTCCAAGCATGCTCCGTCACTTGTGGCTAACCCCCATGCAAGGATGCACAAGTTCATTTCTGGTATATCTGATTTGCTTGTAAAAGAATGCTGTACTGCTATGCTCATATAGGATATGGATATTTCTAGATTCATGGTGTATGCTGAACAAATCAAAGGGGAGAAACTTAAGGAGAGAAGGGTACACAATCCTAAGAGGGCCCGTTTTGAGGGTGGATTCTCTGGTTCATGGAGTGGTGGATTTGGTCACTTCCAGCAGCGCCAAGGTTCTGGACCTCGAGTCACTAATTCTCGCGTAGCTCCTCCTAAGGAACCGGTTGGTGGTGGACAAGGGTATCCTCTATGTAACAAGTGTAGGAAGCCACACACGTATGTTTGTTTGAGGTATTTGGGTGTTTGCGATGGGTGTGCTGATGAAAACCACAAGGTTGTTGATTGTCCTAAGAATGCCCGTAGAGGCCAAGGTCAGGTAGCTTATGATGGTCAAGGCCAACAAAGAGCTCCCCAGGGGGTTTCCCCAAGGAACAACAGGTTCTATGCACTCAATACCCGTCAGGATGTTGAGGAAGCTCTGGATGTCGTGACTGGTATGTTAAAAGTCTTTGATTTTGATGCTCATGTTTTGCTTGACCCGGGTGCAAATTTGTCTTTTGTGACTCCTCTGTTGGCGTTTAAATTTGGTTTGAGTCCCAAGATTTTGAAGGATCCTTTCTCAGTTTATACTCTTGTGGGTGAATCTGTTATTGCACATAGAGTCTATCATGGTTGTTTGGTTTCTGTGTTGCACAAAGTTTTCCCTTGTGACCTTGTTGAATTTGAGATGTTCGATTTTGACGTGATTCTTGGGATAGATTTGTTGCATGCATCCTATGCCTCTATAGATTGTAGAACCCGGAAGGTCAAGTTCCAACCTCCCGGTGAACCCGTTCTTGAATGGAAGGGTGGTGACTCCTCTATTAAAGGTAAATTTATTTCCTACCTCAAGGCCCAAAAAATGATTTCCAACGGGTGCATTTATCATATTGTGAGGGTCAAGGATATGGAGTCCGAAGCACCTACACTTGAGTCAGTTCCTGTGGTGAATAAGTTTTCGGACGTGTTCCCTAAAGACTAGCCTGGTGTTCCTCCTTAAAGGGAGGTGGACTTTGGCATAGATCTTCTTCCGGATACTCAGCCTATCTCTATTCCTCCTTAACATATGGCGCCAACAGAGTTGAAAGAGTTAAAATAGCAATTGAAGGATTTGTTGGACAAAGGCTTCATTAAGCCTGGTATATTGCCGTGGGGTGCTCCAGTGTTGTTTGTAAGAAAGAAGGATGGATCCCTTCAAATGTGTATTGATTATAGGCAGCTGAATAAGGTGAGCGTTAAGAATTAGTATCCATTGCCTAGGAATGATGACTTGTTCGACCATCTTCAAGGGGCTACTCATTTATCAAATATTGATCTTCGTTATGGGTATCATCAGTTGAAGGTTAGGGAGTGTGACATTCATAAGACAACCTTTTGGACCAGGTATGGGCACTTTGAGTTAGTGGTGATATCATTTGGCTTAATCAATGCTCCAGCCGTGTTCATAGATTTGATGAATCAAGTGTTTAGGCCATTTTTTGACAGTTTTATAATAGACTTCATTGATGACATTCTCATTTACTCTTGGAGTAAGCACAAGCACGGGGATCATTTGAGGATGAATCTACAAACCTCGAGAGAGAAGAAGGTTTATGCAACGTTTAACAAATGTGAATTTTTGTTGAGTGACGTGGCTTTCCTTGGTCATGTAGTGTCCGCTGATTGTATCAAGGTGGATCTGAAGTAGACTGAGGCCGTGAAGAATTGGCCCAGACCGTTGACTCCTTCGGATATTCAAAGCTTTCTGGGGTTGGCTGGATATTATAGAAGGTTGGTTGAAGGGTTCTCATCTATTGCATCTCTATTGACTAAATTGACCCAAAAGAAGGTGATGTTTGTGTGGTTAGATGAATATGAACAGAGTTTTAAACCTTGAAGGATCGGCTTACGTCGGCTCCCGTCTTTACTTTACTAAACGGCTTGGAGGGATTCGTGGTGTATTGTGATGCCTCACGGATTAGGTTGGGTTGTGTGCTTATGCAACATGGTAAGGTAATAACATATGCATCAAGGCAGTTGAAGGTGCATGAACGTAATTACCCAAAACATGATCTTGAGTTGGTGGCGGTAGTCTTTGCCTTGAAGATTTGGTGACACTATTTGTATGGGGTTCATGTTGATGTATTCACTGATCACAAAAATTTTCAATATGTGTTCACTCAAAGGGATCTCAACTTGAGGCAAAGGAGATGGTTAGAACTCCTAAAGGATTACGAAATGAGTGTTCACTACCATCCCAACAAGGCCAATGTTGTAGCTAATGCTCTCAGTAGGCTATCTATGGGAAGTGTGACACATGTTGAAGAGGAAAGGATGGAATTAGCAAGGGAGGTTCACTGGTTGGCTAGGTTGGGTGTCAGGTTGGACAAATCAAGTGATGGTGGTATCTGTGTTCAAAGCGGGGACAAATCTTACGTGGTGGTTGATTTAAAAGCTAAGCAAGATTTAGACCCATCATTGCTTGAATTGAAGAAGTTGGTTGCTGAAAAAGAGATTGAGGTGTCCTCCCAAGGGGGAGATGGTGTGCTCTAGTACCAAGACCGGCTTTGTGTTCCAGATCTGGATGATCTTAGAAGAATGATAATGAGTGAGGCTTACAACTCTCATTATTCTATTCATCTGGAGTCTACTAAAATGCATTGGGATTTGAAGGAAGTGTATTGGTGGCATGGTATGAAGAAGGACATAGCTAAGTTCATATCCGAATGTCCAAGTTGTCAACAAGTGAAGGTAGAGCACCAAAGGCCCTGTGTCTTGGCTCAAAATATTGAGATTCCCACATGGAAGTGGGAAGATGTGAACATGGATTTTGTGGTTGGTTTGCCTTGGACCCAGAGGCAATTCAACACTATTTGGGTCATCGTTGACCGGATGACCAAGTCATCTCACTTTCTACCAGTCAAGACTACCTATAGCGCCGAGGAGTGTGCGAGGTTGTACATCCAAGAATTGGTGAGACTGCATGGTGTGCCTAGATCTATCATATCAGATCGTGGTACCCAATTCACTTCCCACTTTTGGAGGTCATTTCAGAAGGGACTTGGAACTAAGATTAAGTTGAGCACCACTTTTCATCCTCAAACCGACTGGCAAGCTGAGAGGACTATTCAAACCTTGGAGGATATATTAAGGGCTAGTTTGTTGCAGTTTAAGGGTAACTGGGATGATTACCTTCCTCTCATTGATTTTACCTATACTAATAGCTTCCATTCTAGCATTGGTGTGGCACCATTTGAGGCCTTGTATAGGAGGAGGTTTAGGTAACCAGTAGGGTGTTTTGAGTTGGGAGAGATGGCATTGATTGGCCCCGAAAAAGTAAAGGTAATTAGAGAAAGGTTAAAGAAGGCACAAAGTCGCCAAAAGTCCTATTCGGATGTTAGGAGGAGGGATCTTGAGTTTCATAATAGTTATTGGGTATATGTGAAGGTTTCGCCTATGAAGGGTGTGATGCATTTTGGTAAGAAGGGCAAGCTATGCCCCCGATATGTTGGCCCTTATGAGACCATTGAGCGGATGGGGAACGAGGCTTATAGGCTAGAGTTGCCTCAAGACTTGAGTTCCATTAACCCGCTCTTCCATGTGTCGATGTTAAGGAAATTAGTTGGCACACCTAGCACCATTGTGCCTTTTGAAGGAATTGAGATTGAGGAGAACCTATCTTATGAGGAAGTCCTGGTAGAAATTTTAGATAGGCAAGTGAAGCGGCTTCGTAACAAGGATGTGGCTTCGGTAAAGGTACTTTGGAGAAATCATCACGTGGAGAGTGTTACCTGGGAGGCGGAATCGGACATGATGAAGCAATATCCCTATCTTTTTTAATCTACTCAAGCCTAAGGTACTAGGCAGACCCTATTCTAAATAGTCCTAATTCTTTCGCTCTTGAGTGTCATGACATGACTTGCATACATGTGCACGAAAATGATTTTTGTGATGTTTGAATGATTTGAATACATTTGAAATGGGTTTTAAAGACTTTATGATTCTTCAAGCGATGAACTATGCATTATACCTTCTGTTCGGACGTTTCATGTCTTAAGTCAAGCTCTCAAGCCTTGTCATTGCACATTCGAGGATGAATGTTCCCAAGGGGGAGATGATGTAAGTTCTCGAGTTTTCCAACGACTTTATCAGATCATATAATGTTGACTCGGGAGAAAATTTTACCAAATGTCGCCCTTTGGGAGGCCCACACGACCAGTCTGAAGTCACATGAACCGTGTGGCTTTCTGTGGAGAGGTACTTGGCCATAATTTTGATTACAGGAATTCGATAGAGAATTTCGAAATAGATGAGGGCACACAGCCACACACACGGTCCGTGTGGTGTGTCACGGGCCGTGTGGCCTACTGTATGGCTCGCAACATGAAAGTTTTCTAATTACAAAATTACTGTTTTGTAACTTTTTTGTGCAAGAATTTTCTAAGTGTTGTCACACGGCTCCTGACACGACCCGTGTAGCCATCCCTATGGAACCTCTTTGATTCAAAAAAATCCTAAGTATTGAGCGTTGCAAAATTTGTTTTAAGTGTCGCCTCACGTGCACTGTTCACAGGTCGTGAAGTGTCTCACGGACCGTGTAGGTGCCTGTGTAGCCTTAACAACCCTCTTTTCCATCTGTTTCATTAATGGTGTTTAGGTAATTATGGTTCATTTTAATTGTGTTTTATGACCTTTTGCCTACCCTAAACCCCCTAGATTAGCTAATACCCTTCTATTCCAATTCATTCTCATTAGAAACACTCTCACACTAAAATCAAATCCCAAAATACTCTTTAAGTCCTTCTCTCAATACTGAAGCTAGGATTCAATTGGGGTTTCAAATTCAAGCCAAATTCTTCTCAAATTCATCTTCCTAATCAAGGTATGTGGGATTGATTCTTGGTCCCTTTCAACAAAGAAGACCAAAAACCCCTTTCAATTAATTTCATGAATTTTAGCTAACTTTAAATACGAATTTTCATTATTTGATCTTATTAAATCCAATTTATGTATTGGCTGTGCTCTATCGATGATTTTAAATTACATTAAATCCCTATCATGATGATTTACATTGAAGTTATGATGTTACGAACATGCATGTCCCCTTTAAAGTTGATTTATGCATGGGTGGTTTATATTATGATTTAGATGTTGATTTAATTATGGACTCACTCAATGTTATATTATGATGTTGATTTTAGCTTGAATCTATCTTGCCTATGCTATTCTCACACCATGCATTGCATTTGCATTCATGAACATTGATCTTCATGAAAATTATGAAGTGGGTTAAACCCAATTACGTTTTATGAAATAATTTTGGTAAGATATTAGTTATGAAAAGAATGTGATCACATATATGTCAATGATTATGGCTTTTGAGAATTTTGGGTGCTTGCACCATTTCGTAATTGTAATCGAGCTAGTCCTACGCATGAATATTATAACTATGAGCTGTCATTTAGCATTTGAGACTAAATGCGCATTGATTGGATTTGAAATAACTATTGCCTTTTTGAAAGTATGTATATATATTCTATAGTATTCTCATGGGATGTTGACTTAGCACTGATGGATTGAATGCGTTAGGGCTATCCCAAAGGGTCCTCTCCCTTTCCTCGAACTATGTGCCTAGAATATGTTATGAGAATCCTATCCAAAATAGGATATGTTCCCGTAAGGAAGGTTGCTTCATACGAAATGGGATATGTTCCCGTAAGGTGAAGTATTATGATATGATATGAAAAATCCTTTCCTAAATGGGATATGTTCCCATAAGAGGGTTGCTTCATACAAAATGGGATATGTTCCCGTAAGATGAAATATGGTTTACCTTTGGCAAGTAAACCACCACTGTACCGGTATGGGGATTTTATTAGGATTCCAAGTATTAGCTCACTTAGTCTTACACATGTCAGTTGAGGTCACATCTCCACTATGTATGAACATCATTGCATTGATGCATCATGAATTTCATGGCATATTGTATATTATTTCCTTGGATATATACTTCTTCCTATATTATATGCCCTTGTCATCTAACATTGAAATGTTGGTTTGATAAGTCGTATGCATTTCATGCCCGCATACTTACTACATTCAAACATACTAACACATACTTTATGCCTAAATGATTTTACCATTTAGGGGCCCAGCGCTACAATTATCCATTGTTTGACGAGTAGCTCTATTCCGAAGGTTGAACTTTTGGTGAGTCCCATCTTCCAAGGACAAGCGACCTTCCTCTATCTATGTTATCCTATGTCTACTTTCTTATTTAAGGGTGACCGGAACATGTCTTGGCCCCCATTCCATCTTATTACTAGAGGCATTGTTGGACATCCTTGTAGACTCCCCTAGATTTATATATATATATGCTATGTGATGTATTCGGAGCTTATGTTATTAGCTACCTTTTTGAAATGGCTATTATGGGTCGATCACAGACATATGTCATGTTTGTATGTTTGGTGTGGAAATATGGAAGGTCCTAAGTCCTGTTTTTCCCCATAGCGTGAGTCCTACTTACCCGCCCCTTTAGATTTTATTTGTTATGTGCTATGTGAATCCATGTGAATCCCTTTCCCCTCGATGTCTCCATAGCGTAAGTCCTACTTACCCATCCCTTAGTATTATGTGATTATTATTTGATTGTGCTTCTAAACTGATGATGTAGATTTGGATACATCGAGGCTTGTTTGGGGACTCTCGAGTTCCCATTCGCTGTGTCACATCTTGTCCTTAGTCTCGGGTCGTGACACCTTGACAAATGCAACTTCCTTTTTTCTCAATCTTTTAACTTTTCGGTCCAAGATTTATACCAGAACTTCATCATAGGTTAAGTTCTCCTTAATACTCATGTCATTCAGGGGTACAACCACATTTGGATCACTAATACATTTCCTCAACATTGATATATAAAACACCAAATGAACCATAGACAATTCAAACTTATAAGCCACCTTACAAATCCTTTCCATGATCTTATAAGGCTCTACATACCTTGGACTGAATTTTCCCTTCTTGACAAAACACATTATACCTTTCATAGTAGATACTTTAAGATAGACCTAATCATCCATATTGAATTCAAGATCCCTCTTTCTAGCGTCGGAGTATGACTTTTGACCACTTTGGGCTATTTTCAACATCTCCCTTATGATTCTTACTTTCTCCATATCTTGAAGTACCAAATAGGACCAATCAAAGACATCTCTATAATTTCAAACTATCCTACTAGAAACCTACATCTCTGCCTATATAAAGTCTTGAAAGGTGCCATCTCAATGCATGAATGATGGCTATTTTTGTATGTAAATTCACTCAAAGGTAGATAGTCATCCCAATTTCCCTTGAAATCAAGCACAGACGCCATTAAAAATCTTCCAATGCTTGAATTATTCTTTCGGTCTGTGCATCCGTTTGAGGATGAAATGATTATTTAATTTCACCTTGGTACGAAGTCCCCTTTGACAAGTCTTCCAAAATTGTGTTGTGAATTGAGTATCACCATCCAAAATTATGGACAAAGGCACACCATGAAGCCTTACCAATTCCTTAACATTTATCTTGGCATATTCCTCCGCATTATAAAAAGCCTTAACGGGTTGAACATGAGATAATTTTGTCATCCTATCCACAACAACCCGTATATAATCAAATTGCCTTCTAGTCATAGGCAAATCCATAGTGGAATCCATGTTTACATCCTCCCATTTCAATATTGGAATACCAATGTATTAAGCTAGACCTCCCAGTCTTTGATGTTCAGCCTTAACTTGTTGGCAATTTGGGCATTCCGCCACAAACTTGGCTATATCTTTATTCATGCCATTCCACCAATACACTCCCCTTAGATCAGTATACATCTTGGTGGATCCTAAGTGGATAAAATACCATGAGTTAGAGTCTTCACTCAATATCATCTCCCTTAGACCATCAACACTCGGGAGACACAGTCGACCTTCATAAAGAAGTACCCCATCTCTCCCACATGAGAAAACCTCAACCTTCTTTTCAAACACTAACTTCTTCAATTCCGCTAAAGTAGGATATATATATATTTCCTTTCCTTGATCTTCTCTATCAATGATATTCCTCTCCATTATGCACAAGAATACTACCGAATTGTGAATTTCTCAATCTTACACCCAATCGGTATACATCCTTTACCAGCTCCTTTCACTCTCCACATGAGCCACACTTCCCATGGACACCCTACTAAGAGCATTTGCCACAAAATTTGCCTTACTCGGATGATACAACACACTCATATCATAGTCCTTAAGCAATTCTAGCCATCTTCTTTGCCTAAGGTTCAAGTCCATTTGGGTAAACATATATTGCTAGCTCTTATGGTCGGTAAATATATTAACATGCATCCCATAAAAATAGTGATTCCATATTTTCAATACAAACACAATGCCCAACAACTCAAGATCATGGGTTATGAACCTTCGATTTCCTTGAAGCATAGGTAATGACCTTGCCATGTTGTATCAACACAAAACTGAGTCCCACACGTGAAGCATCACAATTAACAACAAATCTATTTGAACCTTATGGTAATGTCAAACTAGGGGCTGAAGTAACGCAATCTTTCAACATTTGCAAATTTTTCTCGCATTCATCTGAATATTGAAATTTCACCTTTTTATAGGTCAACCTAGTCAAAGGTGATGCAATAGAGGAGAATCCGTCAACAAATCTCCTATTATATCTGATCAAATCCAAAAAACTCCTAATATTTGAAGAAGAAAATGGTCTAGGCTGATTCTTTACGGCCTCCATATTCTCTGGATCAGCCATAACACCATCACCGAACATTATATAACAAAGCAATGCCACCTCTCTCGGCAAAAATTCACATCTGCTGAATTTGGAAAATAATTTCTTATCTCTCAAGGTTTGCAACAAAATTCTCAAGTGACCCATATTTTCCTTTACACTTTGGGAATAGATCAACATATCATCATAAATACCATCACACAAATGTCTAGATAAGGCTTGAAAACTCGATTCATGAAATCCATAAAGATAGCAGGGGAATTGTAAGGACCCATATTTTTTGAGTGACGTTACCCAAATCTCTTGGAAATGTCTCAGGTGAACTGCCACACATCACTCCACAGAGGGCCCACACAAGTTGTGTGAAGCCACATGGACCATGTGGCCTCCCATGAAGGGACACTTGGTCCATTTCACGGTTAGAACAACTTTGAGACGGAAGAAAATTTGGTCAAGTGAGGGCACACGGCCACTCACACGGTCCGTGTGATGTGTCACGGTCCGTGTGGCTCAACGTGTGACTCACTACGTGAAATTATTCTAAGTATAGAAATACCATCTCATAACTTTGTCATGCGAAAATTATTTGAAGTACTGCTACACGATCGGCGTCACAACCCATGTAGAGTCATACAGACCATGTAGTCGTCTGTGTGGAAACCCTTAGCTCTATGTGATTTTCTACTGTGATGTTTCTAAGTGTTGGGTCATGACCATTGTTAAGGGTACATCTGACATTTCACGGACCGTGTAGTGGACCGCGTGGACCTAACGGTTCCAGTTTTGGTTGGTTTCATTAGTGGCATTTATGTAATATTTATTTATTTTAATTATGAATTATGACCTTTTACCTATCATAAGCCCCTAATTCAATTGATATCCACTGCCCTCTTAACTCATTGTCCTAAAACCTTCTACCCCTCATAAGATCACCTCCCTATTCCTCTGTATACTTCCCTCTCAAGGATCAAAGCTAGGTTTCTATTGGAGTCCAATTCCAGCTAAGTTCATCCCTCAAATTCAGCTCCTCAATCAAGGTATATGGGATTAATTCTTGATCCCTTTTAACAAAGAATACCCAAAATTCCTTTCAATTGATTTCATGAATTTAGTCTACTTTAAAAATAGTGATTTTTCATTACTGGATTTACTTAAATCCAATTGATGTATGGGCTATATTCTACCTATGATTTCCAATCACTTTGATCACTATTATGATGATTTATATTGAATTATGAAGTTATGAACATGCATGTCCCCTTTTAAAGTTGATTTATGCGTGGGTAATTTATACTATGTTTTAGACATTGATTTAACTATGGATTGACTCAATTTAACATTATAATATTGAATTTTACTTGAATCAATGTTACCCATGCCAACCTCACATCATGCATTGCATTTGTATCCTTGCACATTGATTTATATGGGAATTATGATATGATTATCAAAAATCCTTTTAAAAAGTGAGTCGTAAGGAAGGTGATCATCTACTTAAAAGCGTGGTCGTAAGGTGCAATATAGATTAACTTTGGCAAGTAATCTTCTCCCTACTGGTAGGAGGTCCCAATCGGTCTAATTCATGTAATAGCTCGCATGAGTTTGATTTTTCGTTTATAGTCTATCCCCACTATATATAAGCATTGTTGCATTTCATGCATCATAAACTTCATGGCATCTAGTATATTTCTCCGTTGGATATATGATTCTTTCTATATTATGTGCCATTGTCATCTAACATTGAAATGCAGGTTTGGTAATTCATATGCATTGCATGCCTGAATAGTTAGTACATTCAAATGTACTAATGCATACTCTATACTTACATGATTTTACCATGTAGGGGCCAAGCACTTTGAGTACCAATAGGTTGACGAATAGTTTAATTTCGGCGTATAGTATGGTGAGTCCCGTCTTCCAAGGATGAGCCAACTACCAATCTATTATGCTAATTCAAAATGTTCCTCTTATTTAAGGGTGAGCCCGTAACTGACCCTGTTCCTTTTGACTAGAGGCAATTGTTGGACTTTATGTAAACCCTTCTGAAATCCGTTTGTTATGACTTTTACCTTGCTTATGTATTGTTGGAATGGTTTATGAGAAACTCCGATTTGGCCATGCGTATGTTTTGTTGTGGAAATGTGGGAAGTCTCTAACCCCGTATTGTCCCCATAATGTGAGTTTCCGTCCCTTAAAACTATGTGTTATTAGTTGAATTCTATAACTGAACTGATGATGTGGATTTAGATACTTCAAGCTTTTTTGGGGACTCTCGAGTTCCCACTCGTCATGTCACATCTAGGTCCTAAATTGGGTCGTGACAAAATATGGTATCAAAGCCCTATGTTTATAAATAATCCTCAGAGTTCAACATGGCACGTTGAGTGGAGTCCTATTCATGGGTGTGAAGTGCCCCATACCTATGAGTAGGAGGCTACGAAGGCGTTTCTAGGAATTGCGTCACTTATTCATGTCTTATGTCATGCTATGACTAGTATATTTAGTTCTCTTATCTTGATCGTGTCGTTGATCTATTTCAGGAGGTGCCTCAAGGAAGACCCCATCTACCAAGGTCAAGTCCAGCTAACGAGGATCAGGCTCCCCATGAGCCTATGGAGGAACCCATCTCAAACGACGAGTTTTGCACAGCCTTCTCCAAGCTTGCTCAGGTGGTAACATCTCAAACAAGGAAGGCTAACTTGCCATAGGATCCTAAGCCTGCTTCTAGGGTGAGGTATTTTACCTAAATTAATCCTCCGGAGTTCTATAGGTCAAAGGCCAATAAGGATGCCCAGGAGTTCATTGATGAGCTTAACAAAATACGGAAGATCATGGGTGTCACTTCTAAAGAGAAGGCTTAGCTGGCTGCCTATAAATTGAAAGATGTGGCCCAGGTGTGGTCTTCTCAATGGTTGTTGGAGAGAGTTTGCGGTGGTGATGTCAATTGGGAGGAATTCAGATTTGCCTTCCTTAATCATTTCTTTCCACTTGAGCTTAGAGAGACCAGAATGACTAAGTTTATCAATCTTAATCAAGGAAGTATGAGTGTGATGGACTATGCCCTCAAGTTCACAAAGCTTTCCAAGTGTGCTCTGTCACTGTTGACTGACCTCTGTGCAAGGATGCACAAGTTTGTTTTGGGTATCTAAGATTTACTCGTGAAGGAATTCCATACTGCTGTGCTTATACGGGATATGGATATTGCTAGACTCATGGTGTATGCAGAACAGATCAAAGGTGAAAAATTCAAGGAGAGAATGGTTCACGATCCGAAGAGGGCCCGTTTTGATGGTGGATTCTCTGGCTCTAGGAGTGGTGGTTTCGGTCACTTCCAATAGGGCCAAGGTTCAAGTACTCGAGTTGCTAATGATCAAGTACCTCCTCCCAGGGCACTGGTTGGTGACGGTCAGGGGCATCCTTTGTGTGACAAGTGTGGGAGGCCCCACCCGGGGGTGTATTAGCGAGAGTTGGGTATTTGTTACGATTATCGTGATAAAAATCATAAGGTTGCTGATGTTCCTAAGAATGGCGGTAGAGGCCAAGGTCAAGTGTCCCAAGGTGGGAAAGGTCAACAAAGGGCTCCCAAAGGTGTTACCCCAAAGAACAATCGATTCTATGCGCTCTATACCCGCCAAGATGTCGAGGAAGCTCCGATGTTGTGACCGGTATGTTAAAAGTCTTTATTTTGATGCTTATGTTTTGCTTGATCCGGGTGAAAATTTGTCTTTTGTGACTCCTCTGTTGGCTGTTGAATTTGGTTTGAGTCCCAAGGTTTTGAGGGACCCTTTCTCAGTTTACACTAACATGGGTGAATCTGTTGTTGCACATAGAGTCTATCATGGTTGCCCTGTTTCTGTGTTGCACAAAATTTTTCCATGTGATCTTGTAGAATTTGAGATGTTCGACTTTGACGTGATTCTTGGGATGGATGGTTGCATGCATCATATGCCTCAATAGATTGTAGGACCCGGAAGGTCAACTTCTAACCTCCCGGTGAGCCCGTTCTTGAATAGAAGGGTGGTGACTCCTCCATTAGAGGTCGGTTTATTTCCTACCTCAAGGTGCAGAGAAAGATTTCTAAGGGGTGCATTTATTACATTGTGAAGGTCAAGGATATGGAGTCCGAAGTGCCTACTCTTGAGTTGGTTGTGGTGAATGAGTTTTTGGATGTGTTCCTCGAAGACTTACTGGGCATACATCCTGAAAGAGAGGTGGACTTAGGCATAGATCTTCATCTGGATACTCGACCTATCTCTATTCCTCCTTATCGTATGGCGCAGAAAGAGTTGAAGGAGTTAAAAGAGCAATTAAAGAATCTGTTAGAGAAGGGTTTCATTTGGCCTAGTATATCATTGTGGGGTGCTCCGGTGTTGTTTGTACAAAAGAAGGACGGAACTCTTCATATGTGTATTGATTACAGGCAACTAAATAAGGTGACCGTAAAGAATAAGTACCCGTTGCCCCTGATTGATGACTTGTTTGACCAGCTTCAAGGGGATACTCATTTCTCAAAGATTAATCTCCGTTCCGGGTATCATCAGTTGAAGGTTAAGGAGTGTGATGTTCCAAGAATAGCTTTTCGGATAAGGTATGGGCACTTTGAGTTTGTGGTGATGTCATTTGGCCTAACTAATACTCCGGCCGTGTTTATGGATCTAATGAACTGTGTGTTTAAGCCATTCCTTGATAGTTTTGTGGTGGTCTTCATTGATAATATTCTCATTTATCCCCGAAGTGAACTGGAGCACGGGGATCACTTGAGGATGGTCCTCCAAACTTTGAGGGAGAAGAAGTTGTATGCCAAGTATAGCAAATGTGAATTTTTGTTGGGAGAAGTGGTTTCCTTGGTCATGTAGTTTCTGGTGATGGAATCAAGGTGGATTCGAAGAAGATCGAGGTTGTGAAGAATTGGCCCAGATCGTTGACTCCATTGGATATTCGCAGTTTTCTTGGGTTGGTTGGGTAAGGTTTGTTGAAGGGTTTTCGACTATAGCATCTCCATTGACTAAGTTGACTCAGAAGAAGGCTACATTCGTGTTGTCGGGCGAATGTGAGCGGAGTTTTTAGTCTTTAAAGGACCGACTTACTTCGGCTCCCATCTTAACTTTACCAAATGGTTTGGAGGCATTCGTGGTGTATTGTGATGCCTCGCGGATTGGATTAGGTTGTGTGCTTATGCAACAGGGTAAGGTAATAACATATGCATCAAGGCAGTTGAAGGTGCATGAACGTAATTACCCAATGCACGACCTTGAATTGGCAGTGGTGGTTTTTTCCTTGAAGGTTCAGAGACATTACTTATATGGGGTTCATGTTGATATGTTCACCGATCACAAAAGTTTGCAATAAGTATTCACTCAGAGAGATCTCAATTTAAGTCAAAGGTGATGGTTGAAGATCCTAAAGGACTACGACATGAGTGTTTTGTGTCATCCCAACAAGACCAATGTTGTGGCTGATGCTCTCAGAGAGTTGTCTATGGGGAGTCTGGCGCATGTCGGGGAAGAGAAGAAGGAGTTGGCAAGGGGTGTTCACTAGTTAGCTTAGGTTGCCGATCACAAAAGTTTGCAATAAGTATTCACTCAGAGAGATCTTAATTTAAGTCAAAGAAGGTGGTTGAAGATCCTAAAGGACTACGATATCCCGACAAGACCAATGTTGTGGCCGATGCTCTTAGAGAGTTGTCTATGGGGAGTTTGGCGCATGTTGGGGAAGAGAAGAAGGCGTTGGCAAGGGGTGTTCACTAGTTGGCTAGGTTGGATGTCAGGTTAGCTAATTCGAGCGATGGAGGTATTCGTGTTCAAAGAGGGGCAAAATCTTCCATGGTAAGTGCTGTAAAAGCTAAGAAAGATTTAGACCTATCGTTACTTGAATTGAAGGGGTAGGTTGCTAAAAAAGAGATCGAGGTGTTCTCCCAAGGGGGAGATGGTGTACTTCGGTACCAAGACTGGCTTTGTGTTCCGGATATGGACGATCTTAGAAGGGTGATCATCAGTGAGGCTCACAACTCTCATTATTCTATTCACCTGGGGCTTACCAAAATGTATCAGGATTTGAAAGAAGTATGTTGGTGGCATGGTATGAAGAAAGACATCGCTAAGTTCGTATCCGAATGCCCGAGTTATCAATAGATGAAGGTAAAGCACCAAAGGCCTGGTGGCTTGGCCCAAGACATTGATATTCCCACATGGAAATGGGAAGATGTGAACATGGATTTTATGGTTGGGTTGCCTCGGACTCGAAGGCAATGTGATTCCATTTGGGTTATCATAGATCGGATGATGAAGTCGGCTTATTTCCTACCGGTCAAGACTACATTTAGAGTCAAGGACTACATAAGGTTGTATATCCAAGAGTCGGTAAGGTTGCATGGTCTGCCTAGGTCCATTATATCAGATCGTGGTACTCAATTCACTTCCCACTTTTGGAGGTCTTTCCAGAAGGGACTTGGAACTAAGATTAAGTTGAGCACCACTTTCATCTTCACTTTGATGGCCAAGTGAAAGGACTATTCAAACCTTGGAGGACATGTTGAGGGCTTTTGTATTGGAGTTTAAAGGAAATTGGGATGACTATCTCGCACTCATTGAGTTTACTTATAATAATAGCTTCCATACTAGCATTGGTATGGCACCATTTTAAGCTTTATTTGGGAGAAGGTGTAGATCACTAGTGGGCTGGTTTGAGTTGGGAAAGATGGCACCAGTTAGTCCGTATTTGGTGATGGTGGCCATGGACAAGGTGAAGGTGATTACGGAAAGGTATAAAATGGCCCAAAGTTGTCAAAAGTCTTATTCGGATACTGGGAGAAGGGACCTTGAGTTTCCTGTCGTTGATTGGGCATATGTGAAGGTTTCACCTTTGAAGGTTTTTGTGCATTTTGGTAAGAAGGGCAAGCTAAGCCCCCGGTATGTTGGCCCTTATAAGATTGTTGAGCGAATTGGAGGTGTGGCTTATAAGTTGGAGTTGCCTCTGGATTTTAGTTCCATTTACCCGCTCTTTCATGTGTCTATGTTGAGGAAGCTAGTTGGTGATAGTAGCACCATTGTTCCCTTGGAAGGGATTGATGTTGGAGAAAATTTATCCTATGAGGAAGTGCCAGTGGAAATCTTGGATAGGCAAGTAAAGCATCTTCGTAACAAGGACATGGCTTCGGTGAAGGTGCTTTGGAGAAATCAACACGTGGAAAGTGCTACTTGGGAGGCGGAGCTGGACATGGTGAAGCACTACCCTCATCTTGTCGAATCTACTTAAGCCTAAGGTATTAGGATTCTTCCTTATCTTAGTGGTGCCATTTCTTGCCTTATTGGCTCTCATGGCATGACATGCATACATGTGCACGAAAAAGGGTTTTTCTAATGTTTTGAGTGACTTCAATACGATTTTGATATGAGTTTGAAAGCTTTGAATAATGATTTTTAATTAATGCTTTTGGTACGATTTTGAATCATGAACTATGTATTGTATCTTATGTTGGGTGTTTTATGCTCTAAGTTGAGCCTTTCAAGCCTTGTTTTGCTCATTCAGGGACGAATGTTCCCAAGGGAGAGATGATGTTAGGACCCAAATTTTTTGAGTGGCATTTCCCAAATCTCTTGGAAATGTCCCAGGTGAATAGCCGGGCACCACTCTACGGAGGGCCCACATGGGCCGTGTGAAGCCACACAGATCATGTGGTCTCCTGTGAAGGGACACTTGGTCCAGTCCACAGTTGGAAAAACTTTGAGACAAAAAGGAAATTTGGTCAAGTGAGGGCACACGACCACTCACATGGTCCGTGTGATGTGTCACAAACCGTGTGGATCTCCGTGTGACTCACTACGTGAAATTATTCTAAGCATAGAAGTACCATCTCGTAATTTTATCGTGCAAAAATTATTTGAAGTACCGTTACACGGTCAGCGTCAAGGCCCATGTGGACTCACACGGACCATGTAGTCATCCGTGTGGAAACCCTTAGCTCTGTGTGATTTTCCCCTGCGAAGTTTCTAAGTGTTGGGTCACGACCACTGTTCACGGTCCGTATGATGTTTCACGGATCGTGTAGTGGACTGCGTGGACCTGACGGTTCCAGTTTTGGTCCGTCTCATTAGTGGCGTTTATGTAATTTAGGCTTATTTTAATTATGAATTATGACCTTTTACCTATCCTAAACCCCTAATTCAGCTAATATCCACTCCCCTCTTAATTCATTCTCTTAAACCTTCTACCCCTCATAAGATCACCTCTCTATTCCTCTCTACACTCCCCTCTCAAGGATAAAAGCTAGGGTTCTATTGGAGTCCACTTCCAGCTAAGTTCATCCCTCAAATTCAGCTCCTCAATCAAGGTATGTGGGATTGATTCTTGGTCCCTTTCAACCAAGAAGACCCAAAATTCCTTTCAATTGATTTCATGAATTTAGTCTACTTTAAATATGAATTTTCATTACTTGATTTACTTAAATCAAGTTGATGTATGGGCTGTATTTTACCTATGATTCCAATCCCTTTGATCACTATTATGATGATTTACATTGAGTTATAAAGTTATGAACATGCATGTCCCCTTTTAAAGTTGATTTATGCGTGGGTAATTTCTACTATATTTTAGGTGTTGATTTAATTATGGATTGTCTCACTTTAATATTATGATATTGATTTTTACTTGAATCTATGTTACCCATGCCAACCTCACATCATGCATTGCATTTGCATCTATGCACATTTGTTTATATAGGAATTATGGAGTGGGTTAAGCCCAAATATGTTTTATGAAACTATTATAATATGATTTTGGTAAGGCATTGGTTATGACAAGAATGTGATCACATATATGTCTATGATTATGGCTCTTTGATCATTATGGGTGCTTGCACCATTCAATATATGTAGATGAGCTATTCCTTGCATGATCATTACGATTATGATTTATGATTTGGCATTTGAGCTTAAATGTGCATTGAACGGTTTTGCAATGAATATGAAAATCTCTTGGAAGCACGTATATGAATAAGTATTCAAGGCAGATGTTGTTGACTTAGCATCGATCGATTGGGGGCGTCATGGTTATCCCCAAGGGACCTCTCCCATTCCTTGAACTATGTCCCAACATAGGAACGTTTGCGATTACCAAAAAGACCCGTTCGTAAGGAATAGTTATTCGTGTATTATGTTTATGATATGATATAATTATGAAAAATCCTTCTGAAAATCGGATTGCAAGGAAAGTGACCATCAACTGAAAAGCATGGTCATAAGGTGTGATTTAGATTACCTTTAGCAAGTAATCTTCTCCCTACCGGTGCGAGGTCCCAATCGATCTAATTCATGTAATAGCTCGCATGAGTTTGATTTGTCGGTTATAGTCCATCCCCACTATATGTGAGCATTGTTGCGTTTCATGCATCATAAACTTCATTATATCTTGTATATTTCTCCATTGGATATATGATTCTTTCTATATTATGTGTCCTTTTCATCTAACATTGAAATGCATGTTTGGTAAGTCATATGCATTCCATGCCCGCATACTTAGTACATTCAAACGTACGAACACATACTCTATACCTACATGATTTTACCATGTAGGGGCCGAGCACTTTGAGTACCAATAGGTTGACGAATAGTTCAATTTCGGCGTATACTATGGTGAGTCCCGTCTTCCAAGGATGAGCCAACTACCAATCTTTTATGCTAATTCAAAACGTTCCTCTTATTTAAGGGTGAGCCCGGAACTGACCCCGTTCCTTTTGACTAGAGGAAATTGTTGGACTTTATGTAAGCCCTTCTGAAATCCGTTTGTTATGACTTGTACCTTGCTTATGTATTGTTGGAATGGTTTATGAGAAACTCCTATTTGGCCATGTGTATGTTTTGTTGTGGAAATGTGGAAAGTCCCTACCCCCGAATTGCCCTCATAGTGTGAGTCCTACTTTTTCCGTCCCTTAGAACTATGTCCGTGTCACATCTAAGCCTTAACCTCGGGTCATGACAGGAATTTGTCAATCAAAATGACATAACCAAGAATTCCTAATGCCCCCTTTGCAAATATTTCTCTTGGGAATATCACTCTCCTTCACCATCAATTGGTGATATCCGAATAGAAGATCAATTTTGGAGAAATAACTCATACCTTGCAATTGGTCAAATAGATCATCAATCCTTGGATGTGGATACTTATTTTTAATAGTAAGCTTATTTAATTGTTGATAATCCACACACATCCAAAGTGACCCATTCTTCTTCTTGACAAACAATAGAAGAAAACCCCATGGGGACACACGAGGCCTTATAGATCCCCTTCATTTCTTTCCACTCCGCTGAGGCCATTCGATATGGAAGAATCAAAATAGGTTAAATATCAGGTTGAAGTTGAATGCCAAAGTTAATTTTTCTTTCTGGAGGAATATCGAGGAACTCATCAAGAAAAACATCAAGAAATTCATTAACTATAGGAACAAAATCAAGAGTAGGGATTTAGACTCAACATCCCTTACCCAGACAACATGATATATGCATTCCTTAGAAATCATTTTACAATCCTTCATATAGGAGATGATCTTACCCTCGAACATCAAATTAGGTCCCTTCCGTTCAAGAATGGGCTCATTAGGAACTTGGAATTTGACCCTACATGTTATACAATCAATAGCATGCAACTAATCTGTACCAAGAATAATATCAAAATTAGTCATGTCAAGTTCTACAAGATCATATAGAAAGACTTTATATAATACCATTGTGGGACAATTTCTATAGACTTTCTTGGCTAAAATTGCCACACTAATTGAACAATAGACTGAATAAAGCTCTTTCAAGATTTCAGGAGAAACATCAAACTTTATGACAAGATAAAGATTAATGAAAGACATTTCTACCGAGGTCAAGTAAATCATATGCATCAAAATCAGACCATTATGTACCCGTAACAACATTGGGAGCTTCTCAACTTATTGTCTAGTATGAAGAGCATAGAACTGGTTGCCACAGGGTCCACCTCCTTGAGCTTGGGCACCTTGTTGCACTTGCACGTTTTTGAGTCACTTGACCTTGTGGATGCCCTTCCTTCCCTTTATTAGTGACATTAGGACACTCAAAGACTTTGTGCCCTATATTCCCAAAACAATAGCAAGCACCCATTCCTCTCAAGCAATCACTAACATGGTTCATCCCACACTAGGACACCTAGGAGGAATAATACTGTAACACCTCCTACATGGCTAAAAATATGCCATATAAGTGTAGTTCTTGGATATCATAATTTTGCGCATGATCTTACAAATACAATTTTGTATCATTTTTCAAGGGAAAAATTGTGTAGGGAAGGGGTGATCTTCAATTTTTAGGTGGCCCATATCGAAAAATAATTTTTCATGTGATTCCGGGCTTATCTAGTAGGGTATGCGACCAGTACCATCACGGACTTGGTCCCCCATAGTTCAAAAATGGCCAAAATTCATCTCTAGGCCGAAATAGGGGAAAAGTAAACTTCACGTGAAAATGACCTACACTACGACAAGTCCGCGTCCACGTCATGACTTGTGTCACCATATGTCAAAAAATTTTGAATTTTCTTTGCATCAGTTTGGGGTATTTGGGTAATAACCCAATAGCTATATAGACAATCTAACCATGTAGGGACCAAAGCTCTTATTCATCCTCCTCCTCTACGTGGCTATACAGGTTGATTGAAGATTTCTATTGGTGAGTCCTCCATTTTGGGGACAATATCCACTTATTTTCATGCTTTTGTTAAGATTTGTCTATTTATGGATTTTATCTTTTCGAGGGTGAGACCGGGGGATTTCTTGGCCCCATTCTACTTATGTTAGAAGTGTTACTGGATATGGGTATGTATGTTATGAGCTTGACTCCTATTATGCTTATGTAATTATGGAAGACTTCCTTTAGTCCTTATCCCCTTTTTATGCTTGTGGTATGTTGATGATGAGATAGAATTCCTAAGTCCCTTTTTGCCCCCATAGTTTGAGTCATACTTACCCAACCCCTAGTCATTATTTGCTACGTGTTCATGTTAATTCTCTCTACTATAACATCCCTATAGCTTTATTCCTAAGTCTCGCTTCCCCTAGAATTATGTTTTTGTAGTTTAATTGTGCTTCCGCAACCAAGGATCTGCCATGTATGCTTAAGAGGCTTGTTTGTGTTCCTTTTAGATTCCCCATTCATGGTGTCATACCCAGGAACTTGGGCTATGAAAAGCTTAGTATCAGAGAACTAGGTTTGTAAATGATCCTAAAAAATCGAACATATCGCATTAACTTGAGTCTTTTTTATGGTTGTGAAGCATGCCAAAACTATGAATAGGAGGCTATGAGGTATTTTAGGAAATGGTTCACTTCTTCATAATTTATGTCATGCTTCAGACATAAAATAAGGTTTCCTTTCTCTAATAGATGTTTTTTCCCTTCTAGTTCACGCTTCAAAGAAGAGTGGCATTAAGAGCTCCTGCTCTCGAGGGCGAATCGGCCCTTCCTGCTCCACAAGCTCCCCAAGAAGAGGTGGGAATCACTCATTCTGAGTACTAAAATATTGTTACTTTATTGGCACAAGCCGTGATCAACCAAAGGAACCAAGGAGCCCAAGCTCCTTATGATCCTACCCAGTATCAAGGGTGAGAGACTTCACAAGGATGAACCCTCCAGAGTTTCGTGGCTCCGAAGTTGAGGAAGACCCCTAGGAGTTTATTGATGAGGTATTCAAAGTGTTTGCTATTACAGGGGTGAGTTCTGAGGAGAAATCGGAATCAGCGACCTATCAACTCAAAGGCCTTGCTCAAATTAGGTTTTCTCAATGGAAGCTAGAGAGGGAGTATGATGAGCCTATTCCATGGGAAGAATTTAAACCTGCCTTTCTCAATCGATTCTTTCCTATTGAACTAAGGGAAAAATTATGGAGTTCATGAATCTCAAGTGAGGCTCCATGAGTGTGAAGGATTATTCTCTTAAGTTCAAAAAGCTCTCAAAATATGCTCCTCACTTGGTTGCCGACTCGAGGGAAAAAATGTACAAGTTTTTGTCGGGAATATCCTACTTGGTGAATGAAGAATGTTCCACCACTATGCTTATGGGTGATATGGACTTATCTTGTCTCATGACTCTACCAAGCAACTTTAAGGGGAAAGAAAAGGCATGGAGGATCCAAGAGGGCTTAATATCATTGTGGTTTTCAAGGTGCTAAAGGTTGTCATTTTCAACAAGGCCACAAATTTCAAGGCCAAGGGCCCTTTAATGCTCAAAACCAAAGGTTTACCAATGATAGGGCGCCTACCCTTAAAGGTCATGGTAGTAATGGTGGTCAAATTATACCTAAGTGTGGAACGTATGGTAAAAATTATAATGGTAGATTTTTCTAAAGATGTGGGTTCTTACTTTAGGTGTGGCAAAATTGGTCATAAGATTGCAAATTGTCCAAAGAAGGAAAATGTTGATCGTCCTCAGGCGTAATGTGCCCCTGGTGACTGAAGCACCCAAGGTGGTCAACAAGGAGGTGCTTCACATCATAATTGGTTTTGTGCTCTTCATGGGAGGCAAGGGGTGGATGAGATGCTCAATGTTGTTAGCAGTATGTTAAAGGCCTATGATTTTTATGTGTTTGCTCTATTGGATCCGAGTGCCACTATATAATGCTCTCTTGAATTGTTATGTGAACTCGTAGAGGTGTCTACCCCATTTGGTGAGTGCGTTGTTGCTAAAAGAGGCTATAGGGGTTGTCCCATGTCAATATTTCATAAAGTCTTGCTTTATGATTTTTTTGAGTTTGGCATGGTAGATTTTGACATTATTCTTGGGATGTATTGGATACATACATATTATGCTTCTATTGATTGTAGAACCCACAAAGTTAAGTTCCAATTTTCTAATGAGCCCGTCTTTGAGTGGGAAGGTCATAATTTGATGGTTAATGGTAGAATCATCTATTGTCTAAAGTCCCAAAAGTTGATTTCCAAGGGTTGCATTTACTATCTTGTAAGGGTTAGGGATTTTGAGTCTAAAGTTCCCCCTATTGAGTCAGTTCCAGCGGTCAATGAGTTTCATGATGTCTTTCCCGATGAGCTTCCTAGTGTTCCTCCTGAAAGGGAGTTAGATCTTAGTATATCCCTCCTCCTTGATACACAACCCATTTCAATTCCTCCTTACCATTTGGCCTTGGTGGAACTAAAAGAGTTAAATCACCAATTGAAAGATTTATCGGAGACGGGTTTTATAAGGCCTAGTAAGTCACCTTAGAGTGCACCGGTGTTGTTTGTGCGCAAGAAGGATCACTCACTTAGAATGTACACCAACTACTGGCAGCTTAACAAGGTTACCATAAAGAACAAGTATCCTTTTTCAAGGATAGATGACATATTTGGCCATCTCGAAAGGGCTAGTCACTTTTCTAAGATGGATATTCGGTTAGAGTATCATCAAATGAGGTTAAGAGAGTGTGATATACCTAAGACGACATTTCAAACTAGATATAGAGATTTTGAATTTGTAGTGGTGTCGTTTGGCTTAACTAATGCACAAGCGATATTCATGGATCTTATGTATAGGGTATTTCAACCCTACCTTGGCATGTTTGTGATGGTATTCATAGATGATATTTTGATTTACTCCTAAAATGAGGATGAACATGTGAAGCATTTGTGGGTAGTATTGCAAACCTTTGGGTTGTTTTCTAAGTTTGATAAATGTGTGTTTTGGTTGAAAAGGTTGCCTTTCTGGGGCATGTGGTATCGAGTGAAGGGATATAAGTTGATGCTAAAAAGATGGAAGTGGTGAGAAATTGGCCAAGACCCTTGACTCAAACTATATTAGGCATTTCTTGGGCTTAGAGGAGTACTGCAAGAGAGTCGTTGAGGGTTTTTCTTCAATTCCTTTTCCATTGACAAGATTGACACAAAAGAAGGAAATATTTTTTTATACTGATGAATGTGAAAGGAGTTTCCAAACTTTGACGGACAAGCTTACATATGTTCCTGTTTTGGCTTTACCAAAAAGGTTAGAAGGGTTTGTGGTGTATTGTGATGCTTCAAGAATTGGTTTGGGGTGTGTATTGTTGCAAAATGTCAAAGTTATTGCCTATGCTTCTAGGCAACTTAAAGTGCAAGACCATACTTATCCTACCCATGATCTTGACTTGGCGGCCGCTGTGTTTACTTTTAAACTATGGCATCATTATTTGTGTGGTCTTCATGTAGATGTACTCACTCACTACAAGAGTCTCCAATATGTGTTCACCCAAAGAGATCTTAATTTGAGGCAACAAAAGTGGTTAGAGCTCCTTAAAGATTATCATATTAATTTGCATTATCATCCCGACAAGGCTAATGTTGTAGCTAATGCCCTAAGTGGGGTGTCCATGGGGAGTGTAATTCACGTTGGTGATGGCAAGAAGAAATTGGAAAAAGAAGTTCATCGGTTGACTAGCTTCAGAGTTAGATTGAATGAAGTTGAAAGTTGTGGCATGGTGGTTGTTGATGGTTACAAATCTTCTTTAATGAAAGTGGTCAAATCTAAACATGACCTTGACCCCGCTTTGTTAGAATTGAAGGCATTAGTAAAGCGGGAAAAGGTGGAGGATTACTCCCAAGGGGGAGATAATGCGCTTAGGTACCAAGGTAGGTTTTGTGTGCCCGATATTAATGGATTGAGAGACTTAATTTTGAAAGGGGATCTTAATTCATATTATTACATTCACCCCATTTCTACAAATATGTATAGGGATTTGAGGGAAGTGTATCGGTAGGGTGGTATGAAGGGAAAGTATTGCTAAGTTCATAGGTGGTTGTCACAATTGCAAACAAGTAAAAGCCGAACATCAACTGCTGGGTGGCCTAGCCCAAGACATCGAGATTCCTACTAGGAAATGGAAAGAAATCAACATGGACTTTGTGATTGACTTGCCTAAGACCAAGAGGCATTTTGATTCTATATGTGTTATTGTTGATAGAATGACAAAGTCGGCTCACTTCCTACCAGTTAAAACGACTTATGGTACCAAAGATTATGATAAGTTGTACATTGAGTTGGTGAGATTGCATGGGGTTCCATTGGCTATTATTTCAGATCGTGGTCCTCAATTTACTTCACATTTTTAGAGGTCCTTCCAATAGGGCCTTGGTACTAAAGTTAAGCTTACCATGGTCTTCCACTCACAAATAGATCGTTAAGTCGAAAGGACTATTCAAAATCTTGAGGATATTGTTAGGGCTTGTGTTTTGGCATTTAAAGGTATTTGGGGTGTAAATCTTCCACTTATTGAGTTTTCTCAGAAAAATAGCTATCACTCTACCATCGAAATGGCTCCCATTGAAACTTTCTATAGTAGATGTTGTAGGTCCCCGGTTGAGTGGTTGGTGTGGGGGAAATGGCTTTGTTAGGTCCGAATTATGTTATGGAGGCTTTGGAGAAGGTAAGGTTGATTAGTGCGAGATTGAAGACGGCTCAAAGCAGGCAAAACGTCATACTTTGATGTGAGAAGAAGGGATCTTGAGTTTGGTGTAGAGGATTGAGTGTATTTGAAGGTCTCACCTATGAAAGGTATTGTTCGGTTTGGCAAGAAAGGCAAATTGAGCCCAAGGTATGTTAGGCCTTAAAGAATCTTAAGGAAAATTGGTAAGGTTTCCTATAAATTGGAGTTGCCTATGGAGATGAGTATGGTTTATCCTATTTTTCATGTATCTACATTGAGGAAGTGTGTAGGGACCAAGTTCTATAGTGCCTTTGGAGGTTGTGGGAGGTGTGGAAAATAACTTGACTTATGAGGATTTCCTGGTAGAGATATTAGATAGACAAGTAAAGAGGTTGAGAACCAAAGATGTGGCATCCATCAAAGTTCTTTGAGGAATCAACAAGTTGAAAGTGACACTTGGGAAGCCAAAGAGGACATGAAGCAGCGATATCCTTACCTTTTCCAATCTACTCGAGCCTAAGGTAACCAGTTGATCCTATCTATTGTGCCAAGTCTTGCACTACAACCCCTCTACATTATGTTGCATGCATACATACTTATAAGTGACATGTTTCGATGATTTTGATGCATAAGATTGAAATTTTCATGAAAATAATGTGTAAGTTGCATTTATGCATTTATGTTTGCTAAAGGTTATCTAATGACTCCTTTACATTCAGGGACGAATGTTCCCAAGGGAGAGATCTTGTGATGCCTCCTACGCAACTTGAAAAAGGCCATATAAGTGTATTTCTTGAATATCTGAAAATTCATGCATGATTTCGCAAATCCGACTTCGTATTCTTTTTTAGGGGAAATATTGTGTAGGAAAGGGGTGGTCTTTTATTTTTAGGAGCCCATATCAAAAATTAATTTTTTTGGGTGATTTGGGTCTTATCCCATAGGGTACACAACCAGTCTGCATCACAAACTTGGTTCCCGATAGTACAAAAATGACCTAAACTCATCCCCAGAAAAAAACAAGTAAAACTGAACTTTGAGCGAAAATGACTTACACCGCGACAAGTCTACGCTGCGGACTTGTCTCAACATAGGTAAAATGTTCTTGAATATTCTCTATTTTAGCTGGGGGCATTTGGGTAATAACCCAATACCTATATAGATGATATTCCTTCATTGTTTAACCATCTTAAGCCCTAGAACTCACAAAAACCCACTCCAAATCCTTTCTAAACGTCATCGAATCCTCCATTCAATCTCAAGACCTTTAGGAACTTTTGTTGGGATTCAAGAACCCAAATGAAGCCCCAAGTCTTCCTCAAGTTTTCCTTCAATAAATTCCAAATTTAAGGTATGTGGGATTCATTCCTGAGAATTCTTTAACCCATGAAGCCCAGTCGTTATATTTAAATAAATTTTATGATTTAAAAATTTAAGACATTATGGGTAAGTCTTATTATGCATTATAAACATGATTTAAGTGTGAATTCTTCAAGTAATGATTTTATTATGTGTGAACACTCATTGGGGTTTGATATTACGATGGATTTTATGATACTAAAGCTATGTACTCTATGATGCCATGAAAATCTATAGAAAATTTATGGATTTAAGTTGAATTTCAAGATACCCTTTATGGGGGTTTTACTATAATGTTGGTGGGTTGTCTTGAATGATTCTTAAATGACTTGATTTCACTCCTCTCATGTTCTAAATTCTTGAATTGCATGGTCTTAAGCATATGTACATATACCCACCATGTTTTGGTCAAATTTATGAGCCAATCTTCTTATATTGATGAAAGTCTTATGGCAAAATTTGTGAATTATGAATGTTATGAATTTTGAAGGGCTATTATGCATCCTATGAGCTATAAGAATATTGTGAAAGTTATGAAGGATATGAAGCCTTATTTTTGATATTATGAAGCTTTGGTTTTGATGAGCTACTCTGTGATGATGTAATGATATTATAAGACTTTGTATATTATGACTATAAAAATGAATGGAGTATTCCTTGGGATTGTGACCTAGCACTGAGAGGACCTTGGTAGAAAACCATTATCCCTTAACTATGTTGCCAACATAGTTTTATTATTATTTAATGGATCCATATAGCTCCCATTGTATGTTTGACCACAAAGGGCGGTGTTCCCGCAAGGCTCCTATCCATTATAACCAAAAAGGGTGGTGTTCTCATAAGGCATTTCGGAAACACTCTTTGAAATGGGGTAAGTTCCCGTAATATGAAGTGTTTTCTTTACCTCGAAAAAGTAGACCACTCCTAGTCTTGTGTGGAGTGAACATCGGGGTTCCACGTAATAGCTCGCTTGGTATTTCATGTCGGTTGTGGTCCCTCCCCATCTATGTATGACATGTCATGTGACTAGATGATTCTTCATGCATGTTTTGACTAAGCATTGATCGTACATGACACATTGAGCCTATATCTATTGATTATGGTTATGTATATCATTTCATTATGGCTTATGTTCCTTGTTGCATTGCACCCCGCACACTTAGTACATTTCAAGTACTAACGCATACATTTTGCCTTTACCATGTAGGCATCGGAGCTCCTATTCATCCTCATCCTCCACGTGGCTAGACGGATTGATTAAAGATTTCTTTTGGTGAGTCCTTCATTTCAGGGACAACATCTACTTACTTTCATTCTTTTGTTAAGATTTGCCTATTTATGGATATTTATCTTTTGAGGGCGAGCGTGGGAAATGGCTTGGCCCCCATTCTGCTCATGTTAGATGTGTTTTTGGATAAGGATATATATGTTATGAGATTGATTCCTATTATGCTTATATAATTACGGAAGATTTCCCTAGTCGTTATTCTCTCCTTTATGATTATTGTTTGTTTATCATGACATGTAAGTGTTAAGTCCCTGTTTACCCCCATAGCATGAGTCATACTTACCCACCCCTTAGTTATTATTTTTTACGTGTTCATGTCAATCCACTCCTCTATAACATCCTCATAGCTTGAGTCCTAAGTCCCGCTTCACCTTGAATTATGTTCTTGTTGTTTAATTAAGCTTCCACAACCAAGAATATGCCATGTATTCTTAAGAGGCTTGTTTGGGGTCCCCTTCGGGTTCCCCATTTGTCGTGTCACACCTAGGCCCTACGCTTAGGTTCTGACAAGCATCACCCTTAGCAACATTACCTTGTACCTCCAGAGTAGGCACCTTAAACTCTTGATTAACACCCTTAGATGACCCTTGGCCTTATTGGTAAGGCCACTACAGGTTTTAGCATAAGAAAAACCACCATCAAAACGAGCCCTCTTAGACTCCCTAACCTTCATCCTTTGGAGTTCCTCACTCTCTATTTGTTCGGCATGAGTCATAAGTTGGGAAAAGTACATCTCACTAACAACCATTATCGTCTTACACTCCATGTTAACAAAATCGAACATACCGAAAATAAACTTGTACATTCAGTCTCTAGGATCGGCTATAAGAGGAGGAGCATACTTAGATAACTTTGTGAACTTGAGGGAATACTCCCCACACTCATAGCACTTTGTTTCAAATTCATAAACTCCACCATTTTCGCTTCTCTTAGCTCAAGGGGAAAGAAGCAATCGAAAAAAGCAGCCTTGAAGACCGCCTAACCAATAGGCCATTCTTCAACATTCCTTTTAAATTTCCATTGTGTGAACCAAACTTGAGAAACTCCCTTGAGTTGGTAAACCACCGACTCCGCCTTTTCCTCAGAAGATACTCCTATGATCTCCATAATTTTGTAGACCTCATCAAAAAAATCTTGTGGGTCCTCACTTACCTTGGAACTACGAAACTCCAAGGTAATCATTCTAATCAATCTCTCACCCGATAAGCTAGGGTAGGAGCCTTTGGAGAAGCAAAAACATGGGCCAACATAGTGATAACACCCTTAAACTTTTCATTAGTCACTTGGTCGACTTGAGGGTCTTGAGGAACTTAGGGAGATGGAGGTGTTTGATCCTCATTAGCATTGACTCCCCTAGGAAATGGTGCATGTCATAGAGCTATTCTCTAAAAAATTTAAGGAACAAACATTAGAGGGAAATGAGTCTTGAAGGCACTACATAGATCACAAAGAAGCGGAGATTTTCTAAATGTCTCAGGTCCTCCTATTCATAGATGTGGCATGCTTCACAACTATGAATAAGACTCTACTAGACATGGCATGTTGGACTCCCTAGGATGCTTTCAAACCTTATACTCTAATACAAAATTTGTCACAACCCAAACCTAGGGCCTACTCGTGACATAGCGAATATGATTGTTCTTATCATATACATGTATAAGGTAAATAAGCAAGCGGAACATATCATCATAAGAGTCAAATGTTTCTCTTTGAGGGGAATTACAACTTCTTTCATATAATACATGCCTTTACATTTTTGATTTTGGCGGGGACTAGAACATAGCTTTACGAGCTCACCCTCAAGATAAGAAAGTAAAAAAGTCTTAGAAATATCAACTTAAGCAAGAGCATATGGTATTTTCTCCCAAGCAAGGGAATTCACCAATCTTCAATATCAATACCAAAATCTAGCCACAATAGTGAGGATTAATATCGTTGTTTGCCCTATATTATGACTTTATATAGGAAAGAGTATGAATAGTACATTGGAATTTACTAAGTATGTAAGTATGCAATGCATCGATGAATATCATATATAATAGAAATATTCATAGACATAGAAATATAATAAGGAAAACATATGCATGAGAAATGCATCTTTAAAATCATATGTGGAAGCATCATAAATCATATCATAGCCTAGTAGACATGCATATGTGGGAATAAGATCATAACCGATATTAAGACCATGAGGACTATTACATGGATTATCTATTTTTCCCCTACACCAAGAAAAAGAAGAGTATACTTTGCCAAGGGAGACCCAATCCTTACCTTATAGGCTCTATCCTAGCATAGTGGGAACCCATCATTTTGACCTCACCCTTTAGGCTCTATCCTAGCACGGTGAGTGTCCATTTAAAAGTTATATGGATCCATTAGCATACGTTATAGACATATAGACATCATGACGTTATCAAATAATAGGAATAGTCCATCTATATAACTTTTCATAGAGTGTGGGTATACTTCCCATCTTATCATAATTTCATAAACATTAGGGTTTTAAGTTGTCTTCATCATCATCATCAAAACATCATCATCATCACCATGAAATAATTATCATAAGATCATACTTTCATATGTAAAATCATAGTCATAAGATAGCTTTAACATAGGAATATTGGGGCTATCTGTCGGTTTATGAGCAATTGAGTTAAAATAATACAATTAGATGAAAATCATCTAGGAATAATGTAATTGAAATCACATTAATTCATTTATAAAGGAACCCAAATCACTTTCAAAAAGCCCTAATCATCATATACTTGAAATCATTTATAGAAAATCCATCATTTTCATATAATTGGTATAAATCTGCATTAGGATTGATTAATAGACATAATCTCCAGCATAAGTAAAGAAATTGAGTAGAAGTAGAAAAGACCCATACAATTTACAAAATTGAAATAAGGTAGAAATTGAGGATTTAGATGGAACTTCATAGAAGAAAGGATTTTACGGATGAGAACTTGCATACCTTATCTAATGACCTTAGAAATTTGAAGATAAAGTAGAGAGTTCGAATTGATCATCAGTGGAGATCCTTATTTGTTGAATAAGAAAGATTTTTAGAGTAGTTTTAGAGAGAGAATTTATGTAATGAGTGATTTGATGAATAATGGGGCCAATTTGGGCTTTAAAGACTATTTATAGAGTGGGTTTTGGTTATAATAACTGTCCAAAATCATGTTAAGTCAGTTAGGAAAATGTTTGAAATGATTTCACTTGAAACTAGAATTGTTTCAAAAAATTTGAACTATGGTAAAGCAGGGGCACAATGTAGGCTTGCTCCCGCATAGGTCATTTTTGCGCAAAGTTTAATTTTCTCCTGTTTTGAAATAAAAATGAGTTTAGGTCATTTTTTAACTAAAATGAACCCTCTTTGCGAGGCATAGAGGTCGAACATTCTTCTAAAATTCTCTTGGAAATGCAAAATCTTACAAATAATTATTTTTCTATACGATCAATCTAAAAATCAAAAGAGACCATTTTTCCATACAATTTTACCTCCTGATTAAGAATCTGGGCTCATATTTGCCAAAAAGAATACTAATAATACATTATGCAAGAATCATTCATAAGGTCCTATAAAGAATTTTGAGAGATGTTACAATTGGGTATCACAATAAAGAATAAAATAATACGGACACTCGGTTAATATCAAAATAGGGGTTGAAGTAAGAGGGATATCCACGTTCATGAAAGACAAAGGGGGAAGAGCTCTAGATTCATGGATTCATGTCCGCGTTTGCGGAGAAGAGGTAGCCATAAAGCACTATGTTCACAGAGGCTATTAAGGTGGTGGCCTACATATAGAACTCAACATTGTGAACAACAACAAGAAGAAATTTCCCAAGGTCGTACCTTTTGATGTACAACTCCAATTTTAGCAATTCAAATGGCTAAGCGACTTGGAAATTTACAAGGAACACTGTGTTAGGGTCAGATTCTGATTTTGACATGTATTTTGACATAAAAATTCTTTTTAGTTGGTTATGTTCTCGTACATATGTGAAAATGCTTCATTAAAATGTCTCAGCTGATTCTTAGTGGAATTAAGTGCAATTTGAGTCTATGTTGTTCTACTCTGCGATAGAACATTGTGGTATGCTTGGATTCTGATACACTTAGTTGTTTTTTGTGAAACTTGACCAAAATTATTTTTAAAGAACTATTGTTTGGTAAATAATATAACTTTAATTTTGAGCCTTTTCTTGGCCTTCTAGGGTCCATTTTGGGACAAATATCTTGCTATAAACTTAGAGTGATGTGGGAATCATTTACAGGGATTGGATTTGAATTTAGTGAGTGTGCCTATTTTCCCCCACTTTAGGCAGCATTGATATAATTTCACCTATTTTTCAGGATATTACGACCAATATGACCATGTTACCCTTGTGAATTCCATTTTTAATAGCTGAGCACTGTCGAGAAGCAACTAGGAGGGGAAAAGATTAGGTGGATTGACTCAATATATGAGTAATCATCTTCTAGGTAGGCTAAGCTTCACTAAACCTTAGACGGAGTTGAATACATGCATTCTTGAGCTGGAATGTATAGAAATGTCTTGTTTATAGGTTGAGCTATGGAATATGTGTTGTATATGGCTGGTTGTTGCTAAGTATGAGATTTATATGGAAAATTTTACCTATATATGTGTATGATATGCATACCTGAGATGGTAACCACTATGTTGATGGTTGTACAAGTTGTAGCCGTCATATCAACTAGATTTTGACCCTGTTAGACTACGAGATAGCTTGGTAAGGATTGGATTGTGATGAGAATATGTGAAAGGTATATATACTGAGTTGGATTCTTGACCCTATGTGTGTGTCGCCTGATACTACTGAGATATACTAGCTTGTGAGGCTGACAAATAATTACATTCTACATTGTACGCTTGTTCTGGTATCTATATCTGATTCTAGCGGCTCTAGTTGTTTGAGATATCTTTGATATGGTTGTGGCTATTGATGTCTTTTTTTAGTCTTATGGCTTCCTAGATTGTGGTATAATCATCTGGTTAAACATTATTCTGTGTTGCTTTATGACATATATGCTTCTATATATAACTGTTAACCATTGCACATTTGTTATAGCTATTGATAACTGAGGGTACCATGTTGTCTTACTATTATATTGTGGTTGTGCTTCATGTTGGGCTTTGTGACTCTTGATATGAGATACATTACTATTGAACCTCTAATAGGCTCGCAATGAGGGTACGACCTTGGTAGGGTGATATATGCTATATCCTATGAGATTCACTAGGTTATCTATGCTAGAGATATGTCAACTGTGAGTGGAGTTATGGATTATGTGTCATGTTGTGGTATGACTCTGGTGATAGATGTGATTATATTGGGCTAGATGGTGAGGGATACTTGTGACATAATTGGCATTGCTTATGTTCATTCAAGGTACTTGTGGTTAACGTGGTTATGATATACTTGTCCATAGTTAGACATGACTCTACACTAATCTGTGACATATACACTCCTATATACTTAAGTCATTGTGCACTCATTATTTTTTCTTAATGTTAGGGTTACCTACTATTTTCAAAGTGGGATAGTAGTTATGTTCTGTTTGGCTGTGTGGTTCATTCCTTGAGATACAATGTTGCTGGATCTTTGGATAGACTAATAAGTGGATGACTATTCCTATATTCCAAAACCTAGATGACGATCCCTGCATTTTTTAGTCTTTGTGGCCATATCTGAGTCTCCAAACCTTGATGATTCTCCCCGCGGTTGCAGTCTCCAGCGGCCATGTCCGAGTGTCCTAGAACTGAGTGCTAATTATGAGGTTCGATCACCTATTTATACTCTGCGTTGAGAACCCCGTTTGTTACAGACTGTGAGATGAATTCCATTATCAAGGGCTTTGTGGGGTTATCTATTATTGGTTTGGATATTGTTGCGCTATCAGCTGAGTTGCTAGCTACCTTGCCTTGGGGAGTTATTACCATTGTTAGCTATATTGGATGCTATTGACTAGATTTCTTGTTATATATATCAGTGGGAACACTGATCATTGTACTAAGTTACCAAGTATTTTCGGGTATGGTTCTATAGTGTTAGATGTATTGCTTATCTCATTGCTTACTTGAGTATGGGTTCTAGGCTTCTTTACCATGGGTCAGGTATTGATTTAGTGGAAGACTTCTTTTATTAGTGGGGTATAGGTGCGATGTCTCTTCGGGAGTGTGATGATCAGGAAAAATTGATATTATTGGATGGGCTTAGTTTTTATATTATCCTGGCAATGGATTGATTAGCTTCTTATTACGTTGCAATAGATGGATAAGCTGGGATTATTACCTTGGTTGTACTTGATGCATTTCCACTAGTATGGTGGAGGTTTAGTTAGTATTCAAACTGGGTCCGTGGTATGCGTGGCCATGCTGGTGATACGATAGTTGAAGCTGACCCATGGTTGTGGGCCCTTACATAGATTCACCACTGATTGCCAAGTTATATTACACCCTAAGAGGGGATTACATTGACATTGATCGATGTTTGGGCAGAAGGAATTCTAGAGGTTGCCTCCGAACCTATTATGGCCGATGTGAGTGGCTGGTTATTTTGTTGTAAAAAGTATTATTTCATCAAAGTCGGGATGCAACGACTTATACGTATTGGTTGCAATTGTTGTGGTATCCTGTGAACGACCATACTTGCTAGGGGTTGATTTTATTAAATGTTATAGAATGATGATTGAATGGTAATCAATACAGAATATCGTGACTAGGAAGTGATATATGTGTAACGAGGTACGAAGGAAGGTACTAGAAAGTTTACAAGCGGGGGGTTAGTCGAGCATCTGCTTTCCTGATGATATTACCATCTGTGGTCCTGATGAAATTACCTAAAACTGTTGCATCACTAATTTATTAAATGGGGATAAGACCTTGACTAGTGGTAACCAGGTGATAATTGTAGTTGTTGTGATTGTTTAAACCGAACAATAAGGGAAGGGGTTAAGCCCTATGTGTGAGTGAGGACATATTAATCATTGCCGCAATTAATTGGTTAGTTAATTAAGTGTTTTAGACTCTAGCCGAGTATTAGCCTCTATTGTGGCTCATTCTTCATTGATTGATGAGATTCGGGCCCGATAGTTTGAGGATGAGCTGTTAGTGGGTATCAAAGATGAAATCTTACAAAGTGTTGGTGGCCAGGTTACAGTTGACTCAGATAGCATCTCCTACTTTGACGACTGATGGGTGATCCTAGAATGGGGGATTTGATATAAATGATTCTATGTGAGGCACATGACTCCTGATATTCTAGATACATAAGTTTGAAAAAGATATATGGAGATCTGAGACAACATTACTAGTGGGATGATATGAAGAGTGATATTGCTAATTATGTATCGCGTTACCTCAATTTCTAGCAAGTAAATTCTGAGCACCAGCGCTAGGTGGAACACTCTAGCGATTGCCCATTCCTGAGTGGAAATGGAACATGTGACTGTGGACTTTGTTCTGGGGCTCCCTTCTACTTCCAGAGGTTATGACATTATTTGAGTTATAGTTAATCGGTTGGCTAATTTTGCAGACTTCCTCCCAATTCGTTCAACCTTTAGTGTTGAGCTATTAGCCCGCGTTTATATTCCAGAAATAATTTGATTGCATTTGATAACAGTATCTTACATATCCGACCGAGGGTCAAAAGTTACCTCCAGCTTTTGGATGGCTTTTCATCTAGAGTTGGGAACCCAATTTGACCTGAGCACAACATTTAATCCCTAGACCGACAACCAGTCTAAGCATATTATATAGGTTCAATAGGATATGCCATAGGCTTGTGTGTAAGAATTTGGGGTTTAGTGGGACCATTTATATAATTAGCAAAATTTACTTATAATAACAGCTATCACACGTATATTTATATTGCCCTATTTGAGGAATTATGTTGTCAATGATGTCGTACACCAGTTGAGTGGTTCAAGTCTACAGAGTCGGGTTCGTACAATACAAATTTATTGCAGGATACCCTAGCTAGGGTCCGGGTTATTCGTGATAGACTTAGGATAACTCATAGTTAGCACTTGCGTTTTGCTGACAAAAGATATCGTTTCTTACATTTTGAGGTGGAGACAAAGTATTCCTGAAAATGTCTCTCCTGAAAAAGGTCATGCAGTTCTGCAGATGGGTCTCATATATTAGCCCTTTTAAGATTATGACACATGTCAGGCCAGTTGTATATAAATTATCCCTACTTCTAGCTTATTCTGCTATACACCCTGTATTTCACGTATCGATATTGTGCTGGTATATTCCAGATGCCTCACATGTGCTTCAATATGATTCAGTTGAGGTGGATGACCCTTTAACATTTATAGAGGAACTGGTAGCCACTTTAGTCAAGGGTACTAGACAGTTGTGCTTGAGGATGAGATGAATGGTTAAGGTTTAGTGACATTACCATCCAATCGAGGAGGTTATTTAGGAGTTCGAGATAAATATGCAAGAGCAGTTATCCAGCTTATTTAGGCCATCAAGTATGCCTTGATTATTACTTTTGCAGATGAAACTCTTTTTAGTCGGAGATGTTATAATAACCCTTTGGGTCATGTCTGTATTCCTACGGTTATTCTATAGATTTCATCTGACGTGTTGTAACCTTAAGCCTTCTCTGAGTTGTTGGGGCTGTTAGGATGGTTATGGGTTGTATTGGTTGTAAATTATGTGAATTATGAGTTAACTAGGAGTTATAATCGTAAAAATAAGATTTTTAGTGAAGTCCTAGCAAACAGACTCAGAATGGGATTCTGATGGTTCCATTGGTTCTGGAATGGCTGAATTAGGCTAGAAGGGTGGTCGGTCCGAGGTTTGAGGGTCCTAGTGTGAATTTAAGTCAAAAGTTGTAAAATTAGTTCAATCGAAAGCTAAAAAATTATTTTCTGTAAAAACCTAGCTAAATGTGTTCGGAATAGGAATCTAATGATGGCGTCAACTCCGAAATGTCAAAAATAGCCTAAAACGATCTTCCGTCATATGGCGGGGGCCTCTGGTTGATTTTTGAACCCCTCAGTTCTTTTAGCTAAAGCTAGGCGGAACGAACTAGGGCCCTCATTTTTTCATTAGATGCTCTGTTGAAAATTTTGACCGCACTATTAGATTCAAAACATCGAAATCCATGTGGTTGTACTATTCATTTGCGATAAACGTACATTAGATGGCCTAGGAAAGCCTCGGGGAAGTCTTTACAATTGTTGGTGCAAGCACCAGAAGAATAGCCCTCCGCTTTCGCAAAGGGAAATCGACATTCACAAAAGGAAAGGGACCAGAGCTCCACCTCTGTAGAGTCATGCCTGCATTCACAAAGACGGGGCAATCATAAAGCTCCATGTTCGTAGAGGCTACTGAGGTTATGGCCTACATATATAAGTCAGCCTCGCGAACAACAATGAGGAGAAATTTCCCAATGTTATAACTTTTGACATACAACTCCGATTTTAGTGTATCAAAAGGCTACATGACTCGTATTTTTGCAAGGAACATTGTGGTGGTGTCAGATTCATCTTTTTGCTCATATTTCGAGGCAAAAGTGTTGTTTTAGGTGGTTATGTTCTTTTAAATGTCTGAAAACTCTTCATTACATCATCTTAGCCGATTTGTAACGGAATTAAGTGAAATATTAGTCTAAGTTGTTCTACTCTCCTAGAGGAATGCTTTGGTATTTATGGATTCTAATAAATATAGTTGTTTTCTGTAAAACTTGACCGAGAAAGTTCTGAAAGAAATGTTTCTTTGATACAGAATATAACTTCGTTTTGAGCTATTTCTTGGCCTTCTGGAGTCCATTTTGGGCCAAATTTCTGGCTGTATACTTGAGGTGCTATGGGGATCATTTTACAAGGATAGACTTGAAATTTTGGCCATGACCCCTATTTTTCCACATTGTAGGCACTATTGATACAAATTCACCCATTTTCAAGATATCATTGCCAATATGACCGTGTTATCCTTGCAAATTGTATTTTGGAAGCTGAGTAGATTTGGGAAGTGAGTAAGAGGGGCAAAACATAGGTGGATTTGATTCAAGATGCGAGGAATCATCTGCTTGGTAGGCTAGGCTTCTCTGAACCTTAGATTGAGTTGCGATACATGTGTTCTTTAGCTGGATTTTGTAGAAATGTTTTGTTTATGGGTTAAGCTATGGAATACATGTTTTATATGGCAAGTTGTTGCTAAGTATGTGGTATATAGGTGTATTTTACATGTATGTGTGTAACATATAATGACCTGAGATGGTAACCACTATGTTGATAGTTGTGCGAGTTGCAGCCATCATGTTACCTGGATTTTAACATTGTTAGACTGTGTGATGGCCTGGTAAGGGCTGGATTGGATTGAGAATATATGATAGGCATGTATATAGAGCTTGATTCTTGACTGTATGTGTGTGTAGCCTGATGCTACTATGATATACTAGCATGTGAGGTAGGCAAATAAGTACATGATGTATTGTGTGCGGGTTCTGGTATCTGTATATGATTATAAGGGCTTTGGTTGCTTAAGATATCTATGTTATGGCTACGGCTATCTTGTCTATTCTAAGTCCTTATAACTGCCTAGATTGTGGTATAATCATCTAATTAGACGTGATTCTATGTTTCTTTGTGACATATATGCTTCTATATACAGTTGTTAACCATTGTACATTTGTTATACCTACTTATAATTTAGGGAACTACATTGTCTTCCTATTACGTTATGATTGTGCTTCATGTTGGGCTTTGTGACTCTTGATATGATATAAGTTTCAACTAAACCTTTGATAGGCTCGAAATGAGTGTACGACCTTGGTAGGGAGACGTATGCTAAATCTTATGGGATTCGCTAAGTTATCTGTATGGGAGATATGCCAACTATTAGGGGGATTGCAGATTATATGTTGTGTTGTGGTCTGACTCTGACGATAGATATGATTCTATTGGGTTGGATTGTGAGGGATATTTGTGACATAATTTGAATTGCCTATGCTCACTTTGCGTACTTGTGGTTAATGGGGTTGAGATATACTTTAGCATAATTGGATATGACTCTACGCTGATCAATGACATATACACTCCTGTATATATTGTTGTTAATCGTTGTCCACTCGTTATACTTCCCTGATGCCATGGTTACCTGTTATCGTCAGAGAGGGATGGGGGTTATTTATGGTTGGTTGTGTAGTTTTTTCCTTTAGATACAATGTTGTTGGATCTTCGGATAGACTAGTGAGTTGATGACTATTCTTGTGATCTAAGACGTGGATAACGCTTCCTATGGTTTGTAGTCTACGATGGCCATGTCTGAGTGTCTAAGACTTTGGTGGCCTCCCCGCAGTCTGTAGTCTACGGTGGCCATGTCCATGTTTTGGAGACCTAGGTGCAAATTTTGAGGTCTGAGCACCAGTTAATACTCTGGGTCGGGGACCCTATTGGTTACATACTGGTTCTAGGTGATGTGCTGTTAATATACAACACTTTAGATGCTTAAAACTTAAAATTTGTTATGTTATCATAGCGATGTTAATATATTTGATTGTTTTTTATGTTTGTTTTGCAGGATTACAGGGTTGGCATGATTTTTGGGCTTAGCGTGTAGAACTTGAAGAATTTGCTATTCTACGACAGCCTTTACGGGCTGTGGAAATATCCACAGGCCATAGGGTAGCTTTCATTAAAAAATCGAGTAAATGAGAGATTTTCTAAATTTGAATCTACAAACCTGCGAACGAGCTGTAGAACATTTTACGAGTCATAGATCGGTGTCGTACCTTGAGGATTAGAAAGTGGGAAGTTGCTGAAAAGTCATTAGATGAAAGCCTCCACGGAGCGTAGAACTTTATAAGGCCCGTAGATAGGTCTTGTAGAAGTCAACCCTAGAATTGCACATGGAATCTACGAAGCCCCAATTACAGGCCGTAGAATCTATACGGCCCGTAAAGTTGCCCATAGAGCCTGCCGATCCAATTCTCCTGTTTTGATTTGGATTTGTATTTGAAATACTATAAATGGGTGTTTACGTTATTTTTCTCACAAAGCAATAGAGAGTCAGCAAGAAAAAAATGAGAATCATTGTGAAACACTTGGGAAACAATATTTTGTAAATTTAATTCATGCTGGTGAATTTCCTTGAAGATCTTGGATTTCTTGCTCTTAATTCCATTCTTGTAACTGCTTCATTATGCTACTTAATAACATGATTCTTGCATCAACACTAGATATGAGTAGCTAAATCCACAACTAGAGTTGTGGGAACCATGAAGAACTAACAAGGTAAAACTAGATACTTCATAATTTTGGAAATTGTGCATGCATGTATTAATTAATGCTCTCCATTTTGAATGCTTTTTAACGGTGGCCAACGTTAGAACTAGCCTAGTGTTTCTGACTAGATCAAGGTAGTAATGAATAGGAAAAGAGATTAATTAGTAAGATTCGATTGATATTTCTTGTCTAATCAACCAAACTAGATCAAGGGGAGGTTATACTGGGACAATAGGTAAGGCTTAGTAATGTCACAGGGATGGATCAAATCACGTAGTGAAATTTACCTCTTGCCTGGATCAAAGGGTTTTGTAACCTTAACTTACCGTTGTGCATGCTACACACTGGAATAGAATTTGATTATCTGGTAATACCAAGTTAGGGAATCATGGTGAACACAATACCCTAGTTACTCTGCATACTGATTTCACACTTGTCTTGGCCTAGGATTTCTTTCTATAGCTTTACAAACCCTTCCCGCCTCTTTAAGAGATAAGTAGGTTAATCACCTCGAACTGATTAAAATTACTCTAAGTCTACCACATTTCCTATGGGTTTGACCCTAATCTTGGTTAGGTTATATATCTTGGCAACGACCGCTTTGACCATCAAAAAGGAGGTATAGCTTAGGCGACATCAAGATTTTGGCGTCGTTGCTGTGGAATACGACTAGACTTGTTTAAATTATGTAGTTCAGGAATTGATCCTTATTTCCCTCATTTTATGTTTTTGTTGTTTTTGTTTTTGTTTCTGCGTGCAGGTATAGTGTATGCACAACACGTGAATTCGAGGCATTCCCTTGACTCCGTTTGACCTAGAGCTCCAAAGAACATTGAGAAGAATGGTCCACGACAACACGAACAACACGGTTAATACAGCTCTGAACCAAAATGAGAATGAAGTAACCCACCTTCGCTTGAGGATATTGATCCACAACCATAGGATCTTAATGTTGAAGCTCATACATAGAATCAATATCGGCTTAACCCTATGGCTAGGATATAACTGGAGCTATTATATTATTGCCACTACTAGAAGATTAATAGTTTGTTGTTTTGAGTGGGTTGCTTCAAATGCTGAAAAATCGCGGGTTATTCGCGGGCCTACCATCAAAGGATCCACATAGCCATCTACACAATATTGTGTTTGTCTGTAAGAGTGTGATGGGAAACCAGAATCTGTCTATGGATGCTATTGGGATTCGTGTCTTCCAATTATCACTCATAGGAAATGACAATGCTACAGCTATTTGAGCTCCCACAAAGTTCGATCACCAGCTGGGCTAAATTGTAGAAGGCCTTTTTTGAGAGGTTCTTCTTGAGATCGAAGAAGCTGATGTTGAAACACCAGATCAACAACTTTGAAAAACTTCCTGGTGATTCAATCACTGCCACGTGGGAGAGGTTCACAAAGTTTCTGAGGAGTTTCCCTAACCACAAGATTGTTGGTGATGCCTTAGTAGAGGTCTTCTACTGTGCCCTGTATAAGAATAGCCAAGCTTGTGCTGATGCCATCATGAGTGACACATTTTTAGATCAACCATTTTCAAGGGTTGCTGGGAAGCTGAAAAAGGTGGTCAAGATGAATCATGCTTGTGGAACAAGGGATAGATCTACAACAAAGAGCTTATGCGCAGTTAGTACTAGTTCAGGGCAAGCTAAAATAAATGAGGAGAAGATGTAAGAGCTTGCTCATATTAGTACCAATGTGGAGTTATTGATAAAGCAAAATCAAGAATGTGTGAATGTAGTTGCTCATCAAACTTCACGAGCATCCATGTACGAGGAGACTTATTATGAGGAGGACACTTGCTTTTTCACTGATCAGATGGGGAGTTTCCCGCCAAACGCCCAAGGATCCAATCAGGACTATTGGTGCCAAGGTCAAGGAAACCAAGGTCAGAACTATAATAGGGACCTTAAAAGATAACAATCGTGGAGGTCACTACACGGAAACAAAGGCCAAGATAGAGATGCTGATTGAGGCTGTAAAAATATTTACAGATATAGTCCTTATGTGCCACCACATAATCGTGATACAAGTGCTGGTAGCTCTAGATTTGGGAGATGTTTGATCATTTCTTAAAGAAGGCTGACACATAGTATAAGACCTTGAGGGAGATAAAGTCTGACTTCTCCAGCATTAATCAGAAGATTGAGTCTTATTTTGTTGCTATCAAATAGCAAGAATAATAGTTTGATCAAATATTAACTCAACTCAACCAACGATAGAAAGGTATATTACCCAACAATATAGTTCAATTCAAAGAATGAGGGCTAGTGTATGGAAGTGACTACTCATGGTGGTAAGCAGACCATTGATCCTCCAATGCCAGTTAATGATGATGTTTGTAAGGATATAATTTAGGTCAAAGATGTAGAAATTGGGGATGATTGTGCCAAGGATAGTGTGAGCGATGCTGCAGAGATGCTACAAAAGTTCAAGCCCATTCCTAGACCTCCTCCTCCTTTCCCTTAAAGAATTAAAAATAAAGAGGAGAAAGGTAAATTAAAGCACTTTCTCTCCATGCTGAAACAACTCTTCATCAATATCCCTTTCATTGAGGCATTAGAGAAGATGCTAGGGTATGCAATGTTCATGAAGGACTTGGTCACAAAGAAGCGGACTATAAGCCAAGAGCTCTCCTAAGAGCTTCAACAATGCAGTGCAATTGCTATAAGGTCTTTGGTGTTGAAACGAGCAGATCCTGGAGTATTCACCATACCTTGCACTATCGAAGATATGGAGTTTGCAAGGAAATTATGTGATAAAGGTGCCAGCATAAATCTGATACCCCTTGTGGCCTTCAAGAAGTTATGATTGGGAGCCCGTACTCTGATTAGCATGTGATTGTTGATGGCTGACCACATAGTGAAGAAGCCTGTAGGGATAATCTATGATGTCCTTGTCAAAGTAGAGAAGTTCATATTCCTCACAGATTTTGTGCTCCTTGATTACGAAGTCAACTTCGAAGTCCCAATCATCTTGGGAATGCCCTTCCTAGCCACTGGTCAGACACTAGTTGATATGGAGGCCGGCCAACTCAAGTTCCGATTGAATAATAAAGAAGTTGTTTCCAATATCTATCATTCGATAATAAAGCCTGACGAGTTGAAGATGGATGTTTGGGCACTTGGTGAAGTTTGAGTAACAAGGTTGTCCAAGTCGTGCCGTAACAATAAATTAGCTGCTACTTGGGAGGCAAACCAAGATATTTGATGTAATAGTTGTTGTTTTGTTTCGTTTTTAGCTTTTAGACTTATAGGTAGTTTCATTTTTAGTATTTTGGTTGTAATTTTTGGACATTGGACTAGTTTCAATATAGGATAACAGTGTCTTCTGTGAAGAATATGCAGGTACAAGACCAAGTCAGCCATTTTTGGCTTAAAAGGAAACAAGAAGTGTTTCTTAGACTGGTGCTATGGGTCATATGTCAAACAACGACCCATACACTCATAGAATACTTCTAGTGAGCAAAATGTTGTGCAATCCAATCCACGAGCCAACTTTATGGCCCGTAAATAAAACTACGGGCCGTGAATGTAGCTCGTGGACCCTAGTAAGTTCCCTACTTTTGACTAAGTGTTGGAGGTTTCTATGACCAACCTTACAAGTTTTATTTAATTATATGGCTCATAGACTGGTCCGTGAAAGCCATCTCCCAAAACTAGGGTTTGGTCAATCTATGAGACAAGGAATCACAGGTCGTAAAAGCTTCTATAGCTCGTAATTTGGGTTTTATAGAAGCCTGGGCCCAATATTTTCAGCCAACCCGGTCAAAGTATAAATAGGAGGTCAAATAATTTTGACCCCCACATTTCTCAAAATTATCCAAAATACACGACCCCCTACCATAGCATTTTTCGATCACCAATGTTCGGCCACCGACTCTTTTTCCAGCTAGTTTTCTCGGCCACCTTTGGCAGACCTAGGGTTCACCCTCCTTGGCTCCCCCTTCAATTTTCACATTCTTTTGCTCAAATTTGGTGTGGTCTTAGTCGTATAATCTATTAAATACCGAAACTGATGTGATTTGACCGTAATTAATTGTTGGGTAGGGAAGTCTAATGTTAATGTGTTCAAGTCCATGGTTTTCATTATATGTGCTTAGGATTTTATTGTGAATAATGTGTTTTCGATGTTTGAATAGTGTCAATAGCCGAAAAATGCATGTTTTGTGTGTTTGAATGATTTTATGTGAAAACCATGTCATTTGAATTGAATAGACTATATTTTTTGAAAATGATATGTAATTATATGTGTGTGCTTTAATGTTTAAACATTCAAACGGGGTAGGTTTTCTTTGTAAACGTGTAAAATGGGATTTGATGGGGTCGTGAGTGATCACTTCATGTGGGTGTTGGGTATTTGGTGAAATCATGCGGGGATGCATTAAGTGTTACGTCAATGCGTATTTGTATGTTAAACATGCCGTTTGGGATCTATTTGATAGACTTGGATAATCAAAATTTTTGGCTCTTTAACACTACATGGGTCTTCTATGGCTCGTGGAACATACCATGAGCCATAGTTGCCCCTCGTAAAAAATCCCAGAAACTTCAAGAATTCTGATATTTGATGTGATGTCAAAATACAACATTGTTGATGCTTAAAACTTGGAATTTTGTGTGTTCTCAATGCAATGTTAGTAAATTTGATGTGTTTTTATGTTTGTTTTGCAGGATTACAGGGTTGGTATAATTCTTGGGTAAAGTGTTTAGATTTTGCAGAAGCAGATGTTTCCTGTGACCCTTTACAGGCTGTAAAGCTAGTTTCGTATACATTCCCAGTGAAGGGTGATTTTTTTGAAGTTAAGTCTACTAACATGCAGGCGAGCCATAAAAGATGCTACGAGTCGTGGACTTAGTGTTGTACCTTAAGGAAAAGAAAGTGGGGAGTTGCTGAAATGTCGTTAGACGAAACCCCCTACGGGCCATAGAACTTTATACAGGCTGTAGAAGGGTGTCATAAAGTCAGCCCTAGATTTTCAAAAGCAATACACGAAAACCCGATTACGAGCTCATAGAAACTACCATAGTCTATCGACCCAGTTCTTCTAATATGTTTTAGTTTTGTATTTTAAAGACTATAAATAGGATTATTTTGGTTATTTTTCAAGAGGAATATGACAGAACAGTAGAGAACAATCTATAGCTCGAGAAAAACACTTGCAAAACTTTATTTTGTCTTTTAATTTAAATCTTGTGATTCATGGTGAAGAGTTAGGATTCCTTGTGCTTAATTCTCTTATGTAGGTGCTCAATTATGTCATTCAATTTCATAAGTCTTGCATCTACACTGACCATGAGTAGCTAAATCCACAATTAGGGTTGTGGGACTCATGAAGGACTAACGAGGTAAATTGGATAGTTCATAATTCTTTAAAAGTGTGCATGCATGTATTAATTAATTCTCTTTGGTTTGAATGCTTTTTAAAGGTGGGAAACGTTAGAACTCGCCTAATGTTACTGACTTGATCAAGGTAGTTATGAATAGGAAAAGAGATTGATTAACAAAATTCGATTGATCTTTCTCATCTATGCAACAGAACTGGGCCAATGGGAGACTGTACTGGAACAATAGGTAAGGTTTAGTATTGTCACACGACCAGGATGGACCAAATCACGTAGTGAAATTCACCTCTCACCTGGGCCAAGGGTTCGGTGAACTTAACTTACAATTCTGCATGCTACACATTGGAAAAGAATTCGATTATCTGGTAATACTGACTTAGGGAATCATGGGAAACAAAATACTAGTTACTCTTCATACTGGTTTAACACTTGTCTTTGTTTAGAATTACTTTTCATAGTTGTCATAACCCTCCCCCCCCCCCCCACATTTGGGGAGATGGTTAATTAACTTGAATTATTGTGAATTCTTCGAAGTCTATCATACTTCCTAGGGAATCAACTCTAATCTCGGTTAGGTTATATATCTTGACAATAACCGCTTTAGCCTCAAAAGAAGGTGTTACTTGGGAGACTCAAGATTTTGGTGCCGTTACCGGAGAATATAGCTAGACTTGTTTATTTCAAGAAGTTTGGGAGTTAATCCTTATTTTTCTGTTTTTACTTTTTTTAGTTTCTTTATTATTTTTGTTCTGTTTCTGGGTACAGGCATAGTGTATGCCCATTATACAAAGTTGAGGCATTCCCTTGACTTTGTTTGACCTAGAGATCTAGAGAAGATTGAGAAGGATGACCTAAAGGTAATGCAAATAACGCGAGGAATGTAGCTCTGAACCAAAATTAGAATGAGAATGCAAATAGTGAAAACCCACTTCCTTTTGGGGATATTGATCCATCGCTACATGGCGTCAATGCCAAAGCTTATCAATGGAACCTATATCGGCTGAACCCTATGATATTACTGGAGTATTGTGTTACCACTACTACTAGCTGACACAAAGTTTATGATTTCGAGTGGGTTGCTTCATATGTTGCAGAACTATGGGTTGTTCGCGGGCCTACCATCAAAGGATATGCATAGTCATCTACATAACATTGCGTTTGTCTGTAAGAGTATAAAAGGAACACATAATCTATCCATGGATATTGTGGGACTTTGTGTCTTCCCATTATCACTGATAGGCAATGCAGCACCATGGCTATCCGAGCTTCCGCAGACTTCGATCACCAACTGGGCTGAGTTAGAGAAGGCCTTTTCGGATAGGTACCTCCCGCGATCGAACAAGCTCAAGTTGAAAGATCAAATCAACAACTTTGAGCAACTTCCTAGTGACTTAATTTGTACTACATGGGAGCGATTCACAAAGTGCTTAAGGAGTGTCTCAGACTACAAAATTGTTGATGATGCCTTAGTGGATATCTTCTATCATGTCCTGGATGAGAATAGTAAAGCATGTGCTGATACCATAATGGGAGGCATGTGTTTACATCAACAATTTACAAGGATTGCTGAGAAGCTGGAAAAAGTAGTTAAGACGAATCATACACGGGGGTATAGAGACAAATCATCTACAAAAAGTTCGTGCGCAGTCAGTATTAGTTCAGAGCAAGCTAAAATAAAGAAGGAGATAATGCAAGAGCTTGTCCGGTTCTGTACCAGCATGGAGGTGATGATGAAGCAAAATTAGGAATAAGTTAATGCAGTTTTTCATCAACCTCCTTGAGCACTATGGACAAGGATTCTTACTATGAGGAGGACACTTGCTTAATTTCTAATAAGACAGGAGGTTTTCGAACCAATGCTTAAGGGTCCAATCAGGACTATTGGCACCAAGGTCAAGGAAACCAATGTTGGAACTATAACAGAGATGTGCGTGCAGAGACAACCGTGGAGGTTACTAAGATAGGAATAGGGGCCAAGATGGAGATTCAAATTGGGGTCACAGAGATGGCTACAAAAATTGTCCTTATATACCACCACACAATCGTGACACCGGTGCTAGGAATTCTAGAGTTGAGGAGATGTTTGACCGTCTATTGAAGAAAGTTGAGATGTAGGATGATGAGACCTTGAGAGGGATGAAATCTAACATCTCCAGCATAAATTAGAAAATTAAGTCTCATTTTGTTGCTATCAAACAACTTGAGCAACAATTTGGTCAAGTATTCACTCAACTCAACTAATGTCGGAGAGATACACTGCCTACCAACAAAGTTTAGAATCCAAAGAATGAAAGTTAGTGCATGGAGGTAAATATTTGTACTGGCAAGAGTACAATTGATCCTCTCATGCCGGTAGATGATAATGATGTTCATAATGAAGCAGTTGAGGTCAAAGATGCTGATACCGGAGGTGATCCTGTCAAGGACGGGGTGAGTGATGCTGCAAAGGTGCCACAGAAGTCGAAGCCCATTCCTAGGCCTCCTTCTTCCTTCCCTTAAAGAATTAAAAAGAAGGAGGAGGAGTTCAAGCACTTTCTCTACATTCAAACAGGGTCAATTGGTTGCGAAAGCAAGTCAAATGATATTCGATGGGGTTTATGAAACAACTTGCATGTGGAGTGTTGAGTGTTTGATTTGAGTCATGTGGAGGTGTGTGCTTATTGCTTCGATGCTGAAAATGTTGTTGAAAATGTCATATGGGGTTTGTGTTGATAGGCTTAGAAATATAGGTCATTGTGTTTTCCAATCAACAAGGGTCTTTTATGGCCTGTGGAAACTTTGACAAGTTGTAGTTGCCCCTCGTAAGCAAATCCAGAAACTTGAAGTTTCTGGGAACCTATTAATTGAGACCTTCTACGAGTATGAGATTATTCTACCACTTATAGAGAAGTTTCACAGACCCTTGCCTTTAAAAGTTTGAACACCGAAACACTACTATGACTCAATTTACGACTTGTATATTCTTCTATAAGTCATACCTGATCTCGTAAAGGCAATTCCAGTAAGCAAAATTTGTGTACACTATTTCTACGAGAGACCTCTATGGCTCATCATTTTTACTATGACTCATAGAAGTGCCTTCATAGCCCCTTCTGTGACAAAATCTTATTTGAATTTACTTTTCATTCTATAACTTGTGGGGTTTACCATGTGTGTTAAATGTCTATGTTTCAGGTATTATCTCCCCGAAGCCAAGACGTGATTGAATCTGAGCGATGCAGAGGAACTTAGGGATGAGACCTCGAGGGAGCAAAAGTCCTCCAAGACTAGTGGAACACTTGAGGAGCTCAGCGTCTGACCTGACTCGGATGTTGATAGACCACAGACATGGGCATGCCCAGACCCAGTCCATTGTTGTTCGCACTACCCAGTCTGAAGAGGGAGGCAACAACATTAGTAGCTCCATTTAGATGAGTCCAATCGGAAAGGAGTTAGATTCAGAGTCCGGATCAGATGATGAGTCGGAGACAGAGTCCTCTACTATACCACCTCAGGCATCACCATCACCACTAGACGCTCTATCCAACCAGTGCTACATTGAGGGCATATGGGACATCTAAACTGAGGGCGTGAAGAGAAATGAGCGGGGCACCCCATCCCACTCTATTTTTGAGGAGCCCCAGATCATTTGCTCCGGACTAGACAGTGTCCCTGGTCTCCAGGACACTATTAGCAGATATAGGCTCCAGTGGTTGGCCGAAGCACCGTGGAAGTACTCCTTGACCATGGTTTAGGGGTTTTACACATTCTATGCCTCCACAATACTCAGTACTCTTCCCAAGGGAAAGAAACCTCTCGCTCAGCCTAGGCTTTCACACACTAGAGTGAGGGGCCGACAGGTAGATATTTTAGGGACTACCATCTGCCGTATGATTTTCGTGCCCGAGTTCCCAGTCCCTAGATCCACAGCAGAGTATGACCGCAGGTTGAGGCGGACTAGGGACAAGTCCCTAATGAGAGACCAAAGTTGCAGAGTCGGCTTGATGAGATGGGTGGCAGTGCAGATTGCTGAGTAGGACTCGGGCCCTACATGGGTAGCGACTTCTTATGAGGCCATTGTGATGATAGAGGAGCAGGAGTTAGAGCTTTCTATCTTGTAGTTAAATAAGGATGAAGAGTTTAGGCAGGCTCAAGATATTGAGAGAGTGAGAGGTGTTGGCCCTTCCAGACATGCTTCTACTATTGAGGAGGCCACCAGGTAGGTTGAGTGTGGCCAAACTCAGACAGACACTAGCGTTTAGGTTCCTATATATGTTCTTTTTGACCCCTATTCTTTATTTTTCATTTTGGTGTGCATTGAGAACAATGTATCTCTTTTTCGATGGGGTGTGAGTAGTTACAGCCCTCAGTGATGATTGATTAGCTTTGGCCTATAATTATCCCAAATTTTGAATCCTAGGGGTTCTCTTGCCTATGTTCTTTTTCCCCATGGATATTTAATTTCTTTTAAATCGATATGTTTAGGATGTGTAGGTAGCATTGGTAGCATATAGTACTAATATCTATGGAATATATGTATTTTTGTGCTTTTTTGTGAAAAATAACACCCACCAAAATTTTGTTAGTTAGTCTAGATAGAAACCATGCATGTTTGATTGTATTGACGGTGCTTGTTCTGATAAGCGAGGATAAAATTAAGATGAAATGCATGATCTGAAAGTCTATGTTAATAGTGTAATCACTGCTATGTGAGTGTGAGCTTACTTTGCTAAATTCATGTATCATGTGAATATTCTGAACATGCCCTATTACTAAAACTTAGACTGTAGGTTATTTGGTTAGGAAAGGCTCTTAGGCTATTGATTATAATAGTCCACTCAACCTAAATGATCAACCAAATGTATGAAAAACCCCTGATCCTAATGTTTGAGCCTTACATGTACCCTTTCTTTATATGTTAGTTACATAGCCTTATTAGATGTAAAATTTTGAAATTGGCCCTGGTCCTTCATTGAACATTGTGCACAATGACTAAGGCAAAAATCCTAAGTTGAGGGTGGCTTCCGAAAGTGGCCCTGGTTCCTAGGTAGGATATTATGTAGCTCGACTTATGCCAAAAGCCTAAGTTGAGGGTGGATGGTGTAAGGGTAAACACCATGATACATAGAAAAGGGGATAACAATGTGTGTTGGGTGCAAGAAAAATGAGAGATGCCTAAGCAATAAGCTAAAAAGAAAAATTATGTGAAAATACAAGGCAAAAGCTGAAAATGAGAATAAGGCACCCAAAAAAGCTTAAAATAGAAAAAAGAGATAATGAAATGAAAAATAATAGTGTTGATAGGGCAAAAGTGAGGGAAACACAGTGTCAAGGAGGGCCTTTAGTCACTACGTTCCCCAAGAATCTTACTAAAGTTTCTTGAGCCTACATTTCAAGTCTTTAAAGTCATAAAGTGATCCTAGTTCAAGTACTCAAATGTCATAGTCATGAGTATAGTGGAAGCATATGGTATTGAGCATGGTATTTGAATGTCTCTTGAGAGAGTGAGTGATTGTGCATAGTCCCAATTGAATCCAAAAATTTCATTATGAGATAGATATAGGACTTCTTTCTATGAGGGCACTTCCATTGCATTATTGACATTAGACTAACTCAGTGATTTTGGCTTGTTGATAATTACCTTTCTTGTCATAGTTGCACTATCTCATATGTTAATCTGTATTGGTTTGCTAGATAGCTATCTATTGTGTTTTGAAAGTGGTGTATGTTTCTGTGCTTGAGTTTGATATGATCTATGGCATAAGATTGAGGTCTGCGTGTCACTATGTTTCTTATGTAGATTGACTGTTGCGTGAGGACAAGCAACAATTTTAAGTTGAGGGTGTTGATGTGCTGTCAAAATACAACACTGTTGATGTTTAAAACGTGGAATTTGATGTGTTTTCAATGCATTGTTAGTAGATTTGATGTGTTTTTATGTTATTTTTGCAGGATTACAGGGTTGGCATAATTTTTGGGCAAAGTGTGTTGATTTTGCTGAAGCAGAGTTTCATGAGACCTTTTATGGGCCTTAAAGAATTCTACAAGCCGTAAACATGGTTTTGTGTACGATTCCAGTGAAGGATGATTTTCTGAAGTTAAGTCTACGAACATGCAGACGAGTCGTAGATCCCACTACTAGAATGGTAGCTATTGCTGTAAGCAAACTCGATGAGAGGAAGAGGCTCATCCTAATTACCCTTAAATTCCAAGATGCAATCCCTAAGCATATCCTCAAGATTTTGAAAAATCCTCTCGGTTTGGCCATCCGTTTGTGGGTAAAAGGCCATGCTATGCTTTACTCTAGTGCCAAGGCGCTTTTGGAAGGACCTCCCTTCCTTTCATGTTTGTTCTTTATCAATCTATCTATCTTATTTTCTTGTCTTTTCGTTTCTGCATTTTGTATTACATCATTAGTCAAATTTCAATCCTTGAATAAGCCTAATCCTTAATGGATACGCAGTGACTCAACATTCAAAGGTCATTTTATCTCTTATGTTAAAGACTAAAATTGATTTTTCAGTGGATAGGACAGAAGACCTGATTGAAATAGACCTAATGAGATGATGAGAGTCCATATGAGACTAATTGAGATGGTTGATTGAGCTAGATGGTCTTGTGAGCATTGAGTCTTGGGAGGGATTCCAATAGCCATGCCTACTGTATTATTAGTCAATGTGGAAATCGGAGCGCACAAATTATCGCAACAAGGGGCCATCACCAAGAGGATGACTGTTATAGAAGAGGTGGTTGGAATGGATGTCCTTTGTAGTGTTCGATTACTTTAAATATGTTGTCCAAACTCACTCATCATCTTTATTTTAATTTTTCAATTACAAGCTTTAGACTTGGTTTTGTACCCTTAGGATAAAAAATTTGGGAGTTACTAAAAAGTCATTAAACAAAAACCCTTACGGGCCTTAGATTTTTATACGGGCCATAGAAGGGTGTTGTAGAAGTCAGCCCCAGATTTGAGGAAGTAATCCATGAAAGTGATTATGGACCATAAAACATTATACGACCTATAGAAGCTACCGTAGAATCTTCCAACCCAGCTTTCCTAATTCATTTTGGTTTTGTATTTTAAAGACTATAAATAGGTTATTTTTCAGGAGGAATGTGACAGAAAAGTAGAGAAAAATAGAGAGCTTGAGAGAAACACTTGTAGAACTTTATCTTTTTGTCTTTTAATTTCAATCTTGTAATTCATAGTGAAGAGTTTGGATTCCTTATGCTTAATATTCTTGTGTAAGTGCTCATAATGCTATTTAAATTCATAAGTTTTACAGCTACATTGAACATGAGTAGCTAAATCCACAACTAGGGTTTTAGGAACCATGAAGAACTAACAAAATAAAATTGGATAATTTGTAATTCTTGGAAAGTGTGTGCATGTATTAATTAATTCTCTTCGGTTGAATGCTTTTTAACAGCGGCGAACGTTAGAACTCACCAAGTATTACTGACTGGATCAAGGTAGCAATGAATAGGAAAATAGATTAATTAACAAGATTCAATTGATATTTATCGTCTAATCAACTGAATTGGGCCAAGGGAGGTTGTACATGAACAATAGGTAAGGGTTAGTAATGTCACATTGCGGGGATAGACCAAATCATATAGTAAGATTCGTCTCTCGCCTGGGACAAAGGGTTTGGTGAACTTAACTTACCGTTCTGTATGCTACACAGTGGAAAGGAATTTGATTATCTAGTAATACTGAGTTAGGGAATTATAGGGAACACAATACCCTAGTTACTCTTCATACTGGTTTAACAATTTTCTTAGTTTATAATTATTACTCTTCAAAGTTGTGATAACCACCCTCCCCTCCTTTGGGAGATAAGTTTGTTAATTAACCCAAATTATTGTGAATTCTTCTAAGTTTACCATACTCCCTGTAGGATAGACTCTAACCTCAATCAGGTTATATATCTTGACAATGTCTGCTTTAGCCTAAAAAAGGAGGTGTAGCTTGGGTGACATTAAGATTCTATTAGATGAGGCCTTCTTCGAGACATAAATCAATCTACGACTCGTAGAATGGTCTCATAGATCCTTGCTTACAAATATTCAACACTGGAACATGTCTACGACTTAGTCTCTGACTCGTAGAGTATTCTATGAGTCGTGCCTAGTCTCGTAGTTGCCATTTACGTAGCCAAAAATTTATGCACATTGTTTCTACAAGGGCCTTCTATAGCTTGTAGTTTTCACTATGACTAATAAAAGTGCCTTCGTAGACCCCTCTATAACCATTTCAGAAAAGGTTTTGCTTTTAATTCTTTTACTCGTGAGGCTAATTTTATTTGCTAAATGTGCGTGTTTTAAGTACTATGGCCCCAAAGGCTAGGAGAGATGAGATTAGGGGCCTACAGTGGAGACTATGAGATGAGCCCTTGGAGAATCAAGGCACCTGGGTAGTGGATTATTGGAAAAGCTTAGTGTCCAGCCTAACTCGAACATTGAGTGACCACGGGAACATGCTACCACTAAATATGCCGGGCCGCCCCAGACCCAGGCTATCATTGTCTGTCCTTCCTAGTTTGAAGAGGGAGGCCATATAGATAGCAGTTCTATTCATATGACACCTTCAAGAGAGGAGTTCTAGAAAGGATATGGCTACGAGTCAGAGATGGAGTCCTCCGTAGCACCTCAGGCATCACCATCACCACCGAATGCTCTATCTAGGCAGTGGTGCGTTCAGGGCATACATGATATTAATTGGGAGGGCATATAGAAGAACAGGCGCAACCAAACTAGCTCGTTCTATTTTTCAGCAGCCCTGGATTATCAGCTCAGGATTGGACAGTGTCCCAGGCCTTCAAAATACTATCACCAGAAATAGGCTCCAAATATTGGCAAGATCATCAGGAAAGTACTCTCTAACCATGGTTTGGAATTTCTATGCATCATACATTGCCACCGTTCTCGACTCTCTTCCCAAGGGAAAGAAGCCCCTCACTCAGCCTCAGTTGACACATATATGGGTGAGGGGTCGACAGGTGGATATCATAGAGAATATTATCCATTGTATGTTATTTGGGCCTGAGTTCCCAGCCCCCAGATGTACAACAGAGTGCGATAGGAGATTTGGGAAGACTAGGGATAAGACCATGATAAGAGACCCAACCCATAGGTCCAGCTTGATTAGATGGATTGCCGACCAAATTGTAGAGCAGAGCCCGAACCCTGAGGGATAGCTACTTAGTTTAAGCATATTGTGATAGCCTCACGTAGCTTTATCGATAAATTTTTGAGGGTTGAGGTGATATCATGGATTTGGCCAACACTTGCTGATAATACACTAACGCCGAACTATGTTGTACTGGTTGCCAGCATCTTGGTTGGCTATAGATTGACCAGGCCAGCCAAATTGCAAAGCAAATCCGTGAGGCAGCCATGAAGGGGTCCACCTCTATCCCCTTTTTGTGCTTGATCTATAAACTCTGTTTAGAGTCAGAGGTGAAGATACTTGATCATCTAGACTCATTGATCGAGGTTCAACATACCCTATATTCTAGCTTGATCAAAGCTGATGATAATCCAGTGGCTCTCCAGGGAGCTCCACGCCCTCTAGCTCAGATGCCAGAGATGTTTGTTGTGGTGCCATTTCCTGAGACTCCATCCACCACCACTATTACTGCTACCACTACTAATGGCCCCTCACTGACTGAGGCTAATGTGGAGAGGGGGCCCATAAATATTGATGTTTCCCCAGAGGTCATGACCACACTTACAACACCTATTGGCATGGTATATGTGTCAGTGGCTTCTATTAAGGCCATGGCATAGTGGCTGGCCCACATTGAGTCACAACTGACTTAGTTATTACAGTAGATCTGGCCTTGGGTTTGTCATACTATTTTTTAGGCTGAGGCTCGTATGTAGGCATTTATGGAGGCCGCTATCAAGGAGAGACTTACCCCCATGGACAACCGCATTGATGTGTTTGAGCAGCAAGTATAGTAGAACCTCAGCACAACACGACCTATAGATATGAAGACCCTTCAGAAGGAGATCTAGCAGCTCCAAGTCGACATGACAACAATATTGTCAACACTTGTTGTATTCCCATCGATCGATCCCTCAGAGCCGGTGGTTGATTTATTTTCTCCTGAGGATGCATCATTCACTTTCCTCAGGAAGAGCCCTGGATTGGTGATCTTGATAAAGTGAGACTTTAGGGGGATGAAAGAGGAGCAGGAGTACGAGCTTTCCAGGATACGCTCGATGCAAGATGAGGAGATACGGCAGGCTCGTGAGCTTGAGAGAGTGAGAGGTGCTGGACCATCAAGACATGCTTATACTACTAAGGAGGCTACTAGGTAGGTTGAGAGTTGCCACTCGCAGCCAGAGACTGGAGCTTAGGTGCCCAGGTATGTTCCTTTTTGACCCCTGTGCTTTACTATTTTATTTTGTGCATTGAGGACAATGCAAATCTTTTTCGATGGGGTGTGGATAGTTATAGGCCTTAGTGAAGTCTAAGTAACCTTGGCCTATAACTATCCCAAATTTTGAATCCTAGGGGTTTTCTTGCTTGTGTTCTTTTTCCCTAAGGATATTTACTTTCTGTTGAACTGGCATGTTTAGGATGTGTAGGTAATTTTAGTAGCATGTGGTATTGATATCTATGGAATATGTTTGTTTTTATATGAAAATGATACCCACAAAATTTTTGTTAGTTGATCTTGATAACAAACATAAATTTTTGATTGTTTGATAGTGCTTATTCTGATAAGTGGGGATAAAAATTGTGATGACAAGCATGATCTGAGAGTCTTTGTTAATAGTGTAATCAGTGTCATGTGTGTGAGCTTTCTTTGTAAAATTCATATGTTGTGTTTCAATTCAGAACTTGCCTTGTTATTCTGATTAGACTGTAGGTTAGTTGGTTAGGAAAAAATCTTAGGTCGTTGTTCATATTAGTCAACTTAGCCTAAATAATCAATAAAATGTGTAATGTATCCCTTGATCCAATGTTTGAACCTTCAGTTTCCCAGTTTTTGCAAAAACCTATGTTACCTAGCCTTGGTAGATGCAAAATCCTGAAATTAGCCTAGACCTTCCTTTAACATTGTGCACCTTGACTGAGGCAACATGATTAAGTTGAGGGTCGCTAGCAAAAGTGGCCTTGGTTCCTAGGTTGGATATTGTGCACCTCGACTTAGGCCAAAAACTTAAGTTGAGGTTGGCTGGTGTAAGGGTAAATACACAAAATGAGGTGAAAGCTAGTGATACATGGAAAAGGGGATAAAACTGTGTTTTGGGTGCAAGAAAAATGAGTAGATGCCTAGTTAATGAGCTAAAAAGAAAAATGAGTAGATGCCTAGTCAATAAGCTAATAAGAAAAATGATGTGAAATGGCAAAGAGTTGAAAAGGAAAGTAAGGCACCCAGAAAAGCTTGAAATAGGCGAAAGAGAGAATAAAGTGAAAAAAGACAGTGTTGGCAGGGAAAAAGTGCAGAAAAAACGCAGTGTCTAGGAGGGCCTTTAGTCACTATATGCCCAAAAACATCATACCAAATCCCCTTGAGCCTACATTAAAAGGTAATAAAGCCATAAAGTGATCCTAATCCAAGTAGTCGAAGGTCATAGTCATGAGTATAAGGGCAAGCATATGGTATTGAGCATGGTATTTGAATGTCTTTTGTAAACGCGAGTGATTTTGTTTAGTCCCACGCATTAAATCTGAAACTATCATTATAAGTGGGATATGGGAGTTCTTTTTTTTAGGGCACTTGCATTGCACTATTGGTTTTGCACTAACTCAGTGATTATTGCTTATTGATGATTACCTTGCTTGTCATAGTTGCACTGTCACATGTGTTGATCTACATTGGTTTTCTTGATAGCTTGAGTTTGATATGAGGTATGCCATTTGATTGAGGTATGTGTGTTACTATACTACTTATGTAGATTGAGTCTGGCGCTTGAGGAAAAGTAATAATTCTAAGTTGAGGGTGTTGATGTGCTGCGTAAGGACCCAAATTATTCGAGCGGCTTTATCGAATCATTTGGTGTTGTCCCGAGTGAACTGTTAGGCATCGCTCCATAGAAGGCCTACATGGGCTGTGTGAAGCCACATAGACCGTGTGGCCTCTCGTTGAGGGACATTTGGTCCAGTTCACGATAGGCGTAATCTAGGACGGAGGAGATTTTGGACCAAGTGAGGGCACACGACCACATACATGGTCCATGTGAGGTGTCACAGGCCGTGTGGCCCTCCGTGCAACTAACTACGTAAAACTTATTCTAATATGAAAGTACCGTCTCGTAACTTTGTCCTGCAAAAATTGTTTCAAGTATTGTCACATAGTCGATGTCACGGCCCGTGTGGAGTCACACAAACCGTGTAGTCGTCTGTGTAGTTCCCCTTATCTTTGAATAAATTCCCTCTGTAAAATTTCTAAGTGATAGTTCACGGTCACTGTTCACAATCCGTGTGACGTCTCACAGACCGTCTAGTGGACCTTGTGGACCTAACGGTTCCAGTTTTTGCCTGTTTCATTAATGGTGTTTATGTAATTCTGGTTTTTTTTATTATGAATTATGACCTTTTGACTATCCTAAACCCCTAATTAAGCTGACATCCCTCCCCTCTTAATTTTTTCTCCTAAAAACCTTCTACTCCACAAGATCACCTCCCAAATACTCTCTACTAACCCCCCCCCCCCCCCCCCCCCCGCCTCTTAATGTTCAAGGCTAGGATTCAATTCTAATTCAAGCGAAGTCCTTCCTCAAATTCAGCTCCTTCAAGGTATGTGGGATTGATTCTTGGTCCTTTTCAACCAAGAAGACCCACAAAACTTTGCCCCCATAGCGTGAGTCCTATTTTCCCATCCCATAGAACTTTGTGTTGCTGTTTTAATGTTATTCTTGAACCAATGATGTATATATAAATACTTGAGGCTTATTTGGGGACTCTTGGGTTCCCATTCGCCGTGTCAAATCTAGGCCCTAGCCCCGAGTCCTGACATGTTGTAAATATACAACACTTTTGATCCTTACAACGTGGAATTTTGTGTGTTCTCATAGAGATGTTAGTAGATTTGACGTGTTTTATGTTTATTTTGCAAGATTACAGGGTTGGCATGATTTTGGGCTATGTGTGCAAAATATGAAGAATTTTCTATTCTACGACACCCTTTATGGGCCGTCATAGGTTTTGTAGCAAAATCTAGTGAAGGGGAGATTTTCTGAAATTGAATCTACGAACATGCTGATGAGCTGTAGAATATTTTATGACTCGTAGATTGGTGTTGTACCCTATGGATTAGAAAGTGGGGAGTTTCTGAAAAGTCATCACATGAAATCCTCCACGGGTTGTAGAACTCTATATAGACCGTAGATAGGTCTTATTGAAGTCAACCCAAAATTAAATATGGAATCCATGAAGCCCTGATTATGGGCTGTAGAATCTTATACAGCCCGTAAAGTTGCCCGTAGAGCCTACCGACCCAGTTCTCCTATTTTGATTTGACTTTGTATTTTGAATATTATAAATAGGTTTTTAGAAACTAAAATATTTTCGTATTGAATAGTAGAGAGTCAGCAAGAAAAAGTGTGAAACATTGTGAAACACTTCAAAAACAATATTTTGTGTTCTTATTTTATACTTGTGATTTTCATTGAAGTGATTAGATTTCTTTTTCTTTATTTCATTCATGTAAGTGCTTAATTATGTTTTTCAACACCATTATTCTTGTATCAACACTAAATATGAGTAGTTAAGTCTACAACTAGTGTTGTGGGAACCATAAAGAACTAACAAGGTAAAATTGAATAATTCGTAACTCTAAGAAAGTGTACATGCATGTATTGATTATTTCTCTTCATTTTGAATTCTTTTTGATGGTGGCCAATGTTAAAACTTGACTATTTTTACGGATTGGATCAAGGTAGTAATGAAATAGGAAAATAGATTAATTCATAGGATTCGGTTGATGTTTCTCATCTAATCAACCAAACAGGATCAATGGGAGGTTGTGCTAAGACAAAAGGTAAAGGTTAATAATGGCACACTGTGGGGATAGATCAAACAAAGTAGTGAAATTTACCCTTTGCCTAGATTAAAGGATTTGGTAAACTTACCTTACCGTTCTGCATGCTACACACTGGAAAAGAATTTGATTATCTAGTAGTACCAAGTTAGGGAATCATGCGGGAAACAATACTCTAGTTTCTTTTCATACTAATTTCACACTTGCCTTAGTCTAGGATTTCTTTCTATAGTTTTATAAACTTGAACTGCTTAAAATTACTTTAAGTCTACCATATTCCCTGTGGGTTCGACCCTAACCTTGGTTAGATTATATAATTTGACAACGACCACTTTAATCTTAAAAAAGGAGATGTAGCTTGGGCGACATCACTATGTTGGGACCCTATTGATTATATTAGAGGGATTTTTTCTCGCACGGGTGATTCATCCCACTGTTATGATACTTTGGGTTAAGGACCTTATGATATATAGGTTGAGGACCTGGTTGATTACCCATGGATCTACACACCTATACACATCCTTATTGTGTGTGGGTGTACCCTATGGGCTTATGGGGGCTCAAGAGGCATTTAATCTTAGATATTAGGGTCTTATACAACTAACCCCTTGATCATGTGATATTGATAGTTGGGTTCTGCAATGATTTCATCGGGTTCCGTTTTGATGCTATTAGTTAGAATATGCGAGAGTGTACCTTCTAGGCTTATGGGGGTCAATTAATGTACACGCATAGATATTAGGGCCTTGCACCCGTGTAAAACACTATGTTTCAGTCCAGTTACATTTGTGGTATGACCCTACTCAAATTTTATCAACCAAAATAATTACACATCACTTGCATTGGTTCGGTTGGGTTTTGGGGAGTTCTCCAGACATTCTAATTCTCCTATCCAAGTCTTAATTTTCTAGGAATACTGCAATCTCTATATTGATCCTTCTGTGTTAACAATTTTTCACTTAGTCGGCCAATAATGCCTATTTGGTGCCAGGTTACTTATACACACCCCTACTTTTTTGCATCTTCTCATGGTGTAGGTCCATGTACTAACCGCAGTTGTTGTGTTAGGGGTTCGTGAGTATTTCAAGAGACATTGGTGAGCATCAGTAGCTTTAGAGACTCGGCAATCTCCTTTCATTTAAGGTAGTCTTTTGTATACAAAAATTGGCCTTGTACAATGTAGTAGCTAATATATGTAGGAGCATTCCTTTGTGTGTCTCTTATTATTATGTGTATGTGTGTGTGTGTGTGTGTATATATATATATGAGTGTGTGCTTATGACTATCATAGCTTTGTATAGTTGACTTTCAGTTTCTGGGTTGGTTGTGTTGGTTTATTCAGTTATTTCTAGGATATTTTCTGACTAGTGACTCAAGACAGGTACCCCAGGGTTGGGTAACTAGCTTAGGAGGGATCTAATAGGCACCATCATGACCAAAATCAAGTCGTCACGAGGTAGTACCAGAGCTTAAGGTTCACTAGCCTCATCTATATAAAGCTACCATCTATAGAGCCCTTTTGATAGGTGGGGAGACATCCGTGGCTTACCTCCAAGAGGCTACGAGATGTTTTGGAAACTTCCTATGTTGTTGATTCCTATTGTGCAATATTGTCAATGGCCTGTCGATTTCCTAGAGTCTGATTTGGTTCATTCTTTCGCAAATATATCACGTAGAGGTCAGCCTCTAGGTTGGAGTAGGGGTGCATCATCAGTCTCAGATAGGGAGAAACCCCTAGATCCTATTGAACAGAGACAGGATGCCTACGAATTTTGATAGCTAAATAGAAAGCCTACAGATATTGAGATTGAGGGAGCCTCAGAGATAGGCTTCTTGATCTGTTATTTGTGTGGTTGTGACTGTTCTTAATATATTGTTTAGGTTGGAACCCTATGATACTCATATCTGTACGTTAGTTATTGTTTAAACATATGTGGGTTGTGGATACTTGTGATGAAGATTATAAAGGCAAGAGTGGTTGTGACTGAGGTAAGCTAAGCATTGATGCTATTGGTATACCCATGTTTGATTATGTAGGTGATGGGTTAACCTGTTGGGCTTCCTAATACTGTAAGTATGTGATACCTGCTATGATTCTGATTACTCGTTCCCTATGTGATGATTACGCCCTATTAGAGTCTAAACATAAGCCTATACCCTGAGATTTGTACATGTGCCATTTCGATGTTGATTGCTTGAGTGGGTAGTCGGGTATTAGTTTTATATAGTATTTGAGAGGCTGGCTGTCAGTTATACTCCAAGCTAAATTTTGTGACTCTTTGGTTATGGCTCTATTTTAGTGATTCTGTTGATATTTTTTTCTCCTAATTTTTCGGTGAGTGGACTAAGATCCTGATTGTGAGATGAATGTCGTGCCCAAGGGTTTCGTTGGGTTGTCTATTGTTGGTTGGGATATTATTGCTCTATCAATTGAATTGCCTGCTACCTTACCCTGGGGACTTGTTACAATTGTTACCTGGATTGGATGATATTGTCTAGATTCCTAGCTATACTTACTAGTGGGAATGTTGATCATTGTACTAGTTATCAAGTATTTGGGTTATGGTGCTACAGTGTTATATCTATTTCTTATCTCTCACTTACTTGAGTATGGGTTCTGAGATTTTTTACCCTGGGTCATATATTGACGTAGTGAAAGGCATCTTTTATTAGTGAGGGATTAAGTGCGATAACTCTTCGGGAGTGTGATGTTTGGGAAGGTTTCATATTATCAAATGGGCTTAGTTTTTATATTATCGTGGAGGTGGATTGATTAGCTTCTTATTACGTTGTGGTAGGTAGCTAAACTCTGATTTTTACCTTTGCTATACTTGATGTGTTTCCATTACTATGCTGGAGGTTCAGTGACCAGCGTCATGTTCAGTCCTTGGGGGATAGAGTGTATTTTGACTGGGTGTGTTGTATGTTTGGCCATGCTGGTGATATGATAGATGAGGCCAACCCGTGGATGTGGACATTTAGATAGGTTCCCCACTTATTGCCAAGTTATAATGCATCCTAAGGGGGAGTTTAAATTGCCAATAATTGAGGTTTTGGTTCCAGAGGTTGTGCCCAGACATGTTGTGGCTGATGTGAGTAGTTAGTTATGTTATTGGACTGACTAATGTTCTGTCAAAGTTGGGATGTGGCGACTTATATTTATTGGTTGCGATTTTTTTTGTAACTTGTGAATGACCCTACTCGTTAGCGGTTGATTTGTTAAATGCTATAGAATGGTGGTTGAATGGTAATCACTATGGAAGCCCGTGATTGGGAAGCGATGTATGTGTAACGAGGTATGGAGGAATGTACTGGGAAGTTAAATAGCAGGGGGTATGTCGAGCATCAGCCACCTTAGTGAAATTACCTACAACTGTTGCACCAGTAAACTATTAAATGGGGATAAGGCCCTAACTAGTGGTTACCCGAGTGATTGTTGTAGTTTCTATGACAGGTTAAATAGAATAGTAAGGGAAGGGGTTAAGGCCTACATGTGAGTGTGGAAATATTATTTTTTGGCGTAATTAATTGTTTAGTCCGATTAAGTGTTTCAAACTCCAGTCAAGTGTTAACCTCCATTAGGGCTTAGGCTTCATTGATTGTTCAGATTTGGTCCCGATAGTTGAGGAAGAGTTGTTAGTGAGTCTCAGAGATGGATTTTTACAGAGGGTTGGTGTCAAGGTTATAGTTGATTCAAACAGGGTCTCTAGATTTGACAGTCGGTAGGTAATCTGAAAGGGGGATTTGATACAGATGATTCTACGTGAGGCACATGACTCCCAATATTCTATCCACCCAGTTATGATGAAGATATGTCAAGATCTGAGATAACATTACTAGTGGGTTGGTATAAAGAGAGATATTGCTGAATATGTGTCAAGTTACCTCAGTTAGTACCAAGTAAAGGTTGAGCCCCAACGACCAGGTGGAATACTCTAGGGATTTCCCATTCCTGAGTGGAAGTGGGAACGTGTGCCTATTGTTTTTATTGTAGGGCTCCCGCATAATTCTAGAGGTTATGACAGTACTTGGGTTATAGTTGATCGATTGGCTAAGTCGACACACTTCTTCTCGATTCGTTCTACCATCATCGTTGAGCGATTAGCTCGCATTTACATTCAGGAGATAGTCTTATTGCATGGGGTGCCAGTACCTATCATATATGATTAAGGGTCATAGTTTACCTCTAGCGTTTAGAGGATATTTCAGTGACAATTGGCCACCCAATTGCATCCCAGATCGATGACTAGTCTGAGCGTACTATGCAGGTTCGAGATGATATGTTTTGGGCTTGTATGTTAGAGTTTAAGTGTCAGTGGGACTAGTTTTTGCCGTTAGTGGAGTTTTCTTATAATAACATCTATCACACCAGTATTCTGATGGCCCCATTTGAGGCATTATATGGCCAATGATGTCATAAACTAGTTGAGTAGTATGAGTCTACAGAGAGTCCATACAATAGAGATGTATTGCAAGATGCCCTAGATTAGGTCCCTATTAATATGGATAGACTAAGGATAGCTCAGAGTCGGCACCAAAGTTGTGTTGATCACAGACGCTGGTTCTTACAGTTTGAGGTAGGAGATTGAGTGTTCCTGAGAGTGTCTCCCCTGTAATCAAAGTGTTCCTAATTATATGAGATACGATGCCAATATGAAATTGTATTTCCATCATTCAAAAGCTAAAGATTTTCATGCATGGAATGGTAAAAACAACCTTCATATGAACTTAAGCATGCACAAGGAATTAGCCTCAATATGAGTAAAAGTAATTCATAAATTAAGCACATTTAATGGAACAAAGACACTTGCATAGATATATAGGGAGTAGACCTAACCAACATATAAGACCATTTGAGCTACAATATGAAATCCAACATAACCCCCGTTGCTGGCACAAGGAGACCACTTGCTTATTGGAACTCTGTCAATTAGTATGAATCATCATATATCATAATTGGCCTACCTATATCCACTAGCTTAACCTACAAGGTCTCCTATGGTAGCACATAGTTAATGGGACAAAGGGTTGCTTCTAGGGTTCCATTATCGAACCCCACCTCAATGCGCCATTCAGTTTTAATTCATCCCACGAAATTCTTTTAAACATAAACTTGGTCAAATAGTGACATTTAGAATCATAAGTAGCAATCTTAAGAGTAGCTCAAACTTAAGGAACCACCAAGCGAGAATTGTCCTTTCATCTTGGGGACCATTATAAACATCACATAGGGGATTATTGACATACTTATATCTTTGACAAATCATCAACTTAAAACCTTTCTTTCATGCCCTACTTATCATCATGTAACATGAAAGGATTGACTTTACACTTAGTGGGCCAAATCATTAGTTAGGAAAAACTCATAAACCATAAGAACCATGTATGATCATATAAGTAATATGCTTATATAAAATATGCATTAATAGCCCACTTTTCTCATGAAAGACCCACATCATCGAGGCCATTATAATAAACTTACAACATATGAAAATACGTAGTAAAATATCATATGATAACATTGAAGGCATATTATAACATAAACATCATAAAATCAACATTAGCATGCATACAAGGCAAAAACATCCAATGAAGGACTTTGTGGGTGAAAGGAGACCCACAAATAAACTCATATATCTTGGGTAAGCCTATGAAGAAGGAATTTGTTGTTATGAAAGTGACCCTTGAAAACCCCAGCCTCTTTGCCTTGTTTTTCAAGGGAGTGTTTGCCTTAGAGAAATTGATAAAGTGGAAGAATGAATAATGCAATGGGAATCTAGGGCTTTAGGTTCTGATTAGGGGCCTAGAGGGTCTAAAACATGACATAGTTTAGGCTTAGGATTGATGAAAAGGACAAACTTAGCCTTCATTAAAACTGTTGGACAAGAACCACGAGACCCCAATAATGGTTGTGGATGAAACCACAAGTCATGGTTCTTGTCGTGTTATTCTCTTTTTCAAATCTTCATAAACTGGTTATCAGCCTCAAACTGTGAAACACCTATCCGTGGGTTGTACTGTGATCCACAAGTCATAGGTGGCCCCGTAGAGTCCTTCCATACTTAGTAAAAATTTTATTCTCAAGGACCTTATTCATGAAGGCTAACCACAGGTCGTAAAAAGGAAAAAACACCATCCTGTTAATCATGGGTTACCTTCTAGAAACTCTAAATTTTCTTCATATCACACCTACGGTCCTATCTACTGTCTGTGTTTCTTTCAATAAGCTGTAGATACTCTTCATAAATTTCTTTATACATAGCCATATTCCATCGCTTTGATGTACTCATCCACTATCCTGGTCCAACACTCTTGGTTTAAACCATGGCCCATGAACTAAGCTTCATGGAATGAGTACATAACATTTCCAACCCATCTATTCTACACTTCTAGGCTCCTATCTTGGGGGTTCTGACACATTGATGAAATCTTGATTTATTCTGTAGTTAGAAAAGGGGTTCTGACACATTGATGAAATCTTGATTTATTCTGTACTGAGAAAGTGGTTGCATTCATTGGGCATGAGATGTCAGGTGAAGGAATCAAGGTGGACTCTAAGAAAATGGAAGTGATGAGAAATTGGCCTAATTCCTTGACTCCGGCGGATATTGGGAGTTTCTTGGGCTGTGCAGGGTTCTTCTATAGAATTGTTAAGGGTTTTTCATCTATTGCATCCTCCATGAAAAAGTTGACACAAACGAAGGCAAAGTTCCTTTGGGCCTATAAATGTGAGAAAAGTTTTCAAAAAGAATAAGTTTACATCCGCTCCCATCTTGACATTGCCTAAAGGGTTAGAAGGGTTTGTTATATATTGTGATGGTTCAAGAATAGAATTGGGGTGTGCATTAATGCAAGGTGGCAAGGTCATTGCCTATGCTCCCAGGAAACTAAAAGTGCATGAGCGTAATTATCCTACCCATGACCTTGAGCTAGCGGTCATGGTATTTGCTTTGAAAATATAGCGTCATTATTTTTCTGGGGTTCATGTAGATGTCTACATCGACCACAAGAGTATTCAATATGTGTTCACTTGAAGATATCTCAATTGAGGAAAAGAAGGTGGTTAGAATTCCTTAAAGATTATGACATATGTGTGCATTATCACTACGCAAAGCTAATGTTGTGGAGGATTCCCTAAGCAGGGTATCCATTGAGAATGTAGCACATTTTGAAGAAAGGAAGAAGGAATTAGCAATGGATGTTCATTGATTGGCTAGGTTGGGTGAAATCAAAGATGGAGGAATGATAGTTCTAGATGGTTCCAAATCTTCCTATGTTGAAGAGGTCAGATCCAAGCAAGACTTTGACCCTACTCTGGTGGAATTGAAGGAATTTGTAAAGGAGGGCAAGGTAGAGGTTTTCTCCGAAGGCGAGATGGTCTCCTTAGACACCAAGGTAAATTGTGTGCGCCAAATATTAATGGGTTGAGGGATTTGATCTTGAAAAAGGCCCATATCTCGTCATATTTCATTCACCCCGATTCTACAAAGATGTATAGGGATTTGAGAGAAACATATCAGTGGGGCAGTATGAAGAGGGACATTGCAATGCTTGTAGGTGGATTTCCTAATTTCCAAAAAGTCAAAGACGAACATCAAAGGCTGAATGGCATAGCCCAGGACATAGAGATTCCTACTTGGAAGGGGAAGAGTTCAACATTGTTTTTTTATTCGTTTGCGTAAGACCAAAAAGCATTTAACTCCATTTGGGTTATTGTTGATAGGATGATGAAATCGACTCATTTTCTAACTTTTGAAACAACCTGTGGTGCCGAAGATAATGATGAATTTACAATCATGTGTTAGTTAGATTACATAGGGTTCTGTTGCCCATCATTTTAGACCATGGTGCCCAATTTACCTCTCACCTTTGGAGATATTTCCAAAGAGGCCTCAGTACTAAAGTCAAGCTTAGCATAGTTTTTCACTCACAAATGGATGGTCAAGCTGAAAGAACCACTCAAGCCCTTGAGGATATGCCTAGAGCTTGTGTGTTAGAATTCAAGGGTACTTGGGATGAGCATATGTTACTCATTGAGTTTGCATACAACAAGCGTTACCACTCCAGCATCGGGATGGTACCATTTCAGGCCTTATATGGGAGGCATATAGATCCCCGATTGGGTGGTTTAATGTTTGAGAGATGGAATTGATAGGTTCGGATTTGGTTTTAGAAGTGTTAGAGAAGGTGAGGATGATAAGGGAGAGATTAAAGACGGCTTCCGACATTATGAGGAGAGATATTGAGTTCAAGGTAAATTATTGGGTGTATTTGAAAGCCTCATCCATTAAGAATTTATTATGGTTAGGTAAGAAAGGAAAGCTAATTCCTAGGTATGTAGAGTTATATAGGATTTTGAGGAGTGTTCGTAAGGTTGCTTATGAGTTGGAGTTGCCTATGGAGATGTGTATGGTTCATTCGGTCTTTCAAATGTCCATGTTGAGAAAGTGTGTAGGTGACCCAAACTCCATTGTCCCTTTGGAGGTAGTAGGAGTTCAGAAAAACTTGTCGTATGAAGAAGTTCTTTTTGAGATATTGGATAGGCAAGTGAAGAGATTGAGGATCAAAATGTAGCATCTGTTAAGATCCTTTAGAGGAATCAATAAGTTTAAAGTTCTACTTATGAAGCGTAAGCAGGCATGAAGAAACGATGCCAAGCCTAAGGTAATGAATCAATCATGGCTAAGACATTAAATCTTGTATTTCATCCTATTATGTCATTTTGCTTGCATGCATACATACTCATGGTAATATGTTTTGATGATATTTGATGCATAGCTTTGAAATTTCATGAAATTGATGTTTAAATTCCACTGATGCATTTATGTTGGGGTTGGAAATTGTTTTGTTTCTCCTCTCAAGCGTATCTCCATTACATTTAGGGTGGAATGTTCCCAAGGGGGAGATGTACTGGAATACTGTTATAATTTATTCCTTGTTATAATGTATCATCTATTCATTTTTTTCAAATCCAAGGCTGAATTCTCCTTCAAGAGGCAAAATTATGTAGGAAAATGGTCTCCTTCAATTTTAAGTCAACCATATCCAAAATTAATTGTATGCATGTTTTTGCACTTTCCAGAGGGGTACGTGATTTCTCCTCATTACGGAGAGGGTCTACATTAGTGTATCTATGACCAATATGCATCCAAAGGCCAAGCAAAAGAAATTGAACTTCGTGCAAAAATGAAATATGGCTAAATGTGTCTACGTCGCGGTCCCATTTGACCACAGTAAAATTTATTTTGAAAATTTTCCAAATTTAAGTAAAGGCAATTGGGACATATCCCTGAACCCTTATATATGAGAATACTTGAAAATTCCACCATATTTGGAACTAAATCCACTCTCTAAACACCTAAAATCCTCTCAAACTCTCCCCAAAATTTCTCCTAAATTCTCCAATGTTTCTAGGATTTCAAGATTCTTTCATTAAGGACCAAGCTTCAAGATTCCCCTAAGATTCTTCTATTTTCTTGAAGACCTCAAGGTATGTGGGTTTCTTCACTCATGGGTTCTGCCACTCGTGGAGTCTAAAACCTTTTTTAACTCAACCATCTAATTTTCAAGGTTAATTTCTTTATGGGTACTTCCTGTTTTTATTATTATGCACGATTTAGGTTGGAATTTGTCAATTATTGATTTAAAATGTTTGAAATCCTGTAATAGGTTGATACTGTAAATATTTTTATTATATTAAATTTATGCATCTTATGATACTATCAAATGCTAACTAGGGTTTTTATTATGATGGTGGTGGGCTATTTGAAGGATTTTATGATGCCCTAACTAGGGTTTTTATTATGATAGTGATGGGCTATTTCAAGGATTTCCAAATGATCGTGTTTTAGTTCCTTCATGTCCAACAATCTTGTTTTTCATGATTTTAAGTCCTTATACATAAACTTACCATGTATTGACTGAGATTATATGATGAAGCATCGTTTATTGATGAAAAGTTTCATTGCAAGCTATGGAAGTAACGAATATCATGTATGGTTCTAGGCTGCCAAGTATGTTATGAATTCATGGAAAATTCTATGAATTTTAAGGTAGATATGAATCCCTTTTATTTTACGTTACACCCTCTTATGAAATGATAATGCTTGCCTGAAGGGTTTAAGGATGTTAATGAGCTACTCCTAATATGTTATAATTCTTTACAAGTTATACATGTCATGCTTATGCCTATGTTATGATCATTCTATTAACTGTTTACTGTGAATTGAGGGTAAGTATCCCTATGTGGTTGGGACTGGAGTCTTAAGGTACACCTGTATTCATACTTTTGCAAACAAAAGTCTTATTAGTGGGGATGTTGTAATGACCCTTCAGGTCATTTTTTTTGCTCTGCAGCCAAGTTGTTAATTGAGAGTGTGTAATGACCCTTCAGGTCATTTCTTTTGCTTTGCAGCCAAGTTGTTAATTGAGAGTGTGTATTGCGACCTTTGGACCATTATTGACCTATTGAGACTGTTGTCATGGTGGTTGGATGGGTTGTTTGAGGGTTATGTTGAATTTTGAGTTATCTGGGAAGTTATGTGGATTTTCAGGCAAAGTCTAGTAAAAGGCCTCAGAATGGGATTCTGACAGTTCCATTATCTTTGAAATGGTCGAATTAGGCTAAGAGCATGTCGAATACAGGGTTATGTAATAGCTTGCAAATATAGCCACCAAAACCAGTTAATAGGTGACTCAGAAAATGCCCTCGAGAATTGTGCCTCGGATGAGAATTTTGATAGCACGATCAGTTCCGAAATGTTGATTTTTGTCTCGGACAGCCTTTTGCGTGATACTGGGGACGTCCGAATGCGATTTGAACCCCCTGAGGGCTTTCTGTTATAAGTTGCAGACAAAGGCATGGGAACCTTAATTTATCATAGAAAGCTATATTGGAAATTCCGACTGCACAATAAGATCCGCAACGTCAAAATCCATAGGGTTGCATAGTTTCTTTGCAAAAATTGAAGTACGAATGAGCCCGAATGTCGAAAAATGGTATTAGATCGTGGCTGAATTGAAGGGGCGACATGGCTAGCCCGGGTGCTGACCATGGCGCAAGCTGAGGCTGCCACGTGCCAAGGGTTTGGACCTATATATATGTGGTGTTGGTGACTTGTTATACATATATACATACAATTTTGCACCGCTAATCCGATCTTATTTTTCATCCAAACTGAGTGATTCAAAAGGCTAAGTGGCTCGTATTTTTGAGAAGAATGTCATGTAAGTGTCAAATTCTAATTTTAGCACATATTTTGAGGTAAAATCTCTATTTTTCACTGGTTGTATATCGAAAATGAGTGAAAATTTTACATAGTGATATCTTGATCATTTTTCAATGGAATTAAGTGAAATTTGTCTCTAAATTGTTTTACATTTTGAGAGGAATGGTGTGGTATGTTTGGTATTAGTTGAAAATAGCCAATTTTCAAAAAGATTTATGTAGAAATTTTTGGAAAGAATGTTCTCCCAATAAAGTTTTTATTTCCATTTTCTTCTAGGGTCCATTTGGGGCCAATTTTTTGCATGTAGACTCGGGGTGATGAGGGACTATTTTTTGGGATTTTGTTTGAGATTTCAAGTACGGGCTCTATTTTCCCTGTTTAGGCCCAATTGATGTAATTTCACCTATGTTCCAAGATGTTATGGACAATGTCATCGGTTTGACCTTGTGAATTATACTTTAACAGCTGAGCAGCATCAGGAAGCAATCCAAAGGGAAAAAACATAGCTGGATTGATTCGAGACGCAAGGTATTATCTGCCTGGTAGTCTAGGCTTTATGTAAACCTTACACTTAGTTGAAATACATGCGTAATTGAGCTGGAACGTGTAAAAATATATTGTGTATATGTGGAGTTGTGGAATATATGGTGTATATTGCTAATTGTGTATTCGTATGTGTTATGCATTATGATATGGGACTAGAGTTGTTGTAATGAGGGGTTGTGTTAGTTGTAACTACTACATTAACTGAAATTTTACACGATTTGATTAGAAGAAGGTCTAAAAGGGCTGGTTTGGGCTAAGGACATGTGATAGGTATGTAAACTGAGCTTGCTGCTTGAATGTATATTGGGTGGCTATATATATATATGTTCTGAGTACTTACGGCTGGCTAGATTGCGGTAGATGTTCCTGATTAAATATGATTTTATGTTGCCTTGTGACCTATATGATCCTGTATACCGTTTTCATCCATTCTGTACTTGTGCTACTGGCTAATGACAGGAGGAATATACCATGTTCTGAGAATGGTTATAGTTGTACTCCTAAGGAAGCCTTATGACTTGTGATACGAGATATGTTGCTACTAAGCTATTAGCAGGTTAGGGATGAGAGTGTGACCATGTTAGCGAGGTGTAGGTTATATACTATGGGGTCCCAGGCTATCTGTGATGAGACCCTAGCTAAGTGGATTAGTCTTAGGAACTAACACCCTATATAGAGAGGGGTGCATTATCAGTGGGCCGGCACATGGTTACCTTAGGTGATATCCTTGATGCCGGCTAGGATACGATATGACTTTGGGTAGGTGAAACCCTTCTTATTATGTAGCCTCTTGGCCCTTAGCTTAGGTTACACGGACACTACTCTATGAGTTGCTTTACATGGAAAACGGTGTGGTACAGGTCGAATATGGGCTAACTCTATGGGGCAGGTATGTACTCCAATCTAATTCTTTGTTATATAAGTGTATATCCTGATGCTACTGTGTTATACTAGTGGGAGATCGTTAGTTGATTACATGTCATACGATGGATTGATTATAGCATAGATACTACTATGTGAGGCTTGGTTTTCCTAGATACATATGATATACCTATTATTGTCCATGTTTACTCTAGGAACTTGTGGTTGACGAGGTTAGAGTATATGTGGCCTTAGTTAGGCATGATTCTACAGTGATCAGTGACATATGTACTCTAATGTACCACTGATAGTTATTGTGCACTAGTTCTTCCTATTTAATGTTGGGTATTTGTTATGATCAGAGGGATGGTGATAGTTGTTTGTATGTGGTTAGATTGAGTAGGATACCTATGTTATGAGTGTTGTTGCCTACATTGACTCTGGGCACGACAAGATATTGGAGTTCCAGATCCGGATAGACTGGTTGAGTGAGTGATTGTTTTGATATATCAACCCCTAGATGATGCTCCTCGTTGCTATTTAAGTTCCAGTGGAAACATCCGAGTATTGTAGTCCCTAGGTTACACATCCTGAGGTTCGAGTTCTAATGGCCATTACCAGGATGCTAGTTAGCGGATGCTAATTTTGAGGTTTGATATCCGATTAAGATTTGGGTCAAGGGCCCCGCTGATTCTATTTTTGGGGCGACGCCTTATGATTGATATTCTGAGTTGAGACACTATTGATTGTACTAGCGGGGTTCTTTCTCCCGCAGGCGATACATCCCACCCTTATGTATATTGTAAGAACATTTTGCCCTAGCTGACTGCTCGGCCGAAGGCCAGGTTGGAGGACTAGGGGTTCAAGGCCCTGTGTGATACTTGTTCCTACATGGGTCAAGGACCCATTTGTTTTGTAGTACTTTGGGTCGAGGTCCTGGCCTATTATCCATGCATCTACACACCTATTCACACCCTAATTATGTGTGGGTATACCCTCTAGGATTATGGAGGCTCAAAGGGTGTTCATACTTAAATAGTACAGCCTACATCCACGTACAACTGATTGTATGATCATATGATATGGAGACTTGGGTTCTGTGGTGATTGGTTGACCAGATTGTGTACGGGTGTACCTTTTGGGCTTATGGGAGCCCACTCAACATATAGGAATAAATATTAGGGCCATACACGTACATACAGTGTTATGTCTCAGTTGGGGATGGTTATTTTATAGGCCTACTCAGTCTTTGTTGGTTTTGTTATCATTGCTCATCACTTGGGTTGGTTCGATTATCATTGCTCGTCACTCAGATTAGTTTAGTCATCATCGTTGATCACCTAAGTTTGTTTAGTTGTGATTTGAGGGTTTCATACATGCTTATGCCTTTATCTGAGTTCAATTTGCTGCATTGCTTCAATTATTTATACATTTGAGCTTTTTGTATGTTCACTACTTCACCTGGTCGATCGATGATTCCTACTGGGTGCTTTTTTTGGTACTCACCCCCTACATTCTGCATCTTCCCATGGTGCAGGTCCAAGTTCTAGCCGCAGCAGTGAGTTTTACGGGTTTCGAGAGCGCTCAGGGGACTATTGATGAGCACCGGCAACTTCAGATACCTCATTGTCTCCTTCCTTTTAATGTTCATCTTTTGCTTCCAAAGATTGGCCTTGTACCATAGTGGCATGCCTTTGTAGAAGCACTCCTAATTTGTATATTATTATTATTATGGTTATTAGTATAAGTATATGGTGATATCCTTGTGTCTATTGTAGCTCTGTATAGTTGACTTCGAGGTTCTTTGTAGTTCGCGGTTATTTATATTATTGTTTTGGTTATGATCGTGACTAGAGAGCTAGGACAGGTACCTTGGGGGTTAGATAATTGGCTTGCCTGTAGGCGGGATCTAGCAGGAGCCATCATGACCGGGGTCAGGTCGTGACACAAGACTTCTTCAAATTTCTCATAGATTCTGCTCTAAAGTATGTGGGTATTCATCCATGGGTACCTTATACCCATGGAGTCTAAAGAATACTTCGCATTTTCAATAAAATTAAAGTATGTATGTATATGTGTCTTCATAATTTTTACTCAATTACATGAATTATGACTTACCTTATGATTATTGATCTATTTAAATATGAACTTATGCTAATTGCATGAAATTGATGATTTTTCATATGAATTCTCTACAATTATACATATGGTTTACGATTCCCATTATGAGTCTTGTTTATTTCTTTTTCAACTGAGTGAATTAAGTTTCATTTAATGTTTATTGACTCAATTATAGATGATCTACTCTTAATGTCCCAAATTTTGATGATTTATAAGTACTACCTCTATAAGGCTACCTAGGGTTCATAAATTTCATGGTGGGTTATTTCAATTATGATTTCAATTGATAATATCCATTGTAATTATGCATAATCTTATTGACTTGCATGTTTTAAAGTTGATTTGAAGTTGAACCCACAAAATTACCTTAACTTACTATGAACAGTGATCATGAATGATAAGGGCCTCACCTAGAGCTTCATGCAAGTAATAAACTATAATTTATGGATGTCCCTTGAAGAATGAATGAAAGTTAGTGAAAGAATTTCTCACCTAATCATGGCTTCAAAGTGTGATAAGGACGATTCTCATATTGATGAATCACTAAAGTTTTAATGAGCTACTCCTTATGCAAATGATGGTTAAGTGACTTCAAAGCTTGTGATTAATTGTTAAATTGTGATTTACTATCCATTGAGATTTGACTTGGCACCGATAAGGTTTGAGATGGTGTTCGGTCCAAAAGATGTAAAAAAATATCTTTTCAAGGAAAGTGAAGTAGCAACCTCTTACCTCAAAATGCATGCCCACGTAGGTTGCCTTATAGTCCTAGCTAGAGGGTCCACATATAGCTCATGATTAATTGCTTGTACCATCGTAGAGTCTACCTTGGCAAAAGTAGCGTCTCTTTTCTTAATATGCGCATTATATCAGATTCTATTATATAGCCAGCAGATTTATTGTCGGTTAAGACTAATACCCACAAAATGACTAAGTTTACTTTAAGATTTACTATGATTTGATACTTTGACAATGTGATTTTGAATTGTGCCTTATCTCATGTTTTACTTCATGCCTACACTATTGTGGTGTTGCATTTCATAACTCATGTACTTTTTACTTCATGTTATATATGTATGTTGATGCTATGATGTTTTGATGATTTAACAAACGATGGGAACTGGGGACAGATGAGGAACCTGGTCCTATGTATGTTGAGATCCTAAAAGCGACACTCGACAATAGCACACTATACATATGCAAGTTTGTTATTTGTTGGTGTGTATCAGCCTACTATGTAAAAATTGTCTAGCCAATGAAATTGCTCCAAATAGGGATGATTTTGGGTATATATACCCAAACTTTCTTGAAGAAAAATCAGCGATGAAAAAAGAGATTTTATGCACACATTGAGTGAGTGTTCATGGTAAGGCTCTCGAGTAGTACACTTTAAGGAAACATCAGAGTTGTATCTTTACTTTTTGTACTTCATTATGTTGAAAGGGTGCTTGCATCTTATGAATCGATTCCTAAACTATATAGGGATCTGATATTTTAAAGCAAGTTTGTGTTATTCATTGCTAGAGTTAGCTATAAAGGGTGTTGAAGTCTAAATCAACTAGAGTTAGTTAATTTAGTGGGTAGTGGAATAGTTACTTAGTTGGCTCATACCCGTGGTAGAGTTATCATAGTGAGGGAGAAGGGGTCTAGGGTTAGGTTCTTTGGCTGCAAAGGTTGTAATCTAAAGATTTTCTCTCCCTTGAAGTTTAATGAAGTTGGGTTGAAATCTTGTGAGTACAGGTCATTGTTTTGCTCCTTTGAGCAAGGAGGTTTCCAAGTAAAACACCTTGCCTTATTTTACTTTGTTGACTAGCCAGCCTATGGACTTCTTTTGCTAACTCCCTTTTGCCATCATCTTCAAGATGTGACACACTACCTATGGACGTCCTAATAAGTGCATCGGCCACCATATTAACCTTGTCCGGGTGATATTTCACACTCATCTCATAATCTTTAAGAAGTTCTAGTCGTCGTCTTTGCCTTATGTTGAGGTTCCTTTGAGTGAACACATGTTGGATTCTCTTATGATTGGTGAAAACATCAACATAAATCCCATACAAATAATGACACCATATTTTCAATGCAAACACCCCTTCCGCAAGTTCAAGATCATGTGCCATATAGTTCTTTTCATGTATCTTTAGGTGCCTTGAGGTACAGGCAATCATCTTCTCATTTTTCATCAACATAAAATCCAAACTAACACGTGAAGCATAGAAATTTATCGAGAATACCTCAGTTCCCTCCGACAAGGTCAAAATTGAAGCTGAAGTCACCAATCCTTTAAGCCTTCAAAATTCTTTCCACACTCATCCGTCCACATGAACTTTACTTTATTTTGAGTCAATTTAGTTAAAGTGACAAAATGGAGGAGAAACCTTAGAAAAGAACCTCCTATAGTACTCGTCTAGGCCTATGAAACTCATAATGTCTGAAGGAGTCAATGGCCTAGAATTATTTCTCACTGCTTCTATCTTCTTAGGATCAATTTTGATCCCATCACCCGGCACCACATTCCCAAGGAAGGTAACTTTTTTCAACAAAAAATCACATTTGTCAAACTTAGAAAACTTTTTCTCTTCCCTCAAAGTTTGCAACACCATCCTCAAATGTGTTATATGCTCCTCTTCACTCCGAGAGTAGAACAAGATGTTGTGGATGAACACCACCACAAACATTGAGGTACGGTTTGAACACCCTATTCATGAGGTCCATAAAGATCACTGGTGCATTGGTTAGACCAAAAGGTATTACCACAAACTCGTAATATCCATTCCTTATCTAGAAAGTCGTTTTGGGGATGTCACTCTCCCTTACCCTTACTGGTGATAATCAGACTATACACCAATCTTGGAAAAGTGTTTGGTCCCTTGAAATCGATCAAATAATTAGCCAATCCTTAGGAATGGGTAATTGCTCTTGATGGTAATCTTGTTGAGTCGCCAATAGTCTATGCACATTCAGAGTGACCCATCTTTCATTCTCACAAATAACACCTGAACACCCTATGGAGACCTACTTCTCCTAATGAAACCCTTCTCTAATAGATCCTTCAATTTTTTTAGCTTCATTAACTCCACCAGGGCCATCCGATAAGGAGGAATAGAAAAAGGTTGAGTATCATATAAGAGGTCTATGCCAAATCTATTTTCCTTTTTCGTAGGAACATCGAGTAACTCTTCTAAAAAGAAATCAAGAAACTTATTTACAACAGGGACCGACTCAAGAGAAGGGACATCAGAAGTGATATCTTTAACTCTTACTAGATGTTATATACACCCCTTAAAGATCATTTTTTGAGCTTTGAGATAAGAGACAAACCGACCCCTATATGAAAAACTACTACCTTTCCACTTAAGAATGGACTAATTTAGGAATTTATTTCAATCTACGATTTTGAAAATCTATACAAGTGTAGGAGGCATGCAACCAATCCATCCCAAGTATTACATCAAAATCAACCATCCATAGAAGTTTCTATAAGATCACAAGGAACAACTTTGTGCAAAATGGACATGGGACAACCCTTATAAACTCTTTGTGCAACAATGGACTCTTCTATAGGAGTAAAAACTTCAAAAGGCTCATTTAGGACTTCAAAGCACACATGAAATCTATTTTCAAGAAATGGAGTTACAAAGAACAAATTGGCACCCGAATCTAACAATGTATATGCATCAAAATCATAAATTTAAAATATACCGATAACCACATCTAACGTCTCTTCCATCTCTTGGAAAGCATGCAAAGCATAAAATCTATTGGCCCTTGGAGAATTTTGATCTTATCCACCTTTTCCTTGATGCCTAACACCATCCCTCCTACAATCCTTGGCATGATGATCAGGCTTACGACATTTGAAGCATGCATTGTAGCCGGTAAGCACTCTTCTTTGTGGGGCATTCCACACTTAGCACAATTGGAAGATTGAGGCTTGGTATAGCCCCCTTATCTTTGTTGAATTGAGGAGAAGGAGTATTGGTCGGCCATAGGCTTAGCCATTTTTGGTTGCCTGGGAATGTGTCATGGCAAGCACTCCTTTGGTGAGAGAATTTACCACCATCCACTCGAGCCCTTTTGGACTACCTAACATGTTTCCTCAATTTCTCTTCAATTTGCTCTGAGTATGTCATCAAGCAGGAAATGTCCATCACTTTTACAAGCATTATTGTCTTACACTCCTTGGATACTAAATCTGACACACTAAAGATGAATATCCTCATTCTAGCCCATGGGTATGTCACCATGAACAATGCACACTTGGAAAGATTTGTAAATTTGATTCCTTCACACTCATGTGCCCTTGTTTCAAGTTTATGAACTCTTTCACCATTGCTTCCATCAACTTAACTATGAAGAACCTATCCAAAAATGCGCCTTTGATATCTCCCCACTCTTCTCGGCTCACTCCTTCACCCTTTTTGTCAGCCCATTATTCATACCAAACCTTTGCCACACTTTTTAGTTTGTAGGCCTCTAGCTTTGACTTTTCCTCTAATGGTAGTCCTATGACGGCCACGATCCTATATGCCTCATCAATGAATTTCATCGAGTCTTCATTAACTTTTGAACTATAGTATTTCGACGGGTTCTTTCTCATAAAGTACTGGACCCTTATTGCCGATAAGGGCTCTTGAGAAGGAAGTGCAGCATCTCGATTCAATTAATTGGCTAAGACTAGGACTAACATTGCATAAGCGGCTTGAAACTCTACATGTGTGACTTCTTTCTCTTGTCGCACGAAAAGAACTTGATCTTTATTTACTTCCTTAGGTAACGGAGGAGGGGTTGGTCTTCATCCACCACCCAGGTAATGATGCTCTTTTTCACAGCATGATCTAAAAATAACAAAAATGGATGTCATTAGATAGGGGGAAAATCTTAGAAAACTCCAAAACCATAACATGATTCAAGAAGAAGGAAAAATTTCCTAAATGTCTCATGGCCTCTGATTCAAGAATGTGGTACGTTTTACAACCATAAACAAGACTCTTCTCGACATCGTATACTGGATATGCGAGGAATATTTCAAACCTCATTCTCTGATACCAAATTTGTCATGATCCAAGCTAGGGCCTAGTCGTAACACGACGAATGAGGAACCTGAAGGTACCTCACACAAGACATCTTAGCATATATCAAGCATTCATCGGTAATTAGACAACATAGTGTGGAATTACAAGTGTGGAATAGGACTAAGGGAAACAATCAAGGTTTAGAAGTCAAGATACATCACATCAAAAGGCTTCATCGTCAAAACACGCCAACCTATATGAGACTTTTCGGGCACCAAAGCATAGTTATGGTTCCTCTCAAACAAAAAAGATATGAAAATAACACAGAAAATAAAAGTCTCCAATGAAAAATTCTAATACATAAAATTAAGAGAAAGAAGGTGAAATCCCGAAACTAAGGGCTCACCAAGCTACTACTCTCAATCGTTAGAAGCTAGTCACATACCGATGGAAGAGTTGGAACGTTGTTCCTTACATGATGGCATCATGTAAGAAAAATATGTGTTAGTACATTAGAATATACTATGTACGTGAGATGTAATGCAAACATGAAACTGTAATGTTATCATACATGAAATTGTAATGCCATCATTCATAAAATTTAGAAGTCTCCATGCATAGAATTGTAATGTGATTGTTAAACATGCAAGACCTGGTTAATGAATAATAATAATATGAAGTCAAAATCAAGTATCATATGAAAACACATGTGATGGAACGGAGAAATCAACTCATAAACCTTATGGGAGAGGACCATAACTGACATGTATGACCATGTGAGCTACTACATGAAATTCAACATAACTACCTACATTGGATCGCGGAGATCACTTGCCGAAGTGCAACTCTATCAACTTAAGCATGCATCTTTCTTTATCATTAGGACTTTCGTGGATCCATTAGGCTAGCCTACAAAGGCTCCTAAGGTAACACATAGTTAATAGGGAAAAGGGTTGCTACTAGGGTTCCCTTATCGAACCCCGCCTCAATCCTCCTTCGATGCTAAGTCAATCCCATATAGTACTTTAGAATGAATAAGCATAGTAATGTAATGTAACTTAGAATCATAAGTAAAAATCTCGTAGGAGTAGTTCTGCATCTTGGAAACTATGAAAGTCAGAATTGTCCTTTCACATTGAGGGTCTATCTTAAACATCTTTTAATTACAATTGCAAGATGATTACATTTTGACAACATTCAAAACTTTAAATCTGACTTTATTCCCTTTTCATCGACATCATCCAAATTCATCACGAACTTAGTGGGCCTATATAATGACTAGAAATCACATGATTTTATGGAATGATGCATGGATATGGTAATATTAAGTAGCCCGTACATCATTGAAAACCTAGGTAGTGAAGTCATAGCTGTCAACTTAATAATAATAAAATCTAATGGTATATCATCATATTGCATCATTAAGATCAAAATACGTGTAAATATATCATAAAATTGTCATTTAAATCATGATCACATAACTCAACATTTTCAAGAACTTAGAGAAAGGGTAAAAGGATTTACTGAGGAACTTTATGGGTGAAAGGTACCCATAAATAAAAATCACATACTTTAAATTGACTTTAAGGAAACGCTTAAAGAAGTTTGGGGAAGAAGCTCTGGGATGGAAACCCTAATCATTTGCCCTTTGCCTTGCCTTGAGTGTTTCTTGCCTTAGAAAATTTTGAGAGAATGAGGAATGAGTGAACGAGAGTGTTTAGGGTCTGATATAGAAGGCCAAAAAGTCTCAAAATGACATAGTTTAGAGTGTAGGATGCGTGGAATGGACAAACTTCCCTTCATTAAAACTGCCGGAACCTAATTCACAATCTCCATTACTAGTCGTACATGGACCATTCTATGCTTTTGTCTTGTTTAACTAAGGAAAACATCTAAAACATAGTCTCTAGAAGGCAGCCTATGACCCCATTCTATGACGCATAGACTAAACTACAGGTTGTATAAAGCCCTCGTGGTTTCCTCCTGAACTTGGTAAGTCAAACCTTCAAGACTCTAACCACGAGACCAAAATATTTTCCATAATTTGAAATATGAGTTGCCCTATTATTCATAAGTTCAACTTTAGAAGCCATATTTTCCATCAACTCGGGGCATTAATCTATGAACCCCTTTTATGGTTTGTAGTTCCTTTTATGCATCGTAAAGTCCCTTTTCATATGGCCTTGACACTTGGTAAATTTTTCATCCATGCTAACCCTACCCACAAGCCCTGTTTATGACCTATCATTTGAACCACAAGCCATAAATTAGGCTTGTATTGGACCTACAAGTTTTCCAATTTCACTTTTTCTGCACTTTCTACCATTCTAACTTGTGGGTCTTTACAATATCTCCCCCTTAGAAACATCTATACTCGAGTATACTAAATTCAGGCTCTAATGAGTTAAAACAGCAGTTAAAAACCCCGCAGGAATGCAAAAAAAATGCAATCAAAACATCTTTTCATGAAATTTTCAAAACTAATACTTCAAAATATGGTTCAAAATAATTCAATAATATGCAGATATGCATAAACAACATGAGAAACTGAAATGCAAGGAATTTGAGGTCTTAAGCAATGAGAATTTAATACCTTAGACTTGAATAGAGTGGAAAAGATAGGGATAATGCTTCATAATATCCGCTTTCACTTCCTACGTTGTACCTTCAACTTGTTGCTTCCTCCAAAATAGTTAAAGGATGCAACCTCTTTGTTTCTCAACCACTTCACTTACTAGTCTAGGATCTTAACCAGAACCTCTTCATAAACCAAATTCTCCTTAATGCCCATATATTTCAACGGGACTATATAGTTTGGGTTCCCTATGAATTTCCTCTACATAGATACATAGAATACCGGGTGAATCATATTCATCTCCTTTGGAAACTCCAACTCATAGGCCACCTTGCCAACCCTTCTCACAATATTATACGACCCTATATACCTAGGGCTTAATTTCCCTTTCTTTCCAAACAGAACGACACCCTTCATAGGTGACAACTTCATATGGATCCAACATTGAACTCAAAGACTCTTCTTCTAACATCAAAAAATGAATTTTCCTGACTTTGAGCCATTTTCAATTTCTCCCTTATGAGTCTAACTTTCGGCATCCATGACTAGGTTTGGCCCTAGAAAAGTCATTACACCCACTTCAAACCACCCAACCAGTGATCTACATTATCTACCATATAGAGCCTCCAAATGGTGCCATCTCAATACTTGAATGGAAGCTATTGTAGTGGGAAAACTTGATCAGAGTTAGATGATCATCAAAACTTCCTTTAAATTCCAATACACGAGCCCTCAACATATCCTCTAACATTTGAATTATTATTTCTTCTTGTCCATTGATTTGATGATGGAAGGTGGTACTCAACCTCACCTTAGTACCATGACCCTTTTGAAATGACTTCCCAAAGTGAGAGGTAAATTGAGCTCCATGCTCTGATATGATAGACAATGAAAACCCACGCAATCTCAACAACTCTTAGATATATAATTTAACATAATCATCGGTGCTAAAAGTTATCTTGACATGTAAGGAATGAGCCAATTTCATCATTTTATCCACTATCACCCATACGGAATAAAAATGCTTCTTGGTGTTAGACAATCTAACTACAAAGTTCATATTAATCTCTTCCCACATCCAAGTGGAGATTTCAATGTTTTAACTCACTTTCTTCATATCATCAAGTGTCATGACCCAATCCTAGAGCCTAAGTATGACACGAGGAATGGGGAACACAAAGGGACCCCAAAAAATCCTCTTAACCATACATAGCACAACCTTGGTTACGAAAGCATATTTAAATTACAAGCACATAATTCTAGGGGAAGCGGGACTTTGGACTCAAGCTATGTGATGTTATAGGGAAGAGGATTAGCATGATCACATGGAAAATAAATTCTTCGAGGTGGGTAAGTATGACTCACACTATGGGGGAAATAGAGGCTTAGGACTTCCATCTCATCATAAATAAAAATCAACACATAGAATGGATAAGGACTAAGGGAAGTCTTTCATAATTACATGTCACGACTTAGACGTAATGTCTAGGAGTAATGGCAAATGGAAAAGCGAGAGTCCCCAAACAAGCCTCATAGCGTCTATTCACACATCATTGGTTTAGAAGCATATATTATCTAGAAAATACATAATTCTAAGGGACGGGAAAGTCTGTGGGGATGTCAAAGGGATAGGGATTGACATGAATTAACATAACATGTAGCACATAAAAACTAAGGGGTGGGAAAGTATAACTCACTCTATGGGGGCAATTCTGGATATAGGATCTTTTACATCATAACATAAAAGCGCATCATAATACTCATAATCAATCCATATAACAATATTCAATAGATAATCATATCCATAATCATATCTCCAAATTTAACACAGCATAAAAATGTAAAAAAGACTACTTGATGTCCAATAATGCCTCTAATCATAAGATCACACGAGGGCCAAGACATGTCCCCGGCTCACCCTCAATATGAATAACATAAACTAAGCATCATAGGTAGATTGTCCTTGGAAGATAAGACTCACCACAACAAGTGTCTCAAGATCCAATCAAGTCATCGAACGATGGATGAAGATAGTCCTGGGTCCCTACAAGGTAAATCATGTAGGCAAAAGTATGTGTTAGTACATTTGAATGTACAAGTATGGCGACATGCAATGCATATGAGCTCATTAAACCTTCATTCAATGTTAGATGACAAGGGCACATGTATAGAAAGAATTATATAACAAGAGAATAGTATATCAATATGCCATGAGATGCATGATGCATGTGTTCTTTTTTTTGGGTATGATCGATGAAAGAGATCGTGAACAAAGAAACTTGACTGATCCAATTTTAAGCCGACCACATCTTCATCTTCTGAAAGGCTCTTGTTATGGACTTTGGGAAATTGTGGGCGGACCCTGATTTTAGGTTTCCTACATATCTCAGGTTACATGAAAACTCAGGCCATTTGTAGTTCAAAACGCTTGATTTTTACGCACGATTTTGAAAAATTCAAAAGCTATCCCAATATCGAATTATATAGAAATTGGAATGCCTGGGAATGAGATTTTAAGAGCAAGTGCTAGAATATAGCCGAGTTTTCAAGATTTAGCCCGCCTACATATCCTTGGACTTAGGAATCAGGCTGCTTGTAGTTCGACTCCATCCGTTGAAAAGCGAATCTCTTATTCTGAGATAACCTTTAGTTCAGGGGGAGTGAAAAACAAATCAAATTATGAAAAAGAGGTTTACAATCTCTTGACCATAAATGTGGTGCACTTAACACCCATAATTAAGAACTTACATGGACATAATTTTCAAAACTCTTGGTATATTGTCACTCGGATTGGAAAGGATTGCTTCCAGTGAGAGTTGAGATCACCTGGATGTGAAACTGAAAACTAACGAACTCAAAAAAGTACCTACATGCCTTCTAATAGGGGTGTGGTTGGATTGTGGTGGGAGTCGCTTCTCAACTCGCGCTCAAAGAGTTTGAAATTCCTCGTAGGACTATGTCCTAGTCCGCTTCTAAGAAAAAAGTTCCACGTTTGTTGCATCTTATTTTATGATGTCCACTCCTATGGTTTGTTTTGAGAATTCACCCTTTCGGATGCTCTCCATATAACTAAGACAAAAATAGTTAAGATTCATTAGCATGATAGCAGTCAAAGGCTAAGTTGCTCGTCCAAAAATGTTGCCGCACCCATATCAGATCCTTTAAAAATACACTATTTTCGGAGGATCCGACACACACCAATTGATATTTTTGAAGAGTCCGAGCAACATAGGTCTAGGGTTAACGGAGATCCATCATTATTATGCCAGTGTCTGTATTTGATGGGAGTTGGGAGATGTTAGCGTAGAAAATTGAAGTATTCATTAATAGGAGGGGTCCCCCAAAACAGAAGGAAATTTTAGTAGTTTACAGAGAAGCTCAACCTTTGCAGAAGCTATTACAAGACAGATGGCAGACAAAAAAAAAATAGGAATCTGGAAATTTCAAACAATGAAAAGAGATGCATCGAGATTGTTGTTTTGCTGGTCTTTTGGAGAAAGACATACTCAATAGATGTTTAGTGGGCTTCTTCTCTGGTGATTGCTATATTGTCCCCACCATAGCAAAAGAGGGAAGATGGGTGTCAAGCAAATGGGGTAACATAGTTGCTGTCTTCGACATGAATGAGTTTCAATTTCTTTTTGAATTCCCTACTCGATCTTTAGCAGACCAAGTCATGCTTGGCCAGGGGAGATGCAAGCTATGCTAGACCTTTCATGGTGGACTCCCATTTTTGGGTGTGTAGATGCGAGGGTCAGTCTCGAGTGGTCTTGGGTTAGTATTTATGGGCTTCCTCTTAGCCTCTGGACCCCAAATGTTATGAAAGAAATTGGAGATTATTGTGGCGGATGGATTGAGACAGAGGAGTCAACCCTCAAAAACCATTTAAGATGGGCAAGAATAAAAGTCAAAGGGTCACCAGAGTTGATCCCTAGAACAGTGGAGATACAACATGAAGGGTATCACGATACTCTTCCTCTCTGGGCTGAAACAACTTAAATATAGGGATGATATCTTTTACTGTGTTCGACACATATTCTTCTTTTTTGAAATGATAGACAATGAGTCGACATGATGCAACATGATGATGGCCCTCTCAGCAATGAATGATGATATCTTTCTTGAATATGTGATGAATGTGATGGTGCACTTTCGGCAATGGGCATGTAATGGCCCTCTTGGCGATTTGAAGATGTAATGGCCTTCTCAACAATTTGAAAATGTAATGGCCCTTTCGACAGCTTGAATGATGAAATGGCCCTATCGGTGACTTGAAAGTGCAATGACCCTCTCAGAAACTTGAAAATATAATGGCCCTCTCGGCGATGGATGACAAAATGGCCTGCTCGGCAGCTTGAAGATGAAATTCCCCTCTCAGCAGCTTGCAAAATGTAAATGCCCTCTCGGCAATTGAAAATGCAATGGCCCTCTCGGTGATGAATGATGAAATGGCCTTCTCGGCAGCTTGAAAAATGTAAATGTAATATCCATCTTGGTAGCTTGAATGATGAAATGGCCCTCTCGGCGACTTTAAAATGCAATGGCCCTCTCGGTAGCTTGAACATGCAATGGCCCCTTCGGCAACTTGGAAAATATAATGGCCCTCTCGGCAGCTTGAATGATGAAATGGCCTTGAAAATGCAATGGGCCTCTCGGCGATGTATGATGAAATGGCCTTTTCGGCAACTTGAAGATGAAATTGCCCTCTCGGCAACTTCCAAAATGTAAATGCCCTCTTGGAAATTAGAAACACAATGGACCTCTCGGCGATGATTGATGAAATGGCCTTCTCGGTAGCTTGAAAAATGTAAATGCTTTCTCGGCAATTGAAAATGCAATGTCCCTCCCAGCAACTTGAAGATAAAATGGCTCACTTGACAACTTGAACATGCAATGGCCCTCTTGGCAGCTTAAAAAATGTAATGGCCCTCTTGGCAACTTGAATGATGAAATGGCCCTCTCAGCGACTTGAAAATGCAATGGCCCTCTAAGCAACTTGGACATGCAATGGCTCCTTCGGCAGCTTGGAAAATATAATGGCCCTCTCAGTAGCTTGAATGATGAAATGACCCTCTTGGCGACTTGAAAATGTCATGGCCCTCTCGGCAACCTGAAAATGCAATGGCCCTTTCGGCGATGAATGATGAAATGGCCTTCTCAACAACTTGAAGATAAAATGGCCCTTTGGCAGCTTGCAAAATGTAAATGCCCTCTCGGCAATCGAAAATGCTATAGCCCTATCGGCAATAAATGATGAAATGGCCTTCTCGGCAGCTTGAAAATGTAAATGCTTTCTCGGCAATTAAAAATACAATGGCCCTCTCGGCTACTTGAACATGCAATGGCCCTCTCGGCTGCTTGAAAAATGTAAATGCCCTCTCGGCAATTAAAAATGGAATGGCTCTCTCGGTAGCTTGAAAACTTAAGTGCCCTCTCGACAATTGAAAATGCAATGGCTCTCTTAGCAGCTTGAAAATGTAAATCCCCTCTCGGTGATGAATGATTGTGATGAATTGCTGGAGATTTGAGTATGACAACTGTTTATGTCTCGGTAACTTTCTCGCAGAGAAGTCCTGCAAATATTTTCCCTGACTCCACAGAAAATTTCTTAGTTTCAAAGCGAATTAATGTCACGCCCCAAAGAGAGGGGAGGCGCGACCGGCACCTGATACCGTTATTGGCCGGGTAAGCCACTAAACATGCTAGTGAACTAACTAGGGACCAGAAGAAAATCAGGCAGCATAACGTCTGAAAGACTAAGCCTGGACATTCTAGGTCATCACCTGATCAAAAGTAAATCATGTACAAGATAGATAAACCAGAACAATGGGGTACTAGTTAGCCGACAAGGCTGCAACAATAGAGGTACAGGCACACACTATATATACATGTCAATCTGATGACCGAAGACTGAAAGGCCCAAAAGAACCAACCCACAATAACATGTCCACAATAGCCTCTATGAGAATTACTAACACTGTCGGGACAGGGCCCCGACATACCTAACTATACCAAAAAAGTAAACATCCTGTGAAAGCTCCAGGAAAAGGTGGCGCTTACCAACTCATAGCTGAACGGGGCTCCTAGTGGAGGGGTAAATCAGAGCCCCTACCTGAACCTGCACGCACGAAATAAAATGCAGCGTCCCCAGGCAAAGGGACGTCAGTACGAATAAACATATACTGTTATGTAAGGCAGGAAGTAAAATCATAGATAACCATAGTAAAAAGGTTAATAGAAATATTACCTCTAACCAAAACTCAAGTAGCCTTAATGGCCAATAAGCCACCTCCTAGTGATAAAAAAATGCATGGTATGCTCGAGTGTCGCATGTCGCGAATACATATATATAGATGCAAATGCATGACATACCCAACCAAATGCTAGCACTGGTGGTCCTTTCCGGTAGCTAACCGGCATCATATCTGCCAACCTGTGGCCATCTGTACCATATACATATATAGTTGGGAAAATAGGCCCCATACCTTCGATTATAGCTCGAAGTCCATGCATAACGTGCAATGTATGATATGAATGTTTAATGCACATAGTAAGCCATAGCAAGAACTTAGCCAATCTTGGCTCATTGGTACACTTATTCTCATAGCATCATAGTCATTGTCATTTGGCTAATCTTGGCTCATTGGTACATTTATTCTCATAACATCATAATCGTTGTCATAACATATACATATGGCTCATGGAATCATACATGTTCTTTTTAACAAGTTTGGGAACTTAACCCAACATTTAGAGTGAACCCTTAACTTTGAAAATGTTCATAAAGGTGATTTACATAATGATTATATTTGGTCCCATGTCAATTAGTAAAAGAATGTATTAAAGCAGGATCAAGCGCCTTCGTAGTTTAGACGGGAGCATTTCACTGGGGAATATTGGAAACCATCGCGTTATTGGTTAAATTGTTCAATTATATTTTTGTATGGAAGAAGGACTGATTTTGAATACTACATTCCCTTTGCATTCTACATTTATTTTAATGGCACTATACCAAGAACAGAAACACCTTGGACATGTGAATAGGTAGCCAGGAAACTGACACAATGATATATAGAAATTGAATGTCCAGTTTAAGCGAACGAATTGAATTTCAACCTAATACCATGATGAATATAACTCAGCTGCAATCCCAATGCCTTTCACAGAAGGTCTTTCTAGCAACAGAATAGTAAAATATCACATTTGACGTTTTGGGAAACTTCTCGGATTTCGTGCTAAAAGGAGGGATGGAGCTTAGCCTTAACATACCTCTCCAACGAACGTCCAATTGCCAAAAGTTCCTTCACGAAAGTTGTTCCTTACGTCCTAAGCTTCGCAACAACTATATATATACGTAGCTTAAAGACACCTATAAAAGTTAGAAATTCAGCATTAATGACCAGATTCGGCAAGGAGCATTTACGCGAGGAAATGTCCGTAAACCTTCATAAACAATGACCGTAAAAGAGCTCAACAATTATTACCTAAACACACCAGCTGCAAACCAACAATACCAGCAAGAACACCACTTTTTTTACAGCCCAAAAACAGCTCCAAACACAGCTAATACGAGGGGAAAACAATTGCAAAGCGTAAGGCACGCATTTCTAGGCACGGGGACGAATTTTAACGGTAAAAAAGTGAAAAACTTACCTAAATCACTTAGATAACCCTTTGAGAGCTTTCTCTTCAGTTCCACACTGGTTTGGGACGAAAATGGCTTAATTTTGAGCTTTAAAGTGTCCAAATAGCCGACATTAAGTCGGGTCAACCCGACCCGACCCATGACCCGGTTTATGGCTCGGGCAGTCTCGGTAAAACAGTCATAACTCTTTATTCTGAGGTCGGTTTGATGCGCGGTTTTGTGCGTTGCAAACTAGACTCATAAATCTTCAATTGAATAGGTCATGGACCTTCTAACCTCTTATAGTTTGGGAGATATGAGCTGATACATTTGAGCCAAATTTAAGAAGGATTTCATAAAGAAACTTACAGTAACTTTGGCCAACCTTTATCTTGCAACCTTCTTGATTCCAAAACATAATGTATGACCTTTGTGCTATTAAAATAACTTAAAGAAATCCCTTATTAGGAAATTATAAACTTTTAGTCCCATCTGAAAAGTGAAACTTAATTTAAACCTTCCGAAAAGGGCGAGGAGTCACTCGAGTCATTTCTTAATACCGAATGTGCATTTAGGGTATTCCTTTGGCTTACAACTTTAGGTCTTTGATATTACCACTTATTTGCAGCCTTATTATCCTTAGGTGCTAGCAAAAATCACATGTTCCTTATATAATGCCACACTATTTAAATAATGGAAGACAAGAAACACGGGGTCTCACAATTAATCTGTGTTGATTCTTCGATTGTTTGCTCCATATATTGTCTTTTGGTGGACCGCTCCGATCTCCCACCTCTTAGTAGAGAGAAGATACAATATACATTTGACAAGCAAAAGTTTTAGAAATGGCGAATTTAGAAAAGAATTTTTTGAAGAAAAGGTCACTGCCAATTGTCATGTCACGTAAATGCTTAGATGAACTCACTCGGTTTCTGACATGACTTCTATGACATGTCACAATTGTCTTTGAATTTCTGATCAAGCTGAGGATCTTCAAGGTTGCTTTCAGACTTCTAACAACACTTGATGAAATATTTTTTCAGGTCAATCTCAAAAATTTTTGTCCCAGTTAAATGTTGTCATGAATCAATAGCTTGCTCGAACCTTGAGAATTTTTGAGATTTTCTCAAAAACTTTTGTCCTAGTTGAAATGCCGGACATGCCTTAAATTCTGACGTGATGGGGGTGGGTCTTCTTGTTCTGAATTTTTGAGTTCCTCTCAAAAATTTTATCCCAGTTTCCTTCTTGAGAATATGACCGAGCTGTTGTGGCGCCTACGTATCCCGTTGAGGCAGGAATTAGGTCAAACGTAGTTCTTGTTCAGGAGGTAGAGAAAATATTAAATAAGAAAATAATTGACGCTGACATAGGCCGCCTACGTATCTCATTTTTGAGAATTTAGTTCAAACGTAGTTCAAATTCCAAAGGGATGGCCGAGGCCGACAAAGGCTGCCTACGTATTTCATTCTTTAGAATTCAGGTCAAACTTAATTCATTACAAGGGGAAATAATTTAAATCTAAATATAAGTACAAATACAAGTAAAATAATGCAATTACAGGGAAAGAAATAAAGAAAAATTCTAAATCTTCAAACATAATATCTCTTGACAGCATCTGAATTGATTGGTTTTTGCCACTCTTGACCATCCATCTCTAAAAAACATTAGTGCTCCTCCTGACAGAACTTTGCGAACCATGTATGGTCCTTGCCAGTTTGGTGCACATTTTCCTTTGTATTCATCTTGGTGGGAATGATACGCTTGAGAACCAATTGCCTGACCTTAAACATTCGTGATCTTACTTTTTTGTTGAAAGCACGAATCATCCATTGGTGATATAATTGACCATGACAAATGGTTGTCATCCTTTTTTCATCGATTAATGCCAAATGCTCAATTTGATTACGAATCTAGTCTGCATCACTTAACTCAGCTTCTTGAATTAACTCTCAATGATGGTATTTTAACTTCAGCCGGTATCATTGCTTCTATTCGATACACCAATAAATACGGAGTTGCCCCAATTAACGTTCTGACAGTCATGAGATAACCCAATAGAGCATAGGGTAGCATTTCATGCCATCATTGATGCCTGTCAATCATTATTCATAAGATCTTCTGATATTCTTGTTGGTGATTTCTATGGCTCCATTCATCTAAGGATGATATGTTGTTGAGTTTTGACGTGTAATCTTGACCTGCTCGCATATCTCTTTCATCAAATTACTGTTGAGATTTGCTTCATTATGGTGATGATAGAATTTGGTATCCTAAATCGGCATATTAAGTTGTTGTGCATAAAATCAGCAACCACTTTCTTTGTCACGAATTTGTAGGAGACTGCCTCTACCTACTTGGTATAGTAATCAATGGCAACCAAAATAAATCTACGACCATTAGAGGTAGCTGGCTCTGTCGGACCAATAACATCCATGCCCCAAGCTACAAACGGCCAAGGAGAATTCATAGCCTTGGGTTTGTGAGTAGGTACACGAATCAAATCACCATGTATCTGACACTGATGGCATTTTTGCATGAATTTACAACAGTCATGTTCCATAGTCATACAAAAAATAACCGGCTCAAAGGATTTTTCTCGCCAAGGTGAGTCCATTTATATGAGTACCGCAAACTCCAGCATGAACATGTTCAAGTAGTTTCATGGCTTCTGCGGTATCAACACATCTAAGGAGACCTAGATCTGGAGTCCTCCTATAAAGAATTTCCCCACTTGGAAAAAATATTGTTAGCCTTTCGGCGTATAGCTTTCTTCTGATTGGAAGTAGCATTTTCCGGATAAGCTTCGGTCTCTAAATATTTCTTTATGTCAAAATACCAAGGTTTTCCTTCTGGTTCTACTTCAACATGTAAATAATGGGCGGGTTTCTCCTCCAACTCTATCTCCAAGGGATTAATATACACCATGTATGGATGTTGGATCATCGAGTAAATGGTTGAAAGGGCATCTGCAAACTCATTCTGCACCCTCAGTGTATGCTTGAACTCGATCTTTCGAAATCTTCTACACAACCTCTGTACTAGTTGCGTATATGGCACGATCTTTGGATTTTTTACGACCCATTCTCCTTGAACTTGATAAATCAGTAAATCTGAATCCCCGATAACTAGCGATTCTTGAACATTCATGTCTGTAACCATTCTCATGCCCAAAATGCAAGCTTCATACTCGGCCATATTGTTAGTACAACAAAATCAATGTTTTGCAGCCATCAGATAATGTTGACCAGATTCTGATACCAAAATCGCCCCAATACTACTACCTTGGCAATTCACAGCTCCGTCAAAGAACATTCGCCAACCAGGGTATGCCTCGGAGATGTCTTCTCCTACAAATGATATCTCTTCATCTAGAAAGTAGGTTTTAAGTAGTTCATAATCATCATGAACCGGATTTCCTGCTAGATAATCAACTAGATCCTGTCCTTTAATCACTTTTTGAGTCACATACACAATGTCCAACTCGCTCAACAACATTTGCCATTTTTCTAACCTTCCTGTTGGCATTGTTTTCTGAAAGATATGCCTCAATGGATCCATCTTCAAAATGACGTATATAGTGTACGAAAATAGATAGTGTCTCAACTTTTGAGAAATCCAAGTCAAAGCACAACAAGTCTTCTCTAAATAAGTATATCGAGCCTCATATGGAGTGAACTTCTTACTCATATAGTAGATTGCTCGTTCTTTCTTTTTAGTTTCATCATGTTTTCCTAGCACGCATCCAAATGCATTATCAGAGACAGACAAGTACAACAACAGCAGACTTCCTTCTCGTGGAGGGACTAGTACCGGTGGATTAGACATATAATTCATAATGGTGTCAAAAGACGCTTGACATTCTTCAGTCCATTTTGTCAATGCATCCCTTTTTAACAACTTAAAGATAGGCTCACAGATCAACATAGATTAGGCTATAAATCGACTGATGTAATTCAACCTTCCCAAAAAGCTCATGACTTCCTTCTTCATCTTCGGAGGAGGTAACTCCTGAATTGATTTGATCTTAGAAGGGTCTAGCTCGATATCTCTTCTACTGACAATAAATACCAGTAGTTTACCGACAGGCACTCTAAAAGTGCATTTGGCGGGATTCAGTTTCAGATTATATCGGCGTAGACGGTCAAAGAATTTCTTCAAATAAGCCAGATGGTCCGAACTCTCGCAGGACTTAATGATAACATCATCCACATAAACCTTAATCTCTTTGTGAATCATATCATGAAAGAGAGTCATCATAGCCCTCATATAAGTAGCTCCAGCATTTTTGAGACCAAACGGCATCACTAGATAATGGTATACACCCCAAAGAGTAATAAATGTTGTCTATCCGCATCTTCTTCATCCATTAAGATCTAGTGATATCATGCGAAGCAATCCACGAATGCCTGCATCTCATGCTTGACACAATTTTCAATGAGAATATGGATGTTCGCAATGGAAACTCATCTTTAGGGATGGATTTATTGAGATCTCTGTAATTAACACAGATTCTAATTTTTCCATCCTTTTTAGGCACTGGAACAATGTTGGCCAGCCAAGTGGGATACTGCGTTACTTCTACCACCTTGGGTTGTATCTGCTTAGTAACTTCTTCTTTGATTTTCAGACTCACCTCTGGCTTGAACTTCCTAGTCTTTTGCTTCACTGGACTGAATTCAGGGTTAATTGGCAATCTGTGAGAAACGATGTCTGTACTTAAACCAGCCATATCTTTGTAGGACCAAGCGAATATGTCCATGTATTCTTTGAGCAAACTGGTAAGTTCTCCCTTTTGAGCATCCATCAAATGGACACTAACTCTGGTTTCCTTGACACATTCTTCAACTCCCAGATTTACTATTTCAGTCTCATCCAGGTTAGGCTTTTCTCGATTCTCAAATTGTCTCAATTCTTCGGCAAGATGCTCGGGTACCACCGGTCTTTCATTATAGTCATCAAGCTCATTGTCATCTACTTTATTATGTTCATCCAGCTTTTGACATGACATGACATTGGCAGGTTTAAATTTATTTATACTGAAATTATAAACAAACATAGTTAGATAAAAAATTGAGATGATAAGATGGGCATTAAGTACAATTTAAAATAAACTGAGGCTTTTATTCAACTTTAAAGGAAATATACAGACCTTGGCCATGACCATGGGTCAATTTGCCTTTTTAAAACATTACGAGGTAAATTAAAGCAAGACAAAACAAGAGTAAATTAAAATAAAAGGTGGGTCTCAAGCCTCCGTTGGACTGTCACCCATTTTTAAAATAAGCAATTAAACAAGCCTTCATCTACTAAGATGAATGGGGAATCAACAGCGGGGTAGATATCTCCTTTAACACTGATTCTTCATTTCGAGTGCCTGATGCCCCAACTGTGTTATTGTCATCAACTGCATCAATCTCCTTGAATATGCCCCAGATCCCTTCCCCAAGACCATCGCCACTGAGGTATTCCCGTATGGAAAGGACTAATATAGGTGTTGTATTGGTTGGGCTAGTGCTTGATCATCCTTCTGATTCTGCCTCTCCCACTCATCTTCTTCCAATATGATATATCCCAAGCCAAATTTTGACCGCTTCATTGGCAACGGGATGTGCTCAGTAGTACCCTGCAGGTGCTTCCTTAGTTTAAACCCATTTCTTAGCATAGTCGTAGCTATCATCTTGTAAATAATAGGCATAAAAGGTCTTGGCATCCAATCATTCTCATCAGCACTCACTATCTCAACCGTGTAGAAATCGAGCCCTCTAGTGACATCATCCATCGTAGGTGCATACACGCTCGAATGGCTTCCCTCACCGTAAATAACCACTTCACACTCATTCCAAACGAACTTCATCATCTGGTGGAGGGTAGAAGGCACAACTCCGGCCATATAGATCTAAGGTCTCCGAAAAATATGTTATAGCGGGTAGCGATATCCATCACCTGAAATTCAACCACGAACTCAGCAGGCTCCACATGAATTCCTACGTTCACTGCTCCTAATGTGTGTCTCCGACCGCCATCAAATGCTCTCACATTAACTTGGCTCTGATGGATTTTCCCAATATCAAAATTCAATTGCCTGAGAGTAGACAAAGGGCATATCTTCAAACTAGACCCATCATCAATTCACATGGTTTAGGATCATATCTTGACACTTAATTGTAACATAGAGTGCCTTGTTGTGCATCGATCCCTCGCATGGCAGCTCTTCATCACCAAATCTGATGCGATGTCCTTGGATGACCCAACTTATCATGGCTGCCAAGTTATCATTATCAGTTAACATAGGCATGTAAGTTTCCTCCAACGCTCTCATTAGCGCATATCTATGACATTGTGAACTCATTAGTAATGCCCATATAGAAATTTGGGCAGGTGTCTTTTCTAAATTCTTCCACAATAGAGTATTCTTCAGGCCACATTCTTCTCCAAAATTCTTCCGCTTCGGCTTTACTTATTGGCCTTTTATCCTCACCTCTTTTGCTTACTCCTTAAATTGACCTCTTTGTACCAATAGTTTCAATCACGACCTTCTTGGTAGGGACTTCTTTCGGTGTTGTAACAATCACCTCGAGAGGTGTTAAAATCACAACCTTTGGCTTCTCAGTGATACTCAAAGCTGCTACTCTCTTTTCCAAAATGGTAGCATTATTTGGAATTGTCATTTTAGATGTACACCAATCTTCCTCTCTCTCAATCATGTTGGTAGTGCCCTCTCCATGGTTAGGCAAAGGATCGCTGTTGACATTAGGAGCAATGGTCTAAAGAACAACCATATCGCGGTCAATTAAATCTTGAATCTTGTGCTTCAGATTTATGCAATCTTCAGTGTCATGTCCGACACTATTGGAATGGTAAGTACAAGTCTGATCGCTCCTAAAGAAATGAGAACTCGTATCCATTGCTCTTGGAAGGGCAGGCTAGATCAATCCTACAGCTGACAATCTTTCAAATAACTTTGTCCGGCTTTCGGCGAGTGAAGTGAACACCCTAGGAGGTTTTCTTATCTGAGTTCGGACGAGCAGGGTTGTAGTTAATTTATAGAGTTGGGGGTGCTCGATGGTACTTTGGAGGGTTTTAGTGAGAAGGTGTAGGAGTCTGGAGTCTTGGGTATGGCAGGGTATGATAATTTGGTGGTGGGGTTTGGTGATTTGGAATTAGGTAATTGGCAGGGGGAGTTTGATACATCAGCTGGATATTGGAGCATCTTGGGGGTTGAGGTCGGTAGTTTTGGTGGATATTTGGGTATTGCGGGGCATGGTATTGAGGGGAGGGGTTTGGTAATTTAGGGGTGAAGTCTGATACCCTTGTTGGGTGTTGTAAACTGGGAATGAACTTAAGGTAAGTTGGAAATGGTTTTGGGGAGGTGTTGACTTTCTTGTGTTACTGATGGGGGTTCTTTTCTTGTCTAGCATACCGGAAACAACTGACACATCTTCCTTTCTTTTCTTCAACAATCCTTAAGATCCGACTGAACTTGACATATGGGTAATCTTTCCCGTCTTAAGTCCGTCTTCGATGGTTTCACCAATTTTGACTATATCCGCGAATTTCATCCCAACGAGCAACAACATCCTCTCATAAAACTCCGGTTCTTTGGAGCGCACAAACACTTCAACAACCTCTTTTTTCTGACATAGAAGGCTGAACTCTGGTGGCCTCTTTCCTCCATCTATAGGCGTACTCATGATAACTCTTTGTGGTCTTCAGCCTTATCCTCTCCAAAGAATAATGATTTGGAACAACTTCCACATTATAGGCAAACCTTTCTATGCAATTTTGCCTATGTTGTTCCTTCCCTCCCATTGGTTAACTTTTTGGGACGTAAACCAATCCAAAGCCTCTCCACTTAAGCTTCGACTGAATAGTCTCATCAACAATGCCTCGTTCCTGCCAACACCCACAAGTTGGTCACATTAAGCACTCAAATGAGCCAAAGGATTTTCAATTCCTTCAAAAGTTTCAAACTTTGGGATCTTGAATCCCTCTAGAAGGTCCAAATCAGGATGAATGCATAAATCTTCATGATTCAGGCCTGTGATATTTGGTGCATAGTGATATTGTCTCATGGCCTTTGCTATCTCTTCCTTTATTCTTAACTTGGTTATCTCCTCCTTGGCCTTCCATTCCTTCTCCTTCTCATCATAATGGTCAATCTCGGTGTAAGTGGCGTGAGCAATTTGTGGTTTGGTGAGGACTGGAATAGGAAGGGTGGCTTTAGGAAGCAAGGTTTGAGTGACAGGTGGGTTATACTTGTCAGGGATTTGGTGTTCGGGGTGGATTATCTGGGGATGAGTATTGCTGGGAATTTGAGAGAAACTACAGGCTTGGGCACTATTAATATTTGGGTGCTGAAGAGGAGGTGGTGCTTGGTGTAATGGATTGGGAGGACATGAGTTGGGGTAGTTAGATCGGCGATGAGGGTAGTTTGAACCGGTGTAATGGGTGGGTTAGTTGATATGGGGATGGGGTTATGTGCTGGATTAGGAGGAGGAAAATGGAATGGAGGCCTCCTGTCGTTTGGATTGGGAAGATTAGTGGTAATAGCCAAACTTGCTGATTCTTGAGTTTTCTTCATCTCAGCCTTCATTTCTATAATCTGTGGCATCAATTGTGCAATCAGCTGAGGATCTGTCATGGGGATCTCAGTTAGGCCCATATCATCACTATTTCTTGCCATTACTTCTTTTTCGTTCAACTGGCTTTGGTTGGGGAAGGAATCTTTGTAGGCTTTTGATCTAGTGAAATAAGGATGGTCGGTCAGCTTTATCGACACAAATCAATTCTAATCACCTGTAAGAAGAATTACTCAAAGGCAAGTATGTTCGTTTCCTTGGATTAACAAACAATCACAAATAGCACACCTAAATAAACAAGCACACAATTGTCGTTTCATTCGGAGATAAACTAGCCCATAGGTACAAGAAATATGGTAAACTGACAGGACTTTGCCTATATGATTTTGGAAATGGCGTGTCACAGTATTTTGATTTTTCTCTATCTTGATTTAAAATGGCAACCTTTTTTAGAGGAAAGAGTAGGAGTTTAGAGGTGGGTTAAGAGATTCGGACTTTGTTGAGAAACTTGGGACTCAAAGAATATTTGGTCGTACTTCTAATAGTGACGAGGATTTATGCTTAGGAGGCTCTAATTCTTTCATTTTTTTAAAAGGAGTGAGCTAGCATTTCTCCGAATAAATCAACATAATCACATGAACAGTTATTGAAGATAGCACAAAAACAGTTATTGTGCATCCTAGAGAATATGTGACCCTTTTGTGCCAAGGGTTGGCCTATCGTTTTGAAGGATGTATCATGTCGTTTTAAATACTTCATTGTTCCCCAAAAGCAAATTCTATAAATAGATAAAAGATGTTATAAACCATCAATAATAGGGGATACATTTTAGGGAAAGGGGAAAATGCAAATACAAAGAAAGCATTCCCACGCAGGGGAAAAACTAACTAGAAGAAGATCCTGCTTCATTTCTGGCTTTCTCCACCTCTCCCCTGATGTGGCGTCGATGCAACATCAAGAAAGGATCAGCTAGTAAGGCTTGACTAGGTAATGGCGTTTGCTGAAGAGTAATGATCTGTCTTTCCAAACTCAGATCCAACTGACCCAAGCACGTTCTTACATCAGCTAGCTCTTGTGTCCGGAAGGCTAAAGCTTTGTAAATCTCATACTCCCTTTGCTGAAGCTCTTTCTCCCTTCACAAGTAGTCCTATTCTATTCGCTGATTGTTCCTTTTTATTGGAATTCCTGTTCCCTGTCATCCCATTGTTGTTGAAAAAGTCTTCTTTGGACCTGGATTTTTGCTTCTACGTCTTCTAGTCGGGGATTGAGGTGGGGCCCTAGGATAATTTTATTGCTTAAATTTGCCTTTGACCACGCTTTGTACCCTTCCTCGTATCCCGCATCGTACCTGTCCGTGTTAATACTCTATTTCTCTAAGAAGACACATGTGGACCATTCCTTAAGAATATCATCTACATAGGAACCTTTTCCCGATCCTCGTAGTCGATAACATATTGGTTGTTATCCCCGGTCTAAGGTTTACCTTGCTTTCTCCCAAATTGTCTCATCACTCGGTTTGGAGAGTAGGGCCTCATGCCTCGAATACCCATAAGGACCAAGAAAGGAAACCATCTCCCTTGCATTGCCACCCTTTCAGACATGAAGTCATCGAAATCCAAGAGATGTTATCCTCTTCAGATCATAGAGGGCTTTTGCCCATCCTTCTTTCGACCTCCTCATTATGAAATTCTGGATAGTCAACGAGAGTTCGTGGTGAGCCAAAGCATTTCTCTCGTCCCGCTGTCTCAAGTCTTATTTCCACTTTTCAACTTTCGTGGCCAGATGTAAAGACATCCACCATTGAAGTAGCAGGTTGCACCCTTGAAAAAATCCATACCTGTTCTTACATAACCCAAGAGATCGGTAGATGTCGGCCATAATGACTGGCGCCAAATCACAATATTTCTTTTGACCGTCTTTACCAAGGTCGTAGAAGATGGCGTGTGTGAGCATGAGAATTCTGGAATCCTTTATGTTCGTCTGATCATGGGGAAATACCATGGTCCCTAAGAGGCATATGGAAAAATCTAAGGCCTGAGTACTGATCTAAGTGCCATAATCATGAAATTTATTGGGGAATTTCCCGAAATAGCTCTTGTGCCCCCCAATGCTCAAAGAACCTCAAGAAAGGGATCTTCGATGTATCTAATCAAACAGCTTGTACAAGGAAGAGTATGTCTTTCATTTTCTTGCTCGTTGATCTACTCGGTATTAGAATGTTATGGTCAGGGCATTCCTTTCTCTTTTCATATAACCCCTTAGACTCTAGGCAATCCCGAATTTCCTCAATTGTAGGCGTTAATTCAACATTGCCGAATCAGAACACCATTCTCTCATCGTCCCAAAATCGAGTAATGACTTTGATAAACGCGGGGTATGATTGAAGGTCCACTAATGAGGACAAATGCCCTAGATGCGCGGCGACTTGATTTTGTGCATATTTACTAAGATTGTTCCACCAGACGCGGAGAAGATCCGGTGTCTTAGTAACCATATCGAACTCTGGAAATTGATTAGCCATCTACAAGAAACAAAATTGTATTAGGAAAAGCCCCCAAAGCTCGCGAACAATGATTTATTTAAATGACAAATACATCCTTCAAATTAACAAAACAACATGATCGTCAAATTGGGCCGAAGGCCACTTTGGACTAAAGGTGGGCTACAAATGGGCCCGATACCCCTAGGATATTGGGTCGACCTAGGCCAATGCACCTACAGGGTTTTGGTTTCGCTATATACTGAGTGTCTAAGAGTGGGTTTATTTTGACTGTGAAAAGGTGACCCAGGCGGACAACCTAGGTTGAGGAAGTTAACGGTCGTTGACCCTGCAAGATTAACTCATTTCGTCAGGGTACCCCGATGAAAATTTTGATTAAACGGCTGCTATCCGCATAACTGTATTTAGTGGAAAGAAATGTCAAGTGGCGAAAAATGCTATGCATGAGATGACAGTTATAATATCGAATTTAAACAGATAAAGTAAATAAGGAAATTAAAATTACTAAAATATCACAAATCGAATAGTTAGTCAAACAACCTAATCAAATGGTTAGAACCTAATTTTAATTTCTCCAGCAGAGTCGCCATTTCTGTTATTCGAAGAAAAATGACTTTGATTTCGAAAATTCGATTTATTACTTAATTTATTTGAGTAAATCAAATTTTCAAATTTTTCAGAGTCACCACTTGATTGGTAAAGGAAAATTATGAAAAACTATCAAATCATTTTAAAAGACTTAAACAGAAAAAATCTTTTAAAAATCCAAAGACAAGAGTTCGGGTTCACATTTTCACTTCAAGAAGGTTTTACGCACTCGAAATGGCCGCTGACACGCGGTTATCCGGCAATTAGAAAATTTTGAATAATTTTTAAAAAGATTCAACTTAGAATAGTGACCTTGGAAAAATCAAAGTAAAATATTAAAAGAGTCAAGAAAAATTCTAACACATTTTTAAAATCTTACCGTACTTATTTAATTTAACAATTTTAGCAAATTAGGCTGCGTTACTAGAATTTTAAAATCTACTGAAGTGGCTAAATATTAAAAGGAAGAAACATGAGCATTTTTTATTTTTATTTTTATTTTTTATTTATTTATTTTTAAAAGAAAGAAAGGAAAAACACTTGAATATATTTTAGAGAAAATTCATAATGTCTAGTTTCCTAAAACGGATTTTAACACCAAAATATTCAAACACATAAAAAAAACTTAACATAAAATGGTTGACTTAACAAAACAAATACTAATTTAATGTTAGGATTAGAGTTAGAACAATAATAAATATCACAAATAAATGGAATATACATAAAAAAAATAAAAAAATAAAAAATAATAATAATAATAATAATAATAATAATAAAAATTGGGCTTGGCAGGCCAAATTTCCATTTGCCTTAGTTCTAAAATATTTTGGGTCTGCCTGGCCATTCTTCAATTGCTGCTCGGTTCAACATTGGGCTTTCGGCCGATACCTCCTTGTATATACGCTTAATGTATATTCAATGTATATCAGTATATATAAGTGTATACAGTTCCCTTTTGGCCTTCAAAAACCTGTAAACCAGCTCCCTTAATCTGCCAAGTGCTAAAAATGTAACATATAAACCCATTAATCTTTGAAACTAAAATCAATATAACTCCATTGTCTTTGAAACTAAGAATCAACATGTACATTCAACATATAGAACTCAATAGCTAATATCAACATAGGAAACCCATAACTTTGAATATAAGATTCAACATAAAAGAAAAATTCATTAACTTGAAGCTAGAAATCTAGCATATAAACCCATTAATCTTTGAAACTAAAATCAATATAACCCCATTGTCTTTCATACTACGAATTAACATATAACCTATATTTTGAAATTCCATTCAACATATAGAACTTAATAGCTGAAATCAACATCGGAAACCCATAACTTTGAATCTAAGATTCAACATAAAAAAAATCATTAACTTGAAGCTAAGAAACTAACAAATAAACCCATTAATCATTGAAACTAAAATCAATATAACCTCATTGTTTTTTAAACTAAGAATCAACATACGCCGTAGTTTAAACTCTAAATTAAGTTAACATAGAAAAACATTATAAACTAAGTTAAAATCAAGACCAAAGAGATTCAATCAAGAGGAATCTCAAATGTGCCAAGCTACAGTTTACAGCAAATGGAAAACTCAAACCTTCACACTTCACTGCCAAGCAAAAGCTAGGTTGTATATCTACTAAACAACTAGTAACAGGTGCACTTATACTAGCATGAAACCAACACATACTTGACACCATAACTTGAAATCTAGAGTCGACTGAAAATTACATCAAAAAGCCTTCATATTTAACACAAACGATGCATTTGATTCTTTTAAAACAGAATAAACAAGAGCAACATGGAGAAACCAACCAACACTTCAAAGATTTATCAAAAGGCTCATAGGTTTGAACAAGAAAAGATAGCAAAGAGTAACTAACAGGACTTTCATTTGAACAAAATCTATGGATATACATTGAATCTAACGCATAGACCATAAGCAATCAAAGGTGTGACTATACATTTATGCAGTTTCGAGATGATATTACACAGGAAATCAACAACAGAGAGGCAAAAACCATGGACGGGATCGAACTGATTGAATAAAGAACATAGGCTCACATATGTTAAGAACGTAATAATCAACAATAACAAACATACATTACTCATGAAGCTCTAACCTGAAGACACCAAACAGATACCCATTTCAGTTATACATAATGGATTTTCTAAAGCCAGAATCACATTTTGAACAACTGAACTAAGCTCAAAATGAAAAAGAAAGAACAAGGCGGCATAAATCACCTTTTCCCGCGTAGGAACTGAGATGGGACGAACTGAAAATGAACCTCACCGACGCGAGGAAGCTCGATCGAAGAAGAAGAAACGGACAAAGCTTTCATTGTAGACTAGCAAAAATAAATTTTTTGAAATTTTAGGATATTGAATGGTGAAGAACCGACCCCCATAACTTTGAATCTAACAAGATATTTATATGGGAAGAATTAGGGTGTGATTCTCGAGGAGAAAAGATGAAATTTTGGGGTTTTTGAAATCGAGATTTTCAACGCTTTGTGAGACACGTTGGGTTGTTCAAAGCTGTCGCGCTGTTGCTTTTACTAACAACATCGTTGTTTTCGTTGTTCTTTGAATGGGAAATGTTGAGGAAGAAAGGGCTGCACTGTTGCACCGTTGATTTTTTGCTCGTCGAAGCTTTTTGCAGGTTGTCTTTGTTGAGTTTTTGAGGTTTCGATGGAGAAGACACCTGGGTTAGGGGTCGTTTAGCTGGAATTCGCTGGGTTTGTTCACTGAAAGAAGAAGAAGAAAGAATAGGGGGAGGGTGTGCACGTGAGAGAAGGGAAATCGGAAAAGGGAAAAGAAATGGGGGGCACGTGGTGTATTAGTGTGGGTATGTATTTGAGGAATTGGGCCGGGTAGGGGAAAAGTAGGTTAGGCTCGGATTAAAATTGGGTTTGGTATAATATTGGGTTGAAATTGAAACTAAGAATAGGCTAAGGGAAAATTGATTTAAAAATTAGCCACTTCAATCGCAATTGTGACCAAATCGAATTCAATTGTCTAATTTGATTAAAGAATTCGCAAAATAATAACTCTTGAATGAACTTTATTTGAGAAAAAAATAATTTTTGCGTTTTCAAAAGCCAATTATTTCAAATTGTTAAAATTAAAAGCTCGATGATTAATTTATAATGTGGAGGAAATGGGACCATAACCGACATAAGACAAAGTGAGCTATAATTTGAAACTTTGTCGTCTTCCATACAACAGATAAGGAGGTGACGTACTTGCCAAAGGTAGATCCATTAACATTCATCATCATCATTCCCCAAAGAGGCATAAACATATAACTATGTTAGGCACATAGTTCAAGAGAAAGGAATATGGACCCTTGGGAATAGCCCACCCTACCTCCAATCCCATCGGTGCTAGGTCATCATCCCACAAGAATACATATACATATACATATATGTGCTTGTAAAGAGAATTAAGACTTTCAAATCGTTTATATACATACTTTGCATAAAGGCCAAAATCACATTTCATAATCATGCATACTTAGGGAAAAAAGTCAAATCATACTTCATGTCAGACTTTCATGCATAAGAATAGCTCATTTGAGCACCTTATTGAGAAAGTAGTATAGACCCGTGGGGATAGCCTGCCCTGCCTCCAACCTCAATCGGTGTTCCATAAACATAGTGATGTAAACAACCATAATTTCTCAAAGAGCCATCATCATAGACATTTATGTGATCACATTCTTATCATACTCATACTTTCATTAAAATCATAAACATCATCATAATTGGGACTTAGCCCACATCATAAGCTTCATGAAAACTATAGTCATGTATGCATATACCATGAATAAGTTAAGAATAGCATGGGCAATAGAGATTCAAACTTAAATCAATAATATATTATGAAATTCAATTAAAGACATAATTAAATCCATATTTAAATCATAATATAGATTACTCATGCCTAAATCAAGCTTTAAAGGGGACATGCACATTCAAATCTTCATAACCTTAATTTAAATTATCATGTTAGGGCTTAAATCCACTTAAAATCAACAATAAAGCATAGCCCATACTTCAATTGAATTTAATAAACTATAATCTTCAAATCCTTTATTTAAAGCTAAAATTCATGAAAATCAAGTGAAAAGCGTTTGGATCTTCTTGGTTGAAAGGGACCAAGAATCAATCCCACATACCTTAGCTAATTGAGAATATTGAAGAAGAAATTTGATGAAGAAAAGGGTCTTTCCTTGATTCCCAAGCTTAGTCTTCACGAGAGTCTTTGAGAGAGTTCGTAAGAGTGGGTTGAAATAATTCTAAGTGTAAGAGTGAATTTGAATGAGGAAAATAGAGTATAGGTCATTTAAATATCTTTAGGTAGCATAGAAAATCACAACAGACCCATAGGAGAAACTATAATTACGAAAATGTCATTAATAAAATGAGCAGAAAAAATGCTGTCAAGGGTCTCAGGAAAGAGTATATGGTCCATGTAAGGGTATACGGACTGTATACTTGCTCCATGATCCAACATTTAGAAAAATTACACTTACGAAGTTTCGAGACGGTAATCTCATACTTAGAAAAATTCAACACAGGCACCTATGCGGACAGCTTCACATCCTTACTAAGGCATACGGATTGTATGCCTCCTCCATATACCTTCTCTTAGAAAAATTCTTCATGACAAAGTTCCGAGATGGGGATCCAATAGTTAGAAAATTTTCACTCCGACACCCATACGGAGGGCCTCACAGACTGTGAAGGACTATACGGTCCATGAGAGGGTCCGTGTGAAATGTGTTGCGTAAAAATGTGGATTTTCAAGGCCAAGGCTACGATATGGACCACCACACAGATCGTGAAGCCTCATATGAACCGTGTGGGGTCCATGTGTGCCTTAGTCTTCCCACACAAGGCCAAGGACCACTTCAAGGAGTCTCCACACGGCCCATATACCCTCACAAGGACTGGGAAGGCTTCCATGAAGTTTTACCATGGTCCAAAACTTTATGGAACCAAATTTCCAAGCTCCATTAAGGTCGTACAATATCTGGGTCCTTACATCATCCCTCCCTTGGGAACATTCATCCTCGAATATGCTAGAACAAGTCTTGAAAGGCTTGATGTAGAACATGAAACATCAAAACATAAGAAACAATGCGTATTTCATCACTTGAAAATCATAAAGTCATTAAAACTCATATCAAAATGTATTCAAATCATTCAAAACATAATAAAAATCATTTGTGCACATGTATGCATATCATACCATGAAACTCAAGAGTGCAAGAATTAGGACTACTTGGAATAGAAGGAACCTAATACCTTATGCTTGAGTAGGTTGGAAAAGACGGGGATATCATTTCATCATGTCCAACTCCGCCTCCCATGTAGCACTCTCCACATGTTGATTTCTCTAAAGTACCTTAACCGAAGCGACATCCTTGTTTGCAAAGCCGCTTCACTTGCCTATCCAAAATCTCAACCGAAACTTCCTCATAAGACAAGTTCTCCTCAACCATAACACCTTCCAAAGGCACAATGGTATTAAGATCACCAACCAATTTCCTCAATATAGACACATAGAAAACCAGGTGAATAGAACTCAAATCTAGAGACAAATCCAACCTATAAGCCACATTTCCAATCCACTCAATGATCTCATAAGGGCCTACATACTGGGCACTTAGCTTGCCCTTCTTTTCAAAATGCATTACACCCTTCATAGGTGAGACTTTCACATATACCCAATCACCAACATGAAACTCAAAATCTCTCTTTCTAACATCTAAATAAGACTTTTGTCGATTTGGGCCATCTTTAACCTCTCCCTAATCAACTTCACCTTCTCCATAGCTCCAACACCAAATCCAGGCGAACCAAAGCCATCTCTCCCAACTCAAACCACCCCGTTGGAGATCTACACCTCCCACCATAAAAGCCTCAAACGGTGGCATACCAATGTTAGCATGAAAGCTATTATTACAAGAAAACTCAATGAGTGGAAGATGATCGTACCAATTACCTTTGAATTCCAATATACAAGCCCTCAATATGTCCTTCAAAGTTTGAATTATACTTTTAGCTTGTCCATCGATTTGAGGATGAAAGAGCGGTATTCAACTTCACCTTAGTACCAAGTCCTCCTTGAAATGACCTCCAAAAGTAAGAAATAAATTTGGTGCCATGATTCGATATGATAGACCTAGGCACACCATGCAACCTCACCAACTCTTGGATATACAACCTTGCATAATCTTCGGCACTAGAGGTAGTCTTCAACTATGGGAAATGAGCCAACTTAGTCATTCGATCAACAATAATCCAAATTGAATCCAATTGCCTTCGGGTCCGAGGAAAACCTACCACAAAATCCATGTTCTCATCTTCCCACTTCTAAGTAGAAATCTCAATATCTTGAGCCAAACCATCAGGCCATTGGTGTTGTACATTCATCTATTGACAATTAGGGCATCAAATGCAAATGGGGCTAATCATTCTTCATACCATGCCACCAATACACTTCTCTCAAATCCTGATACATCTTGTTAGATCTCGGGTGAATAGAATAATGAGAGTTATGCACTTCACTCATGAGCACCCTTCTAATATCATCCACATCCAGAACACACAAATGTTCATGATACCAAAGCACACCATCTCCCCCTTGGAAGAAGTCTTCTATCTAATTTTTGGCAACCAACTTCTTTAACTCAACCAATCATGGATGTAGATCTTACTTAGCCTTAACATCAACCACCACAGAAGATTTGGCCCCATTCTAAACAGGAATACCACATCATTAGAGTCAGCCAACCAAACACCCAATCTAGCCAAACAGTGAACGGCCTTTGCCAACTCCTTCTTCTCTTCCTCAACATGAGCCACACTACTCATAAATAGCTTACCAAGAGCATCGACTACAACATTTGCATTGCTGGGATGATATTGTACACTCATGTCATAGTCCTTAAGGAGTTCCATCCATCTCTTTTGCCTCAAGTTAAGATCCATTTGAGTGAACACATATTGCAAACTCTTTTGGTTGGTGAAAAGATCAACATGAACCCCATACTAGTAGTGTCTCTAAATCTTCAAAGCAAACACTACCGCCGCTAACTCAAGATCATAAGTCGGGTAATTCTGCTCATGCACCTTAAATTGCTTTGATGCATAAGCTATCACCTTACCATGCTGCATAAATACACAACCCAACCCAATCTGAGAAGCATCACAATATACCACAAATCCATCTAAGCCATCTAATAAAGTAAAAAAAAGGAGCTAATGTAAGGTGATCTTTCAAAGTCTGAAAACTCTTCTCACATTTAGCCGATCATACAAACTTGACCTTATTTTGGGTCAACTTAGTCAATGGAGATGCAATAGATGAGAAACCTTCAAGAAACCTTTTGTAATAACCAGCCAACCCAAGAAAACTTTGAATATCCGAAGGAGTCAATGGTCTAGGCCAATTCTTCACGGGCCTAAGTCTTCTTCGGGTCAACCTTAATACCATCATCGGACACCACATAACCAAGTAAAGTGTATGAACTCAAACTTTTTACGACCTTAATGGAGCTTGGAAATTTGGCTCCAGAAAGTTTTTGACCAATGTGTCTCTTCAAAGAAGCCTTCACGGTCGGTGTGAGGGTATACAGACTGTGTGGCCGCTCCTTGAATTGTCCCTTGGCCTTGTGTATGGGTGTGCGGGCTTTAATATGGAGTTTGATATCAAGGCATACCACACATGGACCCCACACAGTTCGTGTGAGGCTTTACGGTCCATGTGGTGGACCGTATGGGTAGCTTTCGCCTTGAAAATCCACATTTTATCCAAGGCATTTCACACATGGAACCTCTCACAGACCGTGTAGTCCTTCACGGTCCGTGAGGCCTCCTATATGGGCATCGAAGTAAAATTTTCTAAGCGTTGAATCACCAATTTGAAACTTGGTCGTTAAATAATTCTTATAAGTGAAGCTTCATAGAGGAGGCATGCATTCTATATACTTTGGTTCGGACCGTGAAACCCTCCATATGGGTATTGGTGTGCATTTTTCTAAGTATGAAATTCCTTTGTCTAAGGTTTTCATTAGAACTAATAGAATCAACTTTAAATGATCATATCTCTTAGCACAAGACGAACTGGGTGGCCCACGACCTATCCAATTAAAGCTCTTTGAATTAGATTTCCAATGCATCCAATTCACTTAATTCCGAGTTTGTATCAAGAAGTTATACCCAGTTTTGTGAGGCCCGTCCGTGTAGAGTTTCCTGTGAATTAGTTAAGTATGGTCTCACGAGAAGGTTCACAGTTCGTGAGACCTTGAACGGACCATGAGACCTTCTTACAAAACCTCCGGCAAGAAATTTGATTCCGCCTCATTAATGATTTTTCATAACTATGGCTACTCCTAAGAGACTTTTGTGACTTCCTATGCTATACTAAGATATTAAAATTATCCAAAATATTCTCCCCTCATTCAAATTCGTCTCGCACTTAGAATTATTTAAATTTTCTCATCTAAAGAACTCCCCTCAAGTGGGTCATTGGAGATTAGCTTGGAGCATAAGGAAGGGTCTTTTTCTTTATCAAATTTCTTCCTATTTCTTCTTGGTTAGCTAAGGTATGTGGGATTGATTCTTGGTCCCTTTCAACCAAGAAGGCCCAAACTCTTTTCACTTGAATTTCATGGAATTTTGTTACATTTCAATTTTTTCTGAACAATTCGCCATGATATACCTGATACATGCATAATATTAGGAAAAATGGATATGGTTTAATAAATTCAATTGAAGTATGATCTATGCTTTATTGTTGATTTTAAATTGATTGAAGCCCTAAGATGTTGAATTGCATGAGTATTATGAAGATTTGAATATGAATTGTCCCTTTAAAGTTTAATTTAAGCATGGGTAATCTAAATTGTGATTTATATGTGGATTTTACTTATGTATTCACTTCAGTTTCATATTGTATCGTTGATTTAAAATTAAATCTATATTACCTATGCTAATCTCACATCATTCATGGCATATGCATTCATGAGCATTGGATTTTATGAAGATTATGAAGTGGGTTAAGCTATGTTTATGCATATGATTTTGATAATATTATGGTTATGGCAAGAATGTTATCATATAAATTTCAATGATATGGCTCTTTGAGCATTTTGGGTATTTACACCATTTCGATATATGTGAATGAGCTATTCCTATGCATGAAATCTACGATTCGAAGTATAATTTGGCTTTTGAGCCCAAATATGCATTGAAATAATTTGAAACAATTTGTGCCTCTTTTGAAAGCATGTATATGTATAAGTGTTCTTGTGGGATATTGACTTAACAACAATGAGATTAGAGGCATCAAGGCTATCCCCAAGGGTCCTTTTCCTTTCTCTTGAACAATATGCCAGCATAGTTATATGTATATGGTAACCCTCATCAAAATGGGAGGTCGTAAGGTGCAGTTACAAGACATTTAAATTTGAGATTCATCCCATTATTGAGGCATGACCAGCTAGAAATATTTGAGTCTCATCCCATTAGTTGAGACATGACCCACAAGAAATGATATGAAATCCTATTTGAAATGGGAGACCCGTAAGAAAGGTCACTTCTTCAAAATGGAAGGCCCGTAAAGAGAAGTGTGGTTTACCTTTGGAAAGTAGACCACTTTTTTTCTGGTGTGGGGATAACATCGAAATTCCAAGTAATAGCTCGCTAGGTCTTATATATCGGTTGAGGTCTCATCCCCACTATATATGAGCATTATGGTATTTCATGCATCATGGATTTCATGGCATATTGTTATACTACTCTTCTTTAGAAATATATTGCTTTCTGTATTATGTCTCCTTGTCATCTAACATTAAATGCAGATTTGATAAGTCATATGCATTGCATACCCGCATACTTAGTACATTCAAATATACCAAATCATATTTTTGCCTACATGATCTAACCATGTAAGGACCGGAGACTACCTTCATACATCGTCTGATGGCTAGATTGGATTTGAGAAAGTGTTGTGGTGAGTCCTATCTTCCAAGAACAAGCCACCATCTATCTATGTTATGTTGCTTCCATTTTGCTTTTTACTTTGAGGGTGAGCCCGGTACATGTCTTCGGCCCCATCCTATCTTATGACTAGATCCATCGTTGGACATCTTGTAGACTCTTGTCGGATCTATACATTATGTGTTGCAATTGGAGCTTATGATTATGGTTATCTATTGGATATGGCTATTATGGATTGATTATGACAATTATGATAAGCATGTATGTAGAATGTGTAAGATTCTATGTCTCGTATTACCCACATAGAGTGAGTCATACTTACCCGCCCCTTAGTTCTTATGAGCTATATACATTGTGAATCCATGTTATTCCCTTACCCCTATGACATTCCCTTAGCGTGAGTCCTAAATTCCCATCCCTTAGAACTATGTGTTTACTATTTATATATATGCTTCTAAGCCGAGGAAGTTTATATGGATACTTGAGGCTCGTTTGGGAACTCTTGAGTTCCCATTTGACATGTCACTCCTAGACCCTAGATTCAGGTCGTGAAAGAAAGCTACCTCACCCAACCAAAACTCATATTTCCTAAACTTAGCATACAACTTCTTCTCCCTCAAAGTTTGAAGATCAAACCTCAAATGATCCATATGCTCCTGCCCACTTCGGGAAAAAAAATAAGGATATCATCAATGAAGACAACCACAAAGCTATCAAGAAATGTCTTGAACACCTAATTCAGAAGATTCATAAACACGGCCGGAGCATTAGGCAAACCAAATGACATCACCATAAATTTAAAATGCTCATACTTAGTCCGAAAAGCCATTTTGGCAATTTCACACTCCCTTACCTTCAGTTGATGATAACCGGAACGCAGGACAATCTTTGAGAGATGGATGGCCCCTTGAAGTTGATCAAACAAGTCATTGATTCTTGGTAATGGATATTTATTCTTGATGGCTACCTTATTCAATTGCCTATAATCAATGTACATCCATCTTTCTTTCTTACAAATAACATCGGAGCACCACATAGAGATATACTTGGCCTAATAAAGTCTTTCTCCAACAAGTCTTTCAACTGATCGTTCAACTCCTTCAACTCAGCCGGTTCCATATGATAAGGAGGAATAGAGATAGGTTGAGTATCCGGGAGAAGATCTATGCCAAAGTCTACTTCCCTTTTAGGAGAAATACCAGGCAAGTCTTTGGAAAACACATTCAGAAACTCATTTACCACTAGAACCGATTAAAGAGCAGGGTGACTCAGATTCCAAATCCTTAACTCTCACAATATGATAATACATCCCTTGGAAATCATCTTTTGTGCCTTAAGGTAGGAAATAAATCGACCTTTAATAGCGGAATCACTATCCTTCCATTCAAGAACGGGCTCATCCGGAAATTGGAACTTGACATTTTGGGTTCTACAATCTATAGAGTCATATGAAGTATACAACCAAATCCATCCCGAGAATAATATTTCCACAAGATCACACAGGAAAACATTATGCAATACAGAATGAGGACAAGCAAGATAAACTCTATGAGCAAAAATGGATTCACCCACGAGAGTATACACTAAAAAAGGCTCCCTCAAGATTTCAGGATTCAAACCAAACTTAACATCCAACAAAGGAGCCACAAAAAATAAATTTTCACCCGGATTAAGTAAAGCATAAGCATCAAAATCAAATACTTTTAACATACCAGTCACAACAGCCAGAGCTTTCTCCACTTCCAATCGAGCATGTAAAGCATAAAACCTATTGTTTCTGGGGCACTACCTTGTGAAGCTCTTGGTTGGACTTGATCACCTTGAGTTACCTGACCTTTCTTTGGTGCCTTTGGGCAATCTGCAAGCTTGTGGCCCATCTCACCACACTCAAAGCAAGCACCTGAACTCCATAAGTACTTCCCAGGGTGAGCCCTTCCACACTTGTCACATCAAGGAGGAAATGGCCCACCTTCAACCTATGTCTTGGGAGGAGGCACTCTAGCATTAGTAAACCTTGCATTAGAACCTTGATCCTGTTGGAAGCGACCATAACCACCACCCTTGGGGTTCGAGAACCCACCATCATAATAGACCCTCTTAGGATCATGTACACTTTTCTCCTTGAGCTTTTCTCCCTCGATCTCTTTGGCATATACCATGACACTTGAGATGTCCATGTCTCAAATAAGCATGGATGTGTCACATTCCTCCAAAACCAAGTCAGAGATATCCGAGATAAACTTATGCATTCTTGCAGGGGGTCAACCACAGGCATCGGGGCATACTTTGGAAGCTTAATGAACTTGAAGGCATAGTCCCTCAAGCTCATGCCACCCTGTTTGAGGTTGATAAACTGCGTCATCTTGGCTTCCGTAAGCTCAAGTGGAAAGAAGTGATCCAGAATGCAAACTTGAACTCTTCCCAATTAACAGCATTACCACAAACCTTCTCCATCAACCTTTGAGTATACCACAGTTGAGCCACATCCTTCAACTGATATGCAGCCAACTCAGCCTTCTCTTGAGAAGTCACCCCCACAACAGTCAACACCTTGGAGAGCTCATCAAAGAATTCTTGAGCATCCTCATTAGCCTTTGACCCATAGGACTTCGGAGGACTCATCCTGGTGAAATCTCTCACTCTAGAAGTTGGAGTGGGATCACAGGGAGGAAGATTAGCTTGCCTAGTTTGAGAAGTCACCACCTGTGTGAGCATAGAAAATGTCGTATGGAATTTAACATTAGAAATAGGCTCTTCCATAGGCCCTTGAGGAACTTGGTCCTCATTAGCCAGGGTCGTTCTTGGTAGGGGAGCTCTTCGTGGAGGAATCTTCTGTAATGTAACAAGGGCATCATCAAGATTAGGAAAACTTAATACACTCTCCAAAGCATGACATAATGCATGAAGAAGTGAGACAATTCCTAAAATATCATCATAACCTTCACTCATAGGCATGGTGCACTTCACACCCATAAATAAGACTCTACTCAATGCGGCATGTTGGACTCCAAGGATCATTTACAAACTTAGTGCTTTGATACAAAACTTGTCACAACTTGGACCTAGGTTCTAGGAGTGACATGGCGAATAGGAACCTGAGAGTCCCCAAATAAGTCTCATAGCATTTATTCACACATCATCAGTTCGGAAGTGTATGTGATATAGTAAACACATAGTTCTAAGGGATGAGAAAGTAGGACTCATGCTATGGGGATGTCAAAAGGATAGGGATTAACATGAATTCACATAACACGAATCACATAAAGACTAAAGGGCGGGTAAGTATGACTAACTCTATAGTGGAAATTCGGGACTTTAGATCTTTCACATCATAACATAAAAGCGCATCATAATACTCATAATCAATCCATATAACAATATTCAATAGATAACCATATCCATAATCATAATCTCCAAATACAATACTTAGCATAAAAACATAAAAGAGTCTACAAGATGTCCAACAATGCCTCTAATCATAAGATAGCACGGGGGCCAAGACATGTCTCGAGATTACCCTCAATGTAAATAACATGAACTAAGAATCATAGGTAGAGGAATGGTGGTTTGTCCTTAGAAGATAGGACTCACCACAAGAAATGTCTCAAGATCCAATCTAGTTGTCTAATGGTGGATAAAGGTAGTCCTCGGTCCCGATATAGTTTAATTGTGTAGGCAAAAGTATACGTTAGTACATTTGAATGTACTAAATATACAGGCATGCAATGCATATGAGCTTATTAAACCTGCATTCAATGTTAGATGACAAGGGCACGTATATAGAAAGAATCATATAACAAGAGAATAGTATATCAATATGCAATGAGATGTATGATGTATGAGTGCAAAAATACTTCCTACATAACGGAGATAGGACCGTAACCAACAGAAGACAAACTAAGCTATAACTTGGAACTCCATCACCTTCCTCACAATGGATAAAGAGGTGACCTACTTGCTAAAGGTAGATCCATTAACATTCATCATCATCATTCCCCAAAGGGGCATAAACATATACCTATGTTAGGCACATAGTTCAAGAGAAAGGAGTATGGATCCTTGGGGATCTCTAATCCCATTGGTTCTAGGTCATCATCCCACGAGAATACATATACATATACGTGTTTGTAAAAGACACAAGACTTTCAATTCACTTATATGCACGACATAAAGGCTAAATCATATTTCATAATCATGCATACTTAGGCTAAAAGCCAAATCATACTTCATGTCATAATTTCATGCATAAGAATAGCTCCTTTGAGCACCTTCTTTGGTAAGGAGTACAGATCCTTGGGGTTAGCCCACCCTGCCTACAACCTCAATCGGTGCTACATAAACATAATGGTCTAAACACCCATAATTTCTCAAAGAGCCATAATCATAGATATTTATGTGATCACATTCTTTTCATACTCATATTTTCATTAAAATCATAAACATCATCATAATTGGGACTTAGCCCACATCATTAGCTTCATGAAAACCATAGTCATGTATACATATGCCACAAATGAGGTAAGAATAGCATGGGAAATAAAGATTCAAACTTAAATCAAGAATACATTATGAAATTTAAGTAAAAACATTATTAAATCCACATTTAAATCATAATATAGATTACCCATACCTAAACAAAGCTTTGAGTGGGCGTGCACACCCAAATCTTCATAACGTCAATGCAATTCATTATGTTATGGCTTAAATCCACTTAAAATAAAAAATAAGGCATAGCTCGTACTTCAATTGAATTTAATAAATAATAATCTTCAAAATTCATATTTAAAGTAAGCTAAAATTCATGAAAATCAAGTGAAAAGCGTTTGGGTCTTCTTGATTTAAAGGGACCAAAAATCAATCCCACATACCTTAGCTAATTGAGAATAGTCAAGAAGAAATTTGATGAAGAAAAGGGTCTTTTCTTGATTTCCAAGCTTAGTCTTCACAAGAGTCTTTAAGAGAGTTCTTAAGAGTGAGTTGAAATAATTCTAAGTGCAAGAGTGAATTTGAATGAGGAAAATAGAGTATAGGTCATTTTAATGTGTTTAGGTAGCACAGAAAGTCACAAAAGACATTTTTGAGAAACCATAATTATGAAAATGACATCAAAAAGACGAGTATAAGAGTGTTACCAGGGGTCTCAAGGAAGGGTATACAGTCCGTGTAAGGGTATACGAATCCTATACTTGCTCTGTGATCCAACACTTAGAAAAAATCCACTGACAAAGGTCCGACAAGGTAATCTCATACTTAGAAAAATTTAATGTAGGCAGCCATACAGATGGATATGCGATCCGAACTAAGGTATATGGACCGTATGTCTCCTCTATATAGCTCAACTTAGAAAAATTCTTCACGACAAAGTTCCGAGATGGGGATCCAATACTTAGAAAATTTTCACTCTGAGACCCATACGGAGGACCTCACGGACCGTGATAGACTATACAGTCTGTGAGAGGGTCCATGTGAAATACCTTGGGTTAAAACGTGGATTTTTAAGGCCAAGGCTACCATACGATCTACCACACAGACTGTGAAGGCTCACATGGACCGTGTAAGGTCCATGTGTGGTATGCCTTAGTCTCAAACTTCCACATTAAGGCCAAAACTTCGCACACAAGGTCAGAGGCCACTTCATGGAGGCTCCAAACGGTTTGTATACCCTCACACGGACCGTGAAGGCTTCCATGAAGCATCACCTTGGACCAAAACTTTTCGGAACCAAATTTTCAAGCACCATTAAGGTCGTACAATGTCCGGGTCCTTACATTACATAAACATAATAGGAGTCGGGCTCATAACTTACATATCCATATCTACAACACCTCTAACATGAGTAAAATGGAGGCCAAGACATCTCCCACCCTCACCCTCAAAATATAAATATCCATAAATAGACAAGTCTTAACAAAGGCATGGAAGTAAATGGATGTTGTCCCTAAAATGGAGGACTTACCAATAGCAATCTTCAATTAACCATTTAGTCACATGGAGGAGGAGGATGGATGGAAGCTCGGTCCCTACATGGTTAGATCATGTAGGCAAAAAGTATGTGTTAGTATTTAAAATGTACTAAGTAGAGGGGTTGTAAGAAACAAGGAACATAAGTCAAATTAAATAATATGCATAATCATAATCAATAGAGATAAGATCATTATGACATGTAAGATCAATGCTTAAGTCAAAACATGCATGGAGATAGTAAAACTTGCATCATATATCATACAAATATGGGAGGAGACCTTAACGACATATAAACCCATGCGAGCTACTACATGGAGTCTCGATGTTGCCTCCACACCAGAAAAGGAGTGGTCTACTTGCCAAGGTAAACCATACCCCACCATGGTGGGTAATTTATCCTAGTTAAATCCACTAGTAAAAGCCTATTTCGAGAATAAAATGAACCTACGGTGGCACATAGTTAAGACACCAAGACCTTATGTAAGGATCCCTGGGGTCGAGCTCCCATCTTAAGTCTCTTTCAGTGCTACTTCTAGTCTCACGGAATACTTAACATAATCATATTATAATCATAACTTGTAAAAACATGTCAACATAATAAGAGTAGCTCTTTCATGAACTTGACCCCTTCAAGTGAGTATTAGTTTGTACATGAAGGTAAAACCCTTATCATACTTGACCCCTTCATGTATCCATTATTCATTCACAAGAGGGTTGAATATGGCATAAGGGCTCAAAATCTTACATGTAAATCATAGGAACTCTTCATGAGTTCAATACATTCTTGGGAGCCCATACTATATCATAACATGCTTGTCTTACAACTCATACAATAATCTTTTATTCAACATAAGAATTCTTGTCATGTAAATGTGGTCAAACATGGTTGGTGTATGGAATTAGACGCAAAATCATGAAACACATGAGCATTGGTGATGGGTAAGGTAAACATGATCATTACAAAAGTATTCAAACAATACACCAACAACAATAGTAAAACCCTTAAACATCGTGTCATGAAATCCATCTTAAAAATCCATAGTTCATCTCATGCATAGCTTAATTAGTCATAAATCAGGTCATAGGATAATCTTGAATAGATGTTCATGCATAATCATATCAATTATTGATGAAATGAAACATAATTCATGTTTATAATGCATAATAAGTAGTACCCATAAAGTTTTAAGACTTGAAATCATGAAATTTTCATAAAAAGGGAGAGTTGGGCTCCATGGGTAGTAGGACCCATTAATGAAGACTCACATACCTTAAACTTGGGATTTCTTGAGGGAAAACTTGAGGGAACTTGTGAGTTTCACTTAAATTCTTGAAATCCAAAGAGTGTTCTAGAGCGTTTTGAATTTAAGTGAGGAATTTGATGAAGATTAAAGAGGATTTTGGGAGGGTTTTTGAGAGATTTAGGAAATTGTTCGTTTTCTGATTTAGAGGACGGCACTTCTATGATTTTATTTTGCCTGCAATTCAACTCAATTTCATATATCATCACTGCCGATTACGGATCCACATCTGCAATTCCAATTCCAGTGTATGATCTTATTGAACTAAGGTTAACCGACGTGAGACACATACCGGCAATATACTTTCTTTCTGGTGGTCTGTTTCGCTTTCTTTCCGGCAAAGATCTCTACTCTAGGCTTTTTCGGCGGTATGTTTCGCATGTCACCGACAATCTCTCTCTCCCGAGCAGAATCGGATTTGTCGTTCTACGATTCGTGAGACTCCCGATCCTAGAGTTTGGAAACTCCAAGACTTTCTCTGGCAACCAAATTCCACGGTCTTGCAACACAAACCAATATCAATCGGGAAAACCCTAGTCGGCAACATCTCATAGCTGCATCCAGCATTTTCAAGATTCCGGCGATGTCGATTCAGAACCATTTTCGGCCAGGCAACTGCACGTTCCGACGACGAGTTCAATAGTTAATTTTCCGATCAGATATTCAGGTGATATCCTCCATTTTCTCTTTTCTTTCTTGTTCAACTTCCTGTTTTGGCATTAAGGTACTGATTTTTTTTGCTCATTGAATAGGACTTTCTTGCCTATTGTCCTGGATTTTATTTTACATACTGTTTGTTCAGTTGTTACTTATTGTTTTTGTTGTTGCTTTAGTGTAGAAGTTATTGTTAGAGAGTCTTTTAGGTTGTTCGTTGTTTACTTTGATTGTTCTACATAGTTGGTTATCCAATCAGTATACCTTATATCTATTGTTTTATAGTAATGAGTTGCTTTGTTTGTGGCCTTTATATTCCAGTGTAGTATAGTTGGTACCTTTTACTTGTTTTTCATATTGTGTTGGGTTGCATAGTTTATTACTCCTTAAGTTTAGTGACATCAAGATCGAATGATAGACTAGGGTTATGTCGTCGGTTGGGGCTAGGGTCGAGGGTAAGGGGCAGGGATGCAGAGACGGTCACGGGCATTTTTAAGTTAAGGATAGCGTCGTTGAATATAGGATCATTAACTAGGAAATCCATAGAGCTAGTAAAATGTCTTAAGAGGAGGCACATTAAGATAGTGTGTGATCAGGAGACCAATTGGGTAGGTACCAAACCTCGGGACGTGGATGGGTTTAAGTTGTGGTACTCGGGCAGTCCTAGTGATAGAAATGGTGTAGGTATTCTAGTAGCCGAGGACCTTAGGGATTATGTGGTTGAGGTTAGGAGGGTTAATAATAGGATGATGCTTATCAAACTCGTGGTTGGTAGGCACGTAATGAATGTTGTTAGTGCTTATGCACCCCAAGTAGGACTAGATGAGGAAGTCAAAAGGCTCTTTTCGGAAGGATGAGGTTGTGCGAGACATATCAGAGACAGAAAAAATCTTCATTGAGGGCCATTTTAATGGGCATATCGGGGCAACCAGTACCGGGTTTGAGGATGTTCATGGAGGCTTTGGTTTTGGGGAGAGGAATAAATTGGGGACGTCTCTCTTGGATTTTGCCAAAGCCTTTGAGTTAGTTATGGCTAACTCATGTTTCCCAAAGAGGAAAAACCACTTGATTACCTTCCGTAGTACGGCAGCTAAGACTCAGATAGATTACCTACTTCTACGAAGGGCAATAGAAATCTATGTAAGAATTTCAAGGTTATTCTAAGTGAAAACATTTCCACTCAACATAGACTTCTAGTGATGGATTTAGAGATCAAGAGAAAAAAGAAGAAGGTTATTTATGCCCAACTGAGGATTAGACGGGGATGCCTTACTCTTGCCCTTTCCCAAGAGATGGAAGATAAGGTGAGAGACTTAGAAGCATGGAGTAGTGGCGGAAATGTGAACAATATATGAGACACTACTACTAGGTACATTAGAATGGTAGCAACCAAGGTTCTAGGGGTTTCGAGAGGGGCCTTTTGTGGATGCCAGGGCGACTGATGGTGGAATGAGAAAGTTCAAGCCAAAGTGAAAGATAAGAAGGTTGCTTACACGAAGTGGCTGGAGTATAGGGATGAAGATAAAAAGCGAATACTTAAGGAGACATATAAGAATACTAAGTCAGAATCAAAAATAGCGGTGATGGATGCTAAGACAGCAGCTTTTGAGCACTCATATGAGGAGATAAGTGATAAAGGCAGGGACAAGCGATTGTATAGGCTCGCTAAAGAGAGAGAAAGAAACGCTTGCAACTTGGACCAGGTGAAGTGCATCAAGGATGAGGAGGGTGTGGTGTTGGTGGATGACACTTCCATTAAACTAAGGTGGCAAGCTTACTTTCATAAACTCTTAAATGAAAAGGGAGATAGAATCATTGAGCTGGGTGAGTTGAGACACTTTGAGAGTCATCATGATTTCGGTTATTGTAGGCGGTTTAGAGTTGAGGAGGTTAGAAGGGCTATCAGTAGGATGAAGAGAGGGAGGGCAGTCAGACCCGATGAGATTCCAGTAGATTTCTGGAAGAACATGGTCAAGGATGGCATAGAGTGGTTGACTAGACTGTTCAATGCCATCATGAAGACTGCCAAGATGCCTGATGAATGGAGGAGGAATACAATGGTTCCATTGTACAAGAACAAAGGGGATATGCAAAACTGTAACAATAACAGGGGTATTAAGTTGTTAAGTCACACTATGAAAGTCTAGGAGAGAGTGGTGGAGATAAGGGTGAGAAGGGTAGTGTCTATTTTGGAGAATCGGTTTGGATTCATGCTGGGGTAGTCGACTACTGAAGTAATTCACCTTGTTCAGAGATTAGTGGAGAAATATCGGGAAAGAAAGAAGGACCTTCATATGGTATTCATTGATCTCGAGAAAGCCTATGACAAAGTGCCAAGGGATGTCCTATGGAGGTACCTAGAGGTGAAAGGTGTCCCAATGGCATATATCAGCGACATTAAGGACATATACGATGGAGCCAAAACTCGAGAAAGAACGGTGGAAAGAGACTCAAAATATTTTCCGATTCGGATGGGACTCCATCAAGGATCTGTGTTGAGCCTTATCCTGTTTGCCCTAATGATGGATGAGCTGACGCGATCTATCCGTGAGGAGGTTCCATGGTGTATGCTATTTGCAGATGACATAGTAGTGATTGATGAGACTCGGACTAAAGTTAATGATATGTTAGAGGTGTGGAGACACGCCTTGGAGTCTAAAGGATTCAAACTGAGTAGGACCAAAACAGAATACTTGGAGTGCAAATTCAGTGTTGCGAGGGATGAAGTAGACACTTATGTGAGGCTTGCCACTCAACTTATCCCCAAGAGGGAAAATTTTAGGTATCTAGGGTCCATCATCCAGAGTAGTAGCAATATCGACGATGATGTCACACTCGTATTGGGGTAGCTTGATCTAAATGGAGGCTTGCCTCTGGAGTATTGTGTGATAAGAAGATACCACCTAAACTCAAAGGTAAGTTTCACAGAATGCTGGTTAGACCATCTTTGATGTATGGGGTGGAGTGTTGGCCGATAAAAAATGCACATGTTCAGAAGATGCATGTTGCTGAGATGAGGATGTTGAGATGGATGTATGGGCACACAAGGAGGGATAAGATTAGGAACGAGACCATTCGGGAGGAGCTAGAGGTGTCCCCGGTGGCTGATAAGATGAGGGAAGCGAGACTGTGATGGTTTGGACATGTGCAAAGAAGAGGTACCAATGCTCCTATAAGGAGGCGCGAGAGGTTGGATTTGGGAGTCACTAGGAGTAGAGGTTGACCGAAGACGTATTTGGGAGAGGTGATTAGACAGGATGGTGAAACTTGATCTCACCGAGGACATGACCTTAGATAGGAAGGAGTGGAGGTCACAAATTAGAGTAGAAGGTTAATAGGTTCGGAAGGATAGGTTGATGTCTAGCTGAGGGGTATTGTAGGGTAGTGGGTTTGGTTGAGTCTGTATATCATGTATTGTCTTTATTTGTGTTATAGGTGCTAAATTTATCGTATTTACGTAATATCATGTGCTTTTCATTAGTAGTCGCTCTTCCTATTCCTTTCTTTTTCTTTCCTTTTTGTCATATCTAGTTTATTCTGCTTATCGATTGTTGAGACGAGGGTTCCCAGGAAACCACCTTTCTACTTCTATGAGGTAGTGGTAAGGCCTTCGTACATTCTACCCTCCCCAAACCTCACTTGTGGGATTCCACTGGGTATGTTGTTGTTGTTGTTGTAGGTCTTAAAATGGCTGAAAAATGAAGGATTCCCGTCTATATAGGTATTGGGTTATTACCCAAAATCTCTCAGCTAAAACAAAGAAAATTCAGAAAATTTTGAAATATAGTGAGCCAAGTCTGCGACGCAAGCTTGTCGCAATGTAGGTGTTTTTGTGCAAAGTTCAATTTTTCTTTATTTTTGCCTAGGAATGACTTTAGGCTATTTTTGTACTATGGGGAACCAAGACCGCGACACGGACTGGTCGCTTTCCTTACTAGATAAACCCCGAATCACCCAAAAAATTATATTTTGATACGAGTGACATAAAAATCGAAGACCACCCCTTTTCCTACATAATTTTGCCACCTGAAAAAGAATACAAAGTCGGATTTGTAAAATTATACACATATTTTATTATATTCAAAAAGTACACTTATAGGACATTTTTTGAGTTGCATAGGAGATGTTACATCGAGTACCAAGTTGGGTTCAATCAACGGCATCTCCCAATTTCAAATCATCCCATCGGTAACCTACATCGTCTACCATATGATGCTTCGAGCAGCTCCATCTCGATACTAGAGCAAGAACTACTGTTGTAAGCAAATTTAATAAGAGGTAGGTGATCATGCTAATCACCTTTGAAATAAAACACATATGCCCTCAACATATCTTCCAACGTTTGGATTATTCATTCATCTTCCCATTGATTTGTGGATGAAATATGGTACTTAGCTTCACCGTAGTACCAAGGCCCTTTTAAAGAAACTTCCGAAAATGAGAAGTGAATGGAGTACCATGGTCCAATATGATAAACAATGAAACTCCATGCAATCTCACCAACCCTTAGATATAAACCTTTGCATAATCTTCGGCACTATAAGAAGTCTTCACCTGTAAAAGTAAGCTTATTTTGTCATTCTATCCAAAATCACCCATATTGAATAAAATAATTTTGGAGTCCTTGGCAAACCTGTAATGAAGTCCATATTCACCTCCTCTCACTTCCATGTAAGGATCTCAATATCTTGGGCTAAACAACCTAGTCTTTGGTGTTCAATGTTTACTTGTTGAAAATTTGAACATCCTTCCACACACCTTGTTATATCTTTCTTCATGCTATTCCACCAATACACTTCTCTTAAATCTCTATACATTTTGGTAGATCCCAGATGTATAGGATACCTAGAGTCATGAGCTTCATCTAGCATTTTCTCCCTTAAACTATCAATATTTGGAACACACAACCGCCCTTGGTAACAAAGTACTCCATCTTCCTCTTCTGAGAAAACCTCAATCTTTTTATCGACTACTAACTTCTTCAACTCAACAAAGGTAGGATCCTTGTCTTACTTTGCTTTAACCTCCGCCATCAAAGATGATTCCACCATATTTTTCACAAGTATACCATCATTAGACCCATTTAGTTTCACGCCTAAACAATTCAAATGATGAACCTCTTTGACTAGCTCCTTCTTTCCATCCTAAGCATGTGCAACACTACATATAGACAATCTACGAAGCTCATCGACCACAACATTTGCCTTGTCAGAGTGATACATCACGCTCATATCATAGTCCTTAAGAAGTTCCAACCACCTCTTTTGCCTTGTTCAGATCTGTTTGACTAAAAACATATAGTAAATTTTTGTGGTCGGTGAATATATCAACATACATCCTATAGAGATAATGATATCAAATCTTTAATGCAAAAACAACGACCGCTAACTCAAGTTCATGAGTTGGGTAGTTTTTCTCACTCACTTTCAATTTCCTTGAGGCATAGGCAAGACCTTCCCATGTTTCATCAAAACACAACTCAAACCTACGCATGAGGCATTGCAATAAACCATAAAACCATCCGGACCTTCGAGCAATGTCAAAATAAAGGTTGATATAAAATGATCCTTCAACATTTGAAAACTTTTCTCACATTCATCAGACCATTGAAAATTCACATGATTAAGAATACAACCTCGAATTTTTTAAAAAGAGTATGCATGATACGTTATGCAACGCATCTTTCACAAGGTTATTCAAAGGCATTTTGAGAGGTGTTATAAAAAGTGATGCATATGAAAGTAACTTGATGTTGCGCTTTTTTTTTTTTTTGTCTTACACACACATATAGAGTGTGACTATGCAGAGCGCTTTCGAGAAGATTAAGACCTATCTTTTTTATTATTCAATCTTGATACTTTTTTTTCTTAAGTAAGGAACCCTTTCGATATACTTCTCTATCACGAAAAATAGGCCAGCATGATGAAAAGAGAAGAAATCATATCTTTATCTTACTAAATCGAGTGAGGTATAGACAGATTATACTACAACATGTGTTGTGGCGAGACGAAAGGATGAAGCCAGAGGCTTCCTTCGCTTGCTTACTTTTCCTTACCGGACAAGAAGGATTTTCAAATTGAACAACCCTGCATACAGAACGCTGGAATAACAGATCAGGAATCAGTAGCTTTGGCAAAGAAGGACGAAGCAAGCACATCGACTACGCTGATTGATATATATATATATATATATACACACACTCAGAAGGTATGTATTTGAATGCTTATCCATGAATTATTATTTGATTTTTTTTTTTTTTGTAAAATTTAAGACTTTAAAATCAACTAAATTTTTAATTATTATAACTTTTCCTTATTTTCTTTTGAACTATGTAAAAAGTTCTAAAATAAAAGATTTTCTTATAATTGTTATTTAATTATTATCCTAATAGTATTTAGAATTTTGAAATTGATTATAATTATAATTATGAAATCTTTAATTATTTCAAAATGTAAAAAGTCCTCATATTTAATCCTATATATAACATTGATCAAGTTTTGTTTCTTCATTTTTTAAAACTTGGAAAAAAAAATAAGAAATATTAAAGAAAGAGTTTCATATTTTTTTTTAAAAAAAAAATACTTTCTTACATGAAATTCTTATCATTTAGATAGATATTACATTTATTTTAACATCAATTGTTATTTTCTATTAATTTTGTTTTTTTCTATATATAACTATATCAATTAACGTGATATGTACATGCCAAACACGTACTAAACTAGTACCTCCTATAGCATAAACACTTTCAAATAAGTTATAAAAACCCGATGTTAATTTAACTTCATGTAGAAAAAAATTGAAGATATTAAAATTTCATGAGACTCTACAAGACATATTCAATTCCGGTTAGGTTTCTTGGAGGCTACTATCTAAACTTCCTCAAAGAGGCATTGATCAAACATGTCATTAATTTGGGGATGTTTATAAAGAGATCAAAATATGATTCAAGAAGGTCAAAATCATCATACGTGCGAGAAATGCGCCACTAACGACTCTCAAATCATTGAGGATTCTTAAGAAAAGAATCAAGGGAAATATAAATTTATACCATATTATTTATTAATAAAATTATGTTTCTTTATATTTTATTTATAATTATAATTTATTTTCTATCACTTAAAATTTGTCGCAGATGCTTAGAAGGGAAGGAAATGAACTGAGAAGAGCCCAATTTTAATCTCTTGCATTGTCTCTCATGTGTGTGCACTGCCCATTCCCCACTGCACAGTTGGTTGAATAATCAAATCTGATATAGTAATAAAAATAATACTTGGGAATTCCTGCTTATCTTATACTACTATTTGTTTAATTATATTTCGCCCCTCCCACATGCTATGTAAGTTGACTTAATTATCAAGTAGTGATCATAGACAAATTAAATCTATTTTTTAATTAATTCAACTATAATATTACATTATCTTGTTTATACTATCGCGTCACATGATGAGCAGAAGAAATAAAACAAAGCCCTCCATTCTCTAATACTATTCCTCGTGATAAAACAAGACACAAATATGATATTATATAGAGGTAAATATATTAAATGTTGGTGTAAAGGGTATTTTAATACTAAAATGTGTGATAATTAGTATTATCCTTTGTAACTCATGTAACCACGATAACATATTTTTCTAGTTATCTCCTATTAATTATTCCACTGCACCTCGAATGACTATTCAGTTTTTTGTGAACATATATATATATAAATATTTCTATATTACCTTAAAAGCATAAATTTCAATATTTAAAAGTTAAATTACTAAACATTCCTCTGTAAGAAAGACCTATAATTAAATTAACAAGTGCGAAAAAGCATAGCAGATTCTTCCCAACGGGAAGCGGCACGGGTGGGAAGGAGAATGACTAATAACCTAATGCCGCCGACAGCCTTAAAATCATCTTTCAGAGCACGAAACATGCAGAAACTTAGCATGACGGCAGCAGTTGAAACTTGAAACTGTGTCGCTTGCGAGGGAGGAAGTGACTTTCATCTTAATGAGTTTGTAGCGTAGATATACATGTCTTGATTATTTATGCATTTCACTTTAGTTTGGATTTTTATTTTGGATGGAATAATTTTAAAAATTGTAGGATTTATTTTATCTAAGCCTTTATTTTTTAGATCCATTAGTTTAATTGTGTCACATAAAATTAGACGTAGAAGTATATACAAAAGGTAAGAATGAGGTATGCACCTTGTAAAGAGTGAAGAAAGGCATATATGTCACCCACTTCATTTCATATTTGTTTTATCTATTTTGGTAGGATTAGCTGAACCCAATCATCTTAAAATTCACGAATAAGTCACTCATGTAACCACCAACGTCAATCATTCATTGAAACTTATACTTTAACTAAACTTTCATTATATTTACTTAATCAAAACATTATTCTAATAAGGTTGTCCCTTATTTACGAGTCATATATTATATGACTTAATATACACGTGCAATGCAAGTGGTGAGAAACTAGTGTGTATATATATAACTTTTTCCATTAATGTTGTAATAGATGGAAAAGGAGTTGATGAATGGTATTATATTGAGTTTACATTAATTTTGAGATTAGTGTAATGAATGAGAGTGTTAAGACAGAAAAATATATGTCTTCAACTAATTGACTATACAAAAGAGAGATTTAATATTGAAGACATGTTCTTTTGGTAGAGTTTAGACTCTTAGAACTCTTTTATTATTTTGAGAAACACTAGTTGTAAGTTATGAAAACAGAAATAATTGTAAAACTTGGGATTTGTTTTTTATTATGTCCAATGAAAGAGTCCATCTTGAGAATTACAACATGTGTCAAAAAAGGAGTTGTCGTGATCATGTGGTGGTGGTTCAGATTGCATCTGGATGGAGAGGATTTCAGCTTGAGCCATTGCTAACTGCATTTGCAACTGGGAGACCTGGTTCTGCAGGACATAAATGGCACCTACACAGCCATATACAGGATCTCTCATTCTTGCATTTGCTTCATACACAAGACTACTCACTGCATCCGCTCTTTCATGCACCGGAAGCTCCTGCAACTCAGAAATCAATAATTAGGAAAACGTACAATTTAATTAACAAATACACACACTTCAACATAAAAAGATGGAAATTTAGTCCAACCTGCAACATTTTGCTGATATTGCTTGCACCAAACACCTTATGAACAATGGCAAATTTTTGAGGATCATCACAAGGGAAGTAAGGAGAAAATATGCAATCCTTGGCACAACGGCGTCTCAGCAGCTTGCATGAAGCGCATGGCGAGTTTCCTGCACCCATACATTCAAACCCTACTTACTTGTACTCAAATAAAAGAAAATTGACTACTACTATAGATGAGGCTGCCTCACTTCTTTCTGAACAATGCTACTCAACAATCTCTATATATTTATAGCTACCATACCTCACCGCCTACACTAGTATTTTACTAATTCATTTAACGACTTGCTCCTTTTATTTAATTTGTTAAGAAAGTAAACATTATTATTGAATTTTGTGGTCTTAGTCATATCAAAATGTTTTATCATGTGACTTTTAAACATGACATGTTAGAAAATTGAAAAAAAAATGTTTTGTAACAAACTAAAAAAAATAAGACAAATAAATTAAAACTAATGAAGTAATTTACAGGAATTACAATAAACAAAAAGAAGTTGTATTAATTTGGTTAGTACTCCTTTGTCGCAATTTATTTGAAGATGTTTGATCCATAGTGTAAAATTTAATGAAGAAATGAAGAATTTTGAAATTTGTGAGCCAAAATAAATCATAAATTTTATGTAATTATAAATTATTTCATTAAAATTAAAATAAATAATTTAAAGTTAAATTATTACATACTAATTATAAAAATATGTATTTTAGATTAAAAAACAAAGGGTACCACATAAATTGAAATAGAGAGATTACGTAAATAAAAATTATTTTTATTTATTTATTTTACTTTTTTAAGCCCGTTTTAGAAAAGAAAATGTGTCTTTCCTTTAATTGTTAACTTTCTAATTCGAATTTTTCACATAACGTATTTAAGAGGATAAATACACATTTAATTTATAATTATAAAATTAAAAAAAAATCTTACTTTCTTAAATTTATATCTAATTAAAATAGGATAAATAAATAAAAAGCAGGGAGTAATATGACATCCCAATGAGAAAGGACTTGAGAGTTATCATCGAGTTTTGAAAAAAGAAAGCCCCAAATCATGTGCAGAAACGTTAAGAAAGTTAAACAAAATTAAGCTAGCTACCTAGAGATGCTCTTGGTCTAGTGTGGTGTCCTAACCATGCAGCACTTTCCTCACTCCAAAAACAGGATGAGTTAATTAGACAATTTTTACAGTTATCTTTTCGTTTCAATTTATATGAATAAATTTAATTGGACATAAAACGTATATGAGAATTTTTTGGTGCTTTTTTCATTTTAAACATAATAACTTGTTTTTTTTTTAGTTTGTTTCAATTTTTTTTGTAATATTTTAATTTTAATTTTCCACGAGATCATTAGGTTAGAGAAAATGTTGATATATTTGACATAATTTTTATTTAGGACCCTGAGATTGAAAATTCTTCTTTATTTTCTTAAACCTTATGCCAAATTATTAAACTAGACCTTTTTTTTGTAATAGAGGAAGTAATATAAAATAAGATAGAAATATTCGTATGGCTATAAATCATATTATTAAGGATAAAATTAATATTTTAAAATTAAATTACTATTAGAAGTATGTCATTTTTTTAGATTAACTAAAAAAATGTGTCATGTTAATCAAAATAAAAAAAGCAATGTTTTCTTAATTAGAATTTAGATTTTAATATATTGATAGCAAAAATATATTTAGACAATCATATAATTGATAATCTGTTAAGACAACAACAATAACAACATACCCAATGAAATCCTACAAGTGGAGTCTATGGAGGGTAAGATGTACGCACACCTTATCACTACCACATAGGTAGAAAGGCTGTTTCCTGAAAACCCTCATCACAACATTGATTAAGAATGATAACTAATTTGTTACCAATTTAAACAACATTGATTATATTCATAGATAGGAAACCATTTCGAATTAAGAGGACTTCCAATTGAATACTCCACCTTGAGCATCTACAATTGACTTCTATTACATTCCTTTTTAATAGGTGTAGGACCTTAGTTAGTCAAACGTAACACTACAACCAAAAAGATTTAAAAACCCTCTACCACAAAGTCTACCAATTTCAGCCCCCAAGAGAACTAACTAAATATTCTTCATTTTTTAGATGCCTAAAAAGGGCTTGGTGATAATTACTATTAATATGTAGGGGGTTCAACAAAAGTAATTTGACATTATCATTAGCCTCTCTATTAAGTTTGTTTGAATTATTTCATTGATCATTGGTCACAACGGGAACCTCTGTTACTCCGTCTTTCAATTTATACGACTCATTTTTGTTTTTAATTATTTTTGTAAAATTAATTTATTTTTATATTTAATAATATTTTAATTTTAAAATATTTATATTATTCATAATAAAATAATTTATAATTAAATAAATATCTATCACTTAATTTAAATCATGAATTAAGAAAATTATCTTAAACTAGTTCACATAAATAAAATGACCACGACACCAAAAATAATAATAACTTCCCAATAAGCTTAAAAAGGTTGTACTTCTCCTAGCATGATAAATAACGTGTCCCTCTGTTTTCAAATGCAAAACACGTGTCCCGTTCTTCTTATTCAGCTTCGCCTCACTTTCTTGATGGGTATTTATGACTTATTACTTACATTTCTGTTATATTTATCAAATATCAAAATTAGTATCATCAAAGAAGAGTTGAAAGAAAAAAAAAAAGTAACACAGATATGAATATGAAAGTAATTCCTTTCACTTATTTATCCATACATTTTTATATAGTTTGTATACCTTTTTATGGACATAAGGAAAAAGGGAAAGAACAAGATGGAAATACAATTTAGTGAAAAATTATTAAATAAAAAGGTGTATTATTAAATGAGAAAAGGTGAAGAAAAGATGAAAACTTAATTTAGTGAAAGGCTATCAATAAAAAAGTGTATCACTAAATGAGAAATGGTGGAAATATAATTTAGTGAAAGGTTACTAAATAAAAGGTGTATCACTAAATGAACATTCATTATCTTCTAATACTCCCCCTTGGACCTCCATAAATGATGTTATTCGTTGAAACCTCGTGCATGTGGTAATACACCTTCAGTGTTGCCTCATTAAAAAATTTATCAGAAAAAAATCCAATGGAAAAAGTCTGGGTGAAGAAAAAAGATTGCAACTCATATTTGACTCCCCTTGGTGAAAACACAACTTAATAGCTCTGTCACAAACTAAGCCTAGGGCCTAAGAGCTACATGACGAATGGGGAAATCGAAGGTACTCCAAATAAGCCTTATAGCATACGTAAGCACATCCTTGGTCAAGAAGTGTGAGTCAATCATCATCAAGTAGTACTACGAGGATTAGGGACTTCGGACACACTCTATGGGATAAGGGAACATGGACTTATCATCATACAACCACAATAAGTAAATCTAAGGGAAGGGAGCAAGGGACACACTTTATGGGAAGTAATGACTTAGGAATTTCACCGTCCTACCAATCATCAAAAGTAACAACAAAAAATGGATTAAGGACTAAGGGATAATCTCCATAGATACAAAGCATCGCTTGATTCATACATAGCATGTCATCCAACAATACCTCCAGACACTGATGGGACGGGGCCAAGAGATGTCCAGGCAAATCGACGATCTAGGGATTCTGTTGCGGAACCATTCGGCGGTACGTCCAATGGGACCCTTAGACTACCTAATTTGACAGTTTTTGAAGTTTTTGGAGTCATTCAGCGATCAAATTGTTGGATCGCTGAATGCATTCAGCAGACGAAATTACCATCCCTGAATTTCACAACCCATTCAAGCCTTAGTAAAATAGTCATAACTTTTTACTCCAAACTCTGAATAAGACAAAATTGGCTCTGTTGTAAAGATAATTCAAAGACCTTTAATTTAATGGGTAGCGAGTCATCTAGTTCTTTATTTTCTAAGAGATAAGGCCATTTGAAGTTGACCCGTATATGAACTCATACCGAAACTTAGCCGATGGGAATCCTCTAGACTTAGCTCGATGTAAGAGATGTCTTATGACCCTAAACCACATGTAATACACTTTGAATACCTAATAATTGATCCCATCCAGTTAGAAGTTGTCAAGTTGAACCTATACACGTATGAAGAATGATTCGGGTCTTAGCTTAAGATTTAGGGCATCACAAGCTCGAAGCCGACGCACTTCAATTTTGTATCTCATCTTGTCAACAGTTGAGACTGACAAAGATTTGATGAATAAATCTGTTGGATTATCACATGAATGTATTTGTTAAACATCAATATCATCGTTGTTTCTAAAAATCATGTGGGAAGAATAATTTTGATGAAATCAATCTCATTCTATCTCTTTATGAAGCCTTTGTTTTATTAAGCTATGAATACATGTCACGACCTGAACCTAGGGTCTAAGAGTGGCATGGCAATTGGGAACCCCAGAGTCCCCAAACAAGCCTCAAAGTATCCATATTCACATCATCGATTCGTAAGCACATAATGAAGTAGTAAACATGTAATTCTAAGGGATGGAAAAATATGACTCACGCTAAGGGGATGTCATCAGGATAGGGATTAGCATGATCCACATAGCACATAAAAACTAAGGGGCAGGTAAGTATGACTCATGCTATGGGGATAGAATGGGACTTAGGACTTTCCACATTTCATCATAAGCAAATCATCAAAGTATCAATATTCAATAGATAGACATAACCATAATCTCGAAGTAGCAACGCATAGCACAATTCCGTAAAGAGTCTACATGTTGTCCAACAATGCCTCTAAGTTATAGAATAAGACGAGGGCCAAGACATGTCCTAGGCTCACCCTCAAAGTAAATAAAACATAAGTGGAAGCAACATAATAAGTATATGGACAATGACTTGTCCTTGGATGATGGGATTCACCACAACAACTTTCATAATCTAAGCTAACCGTCAATAGGTAGATGAAGATGGTCTCTGATCCCCACATGGTTAGATCATGTAGGCAAAGTATATGTGTTAGTAAGTATGAATGTACTAAGTATGCGGGCATACAATGTATATGAACTTATTAAACCTGCATTTAATGTTAGATAACAAGCGCACATATATAGAAAGAATTATATAAGCAAAAAAGAGTAATATATCAATATGACATGAAATCTGTAATGCATGCAATGCCATAATACTTCAACATAGAGGGGATGATACCATAATTGACATCTCAAACTCATGCAGGCTATTGCATGAAACTTGCCTGATGAAAGCCTCCCATCGGGTGAGAGAAGATTACTCGCCAAATGTAATCTACACCAGACTGTACGACTCGGTCATTTTGGTGTGATGATCACTTTCCTTACGATCGGGTCATTTCGGAAGGATTTCCAATCATATCATAACCACCCCTTAAAGGGGCATAAACATATACCTATACTAGTACATAGTTACGGGACTTGGGTATTGGACCCTTGGAGATAACCCCCTCCCACAATTCCTCTCGATTCCAGGTCATCATCCCACAAGAATACATATACGTATACATGCTTTCATAAGAGGCATAAGTCCTTTCAAATCATTTCATTACATATTTAGGATTAAAAGCCAAATATTCTTCATAATCATACACACTTGGGCTCAAAGCCAAATCATACTTCAATTCATACTTTCATGCATAGGAAGAGCTCATTTACATATATCAAAGTGGTGTAAACACCCAGAATTTTCTCAAAGAGCCATATCATAGACATTTATATGATCACATTCTTCTCATAACCATACTTTTCATCAAAATCATATTCATAGACATACTTGGGTCTTAACCCACTACTTGACTAAGTAGTATTCTACTCGTGCAGTGGGTGTATGGGCTAGCCCATGGTGCAGTCAGCTATGATATACTCAACTTCTTCTCATAATCTTCATGAAAATCAATACTCATGTATGCATATGCCATGAATGATGAAAGAATAGCATGGGCAATAGAGATTTATACTTAAATTAACAATATTATCTGAAATTTAAGTAAATATATAAGTAAATTCACATTTAAATCACAATTTAGATTGTCCATGCTTAAATCAACATTTAAAGGGGACAATGCATATTCAAATCCTCATAATGTCAATGCAATCAAACATATTAGGGCTTAAAACACTTTTAAAACATCAAGTAAACATAGCCCATATCTCAATTGAGTCAAATAAACAATAATTCAAAAGACTCATATTCAAAGTAAGCTAAAGTTTCATAAATCAAGGAGGTAAAGAGTTTGGGTTTTCATGGTAGAAAGGGACCATGAATAAATCCCACATATTTGCGATAACCAAGAAGAATAAAGAAGAAATCGATTAAAGAAGAAGGCCCTTCCTTAAGCTCCAAGCTAATCTCTAATGGCTCCTTGAGAGGAGTCTTTAGATGAGAGTAATTTGAATATTCCAAGTCTATGAAATGAATTTTAATAGGAATAGAGGAGTATAGGTCTTTTCGGAGGTTTAGGATAGGTTAGAAAGTCATAAACGACCTTAGGAATAACCAAAATTATTTAACTACCTATAATAATTGCACATCCAAAAAGACCCCTCTTTCTTTCTCAGAAATAATACCGGAGCAACCCATGGCGATATACTTGGCCTAACGAAGCCTTTCCCCTTATAAGTCCTCCAATTGATCTTTCAACACCTACCCTTCAATTGGTTTCATACGATAAGGAAGAATAGAGAGAGGTTGAGTATCCAGGAGAAGATCTATACCAAAGTCTACTTCCCTTTCAAGAGGAATGTCGGGAAAATCTTTGGGAATCACATCTAGAAACTCATTAACCACCAGAACCGATTCAAGAGTAGGTGACTCAAACTCTACATCTCTAACCCTCACAATATGATAGATTCACCCCTTAGAAATCATCGTTCGGGCCTTGAGGTAGGAAATAAATCGAGCTTTACTTGCGGAGTCACTACCCTTTCATTGAAGAACAGATTCATCCGGAAATTGGAATTTGAGTTTCTGGGTTCTACAATCTATAGAGGCATATGAATCATGCAACCAATCCATCCCAAGAATAATATCAAAATCAAACATCTCGAGATCCACAAGATCACACAAAGGACTTTATGCTAAACAGAGACAGGACAACCCCTATAGACCTTTTGGGTAACAATAGACTCACCCACGGGAGTGTAAACTAAAAATGGCTCCCTTAGAATTTCAGGATTCAACCCAAATATAACAGCCAAACGAGGAGTCGAAAAAGATAAATTTGGAACCCAGTCAAGCAAAGCATAAGCATCAAAATTAAAGACTTTCAACATACCAGTCACAACATCTTGAGTCTCCTCTACTTTCTATCAAGAATAGAGAGCATAGAACCTGTTGTTTATAGGGGAAACACCATGAGGAACCCTCAATTTTACTTGATGAACCTGAGCGATCTGACCCTATCCTTCTTGGCAGCTTTAGGACAGTTATCAATCTTTTGGCTCAGATCACCATACCCATAGCAAGTACCTAAATCTTTGTAACATGCGCTCGAGTGATTCTCTCCGCACCTATTGTTACGGGGAAGTAATGGCCCACATCTAACCTGTACCTTGGGAAGAGGCATCCTAGCATTGGCAAACCTTGCATTAGAAACTTGGCTCTATTGGAAGCGACCATAACCACCCACCCCCTTGGAGTTGGAGAACTCACCATCATAAAGTGCCCTCTTAGAATCATTTACCCTATTCTCTTTGAGCTTTTTCTCTTCAATTTGTTCAGCATAAGTCATGAGTTTGGAGATGTCCATATCTCGAATAAGTATAGCCGTACGACATTCTTTCACAACCAAATCAGAGATCCCAGAAATAAACTTGTACATTCTTGCACAGGGGTCAACCAATAGCATAGGAGCATACTTTGAGAGCTTTGTGAACTAGGGGATAGAATCTCTCACACTCATTCCACCCTGCTTGAGGTTGATAAATTTTTTTCATCTTAGCTTTCCTAAGATCAAGAGGGTAGAAATGATCCAGAAAAGCAAATTTAAACTCCTCCCAACTAACCCCATCACCACAGGCCTTCTCCATTAACCATTGAGTGTACCACACTTGATCTACATCCTTCAATCAATAAGCAGCTAGCTTAGCTTTCTCCTCTAAAGTCACTCCTATAATAGTCAACACCTTACAGAGTTCGTCAATGAAGTATTGAGCATCCTCATCAGCTTTTGATCCATAAATCTTTGGAGGATTCATCTGGGAGAAATCTCTCACTCTAGAAGCCGAAGTGGGAGCATGAGGAGGATGACTAGCCTGCCTAGCCTGGTTGGTCACCACTTAGGCAAGCATGGCAATAGCAGTGCAGAATTCACCTAAGTGATCGGCTCTCCCATTGGTTATTGAGGTACTTGGTCCTCATTAATCGGGGCATGTTTTGGTAGAAGGGTTCTTTGTGGAGGTATCTTCTGTAAGGTAGCAAGGACATCATCAGGGTTAAGAAGTCTTAACACACGGTCCAAAGCAAAATATAAGACATGAAGAAGTGAGATAATTCCTAGAACGTAATCATAGCCTCCCACTCATAGGTATGGTTCACCTCACACCCATGAACAAGTTTATACTTACGTAACATATTGGACTCTGAGGATAATTTATAAACCTAATGCTTTGATACCAAGATTTTCATGACCCAGACCTAGAGTCTAGAAGTGACATGGTGAACGAAAACCCGAGATTCCCTAAACAGGCCTCAAAGTATCCACATTCACATCATCGGTTTGGAAGCGAATAATGAAGTAATAAACATATAGTTGTAAGGGATGGGAAACTATCACTCACGCTAAGAGGATGTCATTAGGATAGGGATTTACATGATCCACATATCACATAACACATAAGAACGTAGGAGAGAGTAAGTATGACTCACGCTATGGGGATAGAACGGGACTTAAGACTTTCCACATTTCCATATTTCATCATAAGCAAATCATCAAACTATTAATATTCAATATATAGTTATAGTCGTAATCTCCAAATAGCAAGACATAACACAACTTCGTATAATAGTCTATATGTTGTCCAACAATGCCTCTAAGTCATAGAATAGGACAGGGGCCAAGACATGTTTAGGGCTTACCATGAAAGTAAATAAAATATAAGCAGAAGAAACATAATAAGTAGATGGATTAAGGCTTGTCCTTGGATAATAGGACTCACCACAACAATTTTCACAATCTGAGATAACCGTCGAAAGGTGGATAAAGGTAGTTTCTCATCCGTACATGGGTAGATCATGTAGGCAAAGAATATACATTAGTACGTTTCAATGTACTAAGTATGCAGGCATACAATTCATCTGAACTCATTAAACCTGCATTTAATGTTAGATGACAAGGCACATATATAGAAAGAAGTATATAAGCAAAGAAGAGTAATATAATAATATGCCATGTAATCCATATTGTATGCAGTGCTATAATACTTCAAAATAGAGGGGATGATATCAGAACTGACATCTCAAGCTCATGCGAGCTATTGCATGAAATGTGCTCGATCAAAGCATCCCATCGGGTGAGAGAAGATAACTTGCCAAAAGTAATCTACACCAGACCTTACGACCCGGTCATTTTGGTGTGATGACCACCTTCCTTAAAAGTTGGTCATTTCAGAAGGATTTCCATATCATATCATAAACATCCCTTAAAGGGGCATAAACATCTACCTATGCTGGCACATAGTTATGGAACTTGGGTACTGGACCCTGGGAGATAGCCCCCCTCCTACAAGTCCTCTGAATTCTAGGTCATTATCCCATAAGAATACATATATGTATATATGCTTTCAAAAGAAGCATAAGTCCTTCCAAATTATTTTAATGCATACTTAGGCTTAAAAGACACATTCGTCATAATCACGCATACTTGGGCTCAAAGCCAAATCATGCTTCAATTCATCTTTGCATAGGAATAGCTCATTCACATATATTAAAGTGGTGTAAACACTCGGTGTTTGCTCAATCATATTCATTTATGTGATCAAATTCTTATCATAACCATACTTTTCATCAAAATCATATCCATAAATATACTTGGGTCTTAACCCACTTCATAATCTTCATGAAAACCTATGCTCATGTATGCATATGTCATGAATGATGAGAGAATAGCCTGGGCAATAGAGATTCTTACTTAAATCAACAATATGATATGAAATTTAAGTAAATTCACATTTAAATAGAAATTTAAATTACCCATGCTTAAATCAACATTTAAAGGGGATAGTGCATATTCAAATACTCATAATGTCAATGCAATTAAACATATTAGGGATTAAATCACTTTTAAAACGTCAACTAAACATAGATCATATCTCAATTGAGTCAAATAAACAATAATTCAAAAGACCCATATTCAAAGTAAGCTAAATTTTTATAAATCAAGGAGTAAACTAATTTGGGGTCTTCATGGTTCAAAGGGACCATGAATCAATCCCACATACCTTAGATAACCTATAAGAATAAAGAACAAATCAATTAAAGAAGAACATCCTTCCGTAATCTCCAAGCTAATCTCCGATGGCTCACTTGAGAGGAGTCTTTAGATGAAATTTGAATATTCAAAGTGTATGAAATGAATTTAAATAGGAACAGAGGAGTATAGGTGTTTTTAGAGGTTTAGGAAAGGTTAGAAAGTCATAAACGAACCTTAGGAATAACCAAAAATATGAGAAAGTCGTAACGGCTTCAAAAAGTTGATAGGGGTCCCATAATGAAGCCTCACGGCTCGTATGAAGTCAAGACCGTATGGCTTTCCGTGAGACCTTACTTAGAAAAATTATTCACTGACTAAGTTCTAAGACGGTGATTCCGTACTTAGAAAATTTTCACGCTAACACCCTTATGGGCCACCACACGACCCCTATGGTGCTACACAACCCGTGTAGGGGTTCGTGTATGAAGTGCCTTAGTAAAAGATGTGGCTTTCAAGCAAAAGGTTCCTCTCACGAGCCACCACATGGCCAGTAGGTGTCATATGAGCCATGAAGGGCTCAATGAGGGATGCCTTAGTCTTGAACTCCACCTTGAGCCTAAGCACTCTACATATGGCCACCTCAAGACTCCTCCATAAAGCCAGTAGCTATCACATGAGCCATGAAGGGCTCAGTGAGGGATGCCTTAGTCATGAACTCCACCTTGAGCCTAAGTACTCTACACACAAGGCCAACGGCCACCTCAAGACTCTTCCATACAGCTCGTGTATTGCTTTACAGCCTGTGGAGGTGATGTTGTGGTGTCGCCTTGGTCAAAAACTTTCCGAAACCAAATTACCATGCACCATTAACACCTTAGAAAGTCTGGGTCCTTACAATACAACATTGTTTTCAAATATGACCGTAGGAACTTTGACATTATTCTCCAGGTCACATCTTTCTTTGATAAACTATGTTATTGATCTCAACTACATATATTCTCTACTTGCTTCATGAATCATAATTAACTCAGCATGATTTAAAAAAGTAGTAATAATGGATTGCTTCATTGATCTCCATAATATAACAATTCCTCCATATGTAATAGATAGCTTGTTTGCAGTCGAAGTTTATGTGGGTCTGATAAATAAACTATATCTATATAGCCAATAAGACCTATACAATCTTTGTTAGTATAAAATACACATATATAAATAGTTCCCTCTATATATTCAATTACCTTTTGGATCTCTACGGGGGTTCAAATAAGATTTATGTCATTAACATAAAGGACAAATCTCACAAATTCTGATATTACTTTTTTGATAAAATACAAGGATAAATGACATCATTTATATAACATTCATTTATCAAGTACTCAGTAAGACAATTATACCACATATGTCTTGATTGTTTTAGACAATATAATGATCTTTGTAATCTGATTGAGAACATCTCCCGAGATTTAGAATTACATGTATCAGAAGATTTAAATTCTTCTTGATTTCTCATATAAATTTCATTATCAAGTGAACCATAAAGGCAAGTTGTAACCACATTCATTAGTTGTATTTTAAGATTTTCATATACAGCTAAATTGATGAGATATCGAAAAGTTATTGTATCGATAACAGATGAATATGCTTCTTCATAGTTAACTTGGGTCTTTGAGAGAATCCTTGTGCAATAAGGCATGACTTTTATTTTACAATTTCATTTCACTTTTGCACAAAATTCCATTTGAATTTTATAATGCTCAAACATACTCCTTTTATAGAATATGGATGATCATTAGCAATATATTTACCCAACTAAGAGTCATGGTCAATCCCACAGGGAATAGGTTGAAACAACGTTACTAGTTATCCTACTTCGATCATTCATTCTATTTCTAGAAAACAAGCAATGCGAAAAAGTAAAAATGGGGTTTTTTTTAACTAAGATCCTAACTATAAGTACGAATGCAGACAAAATAAACTAAGGCTTAGACAGTTTAATAATGACTTAGGGTTGCAATCCCCATGACGTATAACTATTAAGCATTTAACATCGGGTTTATTGTTCATTATATTGCATGCAAAATATAGCGAGTTGGGTAACCTCTAGTTCACCTCCCAGACCTTCCTAAAAGTATGTCATTCATCTATTTCTGGTCTTAGAATGTTTTCGATACTAAGCCTCGCTGTTGATTTAAGAAAACTATCACCTCTCGATCTCAAGTTCTTTAGATAGAAGCTAATCCCCAAGCCTAAGTATACCATCCCCCTCGGGCTCAAGTGACTTAAACGTAGGCCGATTTCCTCTATCTACTGTTGTAATTCCCTCTTCCTAATCATTAATTTCCTTCTAGACAACTAACAAATATGGGCAAGTTCTCAATGCGTGCACTCATCAAGAAAGACTTTTAAGCAAAGGAAATCACAATACCCACAATATAAGTTTCAATAAAACCTTACGTTTTGCCTATTTCATTCAGACGTCACGGTTCCCACAACCCTAGTTGTGGGTCTAGATTGTTGAACTTGCAAGGTTTAGAACAAGAATCATTATGTAATCCATGTTAAAATCACTTATAAGGGAGAAGAAATCAATTATTAATTGACACACTAAAATACAAAGCAAACAAGAACTAAAGACTCAAAACAATAATCAAAGAGTCACAACTAAAGTTGTTGGCTTTGTGCTGACTTTCCAGCCTTGTTTTTTAAGAGAAAATTTGGAAAAATTGTCATTCAATGGTGTGTCCAGCAGCTCCCAAATCGTGGGGTGCAAGATGTGTCTTAGAAATAAAACCTAAGTTCTATTCATAATGCTAAAGCTCTCCCAAAACGAGTAGGAAAAAGTAAGCCTAATTGGACTAGGAAAGGAATCCTGATTGCACTTGGATTTCGAGTCGCATGATGCTTCACGGACTGGACCACGCCCCGTGGTCTTTTTCACGATCCGTATAGTCTGTTGTGGTTCTCTCCTTGGTGTAAAAACTGTCCAAAACCACTCCCTTCCTTACAAACACCTTCACGACTCGTGAAGGTTCATACAAGTCGTGGAAGGTTGTCTTGAGCCTTGCCTTTGTGCGCTGGGCTTCTTTACTGCTTAGGTGTTTTCCACAAGCACCTTCATAGCTCATGGAGTGCCCCACGATTCATGCAAGGGCTTGTGTTGAAGTCTTTGGATGTCATTCCTGGAAGCTTCAACTGGACATCCAGGTTCACGACTTGTAAACATCACCACGGGTTGTGAACATGCCCATGGTGTGTTCCTTTTCCCTTTTTGGTTCTGTCTTGTCCCGTACACTCCTGGATCCTTTGGTTACTGCCCTACAACAATTCTCACCCCATCATATTATCATGTAACTGATCATGGGCAGCTTACACTCCATACACAATATTATCAACGCGTCTTGTTATTTCTCCGAGATAGCTTGTGACGTTAGCATTTTTAGTTTTTGTTGCTGCTTTGTGTTGATTTTCCAGCCACACACATGAATGATTTGTTGTGTCCAGGTCATCCACCATCAACTCCCTTCACTCTTAAGCAAATTCCAGCTTCAAATCACCTTAAATCAGTCTAACGCCCATAATTCCATTAAATCCTCCTTTTCCTATAAAACAAACATAAAACACATATTAAACTAATTCTATGTATTAAGCATCGTAAAAGTTGTATTTGAATGACTTATCAATATTGAAGTAGTTTTACACCATGACGGTTTTGGACTACAGATCCAAAAACTTCACATTTAGCAAGTGAATTCAATTCTAATTTAATTACCTCTTGCCATTTTGGCCAATCACATATTTGTCGACATTCTTCAATAGATTTAGACTCAAGATCCTCACTGTCTTATATAAGGTTAAGTGCAATACTATACGCAAAAATGTTATCCACTGTAATTTTTAATTGATTCAAATTTATTCCATCACCAGTAGAACTTATTGAAAGTTCTTCATTCACTTGAATCTCATATTCACTAATCTCTTTTGGAATATTAGAATTAATCTGACCTTGCAATTTTTATGAGATTCTTTTATAGAATTATATTTATCATTTTTCATGCTTTGTTTTCTAGAATTTTTATCCTTTGAGCCCAGTTATCTACCGTACTTTAGGTACATTTGGGAATTAGAATCTATAATACTAGTAGATGGTCCTTTTGGGAAATCAATCCTAATAGCCATATTCACTGTAGGGATATGTGATTTAGTTATTCATTTCAAATTAGTAAGTGTATCTGGCATTTGATTTGTTATTTTTTTTCTATGAGTGGATGATCTTTTGAACCTCCTGCTGACATATACATGTACATGGATCAAAATGAGATAGTGATGAAACTTTTCATGCAAGTTCTTTGGTTTGCTATATTATGTAAGTGAATGATCTTTTGGACCTCCTGCTCACATATATGGGTACATGGATTAAAATAAGATAGTGATAGAATTTTCACTCAATTTTCCTTTTGGGTTCGTTTTTCTCTCCCCCTAATTCCAAGAAAGTGATTTCATCCAATCGAGAACCTTCGTTGATGTCCATGTTAGTATGTTTTTGTAGTGCTACGGGCACGTTTATAATACAATCAAAGAATTGTAGATGAGCTATATTTGGATCATGACAAAATACTAATTTTGATGGAGTGTATTTATTATAATTAGTTGGTTTAACGCGAACAAGCACTATTGCATGTGAGATAGTATAATCCCAAACAACACTTCCAGTTTCATTTTCACAAGTAATGGTCTTACTATTGAAGCCTCATTTGGTACTAAGTTGTGAGACCATGTGTTTCTCTTCTTCAATTATACAAATAGTGTGGCGTTATATAAGGCATATGTGATTTTTGCTACAACCTAGGGATAATAAGGCTGAAAATAAGAGGTGATATCAAGGACATAATGTTTTAAGTCAAAGGAATCCCCTAAATACGCGTTCGGGGTTAAAGAAATAGCCCGAGTGGCACCTCGCCCTTTTGGAAGGTTTAAATTAGGTTTCACTTTTCTGATGGGACTAAAAGTTTATAATTTGATCATGATTGATTTTTAAAAGTTATTTTAATAGCACAAAGGTCATACATTAAGTTTTGGAATCAACAAAGTTACAAGATAAAGGTTGGCCAAAGTTACCGTAAGTTTCTTTAAGAAATCCTTCTTAAATTTGGGTCAAATGTATCAGGCCATATCTCCTAAATTATAAGGATTTAGAAGGTTCATATCAATCAAATTTAAGATCTATGAGTCTAGGTTGCAACGCAAAAAACCGTGCATCAAACTGACCTCATAATAACAAGTTATGACAGTTTTACCGAGACTGTCCGAGCAGGAAAATGGGTCATGGGTCGGGTCGGGTTGACCCAACTTAAGTGTTATTTCATCCCTAAGCAGTGTATAAATTGAAGGAAAGGTTCCCTCAAGATACCAAAGGAATTTGAGTAAGTTTTTCGCATTTTTACCGTCAAAATTTGTCTGTGTGCCTAGAAATGTGTGCCTTATGCTTTGCAATTGTTTTCCCCTCCTATTAGCGGTGTTTGGAGCTGTTTTTGGGCTGTAAAAAAATTGTGTTCTTGTTGGTTATTGTTAGTGTACAACTGATGTATTCAGGTAACAATTTTGGGGTTCTTTTACAGTCATTTTTATGAAGTTTTACGGACATTTTCTCGCGTAAATGCTCTTTGCCGAATCTGGTCATTAATGCTAAATTTTGGACTGTGTATAGGTGTCTTTTAACTTTGTATATATAGTTGTTGTTAAGCTTAGGACGTAAGGAACAACATTCATAAAGAAACTTTGAGCAATTGGGTGATCATTGGAGAGGTATGTTAAGGCTAAGCTCCGTCCCTCCTTTTAGCACGAAATCCAGGAAGTTTCCCAAAACGTCAAATGTGATATCTTACTATTTTGTTGCTAGAAAGACCTTCTGTGAAAGGAACTGGGATTACAGTTGAGTTATTTTCATGATAGTATTAGGTTGAAATTCCATTCATTCGCTTAAACTGGACATTCAATATCTATACATCATTTTGTCAATGTTCTCGGCTACCTATTCATATGTTCGAGGTGTTTCTCTTCTTGGTGTAGTTCCATTAAAATAAATTTAGAATGCGAAGGAAATGTAGTATTTCTAATCAGTCCTTCTTCCATAGAAAAATATAATTGAAGCATTTAACAAGTAACACGTTGGTTTCCAATATTCTCCAGTGAAATGCTCCTATTTAAACCACTAAGGCACTTAATTCTGTGTAAATTATTTCTTTTACTAATTGACATGGGACCAAGTATAAGAATTATTCAAAGCACCTTTATGAATATTTTCAAAGTTAAGGCTTCACTCTAAATGTTGGGTTAAGTTCCCAAACTTGTTAAAAAGATATATAAGATCCCACGAGTCATGTGTATATGCTATGACAATGATTATGATGTTATGAAAATAAGTGTACCAATGAGCCAAGATTGGCTAAGTGACAATGATTATGATGTTATGAGAATAAGTGTACCAATGAGCCAAGATTGGCTAAGTTCTTGTTATGGCCTACTATGTGCATTCAACATTCATATCATACATTGCACGCTATGCATGGACTTCGAGCTATAATCGAAGGTATGGGGCCTATTTGCCCTATATATATGTGTGTGTGTATGTGTATATGTATGTATGTATGTATGTATATGGTACAGATGGCCACAGGTTGGCAGATATGATGTCAGTTAGCTACCGAAAAGGACCACCATTGCTAGCATTTGGTTGGGTATATCATGCATTTGTATCTATATATATGTATTCACGGCATGCGATACTCGAGCATATCATGCATTTATTTTATCACTAGGAGATTGCTTATTGTCCACTAAGGCTACTTGAGTTTTGGTTACAGGTGGTATTTCTATTAAACTTTTTACTACGGTTATATAATGATTTTACTTTTTTCACGCCCAAAGTCCTATTAAGGCGGACTGGCACCCGTTGCTGACAAGGCCCGGGAGAACTAACATATAATTATGCACTTGCGATGAATACTATAAGAGGTTTCCATATTCAACATGCTTTTAAAAAGGGTAAACAGTATTAACAAGCCCAAAAGGAAATGCATAAGACTAGGCCGTTGGAACCACGATGTCTAAAGTACGACACTTGAACACACTTTACTTTACATAGTCTACAAAGCCTCTAGGTAAGGAACAATATCTATATGGGTTGGGACAAGCCCCACCTCATGACCAACTATATAATACAAAGTATAAGCTCTAAACACACAAAGCCCCGAAGCAAGCTGGAGCTCAATAACAGCAGCTGGAAGTCATGTACTCCTACTAGGGAGATCTAGTAGCTCCTGTACCTACAGCATGAAATGCAGGTCCCCCGTAAGGGACGTCAGTACGGGATAATGTACTGAATATGTAAGGCAAGAAATGTTGTGTATGAAATAAGAACTCAAATGAAATCACACACTGGTGTTTGTGGATAAAAGACCACCTTTGGTCATACTGTAGAATCATGTACTTTATGTCCTTTTTATTACTTTACCTTTCTTTACTGTATAATATGTGCACAATATATCATGTAAATGACCAGCTGATCAGTGGTAAATCAATATCGGGATCGACCCATGCTAGGCTTTCCTTTCACCCTTGGGATACCCCCCGTAATATGGAATCGACCCATGCTAGGTGATTCTTCTACCCCTGGGATACCACCCATCAATAAGCAACTTCAATTAATCTTTTATTTACTTTTGAGATGATTATTTTGGTGGTCATAACATTTAGAGCTGTAGGAATATAGATATGACATGTGACATATAAACAACTATGCAAGACAATACCACAATGAAAAGAGAGTTACACAACTAATGAAACGGGTAGGAGATTAAACAACACATGGACTCTACTTGGTAAAGAGGAACTCATGTATCTTTAGTATCCAAGTATGTATGCAGATTTGACAATGGCTATGTAAGGGAGCATATGAACATGGTAAAGAGCGAAGACATAGTTATTAGTTATGTCGGAGTTGGTAAGTGCCTTTATGTGACAAGAAAGAACCTAGATTTCATGCCAACTAATAGGAAATCAAGTAGCCTTACATACCTTGTAGTACTATGTTGTTATTACCTCGGAGTAGTGTCCTTTTCCTCCAAATACTTATCCACAATATAGTAGGTGATAAAATTAGTATTAGCAGCTAATAAACACATCTTGGTAGTTCAATTTCAACCAAAAATAATATCCGAGCAGCAAGCTCGTAATTAGCAACCAAAGAGTATTGTTTCAACCTTTCCACTCCTAATCGTATTTTCTAATACACATTCTCATATACATGTCATATCCAGTTTGTTTTAGTCACATAACAGTGTTACAACAGCTCATAAAGTACGACATACAATAACTCTACACATTACGCAAGTAAGCAACGTAACATTACGTCCTTTCGCTACATTTCGGCATCAACCAATCCAAATTTGTTTCAACCTCAACCAAATTGTCCTCAACATATTTACACACAAAAAAAGTCTTAAAATAGTCCAAAAACAGTCCCAAAGTAGATGAAAAACACGAGACAATAATTCCCAATATTCAGTCCATAAATTCCTACTAGGAGCGCAATTAAGATATCATATAAGAACTCATTTTTTGCGGAAGATAAAAATGGTGCAGCATTATTATTTCATCACTACTGAACCAATCCTTGTTAAAAACATAAATACTACTTTATCATCCAGCCAACCAACAAGAGAAAAGCCTCTTAATAAACAAGAAAAGTGTACAACAATCTTTGGAACACATGCTGTCCAAAATTCCTGCACAAGTACAACCAGCATACTCCTCATGTTTTTCATGGAAAATTTATACTAAACCATAGGTATTTTTGTTACCTTAGCCCTCAAGGATTAGGAGCTCTTCAAGAACCCTAAAAGTGTGCCTTGGCTACTTTACAAAGTGAAGAGACAGCAAGGAAAAACTTTAAAAGAATCTGATTTTTGGCTAAGTAAAAATGACTTAAAGTTGTTGGATTTTAACCCCTTTTAAAGGGCCACTTTTGGCCGAATTTATTTTGCATTTCAAGTCTTATTTTATTAAAGTGGTGATGCAGCAACTTAGCCCTTTCACTTGGGCCTTATTGGGCTTCAATTGGATGGGCTTTGCTACAAATATTTCTCTTTTACTTTCACTTAGTTTGGGCCCTATTTGTGGATTGGGTTGTGAATGTAAGTTGGTCCTTTTCCTAACCATCTTGGGCTGCAAATATTGTCCATTCATGATGCTACACCATGGGCCCAAATTATACCCTTAACTCGGGGTTTATTCTTTATTGGACTTGAACAAATTCGGTGTTGGGCCTTGTCTCCGTCTACCTGCCTATTTAAGCTAAGCACATAGGTGACTCACCTACTAGCTTCCTAAGTCCCACAAGAACCTCACTTCTTTCACTTCATTTGAGGACGCGGTCTCTTCAATTTGACTTAAAACGTATATACACTCGGTCTTCTTGAGCGTTAGATGTACATATAGCCCTCTAATCTGAAATTCAAGCACTCTTAAAAAAGTGTGCTGATTTGACCCCACCCTATAATGTTTCATATGCATAGGACTAGTAAATGTAAGGTATGGGGTGTTACAACTTTCTGCCTTACATACTAGTACATCTTTATTCGTACTGACGTCCCTTTGCCTGGGGATGCTGCATTTTATTTCGTGCGTGCAGGTTTAGGTAGGAGTTCTGATTTACCCCTCTACTAGGAGCCCCATTCAGTTGTGAGTTGGTAAGCTCCACCTCTTCCTGGAGCTTTTACAGAATGCTTTCTTTTTGTTATATAGTTGGGTATAGTCGGGGCCCTATCCTGGCAGTGTTAGTGATTCTCTAAGAGGCTATTATGGACATGTTATTGTGGTTAGTTCTTTTGTGCTTTGTAGTCTCCAGTCATCAGATTGGCATGTATATATAGTGTGTGTCTGTACCTCTATTGTTGCAGCCTTGTCGGCTAACTAGTACTCTATCGTTTTGGTTTACCTACCTTGATGTACATGGTCTACTGTTGACCAGGTCATGAACCAAAATGTCCAAGCCTAGTCTATCAGACATTATGCTACCCGATTTTCTTCTGGTCCCTAGTTTAGTTAATTAGCATATTTAGTGGCTTACTTGGCTAATAATGGTATCGGGTGCCAGTCGCGCCTCCCTTCTCTTTGGGGCGTGATATAAGTCATCTCACAAAATCAATAAAGCATAGTCTTAGTCAAATTATGACACATATAATCATAAGTAGCAATCTAAAGAGTACCCCAAGCTTAAGTTACCACCAAGTGAGAATTATCTTTCATCTTGGGGACCATCATAAATATCGTTTCAGGCATTGTCAATCACGCTTATATCTTTGATAAATTATCACTTTAAAATATTTCTTTTATGCCCTAATTATTATCATATATCATGCAAAACTTGACTTGAAACTTAGTGGGCTTAGTCATAGGTTGGAAAATTCAGAAATCATACGTGACATGCTTGAATATAGGAAAATCATGCTTATTCAAAACATGCAAAATAACCCACACTTTATCATTCAAACCCACTTAAACCATATGAAAATACTTAATAGAACATCATATAGTAACATCGAAGACATGTAGTAACATAAAACATCATGAAAGCATCATTAGCATGCATTGTAGTATTTAACGAACTTAATGAAAAGGTAAAAGTTTTGATTTCGGACTTTGTGGGTGAAATGAGACACACAATTGAACTCACATATCTTGGGTAAGTCTATGAAGAAGGAACTTGATGTTATGGAGGGGACCCTTGAAACCCTAGCCTCATTAGCTTGTTCTTGTAGAGGAAGAATGCCTTACAAATATTGGAAGTTGGAGAATGAGGTAAAGGGATGAGAATCTAGGGATTTATGGTCTAATTAGGGGCCTAAAGAGTCACCAAAATAGAATTTTTTAAGTTTACGATGGCGAAAAGGACAACATTGACCTTCATTAAAACTATCGGACACCATCTACGAGACCTCGATGACAGGCGTGAATGAAATCACGAGTCATGGTTCTCGTCATCCTGTTTTATTTTTACAATATTCAAAAACTAGTTACCAACCACGAAACCCTTATCCATGGGTTGTTCTTTAATCTACGAGTCTTGGATGGCCTCGTGGAGTCCGTTCATACTTAGCATAATTTGTACATTTCTGGATTCCCATCTACGAAGGATGATTACGGGTTGTGCATGGGTCAATGGTCCATCTTGTTAATCGTGTTTCTCCTTCTAGAAACTCCAAATTTTCTTTATGTCTGGAACTCACACCTACGACCCTTTCCACAAACCTTGAATACTTCTGCAGGTCATCTGTGCCCTTCGTGGACTATTTTACTCATAGTAAATTTTTAACTTACTGTGGCTCCCATCCACTAGCCTGTTCTATGACTCGTGGTCTAAACCACGAGCCATGGACTTGGTTTCGTGGACTGACCCTGGACACTTCCAGTCCAATTTTTTTGCATTTTCTAGGCACCTGGCTTGAGGGTCGTTACAATATCTTCCCTTTTGGAACATTCATCCCTAAATGTACTCAAACATAGGCTCTAAGGAGTTAAACATCAGCTAATAACCCAACATGCATGCAAAAATGCAATTTAAATATTTTTTTCATAAAATTTTCAAAATTAATACTCAACACATGTCTCAAAACAGTCCACAAACATAAAAATGAGTGTATGCATCATGCAAAAACTAAATGCAAGGAATTGAAGATTTTAGGCAAGAATATCTTAATACCTTAGGCTTGAGTAAAGTGGAGTAAATATGGGTAATGATTCATCATATCCACTTCCGCTTCCCATGTGGCACCCTCAACTTGATGATTTCTCTAAAGCACTTTAATGGATGTAACTTCCTTGTTCCTTAGCCTTTTAACTTGTCGGTCTAAAATCTGAACTGTTACTTCTTCATAGCTCAAATTCTCTTTAATGTTCACATCTTCCAAGGAACTGTGGAGTTTGTATCGCCTATGAACTTCCTCAACATTGACACATAAAAAATCAGATAAATCAAATTCATTTCTGTACTTGACTCTAACACATATGCTACCCTGTCAACTCTTCTCACCACCTTATAGGACCCTACATACCTAGGGATTAACTTTTCCTTTTTACCAAATTGGATCACATCTTTCATAGGGGATACCTTCAAATAGACCAAATCACTAATTTAGAACCCAAGATCCCTCCTCCTTACATCGGAGTAGGACCTTTGCGACTTAGAGCCATTTGCAACTTTCTCCTTATAAGCCTCACCTTCTCCAGCATATCTATGACTAAGTCTGGTCCTATAAATACCATCTCGCCAATTACAAACCACCCAATAATTATTCAACACCATCTGCCATACAAGGCCTCAAATGGTGCCATCTCGATGTTTGCATGGAAACTATTATTGTAGAAAACTTTGATGAGAGGAAAATGTTCATCCCAACTTCTCCTGAACTCCAACACAAAAGCTCTCAACATGTCTTCCAATGTTCGAATGTTCCTCTTGGCTTGCCCGTTAGTTTGGGCATGGAAGGCAGTACTCAATTTTACCTTAGTACCAAGACCCCATTGAAAAGATTTCCAAAAATGAGAGATAAATTGGACACCACAATCTGAAATGATGGACAATGAAGTCTCGTGTAACCTTACTAATTCTCAAATATACAAGTGGGCATAGTTTTCGGCACTAAATGTCGTTTTAACCATTAAGAAGTGAGCAGATTTTGTCATTCGATCTACTATCACCCATATGGAATCAAAGTTCTTCTTGGTCTTGTGCAACCCAACTAAAAAGTACATATTGACTTCTCCCCACTTCAAATTAGGAATATCAATATCTTGGGTTAGGCCATGAAACTCCTAATGTCCATTGGAGTCAATGGCCTTGGTCAATTTTTCACTACTTCTGTGTTTTTAGGATCATCATTAATACCATCACTCGATATCACATGCCCAAGGAAGAAAACCTCACTTGGCCAAAACTCCCACTTGTCAAGCTTTGCAAAAAGTCTTTGCTCCCTCAAACGCTCAATTGCTCCATATGTTCTCCCCACTCCGAGAGTACATTAGGATATCATCAATGAACATTACTACGAACATGTCAAATTAGGGATTGAATACCCTATTCATTAGGGCCATCAATATTGAAGGTGTATTAGTAAGACCATAAGACATCACTATAAATTCAAAGTGACCATATCTAGTTTGAAAAGTCATCTTAGCAATATCACTCTTTCTTACCTTTAGTTGGTGATACCCGGACCTCAAATCAATTTTGGAGAAATATGTAGCCCCTTGCAATTGGTCAAACAAGTTATCTGTTCCTGGGAATGGATATTTGTTCTTAATAGTGGCCTTGTTGAGTTGTCGTTAGTCTATACACATGTGGACTAATATGTCCTTCTTCCTTACAAACAAAATCGGAGCACCCCTTGGAGACCTATTAGGTCTAATGAAATCCTTCTCCAACAAATCTTTCAATTATTCTTTTAATTCTTTTAACTCCGCGAGAGCCATTCTATAGGAAAAATTAAAATAGGTTGAGTGTCGGGTAGGAGATTTATACTGAAATCTATTTCTCTTTTTAGAGGAACACTTGGTAACTCATCTAGAAAGACATTAGTAAACTCGTTGATAATGGGAACCGACTCAAGAGAAGGATAGAAGTGACAACTTTGACCCTTATTAGATGATATAAGCATCCCTTTGAGATCATTTTTTGGGCTTTTAGGAAAGAAACAAACCAACCTCTACATGAAGAATCTCTACCCTCCCACTCGAGAATAGACTTATTTGGGAAGTGGAACATGACTTTACAAGTCCTACAATTGATGGAGGCTTAGGAAACATGTGACCAATCCATACCAAGTATAACGTCAAAATCAACCATGGAGAGTTCTACTAAGTCACAAGGGAATATGTTATACAACATGGAAATGGGAAATTTCTATAACTCTTCATGCAATAATGGACTATCCTACGAGGGTACATACATCATAAGGTTCATGAAGGACTTCTGGACATGTATGGAATCTATTTGCAAGGAAAGGAGTTACAAATGACAAATTATCCCTAGGGTCTAACAATACATATGCATCAAAATTGTAAACTTTCAACAACCGATGGCAACATCCAAGGCCTCTTCAAATTCTTGTCAACCAAGAAGATCATAGAAATGATTGATCCTTGGGCATCTTGAAGTTTCCCACCTCAGACTTGGGGCCTTGCACCTCCACTCCTACAATCTTTTGCATGGTGTGCGGGCTTCCCACACTTGAAGCATGTATTCGAATTGACCAAGCACTCTCCCATGTGAAGCTTTCGACACTTGGGGCAATTTGGGGTTTGAGCTTTGGAGCTGCCTCCATATCTTTAGTGGATCAGGGAGAAGGAATGTTGGTAGACCCTTGTCCACCTTGTTTTTGGATACTTTGAAACTTGTGACCTCCACTCCTTTGGTGAGAATATCCCCCAGCGTCAACTCGGGTCCTCTTGGAATCCTTAGCGCTTTATCTTTACTTCTTCTTCTCAATTTGCTCAGTATATGTCATCAACCGGGAGATGTCCATCTCCTTCACAAGCATAACCATCTTGCTCTCTTTTGACACCAAGTCTGATACACCGGAGATGAATTTTCTCAAATGGGCTTTTGGATACGCTACCATGAAAGGGACATATTTGGAGAGTTTGGTGAACTTGAGGGCGTACTCAATCATGCTCATGTTCCCTTGTTTGAGATTGATGAAATCTTGTATTCTGGCCTCCCTCAACTCTATTGGAAAGAACCAACCCAAGAAAACACCCTTCAACTCTTCCCATTCAATTGGACCCGCTCCGTGGCCCCTCCCCTCTACCCATTGTTCATACCATATCTTGGCTACTCCCTTTAGTTGGTAAGCCAGAAACTCCACCTTTTCCTCCGAGGGATCTCTCATTATGGCAACAATCATGTAAGCCTCATCAATGAAGTCAATAGGATCCTTTTTCGTCTTAGAACCATGGAACTCTAGAGGACTAGTCCTTAGAAAGTCTCTAATTCATATAGTTGGAGTAGGCACTTGGAGAGGAATGGCAATCTCCCTATTGGCTTGATTAGCCAAAACATGGTCTAGCATGGAGAACACGGCTCTAAACTCCGCGTGAGACACTCCATCATCTTATTGTAGTATATGTGCTTGATGGTCGGGTTTGTTCCTTGGTTGTGGAGCTCTTTTGGTAGCATGATCTAGAAATAGCGAAGAGATCATCGTTAGTTATAGGAGAACCTTAGGTAACTCTAAAGGCACGACATGAATAAGAAAGAAGGAAAGACTTTTCTAGATGCCTCACAGCTCTTATTCAAGATTGCGGCGCGCTTCACAACCTTAACAGGATTCTACTCGACATGGTACGTTTGGACATTCAAGGAACATTTTAAAACCTTATGCTCTGATATCAAGTTTTTAATGACTCAGACCTAGGCCTAGTCGTTACACGATGAATGAGACATCTATAGGCACCTCACCCAAGTCATCTTAACATATCAAGCATTCATATGCTAAAAGCTCATACATTTGCAGAAGTGAACGGGGTATGGTCTATGGGACATAATTTGGAATAAAAATAACATCTTAAAAAATACATATCGTCCATAAACATACCAACTAGAGCATTGATGGACAGAACATAGACAGTAAAATCTTCCAAAAGCTAACATGTACACCAAGTCCGAAATACATATCAATAAAAGAAAATGGTGGAGTCCCGAACTAAGGGCTCACCACAATAAAAATAGTCTTGAATGTCGAAAGAACTAGCCATTAGCTGGGGGAGGAGCACCGGCCTTTACATGGTTAAATCATGTAGGCAAAATGTGCGTTAGTACTTTTGGAATCTATTAAGTATGTAATATGCAATGCAAATATGGAGTTGTAATGTCATCACTCATACGTAAAGACTTACATGCATAGGACGGTAAAGGTAATAGTAATATGAGCTCAAGAATGCACAAGGAATATCGTTCAATATGACTAAGAATAATGCATAAATAGAACACATGTGATGGAACCAAGGCATGGATCATAGACAATGTGGGAATAGACCATAACTGACATATGAAACTAAATAGAATCCAACATAACCCACTACATTGGCATGGGGAGACCACATGCTGGTTGGAACTCTGTAACTTAGCATGTATCATCATATAAAATAATTAGTGTACGTGGATCCACTAGACTAGCCTACAAGGGCTCCTTGGTGGCACATAGTTAATGGGGTAACGGGTTGCTTCTAGGGTCCCTTGTCGAACCCCACCTCGATGCCTTATTCAGTGTTAAGTAATTCCATTGAATCCATAAAACGTTGGCTTAGTTAAATTATGACACATAGAATCATAAGTAGCAATCTTAAGAGTAGCTCAAACTTAAGGTACCACCAAGTGAGAATTGTCCTTTCATTTTGGGGACCATCATGAACATCATTTAAGGCATTGTCAATCATGCTTATATCTTTGTAAGATCATCGCTTTAAAACATTTCTTTTATGCCCTAATCATTACCATATATCATGCAAGACTTGACTTAAAATTTAGTGGGCTTAGTCATAGGTTGGAAAAATCATAAATCATATGGGACATGCTTGAATAAAGGAAAATCATGCTTATCCGAAACATGCAAAACAACCCACACTTCATCATTCAAACCCACATCATTGGGGTCATCACCATCAACTTTAAACACATGAAAATACTTAGTAGAACATCATATAGTAACATTGAAGATATTTAGTAGCATAAAACATCATGAAATCGTCATTAGCATGCATGATAGTATTTGAAGAACTTAAAGAAAAGATTAAAAAAAATTTATGTAGGACTTTGTGGGTGAAAGGAGACCCATAAATCAACTCACATACCTTGGGTACGTCTATGAACAAGGAACTTGTTGTTATGGAAGAGACCCTTGAAACCCTAGCCTCCTTAGCTTGTTCTTGAGGAGGAAGAATGCCTTAGGAATTTTGAAAGTGGAAGAATGAGGTAAAGGAATAGGAATCTAAGGCTTTAAGGTCTAATTAGGGGCCTAAAAGAATCACCAAAATGGAGTAGTTTAGGTTTAGGATTGGCGTAAAGAACAAAATTTTCCTTCATTAAAACTGCCAGACCACCATCTATGAGACCCATATTACTAATCGTGGATGGAACCACGAGTCGTGGTTCTCGTCGTCCCGTTCTCCTTTTTCAATCTTCAGAAATTGATTACTAACCACCAACCATGGAACCCCTATCCACGGGTCGTTCTTCAATCTACGAGTCGTAGACGGGCTCATGGAGTCCTTCCATACTTAGCAAAATCTTCACTTTTTGAGCTCTCATCTACGAAGGCTAATTACAGGTCGTGCATGGGTGAATGGTCTGTCCTGTTAATCGTGGTTCTCCTTCCAGAAACTCTAAATTTCCTTCATATCTGGAACTCACACCTACGACCCTTTCCACGAACTGTGAATACTTCTATGGGCCATATATGCCCTTCGTGGACCATTTTATGTTTATATTTTTATTTTATAAGATCTGTGTACACTATACACTCTCCAAACCTCACTTGTAGGATTGTACTTGTTTATATTGTCATTTTTCGATTCGCGTATGCCAACTAAATAAAAGGCCTCTTCATGAAGTTTGGCTTTATGCCCCTAAATTTGTTGATACAACCCTGCTTAGTTGTGAAATTGGGTGAAAGGTGACAAAAAAGTCTTAAAATTAGAATTGATGACAAGTTTGACCAAGACCGGTCAAACTTGTCATTAGTTAATTTAATTATTTGATTAAGTTAATGATGGGTGTAAGTGTAAAGTTTTAAAACTTTTGGAACCCATATGAAAAAAAAAACTTTTTTTTAAAAAAAAAAATAAAAATTAATTTTTTTTAAAAAAAAACAAAATTCCAAGCGGTTGATTTCGCATGTTCCGCGACTGGTCCGCGTCGCGGATCGGTCGCGTAGAAGCGTATAAATGCGACTCGCAGGAGTTTTATTTTCTAAGTGTCGATACGCGATCGCACCGCGTCGCGAACTTGTCGCGCAATAGTGTAATTTTTTCCTCATTTTTCGCGTGACCCTAGGACTATATTAGGGTTTTTTTTATCTTCCCTTAGCCGTTTTCGCGTTTCCTCTCATCTCTCTCAATTTTTTTGCCCTATTGTTCAAGTTTCCAAACTCCTACGCGACGCACACCCATCTAATCTTCAAGTAAAGTAAGTATTTTCTTGTAAATGTCCAATTTTTGTTAGTTTTTGTTGTTGGATTTGGTTATTGCATAATTTGAAGTATAGGTGTTGTTTTTGTTATTAACTTGGAGAAATATGTTAGATTTGTTGTTTGAGTTATATTATTTCAAGAATTTGTGATGGTTTTCATATAAAAGAATTTGTTAGGGCTTTGTTTTTACTCTTTGCTTTTATAGTAAAAATTGGGAGGAAGGTGACAAAAAAGAGTGTAAATTATGATTATTGTGATATTTCAAGTATGGCTGTTGTTGTGATATTTCAAATTTGTGTTAGTTTTGGTTCTTGGATTTGGTTATTGCATCATTTGAAGTATAGGTGTTGTTGTTTTTGTTATTAACTTGGAGAGATATGTTAGATTTGTTGTTTGGGTTATATTATTTCAAGAATTTGTGAAGGTTGACATATAAAAGAATTTGTTAGGGCTTTGTTTTTACTCTTTGCTTTTGTAAGTGGTTATTGTGACATTTCAAGTATGGTTGTTGTTGTTTTAGATATTACATTTGTTGGTTGATTTAGTCTATTTGAAGAAATTATGTTGATGCTTTATGTTTAAAAGAATTTGTGATGCAATGAAGAAGATATTTATTGTGGTGAAATTGTTTTGTTGCAGTTATCAATGGCTCCTAGGGCAAGACGTACAGGGCGACCCGGTGGAGTTGGGTCCTCTAGCCGCAGGCGGCGTAACAGGGAAGTCCCAGAGGTCCCCCCAGCCCCGTCGCGCACTGGCCAACGCACTATATTTGGGCTCCGGGCAGTCGACCGAGAGGGACACAGGTGGTACCGGTCTCATGATGAGACGAAGTACTTCCCCGATGTGCCTATTGATGCGGACTCCCTGGCACGCGAGTTCCCGCACATTTATCAAAGGTGCATGGATTATCAATTGTTGTTCCTCTTCAACGATCCCGTACCATGCAACCTCAGCATGGTTAGGGAATTCTATGCCAATATGAAGAAGGAACCTCGGTCGCAGGTGATTATTGTGCGGGGAGTTAAAGTAAATATAGGCCCCGTTGCCATAAATGCCATTCTGGGCACTACTGATGTTTCTTCTGAGCCTTTCAGTGATATCCAAGTGCAGCCCCCGTACCGTCTCATCCGGCACACACTTGCGGGAGTTAACTCCACGGCAAGATGGATAAGGCATGCTGGACGAGGACACCACCAAAGCTTCCCCTTTGCCCACATGAATCGGGAAGCTCGGGTGTGGCTCAAAATTGTTATGCATTCCTTCTTTCCGGGGCAACACTTTACTGCGGTGACCCGAGACCGAACTTGCTTGGTATATGCCCTCATGACGGGCATAGAGCTTAACTTTGGGGCAATTCTCAAGTCCTCCATGAGAAAGGCTAGAGTCCATCGTGGTCGGAGGTACGCTTTCGGGGGCCTCATTACTGAATTGTGCACTCGTGCAGGTGTCCCGAGCGAAGCGGCGGACTATTGGCCTGTGATCCAGGCCCCACCATACAATGTGACCAACATTAAGGGGGCAGAAGAGTCTACTGGGCCAATCCTCACCACTGCTGAGCGGAACCATCGGGACGAGCTCATTATGGCTCGCATGTACGGGCTTGAGATGCTGAGGCATAGGGCGGTCGGTCGTGCATCTACGGAGCAGGAGTTGGCAGAAGTTGCGGCCCGCTACCCTCTCAACGACCTGGCAAATGTTGTGCTGGGCATCGGGCCTACCTTTGTGGAGCCCGTTGATGATGATATCCCCACGGACCCCGAGGCAGGACCAATGGGATCCGATAGTGATGAGGATGACGTTGAGGACGAGGCGCCATTAGCCACAGGAGGGGACCCAATCTTGCCCTATGATGATGAGTAGTTTAGTAGTTGCTTGTGTATATTTCAGACATTGGTTGTGTATATTTCAGACAGTGATTATGTTATTTAAATCGAATTTGTAAGACATATATCGTTGTTTTTTATTAATTTCATTGTCATCAATTAATCTTGGATACCAATTTCTTTTTAGACATATATCGTTGGTACGTTGCAATAGTAGGTGTCGCGAACGATAGTATGCGTATTAGGATGTAACATATAATATAAATATTGAGAAATGTCATGTAAATTTGAGCCTTTTTTTGGGCGAACAAGAACGTCTTTACATTTCCGATCGACCCGGGAGTTTTTTTGAGAGTTTTTTGGGGTGAACCAACATGTCTTAACATATTGAAGGATGTGTAGGTGTTGGTTGAATTTTTCGAGGCCCGGAACGAAAAATCCCAAAATTTTGAGACACGAAAATAGTGTGCCTCCGCGACGTGTACGCGTCGCGGAGGCGTCGCGGAGTAGTACATTTGCGGTGTTGAAAATGTTGCGTGGTTTTTCGATACCTTTTTTATAAATGGTTAACAATAAGACCCAACAAAAATTAACAAACAAATCCAACATATTTGACAAAATTACTACGAAAACAATAACACTCATAAATCAAAGTGCAATGATAAGTACTAAACCAACAAAGCACTCACACTTACCAAAAACCTAAGAATAATGGAGGTGAGATGAGTCAGATGATTGAAAATTTGAAGAGTAGAGGGAAAATACTTACTTGAGATGAGTGTGCGTCGCGTAGGAGTTTGAAAACTTGAAGAATGAGGGAAAAAAATTGAGTTTGGAGGAGTTCAGGGCCGAAAATCGGGTGGGGTTTTGATAAAAAAAGCCCTAAAAAAACGATGGGGCCTTTATATAGTGGTGGGTCCACGCGGAAATCGAGGCCCGAAATACACTGCTCCGCGACAGGTCCACGACGCGGACCTGTCGCGCACACACACTTATTAAGAATAAACCGGGCCATAACAAATAACCTTCTCCGCGACACACCCGCGACGTGTACGTGTCGCGGAGGTTCACTGTTTTCCAAGTATAATTTTTGGTGATTTTTAAGGTACGGGCCCCGAAAAAATCACCAAAGCATGCCAATAACCTAACAACATGAACATCGCTTATTCCTCACAAAAAAATCAATATTTATGGACGGATGTCACAGCAGCTGCTGGGAATTATGCAGCAGCTGCTGGGGATATCACAACAGCTGCTGGAAATTATACAGCAGCTGCTGGGATTTGTACAACAACTGCTGTATTTTTCCCAGCAGCTGCTGGACCCGACCTTCTTTTCGTTAGTACCTATAGGAAGATGCCTATAATGGGATGATATCATCCATGTGTAGTGGTAAGTTGAGTTTTGTTACTCCGCCTACAAATAAAATGCTAAATTCACGAGTGCTATTATACATTGCCTTCACTTACTCAAAAGTGATAAGCAATCAATTGATCAATTGCACATGTGAGTGATGCTGACTAAGTAAATCACACTTATTTCGGTGATTTTTTCGATTAATTGGTCGACGTGGTCATCGTTATACATGAATATAAGGAATTTGGTCCAATTCAACACTAGAAATAACTCGAACGAAAATATTTTGTTACAAGTTGTTGTAGCAACTTGGCAACTTGCTGGATTATTCTCAGCAGCTGCTGGGAAAAATACAGCAGCTGCCGGCAATAACACAGCAGCTGCTGGGAAATATACAGCAGCTGCTGGGAATTATACAGCAGCTGCTGGGAAATCCTCAGCAGCTGCTGGAAATTATACAGCAACTGCTGTATTTTTCCCAGCAGCTGCTGGAGCCGACCTTCGATTTTTCGTTAGTGCGTATGGGAAGATGCCTATAAGGGGATGCTATCATCCATATGTAGTGGTAAGTTGAGTTTTGTTACTCCGACTACAACAAAAATGGTAAATTCAGCAATGATCTTATACATTGCCTTCACTTACTCAAAAGTAATAAACAATCAATTGATCAATTGCACATGTAAGTCACAACTTATTTCGGTGGTTGTTTCTATTAATTAGTCGACGTCGTCATCATTATACATGAATATAAAGAATTTAGTCCAATTCAACACTAGAAATAAGCCGATGGAAAATATTTTGTTATAAGTTGTTGTAGCAAGTTCGCAAGTTGCTGGGAAATGTACAGCAGCTGCTGGGAAATTCTAAGCAGATGCTGGGAATTACACAGCGTCTCCGCGATGCGGACAGGTCGCGGAGGCTCACTGTTTTTGTGTCCCAAATTTTTGGGATTTTTTGTTCCGGGCCTCGAAAAATTCACCCAACACCTACATATCCTTCAATATGTTAAGACATGTTGGTTCACCAAGAAAAAGTCCCAAAAAAACTCCCGGGTCGATCGCAAAACCACGCAAGATTTCAGCACTGGAAATGTGCATGTCCGCGACGTCTCCGCGACGCGGACAGGTCGCGGAGGCTCACTGTTTTTGTGTCCCAAATTTTTGGGATTTTTCATTACGGGGCCCGAAAAATTCACTCAACACTTACACATCCTTCAATATGTTAAGACATGTTGGTTCACCAAGAAAAAGTCCCAAAAAAACTCCCGGGTCGATCGCAAAACCACGCAAGATTTCAGCACTGGAAATGTGCATGTCCGCGACGCCTCCGCGACGCGGACAGGTCACGGAGGCTAACTGTTTTTGTGTCCCAAATTTTTGGGATTTTTCGTTACGGGGCCCGAAAAATTCACCCAACACCTACACATCCTTCAATATGTTAAGACATGTTGGTTCACCAAAAAAAAAGTCCCCAAAAAACTCTCGGGTCGATCGGAAAACCACGCAACATTTTCAGCACTGGAAATGTGCATCTCCGCGACGCCTCCGCGACGCGTACATGTCGCGGAGGCACTCTGTTTTCGTGTCCCAAATTTTTGGGATTTTTTGCTACACAAGTGCACAAGTAATATACAATGTATTGAGCAATAATAAATTGAGTAAAAATGTATTGAGCAATAATACAAGTAATATACACTGTACAATGTATTAAATAATAATAAATGTTAATTGTTCCATACTTAACATGCATAATGAAAAGACGTTTACAAACACCAAATAAAATAGAGTGTCCTTATGAAACATTCCGCTTAGAGCAAGTAGTTCTCTTGTGCCCAACCCTTTTGCAGATGGAACATCTATTCTTCTTGCTTGGCAGTGATTGTCCGATACTTGGACGCCGCTTATTTGCCCGTCTTCCCACCTTTCCCGTCGCAACATGTGGAGGAGTATTTCACTTTCTAAAATCTCCCTAGGAACCTCCCAAAATTCTTCAGACGGCACGGGATTGATTTCCTCCGCGTATGCAAGGATGTATGTCTCTACCTTATAGTATTCAGAAGAATACTCATAAATACACCTTCCATAATCTTCGCCATATTGACTCCTAAGCGCGGCCATCGCATGAGGACAAGAAATTTTATCAAGATCGAACACTCTACAACTGCAAGATTTGCAATGAAGATCAACAGTTGCCACTGCATCATGTCCGGAGACAGCATATCTATAGTTGGCAATCGGATGCACCAATAGCTTGTTTCCTATAATAGTATTTTTGGAGATCACCTCCTCTATCGAAGGGACCAAGATGGTTGATGCATTGATGAACTCCATTCTTCTTTGGTGAAATTTTCCCCCAAACTTCTTGATTATCGCATCAAATAGAGCAGGAATTGGAAATTCTCTTTCAACAACAAAAAGAGAATTAATCGACTCAGCTATGTTTGATGTCATAATACCGAACCTGTAAATGTTGCAACCGATATTATAGAATTTAATAACTACCATTATTAAGAATAGAGAATTCTACAACAGTAATTACACATACCTATTTCTAGGGAAAAAAGCCCTGCTCCATCTATGAAATCCAATTTCTTGCAGATGTGCGGCAGCCTGTGGAACCATATCTCTTATTTGATTGAAGTGATCATCAAACTCACTTACATTGTATGCTTGTGCATCCTGGTAAAAATGATATATGATTCTTCCATTGTGAAATTGGGTTCGAATATTTTCACCAAGGTGCCACATGCAACAACCATAATGAGCTGAAGGGTAGACAATTGACACCATTTTTTTAATGCTTGGATGCCTATCCGAAATTATGCACAATTCCGGAGTATCGTCTACAAAAATTCTCATTTGGTCAAAAAAATAACGATAAGCCGCATCACATTCAGAGTCAACAACACATAATGCGACAGGAAAAATATGTTTCTCAGCATCCTGTGCAACAGCAGACAACAAGACGCCACCATACTTCCCTTTTAAAAATGATCCATCTACGGCTATGACTTTTCTCATATGCCTAAAAACAAGAATCCAGGCTCCTACGGCCACAAAAAAATACTTAAATTTACCATTTTCATCTACCTCCAACGCCGTTTTGGTGCCCGGATTCACAGTGCTAAGCATATGGCGATATGCGTCAAGCACCGCATATCCATGCTCGTGTGTTCCCCTTATCAAAGATTTTGCAGTTTCACTGCCCTTCCAGAGTTTTCAGTAACTAACCTTGCATCCCAATTCAACCCGCAGTGAGGTTCGCATATCTCTGGTAGACGGCCCTTTACCCTTTGGGAACTTATCTTTGAAGTATGTGCCAATTACCTTGGCCGTAGCATGGGGATTGTGGCTAGTCAGATGCTGAGAACCACAAGTGTGAAACTTTTCATACTTTCTGATGTAAAACCTATCAGAACTTTCAAACTTCACCGCTCTCAACCACCACTTGCACTCAGGATGCACACACTTGACGCAATACACATTTCGCGAGTTAATCACTTTTTTTATTTTAAAATCTTTCTTCAAACAGGCCATTTTCAATGAAATATCTAAATCTTCCTTATTCTTAAAGGTCATACCATTATGAAAACCTGTTTCATCATCTTGGAGGTGATTCGACTGTGTCGATTGTGTATTCGCTAGTGTGTTGCTCCCAACTTCTGGGGTCGGCGTCAACTCACCTCTACTTGCTCTATCTGGAATGTCCATAGCCATCAAAAGAGATTCATCATTCACAATTTCCAGATCTTGTTGACAATTTTGGTTCTCCAACGCCCTTTCAACCATGTATACCCGTAGAACGGGTCTTCCTTCATCTTCCAGATAAATCCGTAAATTCACTTGATTTTTTATTCGAAAAGGAGCCACTCTCTGTTTTTCACCACAAGAATGCATGTAAGTGATGACGATATCATCCGGCTCACAATTTAATTCACAACTACAAATAATTTGATTTACAAAATCATCGTACGAGATATCTCGATTCACAATCATCGCTATCGTCTCGGCCATTTCTTTGCCTTTCCAACGCCAAATAAAACGATTATTCGACTCGACCCATTCACCATGACAATCAACTCCTAATACTATTCTGTCTCCCATGGGTGATCTTCAAGCTACCTATATGAATAACAGTTAAAAGCGCAACATCAGAAAACTGTACAGAAATACAACAATTGCAGCTATTTCATCATATGAAACCAACTAATTCAGTCCAGCAGCTGCTGCAATAAGTCCAGCAGCTGCTGAATTTAGTCCAGCAGCTGCTGCACTCAGTCCAGCAGCTGCTGCACTCAGTCCAGCAGCTGCTGAACAGTCCAGCAGCTGCTGAACAGTCCAGCAGCTGCTGAACAGTCCAGCAGCTGCTGAACAGTGTGCAGCAGCTGCTGCGTCTTCCCCAAATCGCCCCCACTGTGCACATTATGGTAACAATGGCCAAAAATTCAACAAAACCACAAAACACAAAAAAATAGCACCAAATACACTTTTATCACTCATAATGAGGGTGGAAACTTACCTTTCAAGTAATTTCGAAGGCTACCCGAACAAATGCCCCAAATAAATTGATTTCTTTTCACCCTAATTTGAAGCACAAATATTGTGTTGGGAAAAATACTAACAACAACAACAACAACAAGAACAAGAAGGAGGAGAACAAGAAGAAGAAGAAGAACAACAACTACAACAACAACAAAACCAAATGAAACGATGCAAATGGGGAGAAAAAAGTCAGGTGTTTTGGGTTGTGCGTCGCGGGAGGGGGATGAGAAAGAAGGGAGGGTTTGGGGGTATTTTAGGTATTTTGTATTGATGGGTTAAAGTGTAAAAAATTGAAGTTGGGGACCTTTTTGCAAAATCAACTTAAATCATTAACCCTTAATTAATCTTTTGTCACCTACACCTAATACTTAAAACTAGAGTCACTTTTTTTAAATTTTAAAATTTTTTTGTCACCCTTAATTAAAACCCCCTGCTTAGTTATTCTATGAACTATTTAATTAACTATGCTTTCTTTTAAATTTACGAATTATTATAGTTCTTTCTAAAAACGATACACTTTGATTAATTTGTGTATGCTTATGAACTTTTCTCGTTATAAGACTAGAATCATCACAATATTGAATATTATATTGTCATATTGAAACTATTGGAATTTTATTCATTATATCAAAAAATTCCGACTAGAATAATTGAATTAAGTGTAAATTATTTAAAAGTAACTATAAATACCAAAGCAAATGAAAAAAAAAAAAGAGACATTCATGTGTAAAATTTTTAACAATCCATAAAGCCAGCAAAGGAGCATTCAAATGCCAAAATGAAGAGGACAAGTATAATAGTTCTACGCACAAAATCAACATTTCGGCAAAAATTAATTCTGTTACCATAATTTGACAACGAATAAAATTTCAAATTTACACTTATAGTTGGTAAGGTTGAAATGATACTTTAATATTTAAAAAATGATAATTTTGTGCCTTGGTTGATACGTAAATTAACAAAAGAAATTTTACTAAACACACGAGGCCGGGGCTTATATTGTAGTAGACTAGTGACTTGCTACTATTTGATTTGTGAAACTATTTTAGTGATAATTAAAAATAGAAGGAAACTTACATAGATATTGTAGATTAAGAAAATATTTACCATTTATAATAATAACACTTAATTTCGCTGAACACTTATAATACAGTTTTAGTTCATCTTACATAAAACTATTTATAAAACATATCTAATACAAGTTTCACTGTTGCATAACACATTTATCACACATTTTAATATATTTATAATACATTGTGTCAATTTCTTATCAAATAAACACATTATATTTTAAATACTTATAATATATTTATATTGCATATATAATTAGCTTTTAATATAAATACAAATTTATTATAATATAGCTAGATAGTACTACAAATGACAATAAATAAAAAATATCACTAAAATTTATAATTATTTATTAAAAAAATCTGCCTAAGTAATATTTTCAAAATATGAGTGATGGGAAAGAAGGTGGGCAGTAGAGAGTTGCCTTCTTTTTCATTTTGACTTGTGGGATGGGACTCAAGTCTCAACGTGAATGTTTGTTAGACATTCACGTGAATGCGCGCAACAATACCCCTTTCGATGCATCCAATAACATACCATTATTCAAACTTAAACAATAGAAATATAGCAAAAAATATGTTATTAATCTTTAGCTAAAAAATATGTATAATAGTTCATTCTCGATATGAAAATGTTTTTGTCGTTATTGAGAGTCAAAATTTAAAGTTAGCCGTTATTTAGATAGCCTATTTCTGATAGCAATGTTTAAAAATTTCTGGAATAGAATATTATGGCATACAATAATATACACAACATTGATGTTTTCACTATAATATTTAAAAATTCGATATGCAATATTATACACTCGATAAATAAAGAGTTGTTTATACACTCACATTCTATATCATAAAATATTATATACTACTATTTCGTCTTTTTTCTTGAATTCTTAGCATTAGATTCATTCAAATTATCTAAAATAATTACACAAAATTACCCTAAATTTCAAATATAGTTTCCTCTGTACGTACATACCCGATCTTTTGTAGCCGTACCCACTTAAAAAAGACTTGTTGAATTTTTATTTATTTTTTTTCAAATTTTGAAGCTTTAAGCTATAACAATAACCGTCTATGGAGTTTATGCAAACTACACCTACCACAATTTTTTTTTCTCATAAGGACCATGAAAACAAAACTGAAAAAAAAAAAAAACTTTTTAAGCACATAGGGTCAATGAATTCAAATGCAAAACTAAGAGTTCAAGGTTCTAGGTTCTGAATTTTATAATAATAATTTTAAGTGATAAAAATCAGGTTCTAACTATAATGTTTGAACATGTTAAATGAATTTAATAATACAAATATACTATTCAAGCAAAATTTATTGAGTTCGATCGAATGAGAGTGTAGA